>LR738714.1:265542961-265779998 GCA_902687465.1 Secale cereale | reverse complement strand
CCCCCGCAGGGCCTTCTTCCTCCTCCCGCTCCCGCAACAGAGGGGAGGGGAGGCACGGGCAGCGCGACGCCGGCGCCCGTCCCCGGCAGCACGGGCCACCCCTGGCCAGGGCGCGGCCACCGGAGGGCTCCCCGGGGAGCGGCGCACCCAGGAGGCCCCTTGGGGCGGCAAGGGAGGGGCCGGAGCTCCTCCTGTGTCGGCCATGGCGGCGGCCTCGGCGGTTGCTGGTGGGGCGAGCACCACGAGGCTCGGGAAGGAGCGGCGAGGGTTGGGGGAGCTTCGTGCTCCAGTGGCCGTTCCCCTCCTGGTGGCCAACATGGACGAGGAAGGCCACAGGGAGCAAACCAGGGAGGATACCGACGGCGGCTCGACGGCCATGGAGGCGCAAGGAGAGCACTAGGGGAAGAGGGAAGATGTCCGGGAGGTGCATGGTAGAGAGGAGGGTCTAGCAGAGGCGAGAGGCGCTCGGGGGAAGCCCTTTTATAGCTGCGGCCGCGGTGCACCGTGAGCACGGTCCAGGGCGCGCACGGCGAGCTCGTGGAGAGAGAGGAGGAGGGCCGGGGAGGATAAGACCGACAGCCCGGCAGGTCGTGGACGTCGAGGGGACCTCGAGGGACACGCCCACTCTGCCCAAGACCGCCTGGAAGCCTCGGGAGGGCCGAGCTACAGTGCCTTGGTGCACTGTAGCGTGCTCCAGAGCGCGTCTTTGGCCGGCATGCTCAAGTCTTTGCTGTCCAGGCCGTGTCCCCCAGTGTCCAGTAGTGTCCAGCAGTACTAGGGGATAGTAAACAATGGCGTGGGGGTCCTGGATGCTCTGGGGAACCACTGGGATGAGGAGGGAGGTGAGGAAGAGGGTGAAAACCTGCTGTCCAGCAGTGAAAATTGGGGTTTTACCCCCTCCAATAATTGAGCTGAGGCCAAGGGAATGTTACTGGGGGTAGATGATGATCAGAATAGGCTGTGGTAAGAATTTGGGGTAAAGGGAAATAGTAAAAGGGGTCCAAACACATGTTTTGGTAAATGAACAGAAGGTGTTTGATCAGGGTTTGATCAAGCAAATGACATCCACTTGACATGGGACTTAACAGGATCAAATGTCACATATAATTAGGCCCCTACACCAAATTTGAGCTCATTTGGGCAAAGTGGCCAATGTAACTTTGGTGAACCCTAGAAATGAACAGAAATGGTTTCACCATGTTTGAGTCAAGCAAATCATCTCCCCTTGATGCACCACTTGGTGTAGCATCATCATTTGGGGTTATGAACATGCCCACAAAGTTTGAGGATCCAGATAAAAATTTGACAATGTAAAGTTGTTCAAATTTGAATTTGAACAGAAGTGGTTTTGGGGTGATCTAAACAAGTTGCTCTTTTCCAAATCTTGTGACATTTGGTCTAGATGCCTTATTAGGCCATTCTAGCATGTGCACCAAATTTGAGAACATTCGGACAAGTTTGGCAATGTAGAGTTGCTCAAACTTCAAATATGGACAAAATGGTTTTGAAGGGGTTTGAGGATGTTTCCTTGATCTTCAAGGCATGAGGCTTTGCAAGATCATCAAATATGTCATATGTGACATGATAGAATTTCCCCGGAATTTTTGGAGAATATTTCCATTGTAAATATTTCAAAAGCTTGAAATATCCAGAAAGGGTTTTGGAAGGATTTGTCCAATATTTTGAACATGACCATGTGTTGAAACTCTTATATATGGACAATATATGTCCTATGAGTCTCCCTGAATTTTGGCAATTATTTTTGAAATGATTAAATAATTTTTCCCTATTAAAGACCATTTCTGGCCTTAAGAAAAAGCTTTTAAATAAAATATAAAAATAACTTTTAAAATTATACTTTTGTGGTTTCTGGAAGTCCTATACCTAATAGGATTCAAATATACTTTTTGAAAGATTTTTCTCACCCTAAATAAGCCACTTGCAGTGCAAACCTCAATTCAGGGGTTTTTGGAAAACTAATTTTATAAAATACCATTTGGCCAAAATATTTTTATAAGAAAATTCTATACTGGTCTATACACATGGCATGATCATTGGGAAAAGGTTTTGGGTCAAGGAGATGAAGTATAAGAGTTGGAGGATTTATTTGATTTCTAGAGCACTAGCAAACAGCAGACAAAAGTCAAATCAAGCAAAGTCAAAAACACTCAAAAGTTTTTGCAAATCCACATTTTTAACATGAAAATAAGCTTAAGCAATGTGATATGAAAATCAGGGTGTGACAGAAAGGTAGTATGAACTTAGATCTTATTCGTGTCTTCATATATTCCTCCCCTGGCTGCGGCTGCTAGCACGGCTCACATGTTTCTCAAAAGGACTGTATTGCTTGTATATCAGCCTCTAGCTCCTGGCACGTGTCGGCTAGAGGCACATGCAACTTGGGGTAGCAAGGTGCGCCATTAGCTACGGTTGGTTTCTATATCTTTATCTCTTCACCTCTTGACCAATCCAAAGGCAGATGGCATAACAAACCACACAACTGATGGCGGCCTTGCCAGTTCGTACTTACCGGGGCATCGATCAATGGACTTGCACTGATAATTTACTCAGGATTTCCTTGAGCAGGGTAAATGCTGAACTGAGCATTGCGCGGGCTTTTTGATGTTGATGATGCTAAACTCTAGGATCGAAAATATGTCTAGAGGGGGGTGATTAGACTACTTGACCAATTAAAAATCTAGCCTTTTCCCAATTTTAATTCTTGGTAGATCTTAGCAACTTAGCACAAGTCAAGCAATCAACCTACACATGCAATTCTAAGAGTGTAGCAGCAGAAAGTAAATCATTGCATATGAAGGTAAAGGGAGGGGTTTGGAGAGTGCAAACGCAAGTGTAGACACAGATGTTTTTGTCGTGGTTCCGATAGGTGGTGCTATTATACATCCACGTTGATGGAGACTTCAACCCACGAAGGGTAACAGCTGCACAATTCCAAGGAGGGCTCCACCCACGAAAGGTCCACGATGAAGCAAACTTGTCTATGCCACCATGGCCATCGCTCACGAAGGACTTGCCTCACTAGGGTACATCTTCACAAAGTAGGCAATCTCCTTGCCCTTACAAACTCCTTGTTTCAACTCCACAATCTTGTCGGAGGCTCCCAAGTGACACCTAACCAATCTAGGAGACACCACTCTCCAAAAGGAAACAAATGGTGTGTCGATAAAAAATTCCTTGCTCAAATGCTTCAAATGATAGTCTCCCCAACACTCAAACAGCTCCTCATAGATTTGGATATGGTGGAAGAAGAGATTGAGTGGAAAGCAACTTGGGGAAGGCTAGAGAACAGGATTTATGTGGTAGGAATGGAATATCTTGATCTCAACACTTGAGTAGGTGGTTCTCTCTCAAATCTAGATGGGTGAAAGTGTAGGAACGATCTGATGGCTCTCTCCACTAATGAAGAGGGGGTGGACGGGTATATATATCCTCCACACAAAATCCAACCATTTCACACTTTTTGGCCAACTCGGTGGGACCGGTTCAGTGAACTTGGTCTGACCGAAAGGTTCAAATATGTGAATGTTAGAAATCTCGGTGGGACCGACTGGGACATCTCGGTGGGACCAAAAGGTAGGTTTAAGTCATCATAGAGCTGGCAAGGTAAACTCGGTGTGACCGGTTAATGAACTCGGTATTACCGAAATAAATTAACATGTAACAGAGAGTTTACAGAGCCATCTCGGTGAGACCGAAAGCCTATATCGGTGAGACCGAAATGTTAGGGTTTGTGGCTCTGGCTAAGTCGAAGGAAACTCAGTGGGACTGGATATGGAAATCGGTGAGTCCGAGTTTGGCATTTTGGTTTTGACTTGTTTGGAGTGGAGAGGTTGTGTGAGGGTTTTGGAGCATATCATCAAGCATCGTGAACAACCAACACGTTAAGCAACACCTCATCCCCTTTTAATAGTATTGGCTTTCCTAAGGACTCAATGTGATCTTGGATCACTAAAAGTAAAAGGTAGAGTCTTGAGCTTTTGCCAAACTTGCTTCCTTAGCATTTTAGGGGTCCACATCTCCACAATAGCCATGCCATTCATTGAACTTTCCTGAAATATTTAGCTTGATGAATCATTAGTTCAATGGCCTATATGTTGTTATAAATTACCAAAACCACCCGGGGATTTGTTGCACTTTTAATCTTCACTTTTTGGTAATTGATGACAACATATAGATCAAAGCTTCGACAAATGATAAAAGAATGAAATATATCATTGCTTTGAGAAGTATGTGATAAGCAAGAGCTCCCCTAAATTTGTGCATTATTAAATATTTGCGTTTGAATGCAAATGCACAACTATATAGGATCATGGGTCACATCTCACACATCACATACATCTTGGTGGAGCACTCAAAAGGATAATAAGTGAATAACAAGTACTCATCACCAAGGCAATTGCAAATGATCACATAGAGATATCATCTAAGCAAAGTATGATCATCACAACCATAAATGTAGCATCGCACACACAAGTATCATCAAAGCAAATAACAAAAAGATAGTAGCAAAAACCAAATGCAATAAAAAGCAGATCTCCCTCCCTCGAAGCCTATATGATATATATATATATTCCTCTCCCTTTGGCAACAAGTTACCAAAAAGTTCAAAATATACATAGGCTATGCGTCTGTCTAGGCATATCTTGGAGCTCCTGAAGGGGTCTTCCGGCTGTTGTCTCCAGTGTGCGTAGATGGCGTTGAGAGAACTCCTTCTGCGAAGATTTCAGCTGATGTCTGAGGGGCTGGTGGAGTTGATGCATGTGTGACTCCCTTGGCAGCAGCAGCTGGGGCAGACTGAGTGGGTCTCACGTCTCCACTAACACTATCTCAGTCCTCTTTCCTCGGGGCACCTTCTGAAATTTGGTAGCATCCTCCTCATCACTTTCAGTACTCACTCCAGCAGCAACCCTTGCTCTGTATGTATCTCGCTTGAGCTTCTCCACGATGGTCTGCACTTCTGTCACCTTAGTGTCCAGAGCGTGGAACTTATCTTCAATGATCCTCTCTAGGATAGCTTGATTCTGAGTTAGGGTGGCCAATCCTTTCTCCATCCTCATTGTAGCTTCAAGAAGATATGTCATTTCGTCACTCTTTGACATTAGGCTTGAAATGTTGACTGCTTGGGTTGATGCTTGAGCTTGCTGAGCAGCTTGTTCCTTCATGTATGCCTCTGATGCTTGTGCAAATGAGGGGTGTGTAGGGTCCATCACCACCTCATTATCCTCAAATTCAGGCCTTAGGGGCAAGTGCCTCCTATCAAGCAGATATGTGTCTGTGCCCACTCTAGAGTTAATGAGTGTCTGAATATGTGGGGCATATCCACAAGATCTCTTCTGGTCAGCAGTCGTCGTCCTGATTATCTCTACAATCAGACTCGTGACCTTGAACTTCTCTAGCACATCATAATGGTGAAGCAAGTTTATGGATTGTCCTCTGATCATCCTGTCATCTCCAGACTTTGGCAGCAAAGTGTGTCTCAGAATGGTGTTGATGGTGCCAAGTCCAGCCAATAGATAGTACACTTACCCAAACTTGAATTGACTCTTGTATTCATTGGGGATAGGCTTGTACATGTTTTGCATGGAGTCATAGCTCATCCTAGCCATAGCATAGATATCTGGATCATCTTCTGACTCAGCTGGAGCACCTATCATAGCAGCCCATTCAGAGATTGTGGACTGATACTTAGTGCCTTCAGTCATCCATGCAATTCTCCCATCTGGATAGAAATGGGCAGTGGAGTAGAATTGCATCACCATTTCATCATTCCATCTTGTCAGCTTCTTCCAAAAAAAATTTGCAGTGTTTGTCATTCTGAAGCTCTCGTGCACATGTGGAAAGTAGTCAGCATGTTTCTCAATATACTTCCAATCCACCCACTTCATGTCATAGATAATGGGCTTCTTGTCAAGCAGTACTATCTCAACTGCTGTTCTCCTCTTATAGCATAGGGATCTGACTTCCTCCATGCTCTCAATCCCTCATCTCTTCTCAGCTTCATATTTTCAGCCTTAGGATGAGGAGCATTATGCTCTGGAATCTTAGGCTTGAGTTTTCTCAGCATTTGTGACTCATCACAGTGACTATCTTCTGCCCGCTCTTCCTCTTCTTCTTCATGAGCTTGAGGCATTGGAGCATTGTTCTTTTCTGCAGCTGGAATGTTCCTTGTGCTTCTCTTGGGTGCTTACTTGGTGGCTTGGGCAGCAGCTTTGGGGGTAGTTTTGGGTTTTGAAGGAGCGGCCCCTGACTTGATAACATCCCATCTGCTTCTGAGATTTAGGTGCTGGTGCAGCAACCTGTTCTTCTTCTTCTTCCTCATCATCACCATCATTCCTCATACATGGCTTGCCAACCACTCTGGCTATGGTTTTCCTAGCCCTTTTCTTAGTTCCTGCTGGCTCATCATCTCTGGTTTCAAGTGTGAACAGCATAGTTTCTTGAGTTGATGATTTGGCTTTTGACAGGGGCACTCTCTTGGCTAGAGCTTTCTTGTTAAAACTAGGCTTGGCTGACGCAACTGTGCCATATTCCTTTCTGGCAACCATCTTCTTTGAGGTGGCCTCATCAGCTACAAAGTATTCATCCTATGAATCTGAAGTTTTCTTCTTCCTTGACTTGGTAGCAGCCTTTGGAAGGTTACTGGGAGTGTTTCTGCTGCTCTCATAGTAGCTATAGTTGTTGGTACTAGAGCCCTCACTCAAGTTAACTTGCTCCCCAGACCTATTCTGACCGTCACTGCCTTCTGACATTTCAGAAACTACAAGCAGACCATGTGAATAGGTATAGATGAGATAGATTGGATGAGCATCACATAGCACAACTGGTTTTGAAAAATTTGATTTTAAAAACATAACTTTAGTTTTCTGCAGAATCCATTTTGGTGCTACCGAGTTTGCCAGTTCGGTGATATCGAAGCAAAAACAGAGCCAGAACATACTTGTTTCAGTAAGACCGAGGTAGTTTTCGGTGGCTCCGAGTTGCTATGGTTTCACTGAGCTGTTAGTTTTGGTCTCACCGAGTGATACAATTCGGTTGACCGAGGTGTATCAGTGCAATGGCTTATGCCAACTCGGTGAGACCGAGACTTGCAAATCATTTGGAGCGAGATGGGTTCGGCGGAGAACTAACCCTAAGTTTTTTGAAATCCATCTAACCTAAAGACTAGTTTTGCTGGATAGGAAGTTTAAAAATGTGGCAAGATCAATGGAAAGTAGTTTTGTGCATGAATCATATTGGGAGAACACAAAATAAGCGAGTTGTACCCTAACTTGGTGATGATCTCCTATGACAACGAGGGGCGGAGAAGAATGCCCCCGGCGGCGACGGATTCCAACAGTAGGAGGCGGTTGGAGAAAATGGCGAAGATCATTGGACCACGGTGGTGGCAGAGCTGGGGTGCGAGATTAGAACTGTTGGAGAAGTTTCCCAAAATTATGTCCGCGAGTTATATACCCAGATCTGTCGGTGGGACCGAGAAAACTGTTTCGGTGGCACCGAGATGCATTTAGCATTGGGCTGTTGCAACTCGGTTGGACCAAGACAGTTTATTTGGTTTCACCGAGATACAAAACCTGATCAACCTAAATGATTTTGGTGGGACTGAATGAGATTTGTTGGTCTGACCGAAATACACTTTGGAGGTTTTGGAAGTTAAGCCCTGATCAGATCGGTGACACCGAGTGCTCCTCACTCTGTGGGTCCGATAGAGACTTGTTCAAACTTTGTGATGTATAGCACGAATAGAGTTTCAGACGACAAAAGCATAGATAGCTAGAGGGAGTGCTTTGGCATTCTTATCCATCCATTTGGCAAAAGAAAAAGGAGCCAAACAATCAAAGCAACAAATGGATGTCCTCGAATGATTAAAATATGCAACCAACATTCTCACACAATAAAATGGCAAATGAAATATGTGGCAAAGCATGCACAAACATTCTAGCATCTATCAAGCAATTAGCGATGACTAGGTCATCTATATATGAGTATATTGACTTAGGAGTCAAATGAGAACATTTTATCATATGTCATACTCATGGTTTAAGCACAAGTGGGGTTGCCACTTTTACATAAAGCATTGTTGTGTTCACATCATTTGAGTTACTTTAGCTCAATCTTTAGAGTAAAGCTCCCCTAGATGTGATATCCCCCCTAAGAGGGATGAACTAACCTTGGGTTTTGTCGATGATGACTTCATGTAGATGTTGAAGATGTGGATGCTCAATGTTGATGTAGATCATTTGGAGCAATCCATTGGAGTGAGTTGCACTTTCAATACCTACACTGGTTAGTCCCACAGGGAACAAACGAAGATATCCATGGACATAGAGTGAATTGCATGCGAAATGATGTCCATGAAAGCATTAGGTTACCTTGTCCCTTGTCTTAACAACAAGAGAGTTTGTGACTCCTTGAACTAGTGCAAGATGTGGAAGTTGTTTTCACTTGTCCTTGCCAAGAAGATATAAGTGAAGTATGTTGGCGGAGTCACCCTCAAGAACTCTCTAGTTCTTCTTCTTCGGGATCCACATCATCTTGATGGGAATCATTGGAGTTGTAGTCATACTTGATGAAGTAGAGCTTGATGTAGTCTTGGGAATCCACTTGACTAAGGCCTTAGGAACTTCTTCAAATGCATCAATCTCTTCTTGAAGCTTGTCCTTGCCCTTTAGCTTGTGGTCTTGTGCTGGAAGATCATCTTGTGCGTGTGTCCCTTTGAAGGAAGTAGGATCATACTTATCTTGTTGAGGAACAAACTTGGTCGTGGGGTATTGATCTTCTTCCCACTCCACTCCATTGGCATTGAACTTTCATTCAAAACCAACACCTTGATTCTTCCGGTGCCTTCCTTGCTTGCGTACAATTTCCTCAAATTGCCTACTCCCGACAAGGCTCTTGTATACACCTTTCTCTATAATTCCCTTCAATACGCTATTTTTTTGCTCAACTCTAACTTTGCTAAGAGAATCGTTGGTGGAATCAAGAGAACTACTAGAAGAAACATCATTGGATTTAGCATGATTGTTGTTGCTACTAAAGGAAGAATCTTGCTTGTTCTTGTTGCTAGATTTTACTTGTGGCATGTAAGTAGACGAGAGTACACGCTTTTCAATGTAAGAAGAAATTTTCTTACGAAGATCATCATTGATTGGTTTTAAGAACTCATGTTCTAGCTCTAGATTGAGCTTTTCAAAGAGTAGCTTCTCATGAGTCCTCAAAAGTTCTCGATGATCCTCTAAGGTAGTTTCATGAGCTAACTTGAGAGTGTTTACTCTTTAGTTAGACGCTCAATCTTCTCCTTATCATTGTCATTTGTTTTTATCTTGATTAGCATGATTAATAGCAATTTCATCATAGTTTTCATCATAGGTTTCATTACTATTTCTACCAACAAGTAAATCATCATCTCCTAGCAAGTCATCTTCATCACTATTAAAATCAAGATATTCGGGGTGTGATCCCTTAGGGCCTTTAGCCATGAAGCATCTTCCAATTCCTTCATTTGGTGATTCAAATATGTCGTAGGAGTTCGATGACACAAAAGAAATTCCGGCAACACCTTCATCTTGAGTATCTTCTGAGTTGGAGTGATAGCTTCTCTGAGAGTAGTTATCGGAGTCGGAACCGGATACCCATCCACCAACATGAGCTTGATGTCTTCGTCTTGTATAACTCCTTGATGATTTGTCCTTCCTTTCCGAATCTTTGCTTCTCCGAGAAGGTCTTCGTTCATAACAATCATCTCTACTCCTTCTCTCTCTTGGTTGTGATTCTTCTCTTCTACTACTCCTTTTAGGTGAGTCTTCACTTCTTTTGTGGGGAGCCGTACACTCATTGGAGTAGTGTCCAGGTCTTCCACAATTGTAGCAATTACGCTCATGACTAGAAGATCTTTTGTCATTGTAGAACCTTGACTTGGAACTTCTCTCTTTGCTTCTATTCTTGTAGAACTTGTTGAAGTTCTTCACCATTAAGCTCAATTCTTCATTGAAGACTTGTTTCCCACTTGATGATGTAGGAGCGTCACCTGAACCTTTGTAAGCACCACCAGACTTGTTGTGAAGCTCTTCTTTATCCTTGAGTGACATCTCATGAGCAACAATTCTTCCAATGACTTCCGTTGGCTTGAGATCTTTGTAATTGGGCATCATTTGGATCAATGTGCACACGGTGTCATATTTTCCATCCAAGGATCTTAGGATCTTCTTCATGATGAATTTGTCGGTCTTCTCTTCACTTCCTAAGCCGGTAATCTCATTTGTGATGAGACCAAGCCTAGAGTACATTTCAGCGACACCTTCACCATCCTTCATCTTGAACTTGGCAAGTTGACTTTGAAGCACATCCAACTTGGATTCATTGATGGAGTCGGTACCTTCGTGCATAGAAATCAAAGTATCCCAAATTTCCTTTGCATTCTCAAGACGGCTGATTTTTTTTGGAATTCTTCGGGGCACAATCCATTGAAGAGGATATTACAAGCTTGAGCATTGTATTGCAACATCTTCAATTCTTCAGCCAATGCTTCACGATTTGGTTCCTTCCCATCGAAGAATTCACCTTGCAAACCAATACACACAATAGCCCAAACGGCGGGGTTATGTCCAAGAATATGCATTTTCATCTTATGCTTCCAACTAGCAAAATTTGTACCACCAAATTAAGGACCTCTATTGTGACGCCCTAGATTTGACCGTACACTAATCATGCACGCAAATGTGTACGACCAAGATCAGGGACTCACTTGAAGATATCACAACACAACTCTAGACACAAATTAAAATAATACAAGCTTTATATTACAAGCCAGGGGCCTCGAGGGCTCGAATACATAAGCTCGAAAACACAAGAGTTAGCGGAAGCAATAATATCTGAGTATAGACATAAGTTAAACAAGTTTCCATAAGATGGCTAGCACAAAATTGCAACAATCGAAAAGGCAAGGCCTTCTGCCTGGGACCTCCTAACTACTCCTCGAAGCCGAACTCCACATAGAAACATCCTCGGGATCCTCTGGCTCCTGGACTCCATCATCTGGTTGCGTCATCCGAGAAGAGAGAGAAAAGGGGGAAAAGGGGGAGCAAAGCAACCATGAGTACTCATCCAAAGTACTCGCAAGCAAGGATCTACACTACATATGCAATGATATATGTGTAAAGGGGAAATAACTGTGGGCTAAACTGCAGAATGCCAGAATAAGAGGGGGATAGCTAATCCAAAAGAAGACTATGCTTCTAGCAGCGTCCATCTTGCAGTAGAAGAAGAGAGTAGCTGGAAGTAACAAGTATCCTCGCTTCTGGCAGCCTCCGTCTTGCAGCAGTAGAAGGGAGTAGATGGTATGTTCACCAAGTAACATCATATAGCATAATCCTACCCGGTGATCCTCCCCTCGTCGCCCTGTGAGAAAGCGATCACCAGGTTGTATCTGGAACTTGTCTGGGTGTGTTTTATTAAGTATCTAGTTCTAGTTGTCATGAGGTCAGAGTACAACTCCGGTCATCCTTTTACTGAGGGACACGACTATTCGAATAGATTAACTTCCCTGCAGGGGTGCACCACATAACCCAGCACGCTCGATCCCATTTGGCCGGACATACTTTCTTGGGTCATGCCCGGCCTCGGAAGATCAACACGTCGTAGCCCTACCTAAGCACAACAGAGAGGTCAGCATGCCTGTCTAAGTCCTAAGCGCGGGGGGGTCCGGGCCCATCGCCCAAGGCACACCTGCATGTTGCGTACGTGGCCGGTGAGCAGACCTAGCAACCTCCATTACTAAGGAAGTTATGTTACGCGTTCCAGCCTGGCGCGCGCCGCTAAGCCGCTGATGTCAAGAAGGCTTCGGCTGATACCACGGCGTCGAGTGCCCATAACTATTCCCACGTAGCTGGTTAGTGCGTATAGGCCAATGGCCAGACTCAGATCTAATACCAAGATCTCGTTAAACGTGTTATTATGCAATAACTGTGGACAACGACCAGGGCCAGGCCCACCTATCTCCTAGGTGGTCGCAACCTGCCCTGTCGCTCCTCCACAAGTAACCACCAAGGGGCTGTCGGGAACCCAGGCCCACCACTACCTGTGTGGAACCACCTGCCCCTTCAGCCCCCATCTCCGAATCATCTTCATGTGTATGTAATAGAATAGTATATACCCCTGATCACCACCCGAGTGATCACGGCCCGATAGTATAGCATGGCACACGAACAAGAATGTAGGGCCACTGATGGAATACAAGCATCCTATAGTAAGCATTAGGACAGCAGGTAAAGGCATCAACAGTTGTAGCAACAATGACAGGCTATGCAACAGAATAGGAGCTATAGAATCAACAATAGCAGCAAACCTGATGCAAGAATAAGATGGAGAGGAATGGGCGATATCTGGTGATCAAGGGGGGGGCTTACCTGGTTGCTCTGGCAAGAAAGAGGGGTCATCAACACCGTAGTCGATCGAGCCAGCAGCGACGTCCGTCTCGTAGTCTACCGGGGAGAGGAGGGGGAAGAAATAATAAATACAGAGCAAACAAGGCATCACAAAATATAACAAGGCAATATGTGGTGCTACGTGTGACCTATCGCGGTGCTCGATGATACAGGCGAAGAGGAATAACATCCGGGAAATTATTCCCGGTGTTTGGCATTTTCGGTTAGATGGGACGGAGGGGGATTGTTTCATGTTCGGTATGATAGAGGTGTGTGGCGGACGAACGGACCGTGTATTCGGATTCGTCTCGTCGTTCTGAGCAACTTTCATGTGCAAAGTTTTTCCATCCGAGCTACGGTTTAGTTTATATTAATTTTTAAAAGATTTAATCATTTTTAGAATTTACTTAATTATTTTAAATCAACATTATCCAGAATAGTGTATGCTGACGTTATCATGATGTCAGCAGTCAACAGAGCATTGACTGGGTCAAACTGACGTGTGGGTCCCGCATGTCATTTACTGTTTAGATAATTAATAGTTAATCAAGTTAATTAGTGTTTAGGTTATTCTAAACAGAGTTAATTAAGTTAATTAAGTAATTAATTAATTAATTAACTATAACTTTTATTATTTATTATTATTTATATTTATTTATAATTATTATTATTTATTTTTTAATCTCTTTTAGAAAAACGTTTTGGACAGCGGGCCCCGGCTATCATAGGCACGGGGCCTTAACGGGGCAGGCGTTGCGGGCATCATATTCCTCGAGCTCTCATTGATCGCAAGAGAGAAGAGTTCTGTAGTTTTACCAAGGCTAAGATGGATGTTGATGCTTACAGTAGAGAGTTTGAGAACCTCGCCCGGTATGCTACAGAGGAAGTGTCCACGGACGCCAAGAAGCAGGCTAGGTTCCGGAAGGGTCTCAACCCCAAGCTGCGTCGTGATCTCCACTTGCATCATTGCAACACATTCCAGGCTCTTGTGAACAAGGCCATCAATGCAGAAATGGCTCAGCTCACTTAAGAGGAGTCTCGTAAGCACACCCTTGATTTGGGATCTTCCTCCGGTTCTAAGTTCTCAGAAGCGCCGGATTTGGGTTCCGAACTCTGTTCTTCCACCCAGTTATACACCGAGGCCATCTTATGTGGTACCTCTTCCAGTTTAGCAGTATGCTCCACCCACGCCGATTGGTGGACCGTCTGCCAACGCGGGTCCACGTCCTACCTCCAAGATTTGTTATAAGTGCGGAGAGCCAGGCCACATTGCCCATATTTGCACTCAGACCCGTGTTGTTCCACGTCAGTCCGAGAAGTCTGTTAGCCTTGGTAAGCCATCACGCAAGATGATCAGTGTCAAGTCAGCTCCCACAGAACATGGACGTGTGGATCACGTCTCAGCCAAAAACTCTCATGATGATCCCGATGTCGTTCTTGGTACACTCCTTGTCAATTGTCATCCGGCATCGGTTCTGTTCGATACTGGAGCATCTCATTCTTTCATTTCCGAAAGTTATGCCCGCTTGCACGACATGTCATTTTGTGATATGCCCTCCCCACTACTTATTCAAACTCCTGGATCCAAATGGAAAACTCCTAGTGTAAGCCATGGTAATGAAATCCTTGTTGACAGAATTGTGTTCCTTGCATCACTTGTAGCCCTCAAGTCTTTAGATATTAATATCATCTTGGGTATGGACTGGATGATAGCTTATCATGCCAAGATTGATTGTTTCACTAGGTCTGTTCAGCTTACACACCCATCTGGAAAGATAGTCACTGTCACCACCAGAGTTGCAAAGCGTCAACTCTATTCTCTTAATGCCAGCCCTCTTCCAGACCTTGAAGATGTTCCGGTAGTCCGTGACTTTCCGGATGTCTTTCCAGAGGAACTGCCAGGTGTTCCACCTGACCGAGATGTAGAGTTTGTTATAGATCTTATCCTAGGAACCGCTCCAATCTCTAGGAGACCTTACAAGATGGCACCCTTAGAACTAGCTGAGCTTAAGAAACAACTTGATGAGTCCTTGCAAAAGGGTTTCATCCGTCCTAGTTCTTCTCCTTGGGCTTGCCCCGTCCTCTTCGTTAAGAAGAAGGATGGTACGGATCGGATGGTTGTAGATTATCGTCTTGTTAATTTGGTCACGGTAAAGAACAAGTATCCACTTCCCAGGATCAACGACCTGCATGATCAGCTCGCTGGATCCTCAGTCTTCTCCAAGATGGATTTGAGGTTAGGATACCATCAAATCAAGATTAGAAATGGGGACATTCCCAAGACGAATTTTGTCACTCGTTATGGTCAGTACGAGTACACCGTCATGTCCTTCGGTCTAACCAATGCTCCAGCCACTTTCTCCCGCTTGATGAACTCGATCTTCATGGAGTACTTAGATAAGTTTGTCGTGGTATACCTCGATGATATTCTTATTTACTCGAATAACGAGGAAGAGCATGCCGAACATCTTAGACTTGTTCTAAAAAAACTCAGAGAGCACCGCCTTTATGCCAAGTTCTCCAAGTGCAAATTTTGGTTGCCAGAAGTGACCTATCTCGGTGATGTAATCTCTGGTAAGGGCATTACTGTCAACCCCGAGAGAGTTCAGGCCGTCATTGATTGGACTCCACCTGAAACAGTTAAACCAGTTAGGAGTTTCCTTGGTCTAGCCAGTTATTGTCGCCGCTGTGTTGAGAACTTCTCTAAAGTGGCCAAACCTCTCACGGAACTTCTCAAGAAAGATAAAAAGTTTGAGTGGTCCCCACAGTGTGAGCACAGTTTTCAGGAACTGACAAGACGCCTGACTTCTGCTCCCATACTTGTGGCACCGGATTTCACCAAGGACTTTGTTATCTACTGTGATGCCTCACGACAGGGACTAGGTTGCATTCTTATGCAGGATCGTCATGTGATTGCCTATGCATCTCGACAGTTGCATCCACATGAGGAGAATTATCCTACACATGATCTAGAGCTCGCAGCCGTAGTCTATGCACTTAAGACCTGGCGACATTACCTCCTTGGTAATCGTTGCGAGATCTACACCGATCACCAGAGTCTCAAGTATATCTTCACCCAACCAGATTTGAACCTTAGGCAAAGACGTTGGTTGGAGTTGATCTCCGATTACGACTTAGGGATTACCTACACCCCGGACAAGGGCAATGTCATGGCTGATGCGCTAAGTCGTAAGTCCTATTGCAACAATCTCTTGTTGCAGCAGGGCCAACCACTTCTCCATGAGGAATTATCTAAGCTTAACCTTCACATTGCTCCTCGCGGATTCCTTTCAACTTTGTTGGTGAAACCTACTCTTGTGGATCATATCATAGAAGCCCAAAAGCATGATACCGGAATTACCCGGATCAAGAGAAACATTGCCAAAGGTATTGCTGGTAGTTTCTCCATAGATGACCGAGGTGTTGTTCTCTTTCAAAACCGGCTGGTGGTTCCCAAGAAGCAACATCTTTGGCAATTGATTCTTAAAGAGGCTCATGAATCCCCTCTCACGATTCATCCCGGTAGTACTAAGATGTATCAGGATCTACGCCAGAGATTTTGGTGGACTAGGATGAAGAGAGAAATTGCTGAGTTCATTGCTAAATGTGACGTTTGTCGTCGCGTTAAGGCAGAACATCAAAGACCTGCTGGCACCCTTCAGCCTCTAGCTATTCCTGAGTGGAAATGGGATAAAGTTGGTATGGACTTCATCACCGGCTTTCCCAGGACCAAGAGAGGGAATAATGCTATCTTCGTAGTCATTGATCGTCTCTCCAAAGTGGCTCGCTTCCTACCTGTTCGAGAGAGTATCACTGCTAGTCAGCTTGCTGACTTGTATATTTCTCGAATAGTGTCACTTCATGGTGTCCCACTAGAGATCAATTCAGACCGTGGTAGTCTTTTCACTTCTCATTTCTGGGAGAGTTTCCAGACTGCCATGGGCACCCATCTTTCTTTCAGTACCGCTTTCCACCCTCAATCAAGAGGTCAAGTGGAACGGGTTAACCAAATTGTCGAAGACATGCTTAGAGCTTGTGGTATCTCATTCGGTATGGATTGGGAGAAATGACTTCCTTTCGCCGAGTTTGCTTATAACAATAGCTATCAATCTAGTCTCAAGCAAGCTCCTTTTGAGATTCTTTATGGACGAAGATGTCAAACACCTTTGAACTGGTCAGAAACCGGTGAAAGACATTTCTTTGGACCGGATATGATCCAGGAAGCAGAAGAGCAAGTTCGCATCATTCGTGAGAATTTGAAAACAGCCCAGTCTCGTCAGAAGAGCCAGTATGATCGTCATCATAAGGAAGTGGCTTATGAAGTTGGTGACAAAGCTTATCTTCGGGTTACTCCTTTAAAGGGTACCCATCGTTTCGGTATCAAGGGCAAGTTGGCTCCTCGTTACATTGGTCCTTTTCGCATTCTTGCTAAACAAGGAGAGGTTGCCTACCAATTGGAACTACCCCCACACCTTTCTCGAGTTCATGATGTCTTCCACGTCTCTCAACTCAGGCGTTGCTTCTCGGATCCCATCCGTGGAGTGGACCATGAAACGCTTGATCTCCAAGATAACCTCACATATCGAGAGTATCCCGTTCGCATTTTGGATCAAGCAGAGCGTGTCACTCGACGTCATAACATCAAGTTTCTCAAGGTTCAGTGGTCTCATCATTCCGAGAGAGAAGCTACTTGGGAGCGAGAAGATCGTCTCCGACTGGAGTACCCCACCTTCTTTCCGCCTACTCCTGAATCTCGGGACGAGATCCTTTCGAGTGGAGGCGAGTTGTCACAACCCTTGTTCTGGTATGCACTAGGTTAGTCTTGTGGTTTGCATCATGTTTAAATTTCAAATGAAATTGAAATGAGGACTTGTGAAACCCTCAGAAACCCTTTTGGAAATGACCCAAATAAAAAATTGCTCCAAAAAGGTCCAAGAAAATGTTCATGTGGCCCTCTAAAAATAATGGTCAGAGATAAAAATCAAGCCAATATTATTAGGAGCTCATAAGTATTTATTTTGGGCATTTGGAATTAATGCAATAGCTATTTGCTTGGATATATATTTATTATATATTTTATATGTGTCCTAAATTCTGGTTCTTTATTTTGAGGGGCTTGGATTAATTCCTAGGTCCCTGCAAAATAAAATGTCAGAAGAAAATAATTGATTTAATTTAGAAATTAAATCAAAACAAATGTCAGAAAAAAATAGAAAATAAAAATAAAAAGGAAGAGCTTACCTGGCTTACCTGCAGCCCAACTGCCTGGCCGGCCCAGCTGGCCAGCCCAGCCCACCGAGCCTCCCCTTGTCGTCTTCCCCGCGCCAGTAGGCGGGGCGTGTGGCCGGCGCGCGCGCATGGCGGGAGCGCCACGCGAGCTGCCTGCCTGCCCTCCCCCTCGCCGCCTGGTGGTCTCTGGAGTCGCCACACGATCTCCCCGACCCTCCCTCACTCTTCTGGACCCCTCCCCTCTCCTCTATCTCCCTCTCCCGTTCGGTCCCGAGCGCCGTCTTCGCTGCCGATCGCCGTTGCCGTAGCCACCGTCTCCCCCTCGCCTCTCCGAGTAGCCCGAGAGCTCCGCCACGACTCCCTCGTCCTCTCCGTCAAGCCACCAAACGCCGGACGCCCTGTGGAGCCGCCGTCGACATCGTCTTCCTCCTCGGACGCCGACGATCGCCGCCGACGAATTCGCCGCAGCAGAAGCCTCCCCGAGCCACTGAAACCCCCAGCAGAACCGCGGTGAGCTCCCGGATCATTCCCCCCTGTCCTCGCCGTCGTCTGCGACCTCTAGGTCCTACCCCCGCAGATGCCCGACGCCACCGCCGCCGGCGATGCCGCCGCCGTGGCCACAGCCACCCAAGCACGAATCCGAGCATGTCACTGCATCCGTCGCTTCACCAGGAACCCGTAGCACCTCTCCGTTAGCCTCCCCGTGCCCCGTAGCTCCAACCCCGACGAGGCCCAAACTCCGGCGCCGCCGCGAGCTCGTTTCCGGCGAGCTCCGGCCGCCCCAGCTGCTACCGCTTGCGGGGATGAACGCGGATGAGCTCCAGCTCCCCGTAGGTGGTCTCCGCTGCCCAAATGACCCCCGGAACAGAAAACCCGATGCCCTCCGCCGCGTTTGCTGCCGCCGGCGGCTAAACGCCGGCGTGCTAGCCGTGGTTTGACCCGGATTTGACCCCCTGGGTCAATGACAGGTGGGCCCCACCCCTTTTAGTTAGTTGACTAGATTAAGTTAATTAATTAGTTTTGTTAACTAGTTTAGCCACTGACATGTGGGCCCTGCTCCACTGACATTTCTGTTAGAATTAGTTTAGAGTTAATTAACTCAGTTAATTAACTGAGTCACTGACCAGTGGACCCCACTGTCAGGTTTGACTCTGGACCAGCCCTTTGACCTGCTGACGTCATGTTTGTGTCATGCTGACGCAGTAATCCAGTTCTGGTTTTTAAATAAATCTTGAATGATTTATTTATTTCAGAAATTGGCTTAAACTTCAAAAAATCATAGAAATTCAACCGTAGCTCAGAATGAAATAATTTATATATGAAAAATTATCAGAAAAATTCAATCTATCCATCTGTACCATTTTCATGCATGAAAAATGAAGTTAAACCTACTGTTTATATGAAAACACATATATGGCATCTAGAAATACTTTTTTTTAAAAGTTGCATTTGAGCCTTTGGTTCAAATGGACTTCTTTCAAATTGAATGCTAGTTGCATTAGCTCAACAACATCATATTTTCATGCCATATTCATGCATCATATTGTTGCATATGCTTGTGTTTGATTGTCGGCACCGTTCTTCTCGATAGGTCCAGCTCCGGAGACCGATCCAGAGTACCTGTCAGAGGAGCAGTGCTCTGCACGTTGTTTTACCAGGCATGCAAACCCCCTTGTTCATTCCGATACAATCCCTCTCTCGCTCCTGCTCCCTATTATTGCATTAGGACAACAACGACTTCAACTGCTACTTTATGCTGCGGTAGTTGAACCCATTCCCCTGCATGACCTGTCTTTCCACAGTAAATAGTTGAAACCCACTAGCATGTGTAGGAGTTGATTGAAGCCATGATGTGATCTTACCATGCCTTGCTTGCTATTGCTTAGAGTGTGTCAGGTCTGATTCATCAGGAATGAATTGGAGTGAAATGATATGTTCTGATGCTGAGGGTTAAGTGTGTGAACACGATTTGGTAAAGGTAGTGGTGAGAGGCCATGTAGGAGTACATGGTGGGTTGTCTCACAGGAACCGTCCCTAAGAACTGATTTCTGTGTATGTTGTCCAATGACTAGCTACTACCACACATTGGGTTCCGGTAACTCGACCCCTCTCGACTTATTAATCAACATGATCTCTGTCCAGGAGTTGCAACTAGTTTCTGGTGTTTGTAGGTAGTGTTAGTTGTCTACCAAGTGGCACTCGGCCAGTGGGCTTGGGACAGACTAGGCACCGTGGCACGGTGTACCAAGCGTAGATCCACTCGGCGAGGTGGGCTTGGGAACCCTGCGCACATCATTTGGGGCCGTGAGTGACACCCTGGCCGGATCTCCCCACGGATGGAACCCGAATAGGCGATAAACCTGGAGACTTGTGTGGTTAGTCAGGTCGTGGCCGACACTCTCGCCAGGCTTCCGCTTGAAGGTTGCCGAGATACACGAGATGTACATGGCGGTAAGTGGCGAGAGCGCGTGTGAAGCAGTACACCCCTGCAGGGTTAACATGATCTATTCGAATAGCCGAGTCCACGGTTATGGACTACTTGGATGCTTACGTGGTACATAGACAACTTGAAGTGGATACTCTAAAATACTCAAGACAAGTGTGAGTGCTATGGATGGCCTTCTCGTAGGGAGACGGGAATGAATCCATAGTGGTGTATTGAGTGGTGCTTAGTGGACTCGTGTGCGCCACCTCAAGGAGTTACCAGCAATCGTAGAATAGGATAGCCACTAAGTCAAAGCTGGCTTGCTGCAACTAAACCCCACTTTGCCATCTTGATACAAGTGCATGTATGCTAGGATCTGATGTAAGTCTTGCTGAGTACCTTTGTACTCATGTTTGCTTAATTTATGTTTTGCAGATAGGATTGATGTCTCACTAGTAGTTCCGCTTGGACTTCGACAAGTAGCTTGTTACCTCAGCTACGATCTTGGACGAGTGTTGTAGTTAGTCAGGCTCTTCAGCCTTTTTCATTTGTAGATGTCTGTACTCAGACATGTTGTGCTTCCGCTTGTTGCTTGTATGCTCTGAATGTTGGATCATGAGACCCATGTTTGTAATATTTGGCTCCTCGGAGCCTAATGAATAAATACTTTGTTTATTAGAGTCTTGTTGTGATGCCATGTTGTATTTGCACATATTGAGCATATTGTGTGTATGTTATTGAAATGCTTGGTATGTGTGGGATCCTACACCTAGTTGTTTACCCTTGGTAGCCTATCTTACAGGGAAATGTCTCCTAGTGTTTCCACTGAGCCTTGGTAGCTTGCTACTGCTCCGGAACACTTAGGCTGACCGGCATGTGTCCTTCTTCGTTCCTGTGTCTGTCCCTTAGGGGAAATGTCACGCGTTGTTCCTTTAAGTCCTTGTAGCTTGCTACGACTTGGGTTCATACGTTTATGACCGACACGTTCGTTGCTGGGTCATGGATGCCTGTCTCTGTAATTTAGTGCCACTTTTGGTTTATAACTGGTCATGTCGGCCCGGGTTCTCTGTCATATGGATGCTAGCGACACTATCATATACGTGAGCCAAAATGCGCAAACGGTCCCGGGCCAGGTAAGGTGGCACCCGTGGGGATACCGTGCGTGAGGCCGCAAAGTGATATGGTGTGTCACATGCTAGACCGGTGTGACTTAGGATCGGGGTCCCGACACACCTAGGGATTATAACTAGTCATGTCGGCCCGGGTTCTCTGTCATATGGATGCTAGCAACACTATCATATACGTGAGCCAAAATGCGCAAACGGTCCCGGGCCAGGTAAGGTGGCACCCGTGGGAGTACCGTGCGTGAGGCCGCAAAGTGATATGACGTGTTACATGCTAGACCGGTGTGATTTAGGATCGGGGTCCTGACAGCTTTGGTATCAGAGCCTGACTGCCTGTAGGATTACCAAGCCAAACTGGTCGAAGTTGAGTCTAGAAATTCCTTAGTTATATAAGGGAATTGATTGTGGAAGGGAACGTAAGGCTCTTTTTACTCCTTGTACCTCATGTCTTCTGATCTGAGTCATCCTACCTTTCCTACGGGGTTAAGGAACTAGGCTTCTTATCCGGTTATTAGGATCACGAGTTACTACTCCGTAGTCCCATAGGATTGGTTGATCAGAGTCCTACTCTTGTTTTCAAGTTCTTCCGGTGTAGTTTGTTTAGTACTATCACAAAACCTTGAGTGATGTTGTTGTGTTGTTATACCACCCCTTTTGTTAGTAGGATGTCTCATTCTGAGCATTTTGCTGCCTTTATGCTGCCGGATTTGTCCTAGTAGTTCGAGAGATACTAATTTCTTGTTCTACCTTATGCATCCTATGTTGGATGATGTTTTCGTCCTCGGTTTCGCTTCTCAGGATGTCTTCAGTTAAGCGAAGCTCAGCTGCTCGTAGACAGAACCACGGAGGTGGTAGGGATGAGGAGGATCCTCCCGACCAGCCTTCGTTGGCAGAGTTAATGTTAGAGATGGAGAGAAACAAGCATGAGTCTAACCGCTTATTGGCACGTATTGAGGAGAACACCACACATCAGTGCAAGGAGTCAACAACCATCCATGACTTCATTCGTCTGAAACCACCCACCTTCCATCATCCCATTGAGCCACTCGATGCAGATGACTGGCTCCGTAGTATCACTCACAAGCTGCGTTCTGCGAACGTAGCTGAAGGTGACAAGGTCATCTATGCCACTTATCACCTGGAAGGTCCTGCTAGTCTTTGGTGGCAGAACTATGAGGCCATGATTCCAGCTGGCCAGATTCCTACCTGGAGAGATTTCACTGAGGCTTTTCGTGAGCATCATATTCCTCAAGCTCTCATTGATCGCATGAGAGAAGAGTTCTGTAGTTTTACCCAGGCTAAGATGACTATTGATGCTTACAGTAGAGAGTTTGAGAACCTCGCCCGCTATGTCACAAAAGAAGTGTCCACGAACGCCAAGAAGCAGGCTAGATTCCGGAAGGGTCTCAACCCCAAGCTGCGTCGTGATCTCCACTTGCATCATTGCAACACATTCCAGGCTCTTGTGAACAAGGCCATCAATGCAGAAACGGCTCAGCTCACTTACGCGGAGTCTCGTAAGCACACCCTTGATTTGGGATCTTCCTCCGGTTGTAGTTCTCAGAAGCGCCGGATTTGGGTTCCGAACTCTGTTCTTGCACCCAGTTATACACCGAGGCCATCTTATGTGGTACCTCTTCCAGTTCAACAGTATGCTCCACACATTTTGGCCAACTCAGGGGACCGATTCAATGAACATGGTCTCACCGAAAGGTTCAAATATGTGAACGTTAGGAATCTCGGTGGGACCGAAAGCTAGGGTTAAGTCATCAGAAAGCTGGCAAGGTAAACTCGGTATGACCGATTTATGAACTCGGTATTACCAAAATAAACTAACCTATAACAGAGAGTTTACAGAGCCATCTTGGTGAGACCGAAAGCCTATATCGGTGAGACCGAAATGTTAGGGTTTGTGGCTCTAGCAAAGTCAAAGGAAACTTGGTGGGACTGGATATAGAAATCGGTGAGTCCGAGTTTGGCATTTTGGTTTTGACTTGTTTGGAGTCGAGAAGTTGTGTGAGGGTTTTGGAACATATCATCAAGCATTGTGAGCAACCAACACGTTAAGCAACACCTCATCCCCTTTTAATAGTATTGGCCTTCTTAAGGACTCAATGTGATCTTGGATCACTAAAAGTGAAAAGGAAGAGTCTTGAGCTTTCGCTAGACTTGCTTCCTTAGCTTTTGAGGGGTCCACATCTCCACAATAGCCATGCCATTCATTGAACTTTCCTGAAATATTTAGCTTGAGGAATCATTAGTTCAATGAGCTATATGTTGTTATAAATTACCAAAACTACACGGGGATTAGTTGCACTTTCATAAACCCAGAGTAGCCTGATTGTCAAAGAGTGACAGTGGTCAAGAGAGGAAACCTAATACCCTTGCTCATCGCCCTCCCCCCGAGCAGGATTCACAGGGCACTTTTGTCGCCTGGCCCGCTCGGGGTGGAATTGTTGCCCTTGCTGCTAGTCTCCATTGTTGTCATGACCACGACATGTGGAGATGGGAGAGAGCGGGGGAGATCGGTGCGGAAGCAATGTTGCTCCTCCGCCATACCTCAAATATCCCCTTGGGCGTCGCGAGGGGTGACGCCTTTGGTGAATACGACACGCTGCTTACGCCTCGGATTCGCGCAAGTGATCCCCCTACCTGAAGCTCCAAAGATGTCATGGGAAACCATGACCACCTATGGGACCAGGGGTCCCTTTTTTCAGCCGGGGGTGGTCATGTTGCACAAAGAGCGGAGAAGCATAGCGCAGCATGTTAGGGATCACACGGGCAGTTTTTACCCAGGTTCGGGCCACCAAGAGGCTTAAAACCATACTCCTGCTTTTGTGGATTGACGGTGGATGGTGGAATAGGCGTGGCGCTCTTGCCCGACAAGGTTGCCTCGGGGCGAGAGTGACTACGCGCATATGAGTGTGTGAGGGTTCGGATCGGTCAAATCCTTTCTACGGTTGCCATGGGCGTCCTTTTATAGATTAAGGGGTCACCACAGTGGCAAATCAGTATTTCCATACTGATTAGATAGTGAACAATGCTTTCATACCTAACTCTGCAGGCCGACAGAGCGCATTAAATGTGCCTCTTAGTGTCACATCACGACTCACCCGGCAGGCCTTGCCAGGCCGTTTTGCCAGCTTCGCGCTTGCTTGCTTCACACGTCTCAGGACGGGTGTCATTTGGAGGTTCTTGCTATAGGAAGTGGCTGACAAGTGGTAGGAGGCTGCCATTGAGCCCCTTAGGGGCTTGACGCCACACTGACCGACGAAGGGCGTCGTTGTGACGTGGTGTAATATTGTGGTTTGCCTCCGCCAGCTCCGGCAGGCCAGCCGAAGCGATCTTGGAGGCTTGCTTCCATGGCGATCCAACCTCGCCAGGTTCGCGTGCCCGACAAGGAAGTTCTCGTTGTAGTATCTAGCCTCTTCGGCTAGTCTTGGGTGCCTTGATCTCCTCGACCAGCTCTCTGATTCCTCATAGAGCTGATCCCTTCGTGTCTTGAGCTGGTCCTGGTGATGCAAACTTCCCCTTGGGCCTGATGGCTTGTCTTCCGAGCACGGGTCAGGGGAAAACATGCACCCCTGTTTGTGTACCCCGACAAGTACAACCCAAAAGATTCAGCACAAGTTTGTTGGAAATTACATTATTCTTTTAAATCGCCCGCCGGGTTGTCTGGGTTAGTGGCCCCTGGGTTAAACATCTTGCTGATACCTTCATGAAGACGTTCCTGGATCATCCTAAGCCGGCTCTTCGTCATTTCCGATTTGAAAAGTATCCGCAGTCCAGTTGATACCAGTTAAAGCTTCAAAGCAGGCTTCATTGTTGATAACAGCAGAAAGGTCAATATTTGAGGAAAAAGTTTACTTACACCTTTGCGTAGTCAGGTCTACGGCATCAAATGAAGGCGGCTTGATTCTTTTATTTTGGCTATCATAAGCCGACTGATACAGATTCAGGTCCAGCCCCTAAGCGAGTTTCCAAGCTAAGGGCCGCATATCTCTGATGCATTTGGTGTAATCCGCCTCGCTAAAGACAGAACCGTCATCTTTATATTCGGGGTACCCACCAGCTATCTCTTGAGAATCTAGCTCTGATTGATAAGCCTTGGTGTGGCTTAACCGACCATTGCTCCTGCATGCGCAACCGACTTCTTAAGCTTGTCAATTTGATGAGGCATGGTAGACATTTGATCAAGTACATCCTTGATAAGCTGCGAGGGATTTTTGTCATTAGAAACAGAATCAAGAGTGCAGAGACTGCTAGCGTATAACTTCACTGTCAAAGAATATACAGCTTTGAGCTTCAACATCATATTTTGCCCAAGATTGGCAGTTCTAGCACCTGTGATACATACAGAGCAAGAGTCGCCAGGCGAGTCAGCATTCTATTGAATAAGTTATCAGCTGAGTTAATATAAGTTAATTACCAAAGATGGAAGTTGTTATTTAGGAGATATGCTTCTTTAGGCCGGCCAATTCTTCAGCCACCGGCTTAAGCTGGTTTTCAATGTCTCCAACACGCTTCAACAAGGCAACCTTCTCAAACACAAAGGTTTTCCTTTCAGGTTCAAAACTGACCATCATTTTTTGTAAGTCTTTCAAAGAAGACCTTAGGCTGATTCCACCAGACACAAATGGACAAGGTGGACGCTTCCAGAGCATGTGAGGGCATGGCCATGCCGGCCATATGGGTGCTCTGGAGCACCTACAGTGCGTCCTTGCACTGTAGCCTCGTCCTGCCCAAGGCTCCAGGCCACCTTGGGCCTCCCCTCATGCCAACCGTTGCTCCTCGACGTCCGCAGCACGGCACGCCTCTGTCCCCCTCCTCTTTCTCCCTCCTGCTGCCTCCCTTGCACGCGCGCCGGCCGCCCTTAAGCTCCAATGCATGGCTTCGCACGCGCGGCCTCTCTAGATCCTTCCCCACTCCTTCTCTTCCCTCCCATGGTCGTAGACCTCATCCACGAATGGCCCGGACTCACTCACGTGTGCCTTCACTTCCTCTGGCCTAGCCTGTGACCTCGCCGGCGCACGAGTCCACGGTGGACCTGCGCCCGGCTACATAAGCTCGCCTCGGGTCTCTCCCTTGGCATCCACCTCCTTCTCACACCCCCAAGCACGCGCCTGCACCACCCAATCATCCTTGGAGGGACTCTGTGAACGAGATCGACTGGAGCTCCGCCGCCTCGGTCGACCGGTGATCTCGCGGTACAGCCCCTCTCCGCCCCCGCTCTTGCTCGATCTGGAACCGCCAGACCTCACTAAGCCATTCCCCTCCTTCTCCCGCTCCTATTGCAGCTCGGAATGAACTAGCCAGGCCCCTCTCAACGCTCCTTCGTCGTGCATCCTCGCCGTCGACGGACCAGGCTTCTCTGGCGGCCAACTCCTGCACCACCAGAACAGAGACACCTCCCTGAGCTGAATGGTACCATCCACGCATCATCCCGTGCGCTATATCGCTGGCGGCAAGCTCGCCGTCGCCCCTGGGCGGAGCTAGATGATGACGGCTGTGGGCCCTATTCGTCAACCTCACGTCCTGATGGGTGGGACCCACCTGTCAGGTTCAAAAATGCATGCGCGCGCACCAGTTCACCCCGTGGGTTGTAGGCGCACTCTGCCTTTACGCCTTCGATGTGGCAGCTTTCACACAGGCTAAATCCCCACTGGGCCTGGTGCACTGTGGCCTTTCTGGCCCAATGATACAGTGCCAGTTTTGTTTTTCTTTTTTGTTAAATTTCAAATAATTCCATGGATTTAAATATTTATCCAAATTAAATGATTCCAACTCCTAAATTCTTCTAAAAATCCCACCTATTTAATGGTATAACTTTCATACCCATCCATCACACTCCCATGTACTATTCAAATTTGAATTTGAATTGAACATATATTTTGCTCTCTGAAAATCCATTTCTCCTATTATATAACTCCAAATTCAAAACTAGGAATTTTCACATTCTTAGTTTCCACCCTAATATTTAATAAAAATTAATGAACATTTTTAGAGCACTTTTATTTTTCAGTTTTGCTATTTCCTTATTGTGTGCCCGATACTTTGGAATGTTAGATTTTGTGAAGATGACGAAGGAGTTGGACCAGAAGGATTTGAAGACCTCGAAGACTTGGATGAGCCAGGCAAGCATCCCTTTGACTATGTTTGAGAAACCCTTTTTGTGCATGTCATATAGCACCTTAATATCAATGCATCAGGATCACGATGAGGTGGTGACCACTTTGGTTGTTGCCTTTGTTACTTTCCTATTTAGACTTGCATCAAGCATGACCCTACCTTCCTATGAGGGTTATGCGGGTGGGAGTAGATAGGATGCTATAGTAGTGGCTATGCAAATGGGACGGGAATATGCATGGTGATGGATGCATAGTAATTTTAAAAGTCTTTTCGAAAACCCCATCAGGTGCCACTTATGCCCGAGGGAGATGATGAGTTGGGTAACCACTTGATGACGAAGTGGTGTACTGAGGCAAGTGCGTGTTGTTTTCAAAACGGATTGGTTTAAGTTGCGACTGTTATTCCAACCTTTCATGTGCAACCACTCTACCCATATATGGGAAAGGGCATTATTGATTACCTAGGTCGATACTAGCATGGTTCCCGCGTTACTAGTGACGGGGGTGACTTTAGGTCACTCCCGGGATGGGTTCGTGCTCAGATAGGCAGCCATGAATGTTTTCATAGGGCACCAGACACACCGTTGGTCCCTTCGTGTATGTGTGATAATGTGAAGGGCAGAGTCCCACGATCTTTTGCTTATACACCAAGGTTGTTTACCAATGAGTGGACCCTATGTTATTGTCGTCTAGGGAAAGATAGTGATCGGGTGCTTCCCGCGAGTACTTGAGGTAGTGCGGGATCGTGGATGACACGAAAGCTTCCCGGATCTCGTGGGTAAAGTGTGCAACCTCTACAGAGTGTAAAACTATTCGAATAGACGTGCCCACGGTCAAGGATAGTTGGGTAACCACTCTTGGGCTAGGCCCAATGTTTGCCAAACCTGGTGTGTGTGTGTGTGTGTGTGGAAAGAACAGGTTGAGTCAAGTCAGTACACTCGATGTGTTGACTGAGTTGGAGATGATCCAAACTTGGTTATGTTGATATTTGTACCCTGTGTACATGGAAAACGAGACTCTCATGATGCATGCTTCACTAGTAGGTAGTTCATGACAGTGCACTCAAAAATTAGCTTTCTGCAAACACTTCCTATTTAGTGCTATATCATGCCTTGTCATACTTGTTCCAAAAACATGGGTTGCTTGGGAGTACATTCAAAGTACTCATTGGCTTGCCACTGGTTATTTAATTGGCCAGACATGGATGTGCAGGAATTTGAAGAAGAGTTCTTGGGAGACGAACATGCAAACTAGGACGCTTTCCCAGTCAGAATGCCTGTAGGACTAAGGCGGATGGCATGGGTCCAAGTTGGTAATGAAGATTTCTGCTGCAATGATATACTCAAGACTTGACCATAATGGTCCTACTTGTGTAAAACAATATGTATGGTTGTAAGACTCTTGTTATTGAGCTTTTGTGTGTTCAGTGAGCATTGATCTCTGGGATCACTTTACACGCGCATTCGGTGATCTCGACTTATTATTTGTGGTCCCGACAAGACGCCCAGTGGTACGACCATGCCAGGCTCGGGGTCTTCTGTCGGTGAACCAGGCCCTGGGCCAGTTGCACCAAATAGTGCACAAGCTCGAGGGCAAGTTTGCAGCATCAGGTACCAGACCAAGACACGAAAAGATCATCCCATTTGATGAATCAGCAAGCTGGTCTAGGAGATCAAGACAACCAAGGTGTGAGACGCCACCAGAAGGGAAACCATCCTTGTAGGGCAGGCGAGCCTGGCGGGGAGCCAGATTCGCCTGACAACAAGTCACCTGGATCACCTCGGCAGGCTTGCCGGGTCATGCCGAGGTAAAACTCCACCGCACTGCAACGCCCATCGCCAATCGGTGCGATGTCAAGCTTTAAGGTGGCCTAGTGGCCACCCCTGGATACGTGGCAGCCATCTCCTACCACAAGAACCACCAAATGACACCCGTCCAGAGACGTGTCAAGCGAACAAGAGCGCAGCTGGCAGAACAAGCCGGCAAGGATTGCCTGACGAGCTATGATGTGACACTAAGTGGTGCATTTAATGCACTCTTTCAGCTGCAAAGTTAGGGAAGATAGCAATGTTTGCTATATAATCAACCTAGAAAGACTGATTTGCCACTTTGGGTGACCCATTAACCTATAAAAGGAGGCCCATGGCAACCATAGAAAGAATTCGACCATTCAAACCCGCGCACACTCATACGCGCGACCACTCTCACCCTGAGGCAACCTGGCATGGCAAGAGTGGCGTGTCCATTTTCAACATTTCCACCATCAATCCACCAAAGCAGGAGTAAGATTGTATGCCTCGCGGCGGCCCAAACCTCGGTAAAAATGGCTCGTGTGCTCCCCAATGCGATGCTTGGCGTTACTATCCTCTTTGTGCAATGTTCCCGTCCCCTTGCCGAACTAAAAGGGACCTCTGTCCCATAGGTGGCCATGGTTATACCCCGACACGAAGGTACTGCGTTTTGATCGCCGGTCCCCTCCTTTGGTGGTGGCTATGTTGTATTTATTGTGGCCTTCGTCCTCTTCCCCGAAGACGAAGGCGGGAAGGGATTCCACAACGGCAATTTTGAAAGGGGAAAAGAAGTACATCTTATTCTCACGAAAGGTGGTCTTCGCCTGCAAAGCTTCTGGTTGGGACGGCGTGGTGGGCTCGGCGATGACATCCGTCATGCCGTCCTGGCAGTCTTGGTCTCGTTGGACCAGAATGGAAACCTTGGGATGATTCCTCGGTACTGCGCTTGCCCTCTTAGCACCGAAGAGGAAACCTACTGCTATGCGCTCGCTGGCGCCCGCCTTGCCTTGGTCGTCATGGCTTGCGTTACTTGATCCTGAGGAGGTGGGTGCTTGCATAGGAAACTCTGCTCCTCAAGTGGCTGCCTAAGGATGCTGCTTCCTTCGGAGGTCTTGGGGTAGTCTGCCTCACAAGGCTTGGCCCCTCGCAAGTGTCTTGTCTTGTCAATGCTAAAGATGGGTCGTACCAGGCCATTGGTGGAGCTATGCGGTGGGCCGCAGGCAGGCAAGTCTGGGTACCCTGGTTCCCAGAACGAAGATAGTAGCCCCCGTTCCCAAGGCGAGCTTGGACTTGGCTTCGAGGCCAAGCCAAGAGGCAAGGGCGAAGCCGCCCTCGACCGCCTCGTGATTAAGGATGGTCACGACGTCTGTGCTCGGGTCTGTCCCTACAGCGTCCCTAAACCCAAGTGGCTGAGCTCTAGCTTGCGGGCCAGCTCCCGTGTATGTCACCTCCCCATGGCCCTTGGTGCCTTGTTCTCGCACACGCCAATCGGGGGTTGTCAGATTCAGGTCTCCGCAAAACCCTACTAGGTTCAAACTCTGGGTGTGTGCGAAGAACTCAACCTCACCTATCTACCTACTCATCATCCCACAAACTAGCTCGATGAACAGGAATGTAAACGAGACACGAGGCAGTTTATCCTCGTTCTGGCCACCTAGCGGTGAGTGGCCCTACTCCAGCAGTGTGGTGGATTAGCCTCGAGATGGGCTATGGATGAACTAGTACAATGGGCGAACCACCTCCGGAGGTGTGTTCTTGCTTTGTGCTGGAGAGCAAGGTCTAAATGAACTTTCCCCTAGTTGGTGGTGGCTATCCTACTTATATTGTGACATTGGTCCTCTTCCCCTGAAATGTTTGGCGGGAAGGGATCCCACAACGACCAATTTTGAAGGGAGACGACTAGTACATCTTATCCTGACTAAAGGTGGTCTTCGCCCACAAAGCCTCTAATCATGATGCCATGGTGGGCTCGGTGATGACCTTTGTCCTGTCATCCTGGCGGTCTTGGTCTTGTTGCATTGAAATGGAAACCTTTGGGAGATTACTCGGGACTCCGTGTCTGAGCCCGCTTCCTTAGCACCAAAGAGGAAACGGTTGTACTATGCGTGCTGGCGCCCACCTGGCCTTGGTCATCATGGCTTGCGTCATGCAAACCATGCGAGGTGGGGGGGATGCTTAGAGTTCTCCCCTCCTGAGGAGCCAGCCAGACATGGCTGCCCCTTCCGGAGGTCTTGGTGTCGTTCGCCCCGCTAGGCTTGGCCCCTCGCGAGGGTCTTGACTATCGATGCTGAAGATGGGCCGTACCAGGCCCAAAAAGGAGCCATGTCGCGGGCCGCAAGCACGCAAGTCTGGGTACCCTAGTTCCCAGAACGCCGACAGTAGCCCCCGGGCCCAAGGCGCGCTCGGACTTGTCATCGGGGCGAAGCCAAAGGGCAAGGGAGAAGCGCTGCCGACCCCAAACGCCTGTGGACCTGGTCGATGCGTTGCGTCTCGATTGGACGTGTGCATCTCCACTTCCCCACGCCGCCCGGTAACTGCTTGACTTGATGGCCGCCGGCTGCTAGCACGACCCTGTCAGACTTGCACGATGTGCCCATACTTGTCCGTCCTTTCGTCTCGCCATCTTGTGACCTTGCGGCCCTCCACCTTGACTCGGCACCTCACCAATTTTTCCTTCGCCTCCATGGCCCCCGGGTTGAAGAAGAAGAAGGGGAGAAATTACGCTCCCACTGAATCTCGACCCGACTAGGAGCCTTCGCTCGTCCGATCGACGGTGATCAACTCGGAGGGGCTGGGAAAGGTCCGGCCGGCCCTCGCCGCCGGCTCCAATGAGTGGAAAGCGGCGATGGTCTGGCCTACTTCCCGGTGCATGGTGGACATGGAGGCCACTGAAATCCCTATCCACCTCCATGCTCTTTTGGTAGGATTGGTTCCCCCTTTCTTCGATTTCTTCAATGCCATACTTACACATTACCAGATCCAGGCGATGCATCTGGATCCCACGTCCATCGTCCTCCTTGCTGACTTTGCCTTCCTGTGCGAGGCCATGGTAGGCATTACCCCATCTGTCGCCTTGTTCTATCACTTCTAATCGCTCCACATGATCGACTGCCGACAGTGCTCGGGGTGCGTGGCCTTCCAAGCTGAAGTGGCGATGTCTGGCTCGGGCACGGGCTTCGAGATCCACCCAGATGGAAAGTGGTTCCGGAAGCAATGTGTGTTTTTGGATGCCACCACTCACAGCCGTTTGCTCCTACTCCCGCGAAGGCCAGCTGTCGGATTTAGGGCTCCTCAAAACCCTCTAGGTTCAAACTCTGGGTGCATGCGAAGATCTCAACCTTACCTATCTATCTACTCACCATCTCACGAACTAGCACGATGAACCATAATGTAAAAGAGACACGAGGCAATTTATCCTAGTTCAGTTCACCTAGCGGTGAGTGGCCCTACTCCAGCAGTATGGTGGATTAGCCTTGAGATGGGTTGTGGATGAAATAGTACAATGGGTGAACAACCTCCGGAGGAGAGGTGTTCTTGGGCTCGGATGAGCTGGTGAGCTTGTTAGTGTGGAATGGATCTGATCCCTTTGCTGGGTGGTGGCTATCCTACTTATATAGTGGGCTTGGTCCTCTTCCCCAAAATGTTTGGCGGGTAGGGATCCCACAACGGCCAATTTTGAAGTCGGACAACTAGTACATCTTATCCTGACTAAAGGTGGTCTTTGCCTGCAAAGCCTCTGATCCTGATGCCATGGTGGGCTCGGTGATGACCTCCGTCCTGCTGTCCTGGCAGTCTTGGTCTTGTTGCACTGGAATGGAAACCTTTGGCAGATTCCTCAGGACTCTGCGTCTGAGCCCGCTTCCTTTGCACCAAAGAGGAAAATGATGTACTGTGTCCGCTGGCACCCTCCTGGCCTTGGTCGTCATGGCTTGCGTCATGCAAACCTCGCGAGGTGGGTGGTTGCATAGAGTTCTCCACTCCTCGGGAGCCAGCCATCCGAGGCTGCCCCTTCCGGAGGTCTTGGTGTCATCCTCCACGCGACACTCGGTCCCTCGCAAGTGTCTTGAGTGTCAGTGTTGAAGATGGGCCACGTTATGGGCCGCGGGCAGGCAAGTCTGGGTACCCTGGTTCACAAAATTGCGACAGTAGCCCCCGGGCCCAAAGCGTGCTCGGATTTGGCTTTGAGGAGAAGCCAAAAGGCAAGGGCGAAGTGCCGCGGGCCCCAATCGCGTGCGGTCCTGGTCAACGCGTGGCGCCTAGATTTGACGTGGGCATCTCCACTTCCCCATCTCGCCTCGACAACCATTCGACTTGACTGGAGCGCGCTGCATGCAGAAAACGGTCATCATTACCTGTGATCATGGGGGCTGACGGTTTCGCTCCCCCTGGCTATAAATGAGGAGGGGCAGGATCTCATCTGCTCATCTCCATCTCCTCGCTGCTCGCTCCTTCCCACTTCAGGCACCTTTGGCGCCGCCAAGGAAGCTCTCCGCCGCGGAGAAAGGCAAGGCCCCCAACGAGGGCCCAGATGCTCCTTCGATCAAAAGGGGCCGCAGGGGCCCCCGTAAGTACGTTGCGTCCCCGGCCGTGGTTTCTCGGGGGTGCAAGAGTGCTTCTCTGTGCTCGGCTATCGCCTCCGCAAGTCACGGCGGCGCTTCTTCACGTGATGCGGGCCACGGCGGACGGGGTAGTCTCTATGATGAGGGGGAGCGCGCCATGGCCGTTTGCCCTTCACGGCCGCGCTTCCGCTCGGCAGACGCCTCCCTGGAGTTCGTCGTGTGTTCGGAGAGGCCCGCCGGCACCTGGCTCCCGCTCCCAAACTTCTTCGTGAGATCGCTGCCGAGAAGGCTCGACGGTCTATGGCTGCAAGCTGACAAGTGCTGCAGCAAGGCCTCGTGGGTGACGGTCGGGGTTGCTGCCGAGGGCGGCCCATCCTTGACCGTTGCTAGCAGATGTTCGCCCACGCGCGGGGCTTCAACTAGAGGTGCACCCTCCACTTCAAGTATGACGGCCTCGCGACCCTCTACGTGAGGGTGTTCGGAGAGGACGCCCGGCGTGCGGGGTGCTGCCCCGAGGGCGACAGCGACGATAACGAGCCTGCCCTTGGTGACGTCCGCAGCTCCTGAGCGACGACGGCTCCTCCTCCGGGGAGAGCGCCAGTAGCAGTGGTTCCGATAAGCCGCCACGCCACCGGGCCAGGTTCGGGGGAGGCGACGAGGGGCCTCGCCGCGGTGCCATGGTGAAGCGGGAGGAGAGCTTAGACCGAGCCTGAGGGGTCTCCGAAGCCGGGCCTTGGGGGCTGCTATGGTCGTTCGGGCCGCTTTTTGTTTAACCTTTCCTTTCTCTTGCATTTTGAAAAAAAAATATGAAGAATCCCGCCGGGACGTGTAATGAACCATGGCACTTATGCTACTATGCTACGTTTACTGCTTCTGTGTCATGATGTGTCGTTCATGCCCCGAATAGGTGCGGTGGGGTAACTTATCTCAATAAATTCGCGTATTCCCGCCTCGTGAGGGTGAGATCTTCGTCATTCGGTGAAGCCCGCTTTGCTGTCGACTCGGTAGCTGTCGGCCTCGGGAGGCAGCATAAAGTTGCAAGATTGTTAGGAGAATCATCGGGTATCTTTCCCCTCCTTGCGCTAGCCCTTAGGCATGGGCTAGCCGTGGCTTAGTACACCGCGTCGCGGTACCCGGGGGGTCTCGCGAGATCAAAGGTAGCCGAGGCCCTGAGGTGACAGGGCTTTGGAAAGTGTGTTTGCGGCGTGGGGAGCCCAGCGCACGCACACGCCTGCCTATGTAGCCCCCGCACGAGGCGCACGAGGGAGAGCGACGGGCAACTGTCATTCTCCCCGAGCCGAGGCAAAAAAGGTGAGCGAATAAAAGGAGGGAAAACCAACTAGGCAATCGAGAAATGCCAAAACTCCAAATTCCATTAAGAGGTTGCAAATCAACTATAGAAATAAAGCAAATGAACAGCCGCGTCCGGCACCTAGTCTTGTCTTCTCACCAGCGCGGAGCTAAGTGTTGCCACTAGGACGTGGGAAGGAGCCCCCGAGGGCCGAGGGCGGCACTTCAGAGACTCTGGGGCGTGTACCGCCCCATTCATTATTATGTGAGAGTGTCACGACCGAGACTTTCATAGGCACGGGGCCTTGCTTCATGGGTAGAACTTCTGTAGGTGTTGGATGTTCCACATGTTTTGGATGGGAACTCCATCTTGCGTCTCCAGGTGCCCGGTGCCAGGCCTGGAGACGCAAGTGATTATGAACGGGCCCTCCCACATGGGCGAGAGCTTATGCAGCCCTTCCCTGGAGAGCACCCGCCTCAGGACGAGGTCACCTACCTCGAGCGTCCTGGAGTGGATGTTGCGGCAGTGATACCGTTGCAGCGCCTGCTCGTACCTTGCCGCCCAGAGCGAGGCTTGACAGCAGCGTTCCTCCCCAGGACGAGGTCGACCCGCCGCGTGGCGTTTTGGCATGCTTCGTGAAACGCCAAGACCCGTGCGGAGCGATGCTTAACCTCATGTGGGAGGACCGCTTCGGCTCCGTAGATGAGGAAGAAATGAGTTTCTCCGTTTGGCTTGGTCGCGGTAGTGTGGATGGACCACAGCACGGACTGGAGCTCATCCAGCCAGCCCCTGCCGCAGGCCTCGAGCTTCTTCTTGAAGGTTCTTGCCTTGAGGCCCCTTAGGAACTCTCCATTTTCGCGCTCGGCGTGACCGTTTCTCCTGGGGTGTGCCGCTGAGGCGTAGCATATCTGCGTTCCAAGGTTAGCACAGTGTGTTATCATAAGGTTGCTAGTGAACTGCAAGCCGTTGTCGGTGACGATGCGATTTGGGACCCTGAAGAGGCTCGCAAGGCCCCTGATGGACTTGACTGCCGAGCCGGCTGGGATGGTGCGGACGGCTTCCACATCCGCCCACTTGGTGAACTTGTCGATGGCGACGTAGAGGTAATGGTAGTCCCCGGGCGCTCTAAGGAATGGGCCCAGGATGTCTAGGCCCCAGACCGCGAACGGCCAGGATAGTGGAATGGTCTGGAGGCCCTGTGCAGACTGGTGGATCGGTTTTGCAAGAAATTGACAGGCTTCGCAGGACCTTACCAGTTATGTGGCGTCGTTGAGCGCTCTGGGCCAATAGAATCCACTGCAGAATGCCTTGCGCACGAGGGTTCGTGAGGAGGAGTGGTGCCCGTAATATCCGTCGTATATGTCTTTCAGCATCACGCATCCCTACTCCTTGGATATGCATCGCAGGGACACGTCGTTCGGCCACCTTCGGTATTGCTCGCCATCTTGGATGCAGTACGTGGTGGCTTGCCACACCACGTGCTCCGCTTCTTCTTCTTTCTCCGGAAGGGTTCCTTCGAGCAGGTATGCCTTGAATTCCTCAGTCCGACACCCCTCCTGAGGCTCCAGCGCAAGGTGCAGGCAGGCTCCCGAGGCTGGCCCGCAAGCTGGTGCACCTGAGGTGGGCGCTTGCGGGAGCTCCTCCCGAGGTGTTGCCGGCTTGACAGTGGAAGGAGCTGCTAATGGCCTGAAGAGTCGCTCTTCAAATACGCCAGGGTCTTGTGGCAAGCGTCGGGATGCCCTTTTGGAAATGTCGTCTGCCTCCTTGTTTGTGCCACGCAGTACGTGTTGAAATTCCAACCCCAGGAACCGCTTCTCAATCTTTCACACTTCCTCAAGGTATGCCTCCATGTGCTCGTCCTTTGGTGTGTATGCTTTGTTGGAGAAGTTGGCCAGGAGCTAGGATTCCCCTTTGATGGTGAGGCGCTTTACTCGCAGCGCTGCAACAGCCTTGAGGCCGGCGATCAGGCCCTCATACTCTGTGATGTGTTGGAGACCTTCTCACCATTCTGGAAGCATAGTGGCACGGCGTAGTAGAGCTTGTCCTTGGTGGGCGAGATAAAGCACATCTCTAGCCCCCGCGCCCTACCGCGTGAAGGCCCCATCAAAGTACATGACCCATCCATCTGGTGCTTCATCTCCGGGGGTGAAAGAGTGGTCCTCGCTCACCTCCTGACCTAGGTTGTCAGTCCATTCAGCCACGAAGTCAGCGAGGGCTGCTCCTTTGATAATCCGAGTCGTGCTGAATTCCAGCTCAAACACCTGCAGTTCAATGTTCACTCGACGACTCTTCCTGCTGCATTGGGGCTCCGGAGTACCCTTTCTAGGGGGTAAGCTGAGACAACCTTGATGGGGTGACCTTGGAAGTAGTGACGCGGCTTCTGTGAGGCCACAAGGAGCGCTACCAGGAGCTTCTGCGGCATAGGGTAATGGGCCCGCGCATCACGCAGTACTGTGCTGACGAAGTACACTGGGTTCTCGATGAGGGTGGATGTGGCTGCAGCGTCCCGAGGCTCCTGAGCCGGACGGTCTCCGGGACCCTCACTGCCCATCGAGGCTTCCGGGGCCCCAAGCGTACCGTCCTCAGGAGCCTTACCATCTTGAAGGTCTGCCTTGGTCTCCTTGGCTCCTTCATGAACTTGCACTGCCCCAACTAAACCCGAGCCGCTTTGTTTCTTCGGGTTATCAATTTGGCGCCCTTCCTGGACCGCCACTAGCGCGGCACTAGCTGAATGTGGCGTGGCGGCCAGATAGAGCACCAAGGGCTCACGGGAGCGTGGCGGCACCATCACAAGGGGGCTGGTGAGATACCTCTTGAGGTCCTCGAAAGCTGCATATGCCTCAGGAGTCCATTCGAACGGGCATTTCCCCTTCATCATCTTGAAGTAAGGGACAGCGCAATCCCCCAGCTTAGATATGAATCGGCCAAGCGATGTCATGCACCATGCCAGCTTCTGCACCTCCTTGACGGTCTTCGATGGGCTCATATTTTCTAAAGCCTTGACCTTCTCGGGGTTGGCCTCTATCCCTCTGTGCGACACCAAGAAACCCAAGAGCTTGCCCGATGGGATGCCAAACACGCATTTTTGGGGGTTGAGCCGCAAGTACACCTTGCGTAGGCTGGTGAAGGTTTCTTCCAAGTCACCAATGAGGGTTTTGGCCTCCTAAACCTTCACCACTATGTCATCGACGTATGCTTATACGTTCCTCCCGAGCTGCCCTCCCAGGCCGATGTGCATCAGTCGCTGGAATGTTTCTCCTGCGTTGCGCAACCCGAATGGCATGCAGGTGTAGTAGTACACCCTGCAGGGGGTCAGAAAGGCCGTATTCTTGACATCTTGCACCGCAATATTGATTTGATGATAGCCCGAGAAGGCGTCGAGGAAGCACAGCAGGCCGCACTCGGCGGTATAATCGACGATCTGATCAATGCGCGGGAGAGGGAAAGGGTCCTGAGGGCAAGCCTTGTTGAGGTTAGTGAAATAGACACACATATGCTACTTTCCGCCTTTCTTGGGGATGATAACCGGGTTCGTGAGCCATTACGAATGGCGCACTTCTCGGATGATGCCTGCTTCGAGTAGCTTGCGGACCACTTGAGTGATGAACGCCTGCTTCTCCTGAGCCTGTCGCTGCGCCTTCTGCTTCACGAGGCACGCGTTCGGGCACACCATCAGGTGGTTGATAACCAACAAGTTTAGGGGATCAGCTGTAGCCTCTTTCGATATGTAAGAGTGTCGAACCCAACGGGGAGCTAAAGGTAGAACAAATATTCCCTCAAGTTCTATCGACCACCGATACAACTCTACGCACGCTTAACGTTTACTTTACCTAGAACAAGTATGAAACTAGTAGTACTTTGTAGTTCTCGTGGGATAGGTTTGCAAGAATATAAAGATCACGTAAATATAAACTAGGGGTTGTTAAGATAAAGAAGCAATAAAGTTAGTGATAGTGAGTGTGGAAAAGTGGTGGTAGGAGTTGCGAAATTGCCCCTAAGCAAATGACTACGTTACTAGATCGATAGCAAGTTTTACGTAAGAGAGACCACTGCTAGCATGTCATCCCTGACTTAGAATTCTATGCACTTACGATTGGAACTATTAGCAAGCATCCGCAACTACTAACATTCATTAACGTAAAACCCAACCATAGAATTAAGATATATTGGTCCCCCTTCAATCCCGTATGCATCAATTTCTACGCTAGGTTGAAGCTTCTGTCACACTTGCCCTCCAATACGTAGTCCTATGAACATACAACTAAGCTTATGGTGTGATCCACGCGCGCGCTCAAATTATGGGCACCAAAGGAGAGCAACATAACCACAAGCAAATTAAATCAATCATAGCAATTCACCAATCACGGATAGGACAACGATAATCTACTCAGACATCATAGGATGGCAACACATCATTGGATAATAATATGAAGCATAAAGCACCATGTTCACGTAGAGGGTACAGCGGGTTGCGGGAGAGTGGACCGCTGTAGATAGATGGGGGAAGGTGATGGAGGTGTTGGTGAAGATGACGGAGGTGTTGGTTGAGATCGCCGTCACACGATGATGGCCCCGGTGGCACTCCGTTTGATATGGATATTCTGCGAAACAAAAAACATCGAACAAACATGAACTGGCACTGGGCACTGGATCAATATGTTAGTCCCAAAAATAGTATAAAAAGTTGCCAAAAGTATATGAAAGTTGTAGAATATTGGCATGGAACAATTAAAAATTATAGATACGACGGAGATGCATCAGCATCCCCAAGCTTAATTCATGCTTGTCCTCTAGTAGGTAAATGATAAAAATATTTTTTTATGTGGAAGGCTACCTAGCATAATCTTGATCATGTAATCTAATCATGGCATTAATATTAAGACACGAGTGATTCAAAGCAATAGTCTATCATTTGACATTAATACAATAATACTTCAAGCATACTAATAAAGCAATAATGTCTTTTCAAAATAACATGGCCAAATAAAGTTATCCCTACAAAATCATATGGTCTGGCTATGCTCCATCTTCACCACACAAAGTATTTAAATCATGCACAACCCCAGTTTTAGCCAAGCAATTGTTTCATACTTTAGTATTCTGAAACTTTTTCAACTTTCAGGCAATACATGAGCGTGAGCCATGGACATAAGACTATGGGTGGAATAGAACGTGGTGATAGACAAAAGGAGGGAGAAAGTCTCACATCAAATAGGCAAATAAATGGACTATGGAGATTTCCATCAATCGATATCAATGTGAGTGAGTAGGGATTGCCATGTAACGGATGCACTAGAGCAATAAGTGTATGAAAGCTCAAAAAGAAAACTAGTGGGTGTGCATCCACTTGCTTACTCATGAAGACCTTGGGCATTTGAGGAAGCCCGTCGTTGGAACATACAAGCCAAGTTCTATAATGAAAATTCCCACTAGTATATGAAAGTGACAACATAGGAGACTCTCTATCATGAAGAACATGGTGCTATGATGAAGCACAAGTGTGGTAAAAGGATAGTAACATTGTCCCTTCTCTCTTTTTCTCTCATTTTTTTGGAGGGGCTTTTTTTTAGCCCCCCTCTTTTTTTATTTGGCCTTTCTCTCTTTTTTGTTTTTGTTTTATTGTTTGTTTCCTCACACGGGAGAATGCTCTAATAATGAAGATCAACACACTTTTATTTACTTACAACTCAAAGATTACAACTCGAAGCTAGAACAAAATATGACTCTATGTGAATGCCTCCGGCGGTGTACCGGGATGTGCAATGATCTAGCGTAGGAATGACATCAAAAAACGGACAAGCCATGGAAACATCATGCTAGCTATCTTACGATCATGCAAGGCAATATGAAAATGATGGTGCGTGTCATAATAAACGGCACGGTGGAGTTACATGGCAATATATCTCGGAATGGCTAGGGAACTGACATAATAGGTAGGTATGGTGGCTGTTTTGAGGAAGGTATATGGTAGGTGTATGGTACCGGCAAAAGTTGTGCGGTACAAGAGAGGCTAGCAATGGTGGAAGGGTTAGAGTGCGTATAATCCATTGACTCAACATTAGTCATAAAGAACTCACATACTTATTGCAAATATTTATTCGCCATCGAAACAAAGTACTACATGCATGCTCCTAGGGGAAGGGTTGGTAGGAGTTAACCATCGTGCGATCCCGACCTCCACACAAAGGATGACAATCAAAAAATAAATCATGCTCTGACTTCATCACATAACGGTTCACCTTACGTGCATGCTTCGGGAATCACAAACCTCAACACAAGTATTTCTACAATCCACAACTACCCACTAGCATGACTCTAATATCACCATCTTTATATCGCAAAACTATTGAAACGAATGGAACATATCATATTCAGCGATCTACAAGTTTATGTAGGATTTTGTGACTAACCATGTGAATGACCAATTCTTGTCAACTCTCTAAATAGATATAAGTGAAGCAAGAGTGTTTAAATTCTTTCTACAAAAGATATGCCCATGCTCTAACAAATATAAGTGAAGCAAAAGAGCATTCTACAAATGGCGGTTTTCTATGTGAAGAGAAACAGGCAATCCAAACTTCAAATGATATAAGTGAAGCACATGAAGCATTCCATAAAGCCATACTCAAAAGATATAAGTGAAGTTCAAAGAGCATTCTATAAATCAACCAAGGACTATCTCATACCAGCATGGTGCATTTATTAAAAGGAAAAATAAAAAGCACATGACACTCCAAGAGTTTACGCATAACAAGTGAACGAAACGAATCCAAAAACATACCGATACTTGTTGAAGAAAGATGGGATGCCTTCCGGGGCATCCCCAATCTTAGATGCTTGAGTCTCCTTGAAAATTTACTTGGGTTGCCTCGGGCATCCCCAAGCTTGAGCTCTTTCCTCTCCTCCTCCTCCTCATATCAAGACCTCCTTGATCTTCGAACACTTCATCCACACAAAACTTAACCAAACTTTTAGTGGCGGGGTTAGTGCATATAATCAATAAAATCCCATCATGTCCTGCTCTAACATTATTTTATAATTTTGAACAAACATTACCCACAGTATGCTATCACAATTTTATGGCCCCAACTCAAGGAGGCTTCAACAAGAATTCAAACATATGCAAATAATGAAGCTATAACAGCAATCTGTGAAAACAGGACAATCTGTAGTAATCTGAACATTAACCGTACTTCTCTAACTCTAGAAATTCTGGAAAAATTACAAAAAATAAAAAATTTGTATAGCAAGACTTTGCAACAAGTTTCAGATCCTTTCGACGTTCCAGTAAAAAATGTAAAATCATGCAGTACCGCCAAAGTTTCTGTTTTCGCACCGCACAAACCAACAAGCAGTTTAATCATCCTAAAGGAAACTCATGGCACATTATTTTTATAATACAATGGAATTGTACAAGGGGATAATTATGTTTGTTGAAAAGTTTCTGTCATTCAAGATTTGCAAAGTTTCCATTGGCATGAACAAAGTTCAAGGAGCTCCCCCATTTCAACGGTGCTCGTCCTTCTTACTTTCACTTTTCTTTTTGCAAAAGTTTTAGGTTCCCCTCTTTATTTTTTTGTTTATAAAGTTTATAAGAGCACACAACAGAAATAAATGACTCTCTAAAACTTCCAGGTTGTCTCCCTGGCAGCGCTTTCTTAAAAGCCATTAAGCTAGGCATATAGTGCTCAAGTAATGGATCCACCCGGATCCCAGGGTATATCAAAGCCAATTTTAATTAGCAATGATTTGGCATTTAGTAGTGAGCACAAAGTGATATGTTTCATGAAACAACGAAGTCTAACTCTCTTCCTATGCATAGGCATGTCATACAAGAACAATTCATACACGTCAAGTAAAGGCCAATGCATAGTATAAACATTTTCTTGTAATTTTATCGTGTTGGAAACATAGAGAGGCGGAGATGTAGTTCCTCTCTCATAATAATTGCAAGTAGGGGCAGCAAGCACATGCATATTATACTCATCAAAATCATCATGTGTAACGGAAAAAGGCAACCCATCAATATAATCCTTAATAAGTGCAAACTTGTCCGATATAGTGTAGTTTGGAGAATTCAAAAAGATAATAGGACTATCATGTGTGGGTGCAATAGCAACTTTCTCATGTTTATCATAAGGAACGATAGCAAGTTCATCTCCATAAGCATAATTCATATTGGCATCTTGGCCACAAGCATAGAAAGCATGATCAAAAAGGGACATTTCAAAAGAATCAATGGGATTATAACAATCATCATAGCACATCCTTCGGTAAGCACCGAAGGGAAATTAAACAATATATGAGCTAAAGAGTTACTCTCATTAGAAGGTGGGCACGGGTGATCAATCCGCTCTTCCTCCTTTTGTTCTTCGCTCTCCTCCTCATCTTTTTCATCCAATGAGCTCACAATGTCATCAATTTCTTCTTCCATAGACTCCTGCAAAATATTAGTCTCTTCTAGGACAGCGGAGACCTTCTCAATAAACGCATCAATATTGGAGTTATATTCATAATTCAAATAGCAATATTTCAATATAGCAAGATTTTCAGGCCTATAAACATCATCATCAAAAGCATCATAATTTTTAAACAGAGATTCAATTTCATAAGCACCATTAAAAGCAACGAAATATTCTCTTTGTTCCACATCACAATAATCATATATACCATTAGCATAAGAAGCTAAGGTTTCATCATCATTAAATTTGCATGAAAAGGGAAGGTGTGGAGCCTTCAACCTAGAACAACAAGTATAATCATATCTCAAGCATAAATCCTGAGCATACCAATGCAACATATAAATTTGATCCGATAATAGTTTCCCTTTTTGTGTCAAGCGATAATCCCTAAAGTATTCACGCTGAACCAACGTTACTCCCATTATATAGTTGAATGGGGTTTTCTCATGATTATCAAAGTAATACATAATATCTTTCACATAATGAGCATCGAGGGTTTTAGGAGGTTCCCCATTTCCATGAGTAGCAAGTACACCTAATTTTTTTGGTATTTCGTGTTCCATATCCATAACTAAAGAAAGAGAACAACTTAGAACAGCAAATAAAATCTACATAGTGATAAAGCAAACAAGCACACTAGAGAATATTCACCCCACGCTATTGCTCACCGGCTACGGCGCTAGAAAAAGGTCTTGATAACCCACAAGTGTAGGGGATCAGTTGTAGCCTCTTTCGATAAGTAAGAGTGTCGAACCCAATGAGGAGCTAAAGGTAGAACAAATATTCCCTCAAGTTCTATCGACCACCGATACAACTCTATGCACGCTTAACGTTTACTTTACCAAGAACAAGTATGAAACTATATGTGATGGTTGGAGAACTTCTACAAATCCTTCTGAACAAAGCATGTCAGCAAGGAGAAATTAATCTACCAGTGGAATATCCTGGGGCCAAAAGATACCCTATCATCCAATTTGCTGATGATACTTTAATTATCATGCTTGCTGATCCAGCACAACTGATTAAAGTGAAAGGGATACTTGAGACTTTCTCATCATTTACTGGTCTTAAAGTAAACTATAGCAAATCTTCAATTGTCCCAATTAACATCAATGACACCATTGCATATGGATTGGCCAATGTCATAGGATGCAACAAAGAAAATATGCCATTTACATATTTAGGCCTTCCTATGGGGTCAACCTGACCAAAAGTTGATGATCTCATGCCTATGGCATCAAGAGTTGATAAAAGATTATCTGGTATAGCAGGTATGATGACTTATGCTGGGAGATTGGTACATTTGAAAGCAATTGTTGCTGCACTACCTATATTTGCTATGTGCTCCATCAGAGTCCCTTTCACAATTCTTGATCATTTTAAAAAACCAGGTAGAAGTTTTCTTTGGTATGGTAATGATATTAACAAGTAGGGTAAATGCTTAGTTAATTGGGATACAGTCTGTCTCCCAAAGAAATCAGGTGGTTTAGGAGTACTTGATCTCAGAAAGCAGAACAAAACTCTATTAGTCAAATTCCTATATAAATTTTTTAATAAGCAGGATATTCCATGGGTTGAAATGATATGGGATACTTACTACTCTGATGGTACTGTCGCCACCTACCCAACCAGAGTAGGATCTTTCTGGTGGAGAGATTGTTGAGCTATCTGTCAGGACCCCGATCCTAAGTCACACCGATCTAGCATGTAACACACCATATCACTTTGCGGCCTCACGCAAGGTATCCCCACGGGTGCCACCTTACCTGGACCGGGAATGTTTGCGCATTTTGGCACACGTATATGATAGTGTCGCTAGCATCCATATGACAGAGAACCTGGGCCGACATGGCTAGTTATAAACCAAAAGTGGCACTAAATTACAGAGACAGGCATCCATGACCCAGCAACGAACGTGTTGGTCATCAATGTACGAACCCAAGTCGTAGCAAGCTACAAGGACTTAAAGGAACAACGCGTGAAATTTCCCCTAAGGGGCAGACACAGGAACGAAGAAGGACACATGCCGGCCAGCCTACGTGTTCCGGAGCAGTAGCAAGCTACCAAGGCTCAGTGGAAGCACTAGGAGGTATTTCCCTGTAAGATAGGCTACCAAGGGTAAGCAACTAGGTGTCGGATCCCACACATACCAAGCATTTCAATAACATAGACACAATATGCTCAATATGTGCAAATACAACATTGCATCACAACAGAACTCTATGACTCAAAGTACTTTATTTAAGAGGCTCTGAAGAGCCATACATAACATATCCATACAGATAGGGGTCACATGACCCAACACTCAAGTCATACAAGCATACAAGCACAAGCGGAAGCTAACTTGTCTGAGTACAGACAACTTGGAAAGAAAATAGGCTTGGTGTAGCCTGACTATCTACAAGGCCCTTCACAAGCTCAGGATCACCGTCTGGGTAGCAAGCTACTCATCGACGTCAACGTCTATGTAGAACCCATCAGAGGGGGCGGGGTTCTCCTCTACAACAGTTATTAAGCAAACATGAGTACAAAGGTACTCAGCAAGACTTACATCAAAACCTATCATACATGCATCATTATCAACAAGGGTAGTGGAGTTTATTGCAGCAAGCCAGCTCTGACTCTTGGCTAACCTATACTACAACTCTCAGCAGATTGCAAGATGAGACTACGCACACGAGTCCACTACTCACCACAACAATACACTACCGTGGATCCTCTTCCGTCATCCTACGGAAGGGCCATCCACGGCACCCACACTTGTCTTGAGACTTTTAGGAGTAACCGTTAACTTGTCTATGAACTGTATAAGCAACCAAGTGGTCCTTAACCGTGACCAACGGCTATTTGAATAGATTGGTAACCATGTAGGGGTGTACTTCTTCACACATGCTTCCACCACTTATCGCCGTTTACGCGACATGTACTCGGCGACCTTCAAGCAGAAGCCTAGCGAGGGTGTCAGCCACGACCTGACTAACCACACAAGTCCCTAGTCCAGGTTTATCGCCTATTTGGGTTCCATCCGTGGAGAGATCCGGCCGGGGTGTCGCTCAAGGCCCCAAACGATGTGTATAGGGTTCCCGAGCCACCGAACGGGCGACTCGGTACACCGGGCCATGTACCTGCCGCATCACAGCCCACCCCGAGGGTCAGCGCTGCGCACTACCACTAGTATACTACAAACACCAGAAACTTGTTGCAATTCCTGGACAGAGGACAAGGGCAGTTAATAAGTCGAGAGGGTCCATTGGTTTCGGGCCGAATGCATGGAAGTAGCTGATCTTAAATCACACATAGAGATCTCAGGTCCTATGGACGGTTCCAATGAAACAACCCACCATGTACTCCTACATGGCCTTTCATCGATACCTTTACCAAAACATATTCCACACTTCACCCTCTTTACCAGACATGATCATTTCACTCTGATCCATCACCCAGATGAACCAGACCTGACACAACTCTAAGCATAGCAGGCAGCATAAATAAATAGCATGGTAGGAAACACATCACATGGCTCAATCAACTCCTACACATGCTAGTGGGTTTCAACTATTTACTGTGGCAATGACAAGTCATGCAAAGGAATGGGGTTCAACTACCGTAGCAAATAGCAGTTCACACGATGTTGCCTTAATGCAGTAAAAGAGAGCGGGAGCGAGAAGATGGGTTTGTATCGGAATGATCAATGGGTTGCTTGCCTGACAGATTGGTTGTCGGGTACTGCTCTTCAGTTGGATACGCAGATGTATCCTCGGGAGCAGAACCTACTACGGAGAACACCGATAATACAATCAATACGCAACCAAATGCAACAATATGATGAATGCACATGACATGGCAAGATGAATGTGTTTTGAGCTAATGCAACTATAAACAGCAAGGTTTGAGCTCATTTGAATCAAAGATTCAAATTCATGCCCAACCTATTATTATTTAAAGTGCATTATCATGTTTTGATGTGGAAAGCAAGGTTAACTTGCTTAAACATGCATGAAACCTACACCAATGGATAGATTGTATTTTTCTGATCATTTTTCATATATAAATCTTTTTCATCTGAGCTATTGTTGAATTTATATGAATTTTAGAAGTTTAAACCATTTTCTGAAATAAATAAATCATTTCTGATTTATTTAAAATCTAGAAAAGAGTTTACTGCGTCAGCACTACGTCATAGTGACGTCAGCAGGTCAACTGGGTGGCCCAGGTCAAACCTGACCAGTGGAACCCACTGGTCAGTGTCATAGTTAGCTAACTAACTAATTAGGATTAGTTTAAGCGCTAACCTAGGTTTGACTAACAGGCAGGGCCCACATGTCAGTGACCCACGGGAGTCAAACCCCTGGTCAAACTGGGTTGACTCGCCGGTGTTTAGCCACCGGCAACGTCCAGACGCGGCGGAGGCTGCGGGTTTCGCCCTCCGGTGACCAAAAGGACGGCGGAGCACATCTACGGGCAGCTGGGAGTGAGCCTCATCGAGTGGTGCACGACTTGGTGCTCAGGGTCATCGAAAACGATGCTGGCGACGAATCCAGCGGCTGTCGGAGTTCGGGCGAGGACGAACTCATCGGTGCAGTTCTCGTGGAGGCGCGTGGAGTGGTCCTACAGCATCTACGCGAGGCGGTGAAGCTAGTGGGCACGACGGCCGGTCATTAGGTGGCCTGAGACACGTCGGCGGCGAGCGTGTGCGGCGGCGCGTGCGGGCGAGCAAGGTGCACTCGCTACGGTGCACGGGAGCGAGAACAGAGAGGCTGGGGAGGGGCAGGAGCTCACGGCGGAGACGACAAGTCGGTTGGCGAGCTCGGGGACGAACTGGTGCGGTGGCGACGGCGAAGGGGATCTCTGGCGGTGGCGGTCGAGGGCGTGCTCGTGGCGGTGGCTGCGGGGCGAGCGATCGCTCGGGGCTCGGCCTGCTCGACGAAGCGGACGACGGCGAAACTCCTTTACACGGCGAGGCGACAGTGGCTCGACGGTCGCTGCGGCTACGACGGCGGGGAGCTCGCGGATGCGTCGGCTATGGCAAGGAGAGGGCGAGGGAGAGAGGCAGGGGGAAGTGAGACGTCCAGAGCGTTCGGGCGACGACGTGGAGGTGAACCAAGGTGTCGTGGAGGCGGGGAGTGAAGCAAGGCAGCGGGCACCTGCGTGGCGACCGCAGGCTCGCCGGCGTGCTCCTCTCTGCCTGCCTGGCGAGAGGAAGCAGCTGCATGGAGCGGCTGCTGGGCTGGGCCGGCCAGGTGGGCCGGTCAGGTAAGTCTCTCTCTCTCTCTCTCTCCTCTCTTTTTCTATTTTAGTTTCTGTTTTGTTTTCTTTTTCAACCGTGTTGAATTAATAAAAATGCTAGAACATTTTTATAAATCATGAAACTGACCATGTCCACTGTATATAATATGAACAACATGGAAAATTTTAGTTTATGATTATTTGGGCATTTAAAATATTTTGTAGCATTTAAATGCCCAAATGCAAATACAATATGAATTAATCCAGTGACCTTAGGATGTCCTAGAAAATTGTGCACCATTTTTGTTAGAGGCTAAAGACCAAGGCATAGATGATGAACATTTTTGAAGGGCATTTTGGGTACATTGGAAAGGATTTTATTAAACCCTAGTTGAAAGAAGAGGGGTGCTAGGGTTTCTATCATCCCCATTTCAAGTTTCTGCAAAAGTTAAACATGATGCACACTCAAGCTAGTCCTAATGCAAGCACTGACTAGGGATGTGACACTATCCTAGATGATTTCAAAGATATGGCAATCTGTAAACCAGCTAATGGTAATTCTGTGTTGTTATGGAAAGACGTATGGCAACAAGATGTCCTATCCAACATTCTACCATAGCTCCATTCTTTTTGCAAAGGAGGATAACATCACCATTGCCAAAGCAATTGATTTTACTGAAAATGATTTCTACAGCATGTTCCATTTGCCAATGTCATCGATTGCAGTGCAACAAAGTCAATTCCTATACAACATTTTGAGAAATGACATCAACAGAGGAAATAATGATACATGGCAATTCAAGTGGCAATCTAAACACTACTCCAATAAAAGAATATATCTGCATCTTACTGGAAACCCACCTGAGGCTCCTAAGCCTTTCCAATGGATTTGGAAATCATGTTGTCTGCCAAAGCAAAAGTTCTTCTTTTGGCTATTACTTCTGGATAGACTCAATACAAGAGATATGTCGATGAGGAAATCATTTTTCATTGAAGATAGCTGTTGTGTTCTATGTGATGAGGAACCAAATGAATATCTCAAACACCTTTTCTTCAGCTGTGACTTCAGTCAATTTTTTTGGATGAATTTAAACCTAGAGTGGAACACTGATCTAAATATAAATGATATGATGATAGAAGCCAAAAACAGAACCAAGCTAATAGGGTTTAAAGAATGCATTATGGAAGGATGCTGGAGCATATGGAAGCACATAAATTCTATCATATTTGACAACAAGGCCAAAGATATTGCATACTGCATATCATGTTTCAAGGAGCACATCAGCATCATCATTAAGAAGGCTAAACCTAGCCTAAAAGAGGGAATGCGAACATGGCTAGACACATTGTAATTTCTTTCTTTGGCACACTACCTGATGTAATGTGTATAACCATCTGTAATTGCTCCATCAATTAATAAAAAATGAGTTACAGTGGGGATCTTCCCCACTGTTCTTAAAAAAAGTATGAACTTTGTAGTTTTTGTGGGATAGGTTTGCAAGAATATAAAGAGCACATAAATATAAACTAGGGGCTGTTAAGATAAAGAAGCAATAAAATTAGTGATAGCGGGTGTCAAAAAGTGGTGGTAGGAGTTGCAAAATTGCCCCAAAGAAATTGACTATGTTACTAGGCCGATAGCAAGTTTTATGTGGGAGAGGCCACTGCTAGCATGTCATCCCTGACTTGGAATTCTATGCAATTATGATTGGAACTATTAGCAAGCATCCACAACTACTAACGTTCATTAAGGTAAAACCCAACCATAGCATTAAGATATATTGGTCCCCCTTCAATCCCGTATGCATCAATTTCTACGGTAGGTTGAAGCTTCTGTCACTCTTGCCCTCCAATACGTGGTCCTATCAACATACAACTAACCCTATGGTGTGATCCACGCGTGCACTCATATGATGGGCACCAAAGGACAGCAACATAACCACAAGCAAATTAAATCAATCATAGCAATTCACCAATCACCGGTAGGACAACGATAATCTACTCAGACATCATGGGATGGCAACACATCATTGGATAATAATATGAAGCATAAAGCACCATGTTCAAGTAGAGGGTACAACGGGTTGCAGGAGAGTGGACCTCTGTAGATAGATGGGGGAAGGTGATCGAGATGTTGGTGAAGATGACAGAGGTGTTGGTGTACATCAACGTCACACGATGATGGCCCCGGTGGCACTCCCTTTGATATGGATATTCTGTGAAACAAAAAACATACAACAAACAGGAACTGGTACTAGGCACTGGATCAATATGTTAGTCCCAAAAAATAGTATAAAATGTTGCCAAAAGTATACGAAAGTTGTATACTATTGGCATGGAACAATCAAAAATTATAGATACGGCGGAGACGTATCAGCGGTGCTCGATCACCTCAGGCGAGACCCCCACCAGGTTCGCCGCCTCCCACGCGAACACCTCCTTGTTCGCGCGCAGGTAATGAACCAAAGCCTCTTCTTGGTCTGCGGGGAGGCCGGCCCCTATGGTGAAGGTGGGGCCCGGCCCCCTGTTTTCATCCACCGGTACCTGCTTCGTTTCCGCCCGATCTTGAGAGAACATATGCTTCTTTTTCGCTAGGGCAGCCCCCGTGGCCTCTGGCGCTCATCCGTCATGCGCCCGTGCGGCTGCTACGAACCTGTAGGCCAGCCTGAGCGCTTGAAGCGTGTCCTTAGTGTCTCCCAGCACGTGAGGATGCCACTGCTTCCCGACTTTTTCATACGGTTCTAAGCGGGATGGGTTGCCGCCATGAACTTGGCCAGCGCTAGGTAGCGGAGGATGGCATTATATGGCTAGTTGATGCGGGCGATTTCGAAGTCGATGAGCTTGGTGCGGTAGTTGTGGCGCATGTCAAAGGTGATTGGGAGGCTGATCTGCCTGATGGGTTTGATGGAACCGTTGATGACCCTGGAGAAAGGCTTGGTGGGGAGGAGTCACTCACAAGGTACATGGAGGAGGTTAAGCGTCTCTATAGAGAGGACGTTCAGGCCGGCTCCACTGTCGATGAGGGTCTGGGTAACGGCCACGTTGCATATGGTGGGTGTACAGAGCATGGGGAGCACGCCTGCCCCCACCGTGGACTCGGGATGGTCACTGGAGTCAAAGGTGAGGTTGGACCTGGACACCACCCAGCTTGGGGGCGAGCACGCGACCCATATTTGTCGTATGAACTGCTTGATGTGCCGGTCCAATGCATGCGCCCGCGAACCTCTAAGAAGCGCCGCGGCAATGTTGGGCCCGTGCGTCGTGTAGTGCGTGATGAATAGGCCGCATAAGTCTTCCCAGGAAGCCACCGAGTCCTCCGGCAAGTTCAGGAACCATGCGTGTGGCTCCCCTACGAAGGCCATGGCGAGCCAGTTTGTCATCACCTTGTCATCGCCGTTGGCATCTCGGACGGCTTCCATGTAGGCCTGGAGGAACACCATGGGTTCTGTCGCGCCGTTGTACCGCGGCGGCAGCGCCGGTCGGAACCTTGGCGGCCACTGCACTTGTCGCAAAGCGGGGGCAAGGGCTCGGATGCCCACTATGTCCACGAATGTCGCCTGCGGTTCGACGGGCGGAAAGGCGCCAGCCATGTGTGCAGCTATATGGCGTGGCAGGAGAACAATGATGAGGGGAGTAGATCTTCAACACGCACCCCTAGCTGGTATGCCAAATGTCGGATTCAGGGATCTGCAAAACCCACTAGGTTCAAACTCTGGGGTGCATGCGAAGATCTCAACCTCGCCGACCTATCTACTCGTTGTCTCACGAACAAGCACGATGAACCGGAATGTAAAAGAGACGCGAGGCAGTTTATCCTGGTTTAGACCACCTAGCGGTGAGTGGCCCTGCTCCAGCAGTATGGTGTATTAGCCTTGAAAATGAGCCACGTTATGGGCCGCAGGCAGCAAGTCTAGGTACACTAGATCCCAGAACGCCGACACAAACAGATTCCAGCTTCGACCGATGCCACGAGAAGCTTGTCGACCAGCGGCTCGCTTTTGTTTGGACCAGGCTGGCCGGGTTGAGGAAGGCCGGTATGACCACTCCAATGGTGGTGAGGGAGTTCGTCGGGCAGCGCATTGCCCCGCTCCAGCGCCAATCTCGCTCGATGGGGACCTTTTCTGGCCCCAAAGATATGATAAGGCTCCAGGTGCCTTCGCTCCCCTCGAGACGTTGTGCGCGGTGCTTGTGCTCCTAACCGACGACCCGGCGCCTGCTAATCTCTCGAAGAATGGCTGCCTCCTGTACAGCTGCTCGAATAAGGAGAGCTTCGTGAAGTAGATGCCCCTCTTCCACGAATGGGGGCCACGTCCGGAGGGTCTTGGAGGGCCCCGTGAGAACCCTGTTTTGGTGACTCCAGTACTTGTCGATCCAGCGATGCACGCCCCTAGTGTGTTTGTAAAAGGGCGAGCGCCCCCGGACGTACCTAAAACGGTTGACGAGGAGAAGGGTTCGCCTGACGTTCCTGAGATGGGCGTTCCTCGAGCACCTGCGGGTGCTCCTGAGGTTACCCACCATGAGCAGGCGCATGCTACTGAGGTGAGGCCGCATCCTAGAGCTGCTGGTGATCAGGCACCAGTCCTTGCTCTGCTTCGCCCAAACCTGGAGGCACTTCACAAAAAGAGAAGGCTGCGGGGCCACAACAACGGTGGTTTTTGGCCCCTGAAATAGAGGAAGTACATAGTAGTGAAAGGGTAAGTGCCTTATCTTTGTGATTCTTCATGCACATCGCCCTTACCTGATCCTGCCTCTCCACGGCCCCTCCGGTCTCGACGACGAAGGCTCCTGAGGTTTACTGCTCGGGGGCTCCTGACCTGCCGCCGGCTTCGGTCTTCCCGCACCAGGTGCTTGCGCGAGGAGTGGCGGTGGCTCGCGAGGCTGGTGAGGGAGTCCTATCTTTAGGGGTCCTCAGTCATCCGGGTCACTGAAGCTGGGCCGCACTGATGGGCCGCATAAAGAATGTAACACCCCAAAAAATTAGCAATGTTTTATTAAATAAAATTTTGCCAGGGAATTAAAATTTTGCCTTCTGTTGAATGTTCCTTTGGATTCCAGGACAATTCTTGCTCTGTTATGTTGGAGTTTTTACCCATAGTGAAAACTTTCTAGCTAATATTGGTTTCTCTTATGCACCCATTAAAACTTTGCTTTTATCAACAGGATTAATTATATATTGGTCTCCCTAATTTTCATCTCTGTATAAATAGTTGCCCCTAGTTTTAAGGCCTCTTTTGAACTACAACCACTTGATAAATTTATTCATGTTTTCAACCAAAAATTGGAGATGTCAAGTGATGCTATTAGATCACTTTTATGTTAGAATATTATTGTTTCATTTAATATTTTGAGCTCCACAACAAGTTTGCCAATCTGGTTCAGTAGGCCAAATTTCACTACAACCCTATCAAATATTCATGTGATGCTTCCACCAAAATTATGGGATGTTCATAGCAGTATGTATTTCAACTTTATGCAAAAACCCATCTTGGTCCTTTAGAAGTTTTGAGTGAACCAACCTCTTTTCCATTCTGGTTCAGTTTGGTGATTTGCACTGTAACCCTAGTTTATTTTGCTCCAGTGCCCTTGAGCTTCCTCATGCTTTGTTGTCCTTCTAGCAAAACCCTTAAGTCCAAAAGAGTGGACCTATTGGGGTAGTTTTGATTCATGAAACAATGCTCTGCATTTTCTGTCCAGAACTGAGATCTTGCAAAACTTGCACTAGCAAGTTTTTGCTTTTTACAAACCAACCTCACCACCTTCTTACCCATCCAAGGAGACATCCATCTGGAAAATTTGGCCACCCCAAGAGCTAGCTAGATGCCACTGGCTTTTTGTCGAACACCCTGAGTGCATGACCAAATTTGGCTTAGTTTCTCGTTCATGTTATGAACTTGATCTCCTGGCTAAACCAGCATGTCTCTTGAGTTTGTTCTAACCTCTAGCCCCACCCTGCTGATCCCCTTGCGATTTGGAGCCCACTAGCATGCCTTGGCATATTGCCGAGCATGTAGCGTGCGTGCTCTGGGCGCGCCCAGAGCGCGCGTTTTGCACATGCGTGCGCTCGGGTCGCCGCGTCGCGCCCCTGGCCCCAACTCACTCCCAGAGCCTCACCTGACCTTATCCGCACCCAGGTACACGCCAAGCCGCCCCTGGGACGCCACAGCGCCGCCGTCAGAACGCTTTTGGCGGCACGCCGGAGATCACAGTGGCTTCCTGCCACGGTCGGCGCCGCCCAAGCCACGCGCGCTCGCCAGCTGCCCCCTGGAGCAGTGCGAGCTCATCCGCAGGCCCGTCCTCTAGCGTTCGTCGCCGCCACGTCTCTTGCGGCCACAGTATGGCGGTCGCCGGCGAGCTTATCCCCTACCGCCGCTGAACCGCCATGGCTCGCCTATTTAAAGGTGCCCGAACCTCTCCGAAGCATCAGACCCTCACTAGGCACCCCGCAGAGCAGCCCCGTGGCAGCCATTCGCCCCCGGGAAGCTTCCTTCTTCTTCTCCGGCGAACACGGCCGCCGTCTCTGCCTCAAGAAATCCGGCGCCACCAGGGCCTCCCCCGCCCGTCCAGCACCATCGTCGCCTTCCCCTCGACCTTGCGAAACTGCCCGACCCCTCTGAAAGCACATTTGCTCCCTGGGTGGTTTTGGTAATTAATGACAACATACTTTGTGGTTGGACTAATACTTTTATCAAGTATGTTTCAGGAAATCCAATCACATTGGTATGGCAAGATGACTGAAGAAGTGGACCCCTCAAATGCTAAGGCAAGCATTGGCAAAAGCTCAAGACTCTATTTTTGGTTTAGTGATCCAAGATCACATTGAGTCCATAGGAAAAGCCAATACTATTAAAAGGGGATGAGGTTGTGTTGATGATCTGGTTGCTCAAGTGCTTAGTGATTTAGCTCCTTCAACTATCAGCACCTTTCACTTCTATACACACTCATAAGTAATCTCGGACAAACCGATTCTTCCAACTCAGTCCCACCGAGATGAACCACTTCTGCCATATTCCAAACCCTAGAAAAATCGGTCACACCGAGTTTGAGATCGGTCACACCGAAACTGAACTGCCAACCTTCTGTAACCATTTCACATCATATCGGAATAACCGAGATTGCTTTTTCGGTCTTACCGAAATTGACCAGCTTCTGTCCTGGCTCAAATCGGTCACACCGAGATTGCATTATCGGTCTCACCGATTCTGGCATGTTCCTGCTCTTTCTCAAATCGGTCCAACCGAGTTTTCTTTCTCGGTCTCACCGAAAACTCCAACGTTCATATCAGATACACTTTCGGTCCCACCGAGATGGTATTTTCGGTCCCACCAAAAATCCCAACGTTCACTATATTTGAACTTTCGGTCTGACCGAGTTTTCACTTCGGTCTCATCGAGATTGGTCAAATGTGTGTGTAACGGTTGGATTTTGTGTGGAGGCTATATATACCCCTCCACCCCCTCTTCATTCGTGAGGAGAGCCATCAGAAAGTACCACCACTTCTACCATACACTTTCTGAGAAGTGAACCACCTACCCTTGTGTTGAGATCAAGTCATTCCATTCCTACCATATGAAACTTGATTTCAAGCCTTCCCAAGTTGCTTTCCACTCAAACCTTTCTTCCACCACAACCATATCAGTGAGGAGAGTTGAGTGTTGGGGAGATTATCATTTGAAGCACAAGAGCAAGGAGTTCATCATCATCAACACCGTCTATTACCTTTTGGAGGGTGGTGCCTCCTAGATTGGTTAGGTGTCGCTTGGGAGCCTCCGTCTTGAGATGTGGAGTTGAACCAAGAAGTTTGTAAGGGCAAGGAGATCGCCTACTTCGTGAAGATCTACCCCGAGTAAGGCTAGTCCTCCGTGGGCGTATGCCGTGATGGAATAGACAAGGTTGCTTCTTCGTGGACCCTTCGTGGGTGGAGCCCTCCGTGGACTCGCGCAGCCGTTACCCTCCGTGGGTTGAAGTCTCCATCAACGTGGATGTACGATAGCACCACCTATCGGAACCACGACAAAAATCTCCGTGTCACCAAACTGCGTTTGATCTTCTCCACCTCTCTTTACTATATGTGCAATTTACTTTCCGCTGCCCATACTCTAGAATTGCATGTATAGTGTGTTACTTGACTTGATCTTAATTGTGAAACTGCCAAAAACATTGCATGATCTAAAGGCAGATTTTTATCTTGTCGAGTAGTCTATTCACCCCCCCCTCTAGACACACTCACCTTCTTCGATCCTACAATTGGTATCATAGCTTTGGTCTCCATTGCTTTGGTTTACACACCATTGGAGGAAGATGGACGTGTCTACGGATGGGAGTGTTAGCCATAGAGTGCCTGTTCTTGATGGAAGGTTCTATAACTCTTGGAGGGTTGAAATGCTTAGTATCTTTAAAATGTACAATTTGTGCAAATATGTTGAAACCCCTTATGTGCCTCCATTTGATCCCTTGCACCCTACCATGGATGAAGAGCTTGATTTGCTTCGTAACCTTAGAACTGTAAATCTTATCATTAGAGGGTTACCTGATGACTTGCTTAATCTTGTTACAAACTTTGAGTGTGCCTATGCTATGTGGAAATTCTTGGAAGAACTTTATCCGGACTACTCTTTGAGAAGTCTTGATGAAATTCTACACAAGACTATTGAATTTGATAAGTTGCACCCAAATGATCCCAACTTTGATAAATGCTTCTTTGAGCTTCGTGATCTTATGAAAAAGAAGGGTGATCCCGGTCTTATCAATGTTATAATTAGAAATGCTCTTGCATTGCATTCCGAAGACTATTGTCACATTGACCAAACTAATGCAAGTACTTATCAAATTGACCTAGGTGTTGATGATGAACAATCTATGGGTCAATATGATGATGAGCATGAGCATGATGATGACTACTCCGATTCGGACACCGAGCTAGACAAGGTCATGAAGAGTCTCAATCTCATGGCAAATATGATAGACTACATGTCCGGTGGAAAAGAATGGATTCTTGATAGTGGATGCACTGATCACATGACCGGAGACAAAGACATGTTTCGAGAGCTTGCAAAGAATGATGGTCCACGCAAGTATGTGACTTTTGGAGACAACTCCAAGGGTAAGGTACTTGGCCTTGGTAAGGTGGCCATATCTCATGATAGCTCTATTCAAAATGTCATGCTTGTAGAATCTCTTGGATACAATTTACTTTCCGTGTCTAGATTAGCTGACTTTGGATTCAATGTGCTATTCACCAAAGTAGATTGCCAAGTCTTTCGTCGTGACAATCAAAACATGGCTTTTACTGGTATTCGTAGAGGTGATCTATATATTGTTGATTTCACTAAGAAAGCCCAACCTAGAGCTTGTTTCATTGCTAAATCCTCTAAAGGTTGGTTGTGGCATAGAAGGCTAGGACATGTTGGTATGCGTAATCTAGACAAGCTAATCAAAGGTGATCATATTCTTGGTGTTAAAGATGTTTTCTTTGACAAAGATAGACTTTGTAGTGCTTGTCAAGCAGGAAAACAAGTTGGTGGAAGTCATCCCGTGAAAAACATCATGACCACAAGGAGACCGCTTGAGCTTCTTCATATGGATCTCTTCGGTCCCAATGCTTACAAAAGCATTGGTGGTAACTCCTTTGGTCTAGTTATAGTTGATGATTATTCCAGATTTACGTGGGTATTTTTCCTTGATGATAAATCGCAGGTTCAGAGGATCTTCAAGACCTTTGCCAAAAAGGCCCAAAATCAATTTGAGGTGAAGATCAAGAAAGTTCGGAGTGACAATGGAACGGAGTTCAAGAACGCCAATGTAGACTCTTTTCTCGATGAGGAAGGGATTCTACATGAGTTCTCGGCTACGTACACTCCTCAACAAAATGGAGTTGTTGAGAGGAAGAACCGAACGCTCATAGAGATGGCAAGAACGATGCTTGATGAATACAAGACACCGAAGCATTTTTGGGGAGAAGCCGTTGAGACAGCTTGTCATGCCATCAACAGGCTTTATCTTCATAAGCTCCTTGGCAAGACATCATACGAGGTCCTCACCGGTAACAAACCCCAAGTGGGATACTTTCGTGTCTTTGGTTCAAAATGCTATATCCTTGATAAGCATCGTCGGTCTAAATTTGCTCCTAAATCTCATGAAGGCTTTCTTCTTGGTTATGGATCAAACTCCCACACCTACCGTGTCTACAACAATTTCACCCGAAAGGTTGAAGAGACGGTAGACGTGAAGTTTGATGAATCTAATGGCTCGCAAGTAGAGCAAATGCCTATTGATGTAGGAGACAAGGACCCATCGGAAGCTATCCAAGATTTATCTATTGGAAAGATTCGTCCTATGGAAGTGAAGGAGAGTACCTCATCTACATATGTGGAGCCACCTACCTCACAGCGAGATGAACCTCAAGGCAACATGGAGGCCTCCACAAGTGGAACTCACCAAGATGAGGAAGTGCAACAAGAAGATCCACCACAACCTCCTTCTCCACCACCTCAAGACAACACCAACAACAATGAAGAAGAAGAGGAAGATGAAGATGATGAGGAAGCTGAGCCACAACATCAACAAAAGCTATCCCGAGTCCGAGCAAGAGTCAAGAAGAATCATCCCGTGGAACAAATGATGAACGACATCAACTCCGGGAGAATTACTCGCTCTAAAACTCGCTTAGCTAACTTTTGTGAGCATTACTCATTTATCTCTAGTATTGAACCTATGAAGGTAGAAGAAGCACTTAAAGACCCGGATTGGGTGAACGCTATGCACGAAGAACTACACAACTTCGAGAGGAACAAGGTGTGGACTTTGGTAGAGAAGCCCAACGATGATCAAAACATCATTGGAACCAAATGGGTGTTTCGGAACAAGCAAGATGAAGATGGACAAGTCATCCGCAACAAGGCTCGTCTCGTAGCTCAAGGTTACACTCAAGTCGAAGGTATGGACTATGGTGAGACCTATGCCCCCATTGCTAGACTTGAATCCATTCGCATTCTTCTAGCTTATGCCAATCATCATGATATTACTCTCTATCAAATGGATATCAAAAGTGCTTTCCTAAATGGTGAAATTGAGGAGGAAGTATTTGTTAAACAACCTCCCGGTTTTGTGAATCCCAAAAAGCCTAATCATGTTTACAAGTTGCATAAAGCTCTTTATGGTCTTAAGCAAGCACCTAGAGCTTGGTACAAATGCTTAACTAGCTTTCTTCTTGAAAAAGGCTTTGAGATTGGGAAGATAGACTCAACGTTGTTCACGAAAAGGGTTAATGGTGAACTATTTGTGTGCCAAATATATGTTGATGATATTATCTTTGGTTCAACTAACCCTCATTTTAGCAAGAAGTTTGGACAGCTCATGTCGGAGAAGTATGAGATGTCCATGATGTGTGAACTCAAATTCTTCCTTGGGTTGCAAATCAAGCAATCTAAGGAGGGTACCTTTGTCTCACAAACAAAGTACACTAAAGATCTCTTCAAGAAGTTCAACATGCAAGAAAGCAAAGGTATGAGTACCCCCATGCCTACTAGTGGACATAATGACTTGACTAAAGATGGAGAACCCGTTGATCAAAGGGTTTACCGTTCTATGATTGGTTCTCTACTATACCTTTGTGCTTCTCGTCCTGACATAATGTTGAGTGTTTGCATGTGTGCGCGATATCAAGCAGCCCCTAAAGAATGTCATCTTAAAGCTGTTAAAAGGATAGTGAGATACTTGATACACACACCAAACTTTGGCATTTGGTATCCTAAGAGAGCTTCTTTCGATCTTGTTGACAAGGTTGATAGAAAGTCAACTTCGGGTACATGTCAATTCCTTGGTCGATCCCTTGTATCTTGGTCCTCCAAGAAACAAAATTCGGTATCTTTATCCACTGCCGAAGCAGAATATATTGCTGCTGGTTCGTGTTGTGCTCAATTACTATGGATGACACAAACGCTTAAGGATTATGGGATACATGTGAGACGTGTTCCCTTGCTTTGTGACAATGAGAGTGCAATCAAGATTGGACACAATCCTGTGCAACACTCTCGGACAAAGCATATTGAAGTTCGTCACCATTTTATTCGTGATCATATTGCCAAGGGTGATATTAATCTTAAGCATGTTCGTACTGACAAACAACTTGCTGATATCTTTACAAAACCTCTTGATGAGAAAGTGTTTTGTCGCTTAAGGAGTGAGTTGAACATCATTGATGCTTCAAACTTGGAGTGATAACTCCTTTGATGCATGCAAGGCATGAGCCTCTTGACTAATCCTTGATATTTCTCTTATGATGATGATCATATGTCTTGGACACATTTGCCTCCTTGTATTGCATCTAACTCCTTGCAGGTACTTGGATGATCTACATTCCACAAGATTACCACACACTCAAATCATGAGTGATCTTGTCATTGACCAAGTATCTAGCCCTTTGGGATGTTGAGTTCAAGGAACAAAATTTCACATATCCTTTTTGACACCTTATACATCTAGTATTTCACTCTTGTCATCTTGGATATCCTCGAGTATTTCCTTGCTTGCCTAACCCATGTAGGAAGATGAACTACACAAGTAGAAATGGCGCTCCAACTTCACATTCAATGAGCACCTACATCGAGCTTACCTACATGAGCGAAGCATCAACAAGCCCAAGGTATGTTCTTCACATCTTTGAGGAGCTTTACTCAAAGTCATGAGTACAAGCAGCTTCATAAGATGTGATCACATCAAATGCTTAATCGAAAAATGGCAACCCCATTTTGAGCTTAAACGATGAGTATGACCTATGATCAAATGTCCTCATTTGACTCCTAAGTCAATATACTCAAACATAGGTGACTTTGTCGCCGACCTTTATCTAGATGAAGTACATATGCTCTTGGAGTTTTTCTGTTTTCTCTTATGTTCTCTCATTGAGTTTTCTTTAAAAAAAAACTTCATCTAGAAATCTTTTTATCTCTTTTCTTATGTTTCTTTGTGAATATCCTTCTGGAAATATTTTTATGGCTCTGATCAATTCCTTGAAAATCTTTTACAAATTCATTGCAAATCCTTTGAAACTTCCCTCGCAGAGTGAGCTGAATTATTTCTGTGTTTTCTTGGAATTATCTTCCAGGACATCAACTTCTGCAGCTCCACTCAGACTTAAATCTTAAAGAGGGAGAGGACTCAAATTTATATTGTTTCTCTGAATGTTCTTATTTGCCCTGTTGTGATTCTTCAGGATCCCACTTCTTTCTTTCTTTCTTTCTCTCTTTCCATCTTTCCTGTCCTACCTAGTTTGCTGTCCTTTTCGGCACTTGATGTCAAAGGGGGAGAGGACTTAGGGGGAGTAGGGGGAGTAGGGGAGAAGAGAAGACTTAGGGGAAGAAGAAAAGCAATCTTATCTTAAGGGGGAGAGAATCACATCAAAGCTTTGTCGTGTTTTACATTGGACATTACAATTGGCATCTTTCTTTTGATTTTGCTTTTTCCATCACACCCCTTGTTCTCACAATTGGTATCTTATGAAATCTTTTAGTTTAGGGGGAGAAGACTTAGAGGAATCTTCACAATTGATATCCTATGAAAAGCAAAATCTCTCAGAGTTCATTGAAAATCTTTTAGTTTCGGAGACATGTTTGCTGATTCAAGCCTGTGCTCAATATGAGACACTCTTTATACATGTCCTCCCTGGCTTGGTACTCTTGATGTTCTTGCAGTTGGTTGAAGGAATACTCTTGTGTTATCTAACCTTGTTTTCTCAAGTTTATCCCTTCAGGTACAATGCCAAGGAACCTCAAGGTAAGTATATGCATCTTGCAGAATGTGCATGATGGTGACTTGCTTGTAAATACTTGTTTGCAAGAAATCACCATGCACATATGCATTATCACTCACTTCCTTTTTCTTCTGCTCTGATGCATATAGCCAAGCTGCATGTAGCACATCTTGCTTATCTCTCTTGTGTGCTTGTGGTAGTCCAAAACCATAATCAATGAAAATCTTGCACACTTGTAGGGGGAGCCTGTGTACTACATGCTTGTCAAAGCTTTCGTGATAATTCTGTCTTTCTTTCAATAAGCTTTGATGTCTTGTTTAGTATAATTTCAGTGTGTTGCCATCAATTACCAAAAAGGGGAGATTGAAAGCACATTTGCTCCCTGGGTGGTTTTGGTAATTAATGACAACATACTTTGTGGTTGGACTAATACTTTTATCAAGTATGTTTCAGGAAATCTAATCACATTGGTATGGCAAGATGACTGAAGAAGTGGACCCCTCAAATGCTAAGGCAAGCATTGGCAAAAGCTCAAGACTCTATTTTCGGTTTAGTGATCCAAGATCACATTGAGTCCATAGGAAAAGCCAATACTATTAAAAGGGGATGAGGTTGTGTTGATGATCTGGTTGATCAAGTGCTTAGTGATTTAGCTCCTTCAACTATCAGCACCTTTCACTTCTATACACACTCATAAGTAATCTCGGACAAACCGATTCTTCCAACTCAGTCCCACCGAGATGAACCACTTCTGCCATATTCCAAACCCTAGAAAAATCGGTCACACCGAGTTTGAGATCGGTCACACCGAAACTGAACTGCCAACCTTCTGTAACCATTTCACATCATATCGGAATAACCGAGATTGCTTTTTCGGTCTTACCGAAATTGACCAGCTTCTGTCCTGGCTCAAATCGGTCACACCGAGATTGCATTATCGGTCTCACCGATTCTGGCATGTTCCTGCTCTTTCTCAAATCGGTCCAACCGAGTTTTCTTTCTCGGTCTCACCGAAAACTCCAACGTTCATATCAGATACACTTTCGATCCCACCGAGATGGTATTTTCGGTCCCACCGAAAATCCCAACGTTCACTATATTTGAACTTTCGGTCTGACCGAGTTTTCACTTCGGTCTCACCGAGATTGGTCAAATGTGTGTGTAACGGTTGGATTTTGTGTGGAGGCTATATATACCCCTCCACCCCCTCTTCATTCGTGAGGAGAGCCATCAGAAAGTACCACCACTTCTACCATACACTTTCTGAGAAGTGAACCACCTACCCTTGTGTTGAGATCAAGTCATTCCATTCCTACCATATGAAACTTGATTTCTAGCCTTCCCAAGTTGCTTTCCACTCAAACCTTTCTTCCACCACAGCCATATCAGTGAGGAGAGTTGAGTGTTGGGGAGATTATCATTTGAAGCACAAGAGCAAGGAGTTCATCATCATCAACACCTTCTATTACCTTTTGGAGGGTGGTGCCTCCTAGATTGGTTAGGTGTCGCTTGGGAGCCTCCGTCTTGAGATGTGGAGTTGAACCAAGAAGTTTGTAAGGGTAAGGAGATCGCCTACTTCGTGAAGATCTACCCCGAGTAAGGCTAGTCCTCCGTGGGCGTAGGCCGTGATGGAATAGACAAGGTTGCTTCTTCGTGGACCCTTCGTGGGTGGAGCCCTCCGTGGACTCGCGCAGCCGTTACCCTCCGTGGGTTGAAGTCTCCATCAACGTGGATGTACGATAGCACCACCTATCGGAACCACGACAAAAATCTCCGTGTCACCAAACTGCGTTTGATCTTCTCCACCTCTCTTTACTATATGTGCAATTTACTTTCCGCTGCCCATACTCTAGAATTGCATGTATAGTGTGTTACTTGACTTGATCTTAATTGTGAAACTGCCAAAAACATTGCATGATCTAAAGGCAGATTTTTATCTTGTCGAGTAGTCTATTCACCCCCCCCCCTCTAGACACTCTCACCTTCTTCGATCCTACACCCTCGAACACGATCAAAACCCACCACAACTCAAATCCCCATTCCCATCCGAAGCTTCCTCCGCCGCGGAGCTCGCCGCCGGCGACTCCCTCCGTCCCCTCCGACCAGTCGACTACCGGGAGGACCGCCAAGGAGTAGTGGATCCATTCCCGCACTCAGTGTCCCTCGGGGATTCCCCGTTCGTCGGCGACGATCGCCGGAGTCCCGCCTCCGCTCGGGCAGAGGAAGAGAAGGGGGAAGGACTGGTCAAACCTGACTAGTGGGCCCCCTAGACCCACTGTCAATGTCCAGCTTCGTCTCCGCACACGTTTAAGTGAAGGCGTAAAACGCAAAGTACGTATTCCCTAGCTCGAAGGCGTATTCTCAGCCGAAACGTTTCTTTTTTGTTTTAGTTTAAAAATCAGATTTGACCAAACTTTGAGTGGCTTTAACTTTTTATCTACAACTCCAAATGAGTTGATTCTTTTTCTGCTGTTCCTCAAATTTGGTCTAGTTTATTTTCAGTTTTATTTGAAAATTTTCCAGACAACTTTTTTTGTGCTGTTGTGATTCTATGTATTAATTTTATACTCCTTCTAATAGGATTTTGAAGAGGGAGAAAACTTCCAAAATTCTTGGAATGCTTTTCTCCTCCCCTCTACATAAAGGCAAGCATCTTGAACCCCGTTTGACACATCTTGTGTGTTGTTTGCTATAGCTCAAGAACTCTATTGATATGCCAAAACGGAGCATCATTATTTCATGTAGGAGTCTTAATCTTACATATCTACTTGTGATGAAATGTCTTTTCTGTTATGTTTGTGATTCTTGGTGGCAGTAACCACTTCTCATGCCACACATGCCTGGTGATAGTTCGGATGGACTCCGAAGAAAGGTTGTGTTCCGGTGAACCGACCACGTGACTGACATCTCGTTGTGACGAGGATGTGCAGTGAGGCAGCATGTAGCATGAGGGGTATGACACTGTCAGAGAGCGATGTCAAGCAATGCGACACTAACCATATAGTAAAACTGAAACCTCCTGAGTCGACCATAGATCGAGGCTTGCTCCGGTAACCCCCATACTTGTTTCGTGCTACCACGTGTCCCTATCTCAGGTAGGGTGCGGTTCAGTAAATTTGTCGACCTTTGTTCTATCACACACCATACAGAGAGGCCACGGTGGAAGATACCGGCTGCATCCGGTAGGCAGGCCACCTGGTCCGGGGGCATGGGTGTTTCGGTTGTAGCCGAAGGGGATAGCTTCCCCAGTTTTTCGTGCGCGTTATAAATTGTTGTGATCCCATGCTAGTCGAGGTTGTAGCCTCCCCACTTAGAGTTTGGCTTAACTAGTGTCGTGGGTGATTCTAGACACCGGTATGTTAGGCTGGTGTGTGCAGTCAGGTGCGTCCTCAAATTAAAAGACCGTAGGCGGAATTAGTCCAGAGGGGCTATAGAAGATCCGTTATCCGTGGGTAAAGAGCACACCCTCTGCAGAGATAGAAAACCTATCCGAATAGCCGTGTCCATGGTTAAGGACTACAGTCTGGGATGGGTCGAGTGTCGGTCTTAGTGTCATTCTTCGGAGGAAAAATCTACTAAGCCGGAACATTATTTGTGACCTGTGACAGGTAGTGATTATGATTTATCATTATTATGGACTAACCATTCATATTATTTGAAACAATGAGTACCCTTGGGATGGTTCTACCTCCCGGATATTCACTGTTAATTCATTTTATTTGTATGCCCTTTCTGTGATGTCGCTCAGACGTCCGACTGTGGCATTCTTTTTATTTATAAGCCCTTTCAGTGATGTCGCTCAGACATCCGACTGTGGCATTTCTTTTATTTATAAGCCCTTTATGTGATGTCGCTTAGACGTCCGACTGTGGCATTCTTTTTATTTATAAGCCCTTTATGTGATGTCGCTTAAACGTCCGACTGTGGCACTCTTGTCTTTTATATTCTTTTCCTTATAAGCCCTTTCTGTGGTGTCGCTCAGACGCCCGACTGTGGCAAGCTCGTTATTTATTTTGTTACTACTTTCTGATTGCATATGCCTTTACTCGGATGCCCTGCTTGAATTTAAATACTATCATACTAATATTATCATAGTGATCATAAATCATCCTTGAGCATGTTTATGTCTCACCCGTATTCATGATGTTTGCGAGTACATTCAAAGTACTCACCAGCTTGTCCCTGGCTATTGTCTTGGCCAGATTCCTTGCGTGGGAAGGAACGACTGATGCCACCCCGGAGCCTACACTATTGGAGTTAGCAGCCTCGCGAAGATAGGTGTTATTCCGGTCAGCTGTTCCTGTGGGAAATGGAGTTCCACAGACGCCGACGTGTCACAACCGCTTCCGCCATCATCAGAGACCCCCGCGTTGTACTTAAAGGCCAGAATGGTCTTGTACTACATATTTGCACCTTTGCTTGGAATTTTCTGTATCAAGAGGTGCCTCATCAGCTAACAGTAATCCTGGGGCTGGTGAGCACAAGGTCCGCTTTTGGGAAATTAATACCCCGAAATTCCGGTCCTGACAAAGAAGATGAAGACCCTCCCTCGTATTCGGTCAGGACTCTTATGTACATAGAAAAGCAAGTGTAGAGTCCGGATGTATCAATTACTTCCTCCCCAAGTCTTCCTTGTAACCCTAGGTCCCCTCTGGCGTGTATAAAAGCCGAGGGGTTTAGTTTGTAGAGGGGATCATCATCGTCACAATATCCTCATATGCTAGACTTAAGGTTTAGCCATTACGATCTTGAGGTAGATTAACTCTTGTATTCATATTCATCCATACTAATACAACAGGAAGTAGGGTATTACCTCGATCGAGAGGGCCTGAACCTGGGTAAACATCATGTCCCCAGCCTCCTGTTACCATCGATCCTCTAAACGCACAGCTTGGGCCCCCCTACCCGAGATCTGCCGGTTTTGACACCAACAATTGTGCTTTCATTGAGAGCTCCTGTGTGCGCTCGCAATGAGCGATCGATGGCGTGTCTCGTCGTCAACGACGGGATCACCTTCGGAAACAACCTGGCTATCTGTCAGGTTCTCCAGCTCTGCGTGTTCACTGTATGCGCCTGCATGGCCTCTCGACCGGCCGCACTCCCCACGGCCGTCGAGCATCACCTTTATGCTAATTCCGGCCACTCCAATGACGCGACCCCAGCAGAACTCTCGCCCATAAATGAGCTGCTGGATCGCATCACCACCCCGGGGATTTCATCGTCAGGAGATCAGATCGAACTTAAATCCGGCCACGATGAGATCGATCCTACCCCGATCACTCACCTGGTAGCAGCAGTTGAGGACGGAGCCATAGGGACTTCTCCTCTTGAGACGGAGACCGTCACAGTTTGGATATCCGAACCCATCGAGCCGAACACTCACCTATCAGGAGGCACTGTGTGTTCATTGAACTCTGGGACTAACACCGGGCCCACGGAATGATTGGATCCTGTTGAACCTGGTTCTCACCATCGGAGGTTGTTAAAACCCCGAATACCACTTTGGGTCGGGATTCAAAATTACCAACACCCACCCACCCTGGGAAAAACTCTTCAAGTAAATCCGGACACCCGAACATAGATGACCTCGCGAACATACAGCAACAGCCTGAGGAAACAGTAAACCACTTCTGGACCAGATTCCTACTTGTCAAAAACAAGATCAGGGACTGCTGTGAAGACAAAGCGGTCTCCCTATTTTACCGCAACTGCATGGACGAGGGAGTCCTCAATGCCCTCAATCAACGTCGTGTTCTGAGTTTCACAGAATTATCCCAGTTAGTACAGAAGTACTGCGCAACGGAAAATACTTGGAAAGCCCAGAATACACCTCTTGAATAGTCCATATACGGACAGTACATTATCAAGGCTAAAGGACATACCCTAGTAGGTCATCTGATAATGCGCCTATTGGCAAGAAGAACAAGTCCTCTTTAAGGAGCAGGTCCGTACTGGACGAACTACTCGATACACCTTGCCAAATACATGCAACCCCGGACAACGTCCCTAACCATGGCCTTAGAGCATGTTGGGTACTCTGACAGGTAGCAAAGAGCGGTACGACAATTCTTACCACTGTACCAAGGGAGAAGGACATCGATGTCTTCACTGTCTTCGATACATTCTCCTCAAATAACCGTCGCAAGAGAGCAAATCGCGAACTTACCGAGGTTTACCAAATTAGCTCTGCAAGCCCATGGAGTGACACGACAATTAGTTTTTCTGCCGAGGACACACCTCGAGTCCGGCCGATCCGAGCATCAGGAGCTCTTGTACTAGACCCAATAGTAGATGGCTTCCGCCTCACTAAAGTACTTATGACGGAGGAAGCGGACTAAACCTCATATATGAGGAAACACTTGCAAAAATATAGGTAGAAAAATCCCGCATTGAGCACACCAGCACAACCTTTAGAGGAATTATACCAAGCTGCGAGGCCCGGTGTTCGGGAAGCATTAAACTCGATGTAGTGTTCGGCTCACCCGACAACTACAGATCGGAGGAACTACTCTATCACATTGTGCCCTTTCACAACGCATACCACGCCCTCTAGGACAGGACGCTTTCGCACGCTTCATGCTATGCCCCATTACGGGTACATGATGCTTAAAATTCCAGGGCCCAATGGGGTGATCACATTAATAAGTGATCCGGATAGAGTAGTCCGCGCCGAAAACAAAACAGCATCATTAGCCTTAGAGGCACTATCCGAAGCCCTCACAGCCGAAGAAGTAACTACCATACGATCAAAGGTAGATAAGGATGATGTAATCCTCGCCAAGAGATCGAAGTCTACCTCCTTCAAACTAGCAGATGAGATCATCAAATACCAAGTGCACCCAAAGGACCCAAAGAAAACGCATCCATCGGAGCACAGCTGAATCCGCGGTAGACAGGGCGTTATGCACCTTCCTTCGGGAAAACTGGGACATATTCGCCTGTCACTCCTTAGATATGCCGGGAATCCCATGCAGGCTGGCCGAACACAGCCTCAACATTATCAAAGGATTCAAACCGGTCAAGCAGTCACTGCGACGGTTTTCCGAACCCAAAAGACAAGCAATGGGAGAAGAGCTAGCCAAGCTATTAGAAGCCGGATTCATTAAAGAAATTAAACACCCGGATTGGCTAGCTAACTTAGTCATGGTACCGAAGAAAGATAAATCCTGGCGCCTCTGCGTCGATTTCACAGACCTGAATAAGGCCTGCCCAAAGGATCCCTTTCCTTTGCCCCGCATTGACCAAATTATCGATGCAATGGCCGGACACGACTCGCTATGCTTCCTTGATGCTTATTCCGGATACCATCAGATAAAGATGAAGGAATTCGATCAGGCCGCAGTGGGATTTATCACCCCATACGGCCCTTTTTGTTTCAACATTATGCCCTTTGGACTCAAAAACCCTGGCGCCACATATCTACGCATGATTCAAACATGCTTAGAAAAGCAAATTGGCAAAACAGTGGAGGCATATGTTGACGACGTAGTCGTAAAGAACAAACGCGTCGAGGCCTTGCTGGATGATCTCCGCCTTACGTTTGCCAACCTCCGAGAATATGACATAAGGCTCAATCCAGAATAATGTGTCTTCGGCGTTCCAGCTGGAAAGCTATTAGGGTTCATCATATCCCATAGAGGAATCGAAGCTAACCCAGCCAAAATACAGGCTTTGTCAGAACTCATAATACCAACCAATCTCAAGCAAGTGCAAAATCTAGCAGGCTGTGTAGCGGCTTTAAGCCGCTTCATCTCCAGATTAGGAGAAAAAGCATTGCCACTTTACATATTGCTACGACGCATTGATAATTTCGAATAGACGAATCCGGCCATAGCTGGGTTGGAAGAAATAAAAGCTCTACTAGCAAGCAACCCAATCCTAGCTTCCTCCGGTGTTGGTGAACCAATGTTGCTGTACATATCGGCCACTCACCAGGTAGTGAGTGCCGCGCTCGTCGTCGAACGAGCCGAAGAGGGACATAAATTCCCCGTTCAAAAACCCGTATAATATGTATCCGAGGTTCTAACACCGTGCAAATCACGGTATCCCCACTATCAGAAAATTGCCTATGCGGTCTTCATGTCATCTCGGAAACTCTGACAATACTTTCAAGAGTGTTCGATCATAGTGCCATCCGAGGTACCACTCAATGATATTATAAGCAATAAAGACGCCACGGGACGCATAGCCAAATGGGCCATTGAGCTCTTACCGTTCGAAATACCCTACAAGCCGTGCCGGTGTAATGCCCCGGATGTAATACTTTCCCTTTTGGGCAATATATATATATATATATATATATATATATATATATATATATATATATATATATATATATATATATATATATATATATATATATATATATATATATATATATATATATATATATATATATATGGCTTCATCAATTCCATTTCGGGTTCTTCATCTTTTCGGGTTTTCGTCGTTTTGTCGTGTTGCGTGTGTGCATTCATCCATATCATGTAGTCATGTGCATCGCATTGCATTCATGTTGTCGTTTGCATCCGGTCCCACTCGTTCCTTCCCGTTGTCCGTTTCGAGTTCCGGAGCTCTCTCACGTGCCCGTGACATCCCCGAGGCCTACTTTGGTGTTTGGCCGTGTAACGTTTCCGTTTTGGTGTGAGACTTGTCGTGCGATGTTGTTTTGTTGTGTGTAACCCGCCTGTCAAATCTCGTCGCGTTTGGAGTTCGTTTGATGCTCCAACAGTTATTCTCGTGGGCTGAAAGTACCCCCTCTTTGAGGCCCAAGACACCCCTCCAACAGCCCACCAAACCAACCCAAACCCCTCCCTTCATCTAGGCCATTCAATTGTGATCGCGTGGCCGAAAACCTCACCTCATTTGGACAACCCTAGCTCCTTGTGCCTATATAAACGTCCACCTCCCCCAATTTTCGCGTCTGAAACCCTAATGTTTCCACAGTTCGCCGCCGGTGCTTCCACCGTTGATCCGCGGTGCTTCCACCATTGAGCCACCGTGCTTCCGACGTCCCAGAAAACCGTGCTTCCGAAGTTCGTCGCCGTGCTTCCAAAGGCCGCCGGTTGTGCTTCCTGCCGCGTGGGCCCGCGCCGGTCATCTTCTTCCTCGCGCCGCCGCCGGAGCTTCTCCCGCCGCCGGCCGAAGCTCGCCTCGCCGGAGGAGCTCGCCGCCGCCGGCCCTTCTCCTCGCCCCGCCGCCAGAGGGCCTCCCGCCAGCCCCGCTCCTCCTCACCGTCGGCGCCGGCCGGGCCAGCCGCACCGCCCCGCATCCCGGCCATCTCCGCCGCCGGGCCACCGCGCCGCCGCGGCTCCCTTAGCCGGCCCCCTGCCTCTTCCCACCGGCGGGCTCCCGAGGGAGGTCGAGGCCGCCGCGCCCTGTTCGCTGGGGGGATCGGGAGGATCCCCCCGAGTCAACGCTGCCCCGATCCAGATCCCGGCCGGGTGGGCCGGCCCAATCCACCCCCAGGCCCGTTAAGCCTAGCGGGCCGAAGCCCATTAGGCCGTTCACCCGATCCACCGCCGCAGCCGTTGACTTTGACCAGATCTGAGGTTGCTCCAAATCCTCCAAGTCCCTGGCAGTTTTAAGTTCCTGATGCTATTTTGTTTTGATGATAACTTTTTGTGTGGTTGTCCGATTTGAGCAAATGATATGTCAAAATGATCGTGGTGACTTGTACTACGTTTTGTTCCATTGTGCCATGCATGTTTGAGGTCATCTAGATGTCTTAATCTTCATGAGAAGAGTGCTACTTGTTATAAACTGCTGTTAGTAGTTGTTTTCATGCCATCTTTGCAATGTGATATCTTGGTGCATGTTTATCCAAATGAAGCAAATGATATGTCCACATGTTCATCATGAGATGCTCTACATGTTGGGTGCTTTAGCTTGAATGATAGATTTCGTCTTGCCATGTTTATCTTCTTTGCAAAAGTGCTTGTGGCTGTTATGTTGTTAACCTTGTTACGAGAGGCCTAGTTGAGGAGCTCGTTGCTATTGATGTGTTTGTCCCCTTGTTGCATGCTTAGATGTTTTGGACTCCCCATCATGTGTACTTTGCTGTGGTGCTTACCACTTGTCTTTTTATGCTTTGAGGTGACTTAAACTTGCTCACAAAGATGCCATGATGTTACTACTGTTTTAACACTTAGTGAAATTTCACTAAGTCTGGAATCTGTAATATCCAGATGCCATGTTTTCTTGTTGTTCTAGGCAAATCCATGCTAGTTTTGGAGTGACTCTTGATGATTCCTTGTTGTATATATTGTTGGATATCCATTCATGCTCTCACATGCTTATTTGAGTGGCTGTAGCATATTTAACTTTTGCTCCCAAGTTGCTATAAAATACTGCTGTCAGGATTTTGTTGTCAAGTTCAATATGTCATAGCTTGTTGCTATTGATCCATGGCTCCTTTGGGGATGCTCCAATGGACTTGTTTGCTGTAGGATATGTCTAGTTTATGTCCATGCTCATTGCCATGATGTTTGAGTGCTGTAGCATATTTATCTCGTGCTCTAAAGTTGCTATGTGGCTGTTATTTTCAGCTTGTGCATGTTTATTGTTTCGGGTGTATCTTTTAGCCCGTTGCTCCGTTTTGAGCAAGTCCTATATGTAACTTGTGTGTTTTTGCATGTAGATTCATAATATCCTCATGTCATCATGTTTTAAAGTATTTTGCTTGATTGCATATTGCCATGCTCCTTGTGCTGTAACACTGCGCTTCCTTAGTAGACTTTCTGTGCTTCCTAAGTGCATCTGCATTGCTTCTATAGTGCATCAGCCATGCATCCAGTAGTTTTGTGCATTGCATCTTGTTGATTTCGTGCCTTGTGTGTTTGTGTTGAGTAGAGCCGGAAGCTGAGTGCGAGTACGAGCACGAGGTTACTATCGAGGTTGAGAACGAGGAGCTCTCTTACGATCCCATCGACAACTCTTCAGGCAAGATGACCGAACCCGGATATCATTACTATCTTTGCCTATTGCTAGAAGTATTGCTCTATAGTTTTGCCTCGATGCCCATGTTTTTCCTGTCAGCCTCCTATTGTAACCATGAACCTGTTTAACCACCCTACCTATGCAAACTATTGATTGGCTATACGTAGGCTTCTCTCAGCCCCTCTTATAGCATTGCTAGTTGCAGGAGAAGATTGAAGATTCTTGCTTCTTGATGAAGCTTGTTGGTATATCACACTATATTAATTATTAAATGAAATCATCTATATATTGGTAATGGGTGGAAGGCTAAGCCTTTTGCTTGGTGATTTGTTCCACTCATGCCGCCTAGGAACCATATAAACCGGTGTTATGTTCCTTGATTATGCGTTCCTCACACGGTTGGTGTTATGGGACCCCCTCGATAAACCGCTAAGTGCTAAGTCTTTTCCAGCAAGTCCCAACATTGGTACTATTCGCCTAATAACTAAAACTTGCATAGGGTCTTGCAAACCCGTGTTCTTAATCAACAACCCGGGCTAGTGCTCCTGATGAGTGTTGGTCCATACTGGGGGTTATGCGGGGCCACCACGGGGAAACTCGAGGATTGATTTTACCTGTAGGATCACCCATCCGGTCGTGGCCTGAGACTAGATATGCACGGCTATTGTCAGGGTGTCGGCACGCCGGGAGGATTTGCTGGATTAGCCTTACCTTAGTCGGAGTATCTTGAGCACGGGATTCCGAGGATACTCGGGCCTTCCCACCTTGGAGTTGCGACTCCGCGGATCGTGGGCTTGTCATGGGCCAAGTTGGAACACCCCTGCATGGGTTATGAACTTTCGAAAGCCGTGCCCGCGGTTATGTGGCAGATGGGAATTTGTTAATATCTGGTTGTAGAAAACTTGACACCATGTTCAGAATACACTACCAGTGTGAGTACCGTGACGGTCATTTTCCGAAAAGGGTTTCGGGAGATGAACACGGTGGGGTTATGTTTGACTTGCTTTAGTTAGGATCACTTCGTGATCATCTCTCGTCCGAGGCACTTCTCTTCTCGCTCTCTTTTACGTAAGTTAGTGCTAGTGCTGCTGCAACCTCTTGTTCTTTCTTCAGCCTTGTTCCACACCCAAGGCTTAGATAGTCGTGTTACCCAGGAACGGGATTGCTGAGTCCTCTGTGGCTCACAGTTACTTCAACACACCAGATGCAGGTACGATGGTGAGATACACTGGCGATGGCACCGAGCTAGACTGGGAGTTCGACGAGGAGCGTAGCCGTTACTATGTGAACTATCCGGTTGATCAGTAGAGCTTCTACTAGGATTCGATCTAGACCTGTGGTTTAATGATATGTTTGGTATCTTTCATTTGGATCTTTACCCTTAGATGGGCTGTGATGTTTATTTGGATGATGATTGGATATGTAATGAATTTGTGTAACGTGGCGAGTGTAAGCCAACTATCTTTCTCTTTCATCCCTATTTTTACATGAGATTTGCAAAGGTACCAAACTTGCGATCATTCCAGAATGGGCTTATATCTTTAAGTCGTGCCTCGACACGTAGGAGATATAGTCCCATCCTGGGCATTACAAGTTGGTATCAGAGCCTTCTCCGACCTAGAAGCCCCCACTGATTGATCGAATCGTTGACGGTCGAGTCTAGGCACACACTTAAAATGTTTTGAGTCCTATATTTATATCGGAGAGTAGGATTTCTTTGCTCCTCATCTCTTTTCACTCTGGTGAGGACTCCTGACGACTACTCTTGCCTCTTCTACTTTCAAAAATTGCACAAAAATTTTGTTAGGAATCTCGCGAGTATTGTTTGGATTGTTTCGATGTCTTTGTGACGAGAATATTGTTCTCGATGCCTCCTGACATTAGGGGTTGTGGCAGTGTCCTGGGGAGTTGAGCTTCGGGGTATTGTCGTCACAAACATATCGCGGCAATACTAGAATACTTAAGACGGCCGACATCGAAAACTCTCCTACGGTTGGTGGCAAGATAACCCCGACATCACCAAGTACTGGGGAGGTAGTTCGGGACTATTGCCATAGCTTTGTATAGTGGATGCTTTTCGAAGGTCCGAGGTAGATGGTTTCCGAGAACAACTGGTTATGTGTTGAAGGATGGATACGGCTGGATGTAGGATTAGAGTTGTGTGCGCGATGCTTCCCCTATATCCCCAACACCTGATTGCATAACTGGAAACTTTCGGAAATTAATAGGCGGGTTTATCCAGTAGATCGTAGGCATTCTTCCAGCGAATGCAGGTTACGGAGTTCGGGGTTCTACATTGAGTGAAGTGGTTTTATGGCCGATGTTCCGATCGGGAGTTGCATCTTAAAGGGTCCTTGGCTATGCTGATCCGGGGATTGCAAAACCCTTTCGTAACACGTTCCATAAGCTTTCAGCACAAAGATGTCGAACGAAGCTCCTATCTTGTGTTTGTTCTATCTGTACCTTGTTGTTTTTCTTATTTACCTTTTGTCTCCCAGTGGCTTCTCGTGAAGATTGTTGTTATCATTAAACTGAGAATTCCATTTGTTCCTCTTGTTCGAATGATTCTTGGGAAGACTATGTTGCATTTCTATCCGTTGTTTCATCTTATATCTTCTTTCAATCAATTGGCTGATTGGTGGTCATCTCTTTCAGGATGGCTCCGAAACGGGTTCCCAACGCTAACTCAGAGGGTGAAGAGGTTCCAGATCGTCCTCCTTCCCCTCCTCCTCCGTCTGAGGCCTGGAGAGCGATTATGCAGACTACAAACTAGAACACCCAGACGTTGATGCAGATGATGCAGCAAATGCAAGCAAATCAAGCAAATCAGGGTGCTCCAGGGAACCAAGGCAATCTCTTCAACCAACAGCACCATGCTACGCTCAACCAGTTCTTGGCTAATCAACCAAAGGCTTTCAGTGACTGTGTCGACCCTCTCGATGCTAAAAATTGGATCACTGATATCAAGATGCATTTTGAGTGCAGTAACGTCAGGCCTGAGGACTATGTGAAGTTTGCAGGCTTCCAACTCAAGGACCAAGCAGCTGACTGGTGGCAGCAGTACAAAGACTCTAGAGAAGGGCGTGTGATCTCTTGGGAGGATTTCTGCAAGGGCTTTCGCTCTCACCACATTCCAACAAATGTCATCGAGGGTATGCGTGAGCAATTCCGCAACCTGAAGCAAGGCTCTATGACTGTCTACCAGTATAATGTCAAGTTCCAGAACCTTGCCCGCTATGCTAAGCAAGACATCCCAGATGCCAAGAGAAAGATCTATCAGTTCCGTGGAGGTCTGAAGGATGAACTTCAACTTGCTCTCACCTTGTTCCAGCCTGATGAGTTTGACAAATTCTATAACATGGCGCTTAAGCAAGAGGCAGCCCAGCTCAAGATGGAGGCTTCCAAAAAGAGGATCCGAGATGCCGTTCACTCCTCCTCATCTTCTCAAGTGGTCGCGAAGCAACAGAAATTTTGGCTTCCACCTCCTCCAGTGATCCGAGCTCCCTACAACAACAACAACAAGAATGCTGGTGGTCGTGGTTTCTCCCACCCACACAACCAAGGCAATCAGTCCAAGTCGCTGTTCCAAGCTTCCAAGTCAAGTGTTCCTCCTGCTCGTCCGCTTTCTGAGGTCACTTGCTACAAGTGTGGCCAGAAGGGTCATTATTCCAACAAGTGCAACAACCCAAGGCGCCTTCCGCCTCCTCCACCTGTCAGCACAGCTATTGTCAAGCATAATCCAAAGTCTGCAAGGGTGAATCTGATGAATGCAGCGCAAGCGGAGAATTCTTCTGATGTCATATTGGGTAATCTTCCAGTCAACCTTAAACCTTCTAAAGTTTTGTTTGATTCGGGTGCTTCATGTTCTTTCATGTCTCAACCATTTGCATCCAAGCACAATGTTGACATCAAAAGTTTGCCAAGGCAATTATCAGTTGTCTCTCCGGGTAAATTGATGCATTCTCGTATATATGCTCCGGATGTTTCTATTCGCATGGGTGATTATCGATTTCTGGCCTCTCCGGTGGTTCTCGGCAATTCTGACATTGACCTCATCCTCGGGATGGATTGGCTTTCTCAGCATGATGCTCATATTGATTGTGCAAACAAGGAAGTCAAGATTACTCATCCTGATGAAGACGTGATTATCTTCGCCTCCAGGGATAACACAATCAGGCTTTTCTCTCTCAATGACAAAGGCGAGATTAATGCCATATCTCAAATTCCGGTAGTTAACGAATACGAAGACGTCTTTCCTGAAGAACTTCCAGGCATGCCTCCACACCGGCAAGTGGAATTCGTCATTGAACTCGAGCCTGGTACTGAGCCAGCATGCCGGCGTCCGTACAAGCTCTCTCCTAAAGAGTTGAAGGAATTGAAGAAACAGCTTGATGAACAGGAGTGTATGGGTCTGATCAGGCCTAGTACATCTCCTTGGGGCTGTGGTGTCTTATTTGTCAAGAAGAAGGATGGCATGGAGCACCTTTGCGTCGACTACCGGTCATTGAACAAGAAGACAGTAAAGAACAAGTATCCGCTCCCCAACATCAATGAATTGTTCGAGCAGCTCAAAGGAGCTAAAGTGTTCTCAAAGCTCGATCTCTGAATGGGCTATCACCAGATTCGCATTCGAGAAGAAGATATCCCCAAGACTGGCTTCAGAATGAGCTACGGCTCATATGAGTATACAGTCATGTCTTTTGGTCTCGCTAATGCTCCACCTACCTTCTCGAGAATGATGCACTACATTTTCAACCCCTACACCGGTGAGTTTGTGCTTGTGTATCTGGATGACATTTTGGTATTTTCCAAGAACGAAGAGGATCACGAAAAGCACCTCCGTCTGGTTCTCGACAGACTTCGTGAACATAAGTTCTATGCCAAGTTCTCCAAGTGCGAATTTTGGATCGATAAGGTCTTATATCTGGTCCATATCATCTCCGCTGACGGTATTGCTGTGAACCCCGAGAAAGTCGAAGCAATTGTCAACTGGGAACCTCCTCAGAACATCAAGCAACTCCGAAGCTTTCTTGGTCTTGCCAGCTATTGCAGAAGGTTAGTTGAGAACTTCTTCAAGATTGCCAAGCCTCTTTCCAACTTGCTGCAGAAGAATGTCAAGTACTACTGGTCTCCAGATTGTGAAGTGGCATTCAAAACTCTCAAAGAAAAGCTCGTCTCTGCTCCAGTTCTTACTCCTCCAGATGAGTCCAAGCCCTACGAAGTATTATGTGATGCTTCTCTTCAAGGACTTGGTGGTGTGCTAATGCAGGACAAGAGAATTGTGGCATACACTTCTCGTCAACTGAAGCCAAGTGAGAAGAACTACCCCACACATGATCTTGAACTAGCAGATGTGGTACATGCTTTGATTACGTGGAGACATCTTCTATTGGGCAGAAAAGTCAACATCTTCACCGATCACATGAGCTTGAAGTACATCTTCTCACAGCCGAATCTGAACCTCCGCCAGACTCGTTGGGTCAAAATGATCCAAGAGTATGATCCAAGCATCGAATACACACCTGGCAAGGCGAATGAGATTGCAGATGCTTTGAGCAGAAAGGCATATTGCAACAGCCTCCTTATCAAGCCGTTCCAGCCTGAGCCTTGTGAAGCATTCAGGAAGCTCAACCTCCAAGTTATTCCGCAAGGTTTTCTTGCAAATCTTCAAGTTGCTCCTACCTTGGAAGATCAAATCCGTGAGGCCCACTGATTGATCGAATCGTTGACGGTCGAGTCTAGGCACACACTTAAAATGTTCTGAGTCCTATATTTATATCGGAGAGTAGGATTTCTTTGCTCCTCATCTCTTTTCACTCTGGTGAGGACTCCTGACGACTACTCTTGCCTCTTCTACTTTCAAAAATTGCACAAAAATTTTGTTAGGAATCTCGCGAGTATTGTTTGGATTGTTTCGATGTCTTTGTGACGAGAATATTGTTCTCGATGCCTCCTGACATTAGGGGTTGTGGCAGTGTCCTGGGGAGTTGAGCTTCGGGGTATTGTCGTCACAAACATATCGCGGCAATACTAGAATACTTAAGACGGCCGACATCGAAAACTCTCCTACGGTTGGTGGCAAGATAACCCCGACATCACCAAGTACTGGGGAGGTAGTTCGGGAGTATTGCCATAGCTTTGTATAGTGGATGCTTTTCGAAGGTCCGAGGTAGATGGTTTCCGAGAACAACTGGTTATGTGTTGAAGGATGGATACAGCTGGATGTAGGATTAGAGTTGTGTGCGCGATGCTTCCCCTATATCCCCAACACCTGATTGCATAACTGGAAACTTTCGGAAATTAATAGGTGGGTTTATCCAGTAGATCGTAGGCATTCTTCCAACGAATGCAGGTTACGGAGTTTGGGGTTCTACATTGAGTGAAGTGGTTTTATGGCCGATGTTCCGATCGGGAGTTGCATCTTAAAGGGTCCTTGGCTATGCTGATCCGGGGATTGCAAAACCCTTTCGTAACACGTTCCATAAGCTTTCAGCACAAAGATGTCGAACGAAGCTCCTATCTTGTGTTTGTTCTATCTGTACCTTGTTGTTTTTCCTTATTTACCTTTTGTCTCCCAGTGGCTTCTCGTGAAGATTGTTGTTATCATTAAACTGAGAATTTCATTTGTTCCTCTTGTTCGAATGATTCTTGGGAAGACTATGTTGCATTTCTATCCGTTGTTTCAGCTTATATCTTCTTTCAATCAATTGGCTGATTGGTGGTCATCCCTTTCAGGATGGCTCCGAAACGGGTTCCCAACGCTAACCCAGAGGGTGAAGAGGTTCCAGATCGTCCTCCTTCCCCTCCTCCTCCGTCTGAGGCCTGGAGAGCGATTATGCAGACTACAAACTAGAACACCCAGATGTTGATGCAGATGATGCAGGAAATGCAAGCAAATCAAGCAAATCAGGGTGTCCAGGGAACCAAGGCAATCTCTTCAACCAACAGCACCATGCTACGCTCAACCAGTTCTTGGCTAATCAACCAAAGGCTTTCAGTGACTGTGTCGACCCTCTCGATGTTAAAGATTGGATCACTGATATCAAGATGCATTTTGATTGCAGTAACATCAGGCCTGAGGACTATGTGAAGTTTGCAGCCTTCCAACTCAAGGACCAAGCAGCTGACTGGTGGCAGCAGTACAAAGACTCTAGAGAAGGGCGTGTGATCTCTTGGGAGGATTTCTGCAAGGGCTTTCGCTCTCACCACATTCCAACAAATGTCATCGAGGGTATACGTGAGCAATTCCGCAACCTGAAGCAAGGCTCTATGACTGTCTACCAGTATAATGTCAAGTTCCAGAACCTTGCCCGCTATGCTAAGCAAGACATCCCAGATGCCAAGAAAAAGATCTATCAGTTCCGTGGAGGTCTGAAGGATGAACTTCAACTTGCTCTCACATTGTTCCAGCCTGATGAGATTGACAAATTCTATAACATGGCGCTTAAGCAAGAGGCAGCCCAGCTCAAGATGGAGGCTTCCAAAAAGAAGATCCGAGATGCCGTTCACTCCTCCTCATCTTCTCAAGTGGTCGCGAAGCAATAGAAATTTTGGCTTCCACCTCCTCCAGTGATCCGAGCTCCCTACAACAACAACAACAAGAATGCTGGTGGTTGTGGTTTCTCCCACCCACACAACCAAGGCAATCAGTCCAAGTCGCAGTTCCAAGCTTCCAAGTCAAGTGTTCCTCCTGCTCGTCCGCTTTCTGAGGTCACTTGCTACAAGTGTGGCCAGAAGGGTCATTATTCCAACAAGTGCAACAACCCAAGGCGCCTTCCGCCTCCTCCACCTGTCAGCACAGCTATTGTCAAGCATAATCCAAAGTCTGCAAGGGTGAATCTGATGAATGCAGCGCAAGCGGAGAATTCTTCTGATGTCATATTGGGTAATCTTCCAGTCAACCTTAAACCTTCTAAAGTTTTGTTTGATTCGGGTGCTTCATGTTCTTTCATGTCTCAACCATTTGCATCCAAGCACAATGTTGATATCAAAAGTTTGCCAAGGGAATTATCAGTTGTCTCTCCGGGTAAATTGATGCATTCTCGTATATATGCTCCGGATGTTTCTATTCGCATGGGTGATTCTCGATTTCTGGCCTCTCCGGTGGTTCTCGGCAATTCTGACATTGACCTCATCCTCGGGATGGATTGGCTTTCTCAGCATGATGCTCACATTGATTGTGCAAACAAGGAAGTCAAGATTACTCATCCTGATGAAGACGTGATTATCTTCGCCTCCAGGGATAACACAATAAGGCTTTTCTCTCACAATGACAAGGGCGAGATTAATGCCATATCTCAAATTCCGATAGTTAACGAATACGAAGACGTCTTTCCTGAAGAACTTCCAGGCATGCCTCCACACCGGCAAGTGGAATTCGTCATTGAACTCGAGCCTGGTACTGAGCCAGCATGCGGCGTCCGTACAAGCTCTCTCCTAAAGAGTTGAAGGAATTGAAGAAACAGCTTGATGAACAGGAGCGTATGGGTCTGATCAGGCCTAGTACATATCCTTGGGGCTGTGGTGTCTTATTTGTCAAGAAGAAGGATGGCACGGAGCACCTTTGCGTCGACTACCGGTCATTGAACAAGAAGACAATAAAGAACAAGTATCCGCTCCCCAACATCAATGAATTGTTCGAGCAGCTCAAAGGAGCAAAAGTGTTCTCAAAGCTCGATCTCCGAATGGGCTATCACCAGATTCGCATTCGAGAAGAAGATATCCCTAAGACTGGCTTCAGAATGAGCTACGGCTCATATGAGTATACAGTCATGTCTTTTGGTCTCGCTAATGCTCCACCTACCTTCTCGAGAATGATGCACTACATTTTCAACCCCTACACCGGCGAGTTTGTGCTTGTGTATCTGGATGACATTTTGGTATTTTCCAAGAACGAAGAGGATCACGAAAAGCACCTCCGTCTGGTTCTCGACAGACTTCGTGAACATAAGTTCTATGCCAAGTTCTCCAAGTGCGAATTTTGGCTCGATAAGGTCTTATATCTGGGCCATATCATCTCCGCTGACGGTATTGCTGTGAACCCCGATAAAGTCGAAGCAATTGTCAACTGGGAACCTCCTCAAAACGTCAAGCAACTCCGAAGCTTTCTTGGTCTTGCTAGCTATTGCAGAAGGTTCCTTGAGAACTTCTCCAAGATTGCCAAGCCTCTTTCCAACTTGCTGCAGAAGAATGTCAAGTACTACTGGTCTCCAGATTGTGAAGTGGCATTCAAAACTCTCAAAGAAAAGCTCGTCTCTGCTCCAGTTCTTACTCCTCCAGATGAGTCCAAGCCCTACGAAGTATTCTGTGATGCTTCTCTTCAAGGACTTGGTGGTGTGCTAATGCAGGACAAGAGAATTGTGGCATACACTTCTCGTCAACTGAAGCCAAGTGAGAAGAACTACCCCACACATGATCTTGAACTAGCAGCTATGGTACATGCTTTGATTACGTGGAGACATCTTCTGTTGGGCAGAAAAGTCAACATCTTCACCGATCACATGAGCTTGAAGTACATCTTCACACAGCCGAATCTGAACCTCTGCCAGACTCGTTGGGTCAAAATGATCCAAGAGTATGATCCAAGCATCGAATACACACCTGGCAAGGCGAATGAGATTGCAGATGCTTTGTGCAGAAAGGCATATTGCAACAGCCTCCTTATCAAGCCGTTCCAGCCTGAGCTTTGTGAAGCATTCAGGAAGCTCAACCTCCAAGTTATTCCGCAAGGTTTTCTTGCAAATCTTCAAGTTGCTCCTACCTTGGAAGATCAAATCCGTGAGGCCCACTGATTGATCGAATCGTTGACGGTCGAGTCTAGGCACACACTTAAAATGTTTTGAGTCCTATATTTATATCGGAGAGTAGGATTTCTTTCCTCCTCATCTCTTTTCACTCTGGTGAGGACTCCTGACGACTACTCTTGCCTCTTCTACTTTCAAAAATTGCACAAAAATTTTGTTAGGAATCTCGCGAGTATTGTTTGGATTGTTTCGATGTCTTTGTGACGAGAATATTGTTCTCGATGCCTCCTGACATTAGGGGTTGTGGCAGTGTCCTGGGGAGTTGAGCTTCGGGGTATTGTCGTCACAAACATATCGCGGCAATACTAGAATACTTAAGACGGCCGACATCGAAAACTCTCCTACGGTTGGTGGCAAGATAACCCCGACATCACCAAGTACTGGGGAGGTAGTTCGGGAGTATTGCCATAGCTTTGTATAGTGGATGCTTTTCGAAGGTCCGAGGTAGATGGTTTCCGAGAACAACTGGTTATGTGTTGAAGGATGGATACAGCTGGATGTAGGATTAGAGTTGTGTGCGCGATGCTTCCCCTATATCCCCAACACCTGATTGCATAACTGGAAACTTTCGGAAATTAATAGGTGGGTTTATCCAGTAGATCGTAAGCATTCTTCCAACGAATGCAGGTTACGGAGTTCGGGGTTCTACATTGAGTGAAGTGGTTTTATGGCCGATGTTCCGATCGGGATTTGCATCTTAAAGGGTCCTTGGCTATGCTGATCCGGGGATTGCAAAACCCTTTCGTAACACGTTCCATAAGCTTTCAGCACAAAGATGTCGAACGAAGCTCCTATCTTGTGTTTGTTCTATCGGTACCTTGTTGTTTTTCCTTATTTACCTTTTGTCTCCCAGTGGCTTCTCGTGAAGATTGTTGTTATCATTAAACTGAGAATTTCATTTGTTCCTCTTGTTCGAATGATTCTTGGGAAGACTATGTTGCATTTCTATCCGTTGTTTCAGCTTATATCTTCTTTCAATCAATTGGCTGATTGGTGGTCATCTCTTTCAGGATGGCTCCGAAACGGGTTCCCAACGCTAACCCAGAGGGTGAAGAGGTTCCAGATCGTCCTCCTTCCCCTCCTCCTCCGTCTGAGGCCTGGAGAGCGATTATGCAGACTACAAACCAGAACATCCAGATGTTGATGCAGATGATGCAGGAAATGCAAGCAAATCAAGCAAATCAGGGTGCTCCAGGGAACCAAGGCAATCTCTTCAACCAACAGCACCATGCTACGCTCAACCAGTTCTTGGCTAATCAACCAAAGGCTTTCAGTGACTGTGTCGACCCTCTCGATGTTAAAGATTGGATCACTGATATCAAGATGCATTTTGAGTGCAGTAACGTCAGGCCTGAGGACTATGTGAAGTTTGCAGCCTTCCAACTCCAGGACCAAGCAGCTGACTGGTGGCAGCAGTACAAAGACTCTAGAGAAGGGCGTGTGATCTCTTGGGAGGATTTCTGCAAGGGCTTTCGCTCTCACCACATTCCAACAAATGTCATCGAGGGTATACGTGAGCAATTCCGCAACCTGAAGCAAGGCTCTATGACTGTCTACCAGTATAATGGCAAGTTCCAGAACCTTGCCCGCTATGCTAAGCAAGACATCCCAGATGCCAAGAGAAAGATCTATCAGTTCCGTGGAGGTCTGAAGGATGAACTTCAACTTGCTCTCACCTTGTTCCAGCCTGATGAGTTTGACAAATTCTATAACATGGCGCTTAAGCAAGAGGCAGCCCAGCTCAAGATGGAGGCTTGCAAAAAGAGGATCCGAGATGCCGTTCACTCCTCCTCATCTTCTCAAGTGGTCGCGAAGCAACATAAATTTTGGCTTCCACCTCCTCCAGTGATCCGAGCTCCCTACAACAACAACAACAAGAATGCTGGTGGTCGTGGTTTCTCTCACCCACACAACCAAGGCAATCAGTCCAAGTCGCAGTTCCAAGCTTCCAAGTCAAGTGTTCCTCCCGCTCGTCCGCTTTCTGAGGTCACTTGCTACAAGTGTGGCCAGAAGGGTCATTATTCCAACAAGTGCAACAACCCAAGGCGCCTTCCGCCTCCTCCACCTGTCAGCACAGCTATTGTCAAGCATAATCCAAAGTCTGCAAGGGTGAATCTGATGAATGCAGCGCAAGCGGAGAATTCTTCTGATGTCATATTGGGTAATCTTCCAGTCAACCTTAAACCTTCTAAAGTTTTGTTTGATTCGGGTGCTTCATGTTCTTTCATGTCTCAACCATTTGCATCCAAGCACAATGTTGACATCAAAAGTTTGCCAAGGGAATTATCAGTTGTCTCTCCGGGTAAATTGATGCATTCTCGTATATATGCTCCGGATGTTTCTATTCGCATGGGTTATTATCGATTTCTGGCCTCTCCGGTGGTTCTCGGCAATTCTGACATTGACCTCATCCTCGGGATGGATTGGCTTTCTCAGCATGATGCTCACATTGATTGTGCAAACAAGGAAGTCAAGATTACTCATCCTGATGAAGATGTGATTATCTTCGCCTCCAGGGATAACACAATAAGGCTTTTCTCTCTCAATGACAAGGGCGAGATTAATGCCATATCTCAAATTCCGATAGTTAACGGATACGAAGACGTCTTTCCTGAAGAACTTCCAGGCATGCCTCCACACCGGCAAGTGGAATTCGTCATTGAACTCGAGCCTGGTACTGAGCCAGCATGCCGGCGTCCGTACAAGCTCTCTCCTAAAGAGTTGAAGGAATTGAAGAAACAGCTTGATGAACACGAGCGTATGGGTCTGATCAGGCCTAGTACATCTCCTTGGGGCTGTGGTGTCTTATTTGTCAAGAAGAAGGATGGCACGGAGCACCTTTGCGTCGACTACCGGTCATTGAACAAGAAGACAATAAAGAACAAGTATCCGCTCCCCAACATCAATGAATTGTTCGAGCAGCTCAAAGGAGCTAAAGTGTTCTCAAAGCTCGATCTCCGAATGGGCTATCACCAGATTCGCATTCGAGAAGAAGATATCCCTAAGACTGGCTTCAGAATGAGCTACGGCTCATATGAGTATACAGTCATGTCTTTTGGTCTCGCTAATGTTCCACCTACCTTCTCGAGAATGATGCACTACATTTTCAACCCCTACACCGGCGAGTTTGTGCTTGTGTATCTGGATGACATTTTGGTATTTTCCAAGAATGAAGAGGATCACGAAAAGCACCTCCGTCTGGTTCTCGACAGACTTCGTGAACATAAGTTCTATGCCAAGTTCTCCAAGTGCGAATTTTGGCTCGATAAGGTCTTATATCTGGGCCATATCATCTCCGCTGACGGTATTGCTGTGAACCCCGAGAAAGTCGAAGCAATTGTCAACTGGGAACCTCCTCAGAACGTCAAGCAACTCCGAAGCTTTCTTGGTCTTGCCAGCTATTGCAGAAGGTTCCTTGAGAACTTCTCCAAGATTGCCAAGCCTCTTTCCAACTTGCTGCAGAAGAATATCAAGTACTACTGGTCTCCAGATTGTGAAGTGGCATTCAAAACTCTCAAAGAAAAGCTCGTCTCTGCTCCAGTTCTTACTCCTCCAGATGAGTCCAAGCCCTCCGAAGTATTCTGTGATGCTTCTCTTCAAGGACTTGGTGGTGTGCTAATGCAGGACAAGAGAATTGTGGCATACACTTCTCGTCAACTGAAGCCAAGTGAGAAGAACTACCCCACACATGATATTGAACTAGCAGCTGTGGTACATGCTTTGATTACGTGGAGACATCTTCTGTTGGGCAGAAAAGTAAACACCTTCACCGATCACAAGAGCTTGAAGTACATCTTCACACAGCCGAATCTGAACCTCCGCCAGACTCGTTGGGTCGAAATGATCCAAGAGTATGATCCAAGCATCGAATACACACCTGGCAAGGCGAATGTGATTGCAGATGCTTTGAGCAGAAAGGCATATTGCAACAGCCTCCTTATCAAGCCGTTCCAGCCTGAGCTTTGTGAAGCATTCAGGAAGCTCAACCTCCAAGTTATTCCGCAAGGTTTTCTTGCAAATCTTCAAGTTGCTCCTACCTTGGAAGATCAGATCCGTGAGGCCCAACTCAGTGATGCTATGGTGCAGAAAGTGAAACATGGTATTGCAAAGGGTAATCCCAAATACAAGTGCTATCGTGTTGATGAGAGATATACCTTGTTCTTCGAGGACAGACTCGTGGTTCCCAAAGGTGATCTCAGGAAGCTCATAATGGACGAAGCACATGATTCCCTCCTTTCGATTCATCCTGGTAGTTCCAAGATGTACCAAGACCTCAAACAATCTTACTGGTGGACACGCATGAAAAGGGAGATTGCCCAATTCGTGAATGAATGTGTGATACGTCCAAAACGTATCTATAATTTCTGCTTGCTCCACGCCTCTTTTGGGTGATATTGCTATGATATTCATACACTTCCATACACTTTTGATCATATTTGGACTAACCTACTAATCCAGTGCACCCCAGTGCCGGTTTCTGTTTTCGGCTATTTTTGTATTTCAGGTTTTCACATTACGAGAACTGTCAGGAAAAATCCAGAAAAATTATATAAAAAATCAGCGTTCCAGAACCTACCTTGCGCCCGAAGTACAGCCGGGGGGGGCCACCAGGGCCCCAGGCGCCCTGGCGGCGCGCCCCCCCTGGGCCGCGCCGGGGGGGCGCCTGGGCCCCCCGAGCCCCGTCTGGTGCCCCCCTTTGGCATATATTTAGAGCGTCCTTCGAAACCCTCGGGACGGGAACTCTTTTTGCGATCTCATCTCTGTTCCGCCGCCGCCGCCGCTTCCAAGATCGGGAGCACCAGGAGAACTCGTCCCGGCACCCTGCCGGAGGGGAGGATCACCACCGGGAGCCTCTCCACCACCATGGACGCCTCCCGGATGAGTTGTGAGTAGTCTCCCTTGGACCATGAGTCCATGACCAGTAGCTATGTGATGTTCTCCTCCCGTTCTTGTGCTTCACTAATTAGTCCTCGTGAGCTGCCCTACATGATCGAGGCACATATGTAATCCTTATGCTGTTGCTATGATGAGTTTGCTGGGATCCGATGGATTATGAGATTATGTTCAGATTGTGATTGAGTAATATATTTGATCTACCTCTTTTATATTTATGTTCATAAGTAATTCTTACATGTTCTCCGTTGTTATTTATTGCTTTGGCCAAGTAATACGTAGTGACTCCAAGAGGGAACGTTATGCTCGATTGTGGGTTCATGCCCCTCGATGACTAGCTTGAGTGACAGAAACATGAGTCTAGGGGATGTGATGTTGCCACAAGGGGGAAAACAACGGTGCTTGTGCCCGCGGGTGCAAGGATTGTTTACTTTACGCAAAGTTCTTTTACTGCAGTTGTCTGTTGCTTTGAATTTACACTATGGGTGGGGCTCGCAACTTAATACCAGCGAGATGTTCTGGATAGATATCTCAAGGTGGATGATTAGTAGTAGATATTGATGGATTTCGGTCTACTTACTTTGGCGTACCGCCCATGCTTTGAACCTCAACCTTTCTTGCAATGTAGTCAGCATTGGTTTGCGTTCGTGGTCCTGTCAATTGCCCAGCTGTAATTCGTTTACCTCACATAGCTGTTTTATCGTCTTTTTGGAGAGAGACATCACTAGTGAACATCATGAGACTCCGGTCCATATTACCATCATTGATCACATCCGCTATTTACTTTTCGCTTTTACTTACTATTGCAAACATTATCTATCACTACTATCATTTGTGTTTAATCCTTTATGAACTACAAGGCCGGAGGGATTGACAACCTCTCTGTACTCGTTGGGAGCAAAGTTATTTGTATCCGTGTGCAGGTCCACGTTGATTGCTAATATCTGGCGCCGTTAGCAGTTGACACCTACTTGTTGAACCTAGGAGTCTGTGGGATTCGATCCTTGGCATCTTTGCTAAGGGAAAAACTTCCACAACACTGCATCTCACACCTTCCACTTGGGGTAACCAACGAGGGGTTAGAGGCCCATCAAGGAGTTTTTCTGGCGTCGTTGCCGGGGACTCCACTCTTCAGGATAGGGGAGTTGCATGCTATCTTTTACCTTTGCTTTTTAGTCTTGTTAGTTTACCTTTGAGATTTTGCTTTAGTACCTTTTATCGAAAATCACAAAAATAGTTATCTCGTTCTTTAGTTGTCATTATGTCGGGTCCTTTTGTCTTTGACGAGGCAGAAGTTCTCACCTTTAAACAAAGAGGTGGGGAAAGTTTGAAAGATGCTTGGTATAGAATTAATGATTCACAAAAAAGAGCCACCAAGAAGCAACCTACTACTATCTTGCTTAGAAATTTTTATGTTGGAATTACTTCTTGGAATAGGGTTATTCTAGATACTGCTATCAATGGGAATTTCCTAGAGGCCCCAGTTTGGGAGTCCCTTAGTATTATTGAAAATCTTGTTGGGAATCTCCCTGTTGTTAGCATTCGAGAGGACATCACCCTAGCTCACATTATGAAAAAACTTGAAAAGATAGAGCTAGAGATGCCAAGCATTAATAAGATAAATGAGTTGGATCATAAGATCCAAGGGGATTTGAATAGACTTGATAGCTCCATGCATAAAATTTTTAAAATTTTGGAGACCGTCAAATTCCATGACTTGGACTCTTCTAGGATAGACAAGATTGAGGAAATATTTGATACCCTAGGAACTACCTTCTCCTCGATCAAAACCAAAAAGGTAGAAACTCTGGCAAAGAGGGTGCCTAAGTTCGTTCACGTTCCAAAGGCTCCCCGTTCTAAAAGTAATCCATCTATTGCCAAAGGGGTTGAAACTGTAAAGACCTTGGAAGAAACACATGTCTTTGATAAATTTATAAATGAATCTTCCCTTGACTTTTATCCTTTTGGTCTTCTACCTAGGAGTATCTCTATGAGACCTTTATTTGAGAGTCCTCTTAAGACTACTTGTATTATCAAAGAGCTTTTTGATGATCTTGATGATGGTTCAGTTGATACAACTTGATCTATATGCATTATGCTTAGCTTAAAGGCATAAAAGAAAGCGCTTTTGGGATGCAGCCCACATGAATAATTTTTTATATTTTGCTTTTGTTGTGTCTTGATGTTGTTTACTACAGTAGCATCATCATTGTATCTTTGCTTTTCATATTTGTGCCAAGTATAGCCTCTGATTGCTAGAAAGTTCAAAAGTTGTGAGGTGCTGTCCAGGAAACAGATTCTGTCCTTGGATAGAAAAAATTCGTATAAAATCACCAGATCATCTTTTTGGTCTGAATTTTTTCGACAGCATTCTCTATATAATTGTATTTCGTGCGTCTGTTCTGAGTTTTTTGATTTGAGTTGCAGAAGTGCCCCGAACCAATCATTTACTACCTGCTGTTCTGTTTTTCACAGATTCGGTCCTGTTTTGCTTTTCCTTCATTTTGCAAACCAAGAGCTTGCTTTTTCTTTGCAAAAACCTTTTGGTAATCTTGAGAAACAGTAGACCTTCAAGAATATCTTTATTTCCAGCAAGGTATAATTATTTTATTAAGGGTACTAACCTCACTAATCAGATTATGATGAGTTATGTATGAAGGGAGTTTTCAAGTGTGCGAGGGAAGATGATAAAAAGATTCAGGAGTGTCAAGCGCTCAAGCTTGGGGATGCCCCCGTGCACCCCAAGAAATATTCAAGGAGACTCAAGCGTCTAAGCTTGGGGATGCCCCCATGCATCCCCTTCTCCATGAACATTATCAGTTCGTCTTTCGTTCCGCTATATTTTTATCACTTCATGTGTTATGTGCTATGCTTGGAGCGTCTTGCTTTTTGTTTTTCTTTTTAGTTTTTCATAACGAGTCGGAACTCAGCGTTCTTTATGTGGGAGAGAAACACGCTCCACTTCTACCTAGAACATAACATAGAATTTTCATGTCTATCTTTGCTGTGTGTGTTCTTTGTCTTTTAATAGCTACTATGATGCTCTGCTCTTAGTATTCATGCTTATCTTTTCAAAGAGCTTTTGTTTAGTTGGTTGCTTGAACTCTCTTTAATTATCATGCTTACCTTATTAAGAGAGTTTGCTTCCGTTGCATTGGTTAATATGTCTATGATAAAGATGCTACGTGCATAATGGCGCTTAGTAGTTCAGGTTTTCTTATGGTTAGTCTCAAATAGCTGGGGGATTCCCAATGTGTTATTGGAGTACCAACTTGATTTGTTTGCCTATGATGTGGTATGGTTTAGTAATATCTTCCTTCGAGAATTTATTTTCATTGACTTGGCGTATGCTCACGCATATTTAAGACTGTAAAGAAAGTCTGTCAAGCCTTGATGATCTTTTATTTCTGAGTAGCGATATAACTACCATGCCTGATTCAATATTGCTTTGTCGCTCTGCATGATTATGACCGTCATTGCTCTCTTAGTTGGTCGCTCCCAGTCTTTTGCTAACCTCCACCTGTACTAAGCAGACTAACTTTGCAATACATAGCTCATGGGAAAGTAGCTTAAAAACTATTGTGGTAAAGAATATGTTGCCTATGTATCTTATTTCTTATAAGTTGCTTGCTGAGCGGTAACCATGTTTCTGGGGACGCCATCAACTGTCACACTTTTGTTGAATATCATGTGAGTTGCTATGCATTTTCGTTTTGTCTGAAGTAAGGGTGATTTGCCATGGGTTGATTGAGTATGCATATTGTTAGAGAAGAACATTGGGCCTCCAACCAAAGCCATGCATCATGGTGGAAGTTTTAGCTTGGACATTAATCCTCAATCTCTTATGAGAATGTGCTTATGCATTGAAGAGGAGTCCATTATCTATTTTCTATGTTGTCCCGGTATGGATGTCCTCAAGTTGAGATCTATCAAAAACGAGAAATCAAATGCGATTTATCTCCTTGGACCTTTGTACAGGTGGCATTGAGGTACCCCTTTGTGACACTTGGTTGAAACATATGTAACGCAATGATAACCCATGGAAATCCGAGCTAATTAGGACAAGGTGCGAGCACTATTGGTATTCGATGCATGAGGCTTGCAACTTATAGGATGTCTTATGCATGACACATATGAAGTACTACTACCGTTGACAAAATTGCTTCTATGTTTTCAAAATAAAAAGCTCTAGCACATAACCATTCTTTTACTTTTTGAGTCTCCACCTTCTTTCTTCAAGCACCAACTAATGAGAGCATGATTGTCATTCTAAGTGTAATGTGCATTGTTCCAAAGTAGCATTGTCTTTTGCATGATTGTGATATCGTTTATTTTGAAATCATTGTATCTAGTCATCACTTAAACCTTGAAGGTGCCCCTGCATTTATGTTTTGCTTCACTAAAGGGGGCAAGCTAGATATCACTTTATCATATTTGCACACCATGTTCATTGCAAATCTTTTTGATGTTTCAGTTTCATATTGTAAAACTTTCAGTCCTTTGGGATTTTCTCATGAGGCAACTTAATTACTATAGAATCATTGTGTCAGTAAGCTTTTGTCATATGACTATGAAAAAGTCCTATATGGTTAATAGCATGTCACCACAGAAATTATTCTTGTTATCATTTACCTACTTGAGGACGAGCAGGAATTAAGCTTGGGGATGTTGATACGTCCAAAACGTATCTATAATTTCTGCTTGCTCCATGCCTCTTTTGGATGATATTGCTATGATATTCATACACTTCCATACACTTTTGATCATATTTGGACTAACCTACTAATCCAGTGCACCCCAGTGCCGGTTTCTGTTTTCGGCTGTTTTTGTATTTCAGGTTTTCACATTACGAGAACTGTCAGGAAAAATCCAGAAAAATTATATAAAAAATCAGCGTTCCAGAACCTACCTTGCGCCCGAAGTACAGCCGGGGGGGGGAGGGCACCAGGGCCCCAGGCGCCCTGGCGGCGCGCCCCCCCTGGGCCGCGCCGGGGGGGGGGCGCCTGGGCCCCCCGAGCCCCATCTGGTGCCCCCCTTTGGCATATATTTAGAGCGTCCTTCGAAACCCTCGGGACGGGAACTCTTTTTCTCGATCTCATCTCTGTTCCGCCGCCGCCGCCGCTTCCAAGATCGGGAGCACCAGGAGAACTCTTCCCGGCACCCTGCCGGAGGGGAGGATCACCATCGGGAGCCTCTCCACCACCATGGACGCCTCCCGGATGAGTTGTGAGTAGTCTCCCTTGGACCATGAGTCCATGACCAGTAGCTATGTGATGTTCTCCTCCCGTTCTTGTGCTTCACTAATTAGTCCTCATGAGCTGCCCTACATGATCGAGGCACATATGTAATCCTTATGCTGTTGCTATGATGAGTTTGCTGGGATCCGATGGATTATGAGATTATGTTCAGATTGTGATTGAGTAATATATTTGATCTACCTCTTTTATATTTATGTTCATAAGTAATTCTTGCATGTTCTCCGTTGTTATTTATTGCTTTGGCCAAGTAATACGTAGTGACTCCAAGAGGGAACGTTATGCTCGATTGTGGGTTCATGCCCCTCGATGACTAGCTTGAGTGACAGAAACATGAGTCTAGGGGATGTGCTGTTGCCACAAGGGGGAAAACAACGGTGCTTGTGCCCGGGGGTGCAAGGATTGTTTACTTTACGCAATGTTCTTTTAATGCAGTTGTCTGTTGCTTTGAGTTTACACTATGGGTGGGGCTCGCAACTTAATACCAGCGAGATGTTCTGGATAGATATCTCAAGGTGGATGATTAGTAGTAGATATTGATGGATTTCGGTCTACTTACTTTGGCGTACCGCCCATGCTTTGAACCTCAACCTTTCTTGCAATGTAGTCAGCATTGGTTTGCGTTCGTGGTCCTGTCAATTGCCTAGCTGTAATTCGTTTACCTCACATAGCTGTTTTATCGTCTTTTAGGAGAGAGACATCACTAGTGAACATCATGAGACTCCGGTCCATATTACCATCATTGATCACATCCGCTATTTACTTTTCGCTTTTACTTACTATTGCAAACATTATCTATCACTACTATCATTTGCGTTTAATCCTTTGTGAACTACAAGGCCGGAGGGATTGACAACCTCTCTGTACTCGTTGGGAGCAAAGTTATTTGTATCTGTGTGCAGGTCCACGTTGATTGCTAATATCTGGCGCCGTTAGCAGTTGACACCTACTTGTTGAACCTAGGAGTCTCTGGGGATTCGATCCTTGGCATCTTTGCTAAGGGAAAAACTTCCACAACACTGCATCTCACACCTTCCACTTGGGGTAACCAACGAGGGGTTAGAGGCCCATCAATGTGATGTCTGCAGGAGAGTGAAGGAAGAGCATCAACGTCCAGCCGGTCTTCTCCAACCTCTTCCTATTCCCTAGTGGAAATTCAACCACATTGAAATGGATTTCGTCACTGGCTTTCCTAAGTCCAAGAGAGGGAATGATTCTATCTTTGTGGCGATTGACAAGCTTATCAAAGTCGCTCACTTCCTTCCAGTCAAAGAATCCATCAATGCAGCTCAACTGGCAGAGTTGTACACTTCCAGAATTGTGTCCTTACATGGCATTCCTCAACTTATCTCCTCAGACCGTGGAAGTTTGTTCACTTCAAAGTTCTGGGACTCCTTTCAGTCTGCCATGGGCACTAAGATCAGGTTCAGCACTGCATTTCACCCTCAGACTAGTGGTCAAGTCGAGAGAGTGAATCAGATTCTAGAAGACATGCTGAGAGCCTGTGTCATATCTTTTGGCATGAAATGGGAAGATTGCCTTCCGTTTGCCGAGTTCTCTTACAACAAAAGCTTCCAAGCAAGTGCCGGCAAAGCTCCGTTTGAAATCCTCTATGACAGAAAGTGCCGTACCCCTCTCAACTGGTCCGAGACAGGTGAACGTCAACTTCTTGGCAATGACTTGATCTCAGAAGCCGAAGAAATGTGCAAAGTCATACGTGAGAATCTCAAGGCCGCTCAGTCGCGTCAGAAGAGCTACTATGACGGCAAGCATCGTGATTTGGCCTTAAACATCGGGGATCATGTCTATCTCCGTGTTTCTCCTATGAAAGGAACCCAAAGATTCGGTATCAAAGGAAAGCTTGCTCCTAGATACGTCGGGCCTTTCAAGATCATTGGAAAAAGAGGCGATCTAGCCTATCAACTTGAGCTCCCTTCCAACTTCGCAAATGTTCATGATGTGTTTCATGTGTCTCAACTCCGCAAGTGCTTCAAGACTCCTGAACGCACGATTCCATTTGAAGAGATTGATCTTCAACAAGACTTGTCTTACCGAGAGCACCCAGTTGCTATTCTCGAAGAAACCGAGCGCAAGACCCGCAACAAGTCCATCAAATTCTTGAAAGTCAAGTGGTCACACCATACCGACCGAGAAGCTACGTGGGAACGAGAAGATCACCTTTGTTCCGAGTACCCTTCCTTTTTTCAGTCCTAGATCTCGGGACGAGATCTTTTTGTAGTAGAGGAGAGTTTGTAATGCCCCGGATGTAAAACTTTCCCTTTTGGGCAATATATATATATATATATATATATATATATATATATATATATATATATATATATATATATATGGCTTCATCAATTCCATTCCGGGTTCTTCGTCTTTTTGGGTTTTCTTCGTTTTGTCGTGTTGCGTGTGTGCATTCATCCATATCATGTAGTCATGTGCATCGCATTGCATTCATGTTGTCGTTTGCATCCGGTCCCACTCGTTCCTTCCCGTTATCCGTTTCGAGTTCCGGAGCTCTCTCACGTTCCCGTGACATCCCCGAGGCCTACTTTGGTGTTTGGCCATGTAACGTTTCCGTTTTGGTGTGAGACTTGTCGTGCGATGTTGTTTTGTTGTGTGTAACCCGCCAGTCAAATCTCGTCACGTTTGGAGTTCGTTTGATGCTCCAACCGTTATTCTCGTGTGCTGAAAGTACCTCCTCTTTGAGGCCCAAGACACCCCTCCAACAGCCCACCAAACCAACCCAAACCCCTCCCTTCGTCTAGGCCATCCAATTGTGATCGTGTGGCCGAAAACCTCACCTCATTTGGACAACCCTAGCTCCTTGTGCCTACATAAACGTCCACCTCCCCCAATTTTCGTGTCTGAAACCCTAATGTTTCCACAGTTCGCCGCCGGTGCTTCCACCGTTGATCCCCGGTGCTTCCACCGTTGAGCCACCGTGCTTCCGACGTCCCAGAAAACCGTGCTTCCGAAGTTCGTCGCCGTGCTTCCGAAGGCCGCCGGTTGTGCTTCCTGTCGCATGGGCCCGCGCCAGTCATCTTCTTCCTCGCGCCGCCGCCGGAGCTTCTCCCGCCGCCGGCCGAAGCTCTCCTCGCCGGAGGAGCTCGCCGCCGCCGGCCCTTCTCCTCGCCCCGCCGCCAGAGGGCCTCCCGCCGGCCCCGCTCCTCCTCACCGCCGGCGCCGGCCGGGCCAGCCGCACCGCCCCGCATCCCGGCCATCTCCGCCGCCGGGCCACCGGGCCGCCACGGCTCCCTTTGCCGGCCCCCTGCCTCTTCCCGCCGGCGGGCTCCCGAGGGAGGTCGAGGCCGCCGCGCCCTGTCCGCTCGGGGGATCGGGAGGATCCCCCCGAGTCAAAGCCGCCCCGATCCAGATCCCGGCCGGGTGGGCCGGCCCGATCCACCCCCGGGCCCGTTAAGCCTAGCGGGCCGAAGCCCGTTAGGCCGTTGACCCGATCCGCCGCCGCCGCCGTTGACTTTGACAAGATCTGAGGTTGCTCCAAATCCTCTAAGTCCCTGGCAGTTTTAAGTTCCTGATGCTGTTTTGTTTTGATGATAACTTTTTGTGTGGTTGTCCGATTTGAGCAAATGATATGTCAAAATGATCGTGGTGACTTGTACTACGATTTGTTCTATTGTGCCATGCATGTTTGAGGTCATCTAGATGTCTTAATCTTCATGAGAAGAGTGCTACTTGTTATAAACTGCTGTTAGTAGTTGTTTTCATGCCATCTTTGCAATGTGATATCTTGGTGCATGTTTATCCAAATGAAGCAAATGATATGTCCACATGCTCATCATGAGATGCTCTACATGTTGGGTGCTTTAGCTTGCATGATAGATTTCATCTTGCCATGTTTATCTTCTTTGCAAAAGTGCTTGTGGCTGTTATGTTGTTAACCTTGTTATGAGAGGCCTAGTTGAGGAGCTCGTTGCTATTGATGTGTTTGTCCCCTTGTTGCATGCTTAGATGTTTTGGACTCCCCATCATGTGTACTTTGCTGTGGTGCTTACCACTTGTCTTGTTATGCTTTGAGGTGACTTAAACCTGCTCACAAAGATGCCATGATGTTACTACTGTTTTAACACTTAGTGAAATTTCACTAAGTCTGGAATCTGTAATATCCAGATGCCATGTTTGCTTGTTGTTCTAGGCAAATCCATACTAGTTTTGGAGTGACACTTGATGATTCCTTGTTGTATATATTGTTGGCTATCCATTCATGCTCTCACATGCTTATTTGAGTGGCTGTAGCATATTTAACTTTTGCTCCCAAGTTGCTATAAAATACTGCTGTCAGGATTTTGTTGTCAAGTTCAATATGTCATAGCTTGTTGCTATTGATCCATGGCTCCTTTGGGGATGCTCCAATGGACTTGTTTGCTGTAGGATATGTCTAGTTTATGTCCATGCTCATTGCCATGATGTTTGAGTGCTGTAGCATATTTATCTCGTGCTCCGAAGTTGCTATGTGGCTGTTATTTTCAGCTTCTGCATGTTTATTGTTTCGGGTGTATCTTTTAGCCCGTTGCTCCGTTTTGAGCAAGTCCTATATGTAACTTGTGTGTTTTTGCATGTAGATTCATAATATCCTCATGTCATCATGTTTTGAAGTATTTTGCTTGATTGCTTATTGCCATGCTCCTTGTGCTGTAACACTGTGCTTCCTAAGTAGACTTTCTGTGCTTCCTAAGTGCATCTGCATTACTTCCATAGTGCATCAGCCATGCATCCAGTAGTTTTGTGCATTGCATCTTGTTGATTTCGTGCCTTGTGTGTTTGTGTTGAGTAGAGCCGGAAGCTGATTACGAGTACGAGCACGAGGTTACTACCGAGGTTGAGAACGAGGAGCTCTCTTACGATCCCATCGACAACTCTTCAGGCAAGATGACCGAACCCGGATATCATTACTATCTTTGCCTATTGCTAGAAGTACCGCTCTATAGTTTTGCCTCGATGCCCATGTTTTTCCTGTCAGCCTCCTATTGTAACCATGAACCTGTTTAACCACCCTACCTATGCAAACCATTGATTGGCTATACGTAGGCTTCGCTCAGCCCCTCTTATAGCATTGCTAGTTGCAGGAGAAGATTGAAGATTCTTGCTTCTTGATGAAGCTTGTTGGGATATCACACTATATTAATTATAAAATGAAATCATCTATATATTGGTAATGGGTGGAAGGCTAAGCCTTTTGCTTGGTGATTTGTTCAACTCATGGCGCCTAGGAACCGTATAAACCGGTGTTATGTTCCTTGATTATGCGTTCCTCACACGGTTGGGGTTATGGGACCCCCTCGATAAACCGCTAAGTGCTAAGTATTTTCCAGCAAGTCCCAACATTGGTACTATTCGCCTAATAACTAAAACTTGCATAGGGTCTTGCAAACCCGAGTTCTTAATCAACAACCCGGGCCAGTTCTCCTCATGAGTGTTGGTCCAAACTGGGGGTTATGCGGGGCCACCACGGGGAAACTCGAGGATTGGTTTTACCTGTAGGATCACCCATCCGGTCGTGGCCTGAGACTAGATACGCGCGGCTACTGTCAGGGTGTCGGCACGCCGGGAGGATTTGCTGGATTAGCCTTACCTTAGTCGGAGTATCTTGAGCACGGGATTCCGAGGATACTCGGGCCTTCCCACCTTGGAGTTGCGACTCCGTGGATCGTGGGCTTGTCATGGGCCAAGTTGGACCACCCCTGCAGGGTTATGACTTTCGAAAACTTGACACCATGTTCAAAATACACTACCAGCGTGAGTACTGTGACGGTCATTTTCCGAAAAGGGTTTCGGGAGATGAACACGGTGGGGTTATGTTTGACTTGCTTTAGTTAGGATCACTTCGTGATCATCTCTCGTCCGAGGCACTTCTCTTCTCGCTCTCTTTTACGTAAGTTAGTGCTAGTGATGCTGCAACCTCTTGTTCTTTCTTCAGCCTTGTTCCACACCCAAGGCTTAGATAGTCGTGTTACCTGGGAACGGGATTGCTGAGTCCTCTGTGGCTCACAGTTACTTCAACACACCAGATGCAGGTACGATGGTGAGCTACACTGGCGATGGCACCGAGCTAGACTGGGAGTTCGACGAGGAGCGTAGCCGTTACTATGTGAACTATCCGGTTGATCAGTAGAGCTTCTACTAGGATTCGATCTAGACCTGTGGTTTAATGTTATGTTTGGTATCTTTCATTTCGATCTTTACCCTTAGATGGGCTGTGATGTTTATTTGGATGATGATTGGATATGTAATGAATTTGTGTGACGTGGCGAGTGTAAGCCAAGTATCTTTCTCTTTCATCTCTATTTTTACATGAGATGTGCAAAGGTACCAAACTTGCGATCATTCCAGAATGGGCTTATATCTTTAAGTCGTGCCTCGACACGTAGAAGATATAGTCCCATCCAAGGCATTACAGTCGGACTATTTGTCACACCCTGCATTTTGTAACATGTTATTTGTAACTTTGAAGCATGAAAATTTGGACCAGCAAAATTTTTTAGCATCATTTGGCTTTTATTTGGAATTGAGTTTTCTTCATTTGCTTTTTCATGTGCTCATTAAAGTCAACTATGACCTCTTGTAGATTCCATCTCCAAACTCTAAACTTCTGCCCAATGATCATGCCAAGTGTTATATAACAGTATAGCATTTTCTTACAAAATTAATTTGGCCAAAAAGTATTTTATAAAATTAATTTTCCAAAAAACCCCTGAATTGAGATTTGCACTGCAAGTACTTGATTAAGGGTGTGAAAATTATTTCAAAAGGTTTATTTGAGACCTAGTAGTCATAGGACTCCCAGAAACCACAAAGGTATAATTTTAAAAGTTATTTTTCTATTTTATTTAAAAGCTTTTTCTTAAGGCCAGAAGTGGTCTTTAATAGGGGAAAATTATTTAACTGTTTCAAAAATATTTGCCAAAATTCAGAGAGACTCATAGGACATATATTGTCCATATATAAGAGTTTCAACACTTGGTCATGTTCAAAATAATGGGCTAAACCCTCTAAAACCCTTTCTGGATATTTCAAGCTTTTGAAATATTTACAAAGGAATTTTTCTCCAAAAATTCCAGGGAAATTCTATCATGTCATTTATGACATATTTGATGATCTTGCCAAGTCCCATGCCTTGGGAAGCAAGAAAACCTCCTCAAACCCCTTCATAACCATTCTGTCCATATTTGAAGTTTGAGCAACTTTACATTGCCAAACTTGTCCAAATGCTCTCAAACTTGGTGCACATGATAGAATGGCCTAATAAGGCACCTAGACCAAATGGCACAAGAATTTGAATAGAGCAACTTGATCAGATCAGCTCAAAACCCTTTCTGTTCAAATGCAAATTTGAACAACTTTACATTACCAACTTTTTATCTGGAGCTTCAAACTTTGTGGGCATGATCAATACCCCAAATGATGATGTTACACCAAGTGGTGCATCAAGGGGAGATGATTGGCTTGACTCAACCAAGATGAAACTGTTTCTGTTGATTTCTAGGGTTCACCAAAGTTACATTGGCTAGTTTCTTCAAATGGGCCCAAATTTGGTGAAGCACCCTATTTTCTCCTGTCTTTCAACCCTGTCAAGTGCCATGTCAAGTGGACTTCATTTACTTGATCAAACACTGATCAAACACCTTCTGCAGAAATGCTAAAACCTCCAACTTGACCACTTTCACTTTTCTCCATGGCCTCAACTTCTTACCATAGGCTCATTGGGTTACCAGCTACCTCCAGTAACTCCCCCAGCACCCCAGCTCCATGATTGAGGGGTGAAACCTCTGTTTTACCTTGCTGTACAGTAGGTTTCTACCATTTCACGAGCCCTCTCCCTCTCTCTCTGCATCCCCAGGGCATCCAAGGCCTCAGGCCCTTTCTTTACTTCTCCTACAACGCACTAGACACTGTTGGGCACGCTGGAACAGACCAAACCGGCGAGAGCACGCTGATGCCAGCAATACGCATGCTCTGGAGCGCGCGAACAGTGCCCTCCGCACGCTGGCTCGGGCCAATCAGCCTCCCCCGACAACCTCGATCCTCCCCCTCGCGCCAGTCGAGGCGCCTCGACGTCCGCAACCTCCCCGGCGCTGTCCCCCCCTCCTCCTGCGCCCTCCAGTGAGCGTCGTCGCACGCGCACCGGCCGCCCGCTTCGGCCATTCCTCTGCCTCACACGCGCGCCCTCCTCTGACGCTCCCCCGCTCCTCCTCTCGCCTCAGCTGGACGTAGAGCTCGTCCAGGAACTCCCCAGACTCATCCCCGTCGCCTCCCGTGCGCTGTAGCGTCGAGCCGGAGTTCGCCGGCGCACTGGACCATGGGTCCTCGTCGAGCCCTATATATAGTCCCTCCCGAGCCATTCCAGCAGCACCAGCAGCACCTCCTCTTCCCCAGCATCACTCCTGCACCACCAGCTCGACCCCAGGAGGTCCCAGTGCTCGGGATCGACCGGAGCTCCGCCGTGTCGGGCCGCCGGCGATCTTGAGGTACAGGCCTCCCCTGCCTCTCCTTCCACTCGTTTCGGAACCGCCACCCACCACTGATCCTTTCCCCTCTATTTCCCCCTCCATTTGCAGTCGGAAACGGCCGCAGCAACTACCCTCCGCCATCCCACCTCGCCGCCGGTGAACCAGGACCCCCTGCCGTGCCGCTCCACCACCACTGCAACCGCAACTCAACACTGAGTCCGTCCCTGGCCTCCGTTGCCGTCGCCGTGGCCGGAATCGTCGCCGCTGAGCTCGCCGCCGCCGTGGCCGCGGGTTTAGAGATGACAGGCGGGCCCCACCTGTCATCCCCCCACCTCTCTCCCCCTCCTCTGTGCCGCTGACCCACGGGCCCCGCCCGTCAAGTTTGAAAACCTGACGTGCGCGCGCGCTGGCTCCGTGCGGCTGGGCCAGTCCGCCTGGGCCGTGCACTGTGGCCTCTTCTGGCCCAGTGCACAGGACCCTTTTTCATTTTCTTTTCTGTTGATGTTTTAAACATTTCTACAGAAAAGAATATTGATCCAAATTAAATGTTTCCAACTCCTAAAATCTTGTAATATTCCAACCTATTTAATGGTACTACTTTCACTCAAATCCATGAAACTTTTCTATACTGTTCAAATTTAAATTCAAATTTGAGCAGTATAACTCCTGTTCAAAAATCAATATATCCTATTCGGTAACTCCAAAACTCCAACTAAGATTTTTCCCCATCTTATAAATCCCTCTAGTATTTTACAAAAATGAGTTGACATTTTTCTGAGCACTTTGATTTTTCTGTTTTATCTGTATTCTTATTTTCCGTGGTTATTATGCGACGTATAGATCCCGTATTTGACGAAGTTGCTGTGGAAGAAGAAGGAGAAGGACTTGAAGACTTTGAAGACCAAGCCAATCCAGGCAAGCAGCCCTTTGACCATGATACACTTGTTCTTCGGAACCCGTTTGTTTCCAATGCATGATGATTAGGGTTACGATGGTAACCTAGATGAACCACTACATGATGCATGCTTTATTGTTGATCTTGCTATATGCTAGATGACATGCAATAGGTGGTCATGATGCTTATATGATGCATGACATGATCTTGATCTTGCTATGTGCTAAATGACTTGCATATGGTTAGTAGTTATGGGAAGTGATGCATGTGTGACATGAACCTTCATGGTTAAAGTCTTTGCATAAAACCCCGTCGGGTGCCATTTATGCCCGAGGGAGATGACGATGATGAGTTGGGTCACCACTTGATGACGAAGTGGTGTGCCAAGGCAAGTGTGTGTGTTTTTCAAACGGATTGGTTGAAGTTGCGACCGTTATCCAACCATACATGTGCAACCACACTACCCCTTATGGGACGGGGCTTTATTGATTACTTAGGTCGATACTAGCATGGTGCCCGCATTACTAGTGACGGGGAGACTTGAGGTCTTTCCCGGGACGGGGTCGTGCTTGGATAGACGGCCATGACTGTTTTTACAGGGCACCAGACACACCGTTGGTCCCTTCGGGTACGCGTGACATTGAATTAGGGCAAGTCCCGTGATCTATTGTTTGTACCCAAAGGCCGTGTGCCAACGAGTGGACTCTATGTTAGTGTCGTCTAAGGAAAGATAATGACCGGGTGCTTACCCCGGGTACTTGAGGTACCGCGGGTCGGGGATGACACGGAAGTTCCCCGGATCTTGTGGGTGAAGTGTACAACCTCTGCAGAGTGTCAAACTATTCGAATAGCCGTGTCCACGGTCATGGACAGTTGGGTAACTGCTCTTGGGCTACGTCCAATGTTTGTGAAACCATGCGTGTGTATGTGAGTCAAGGTGGTGACTTGACTCGATGAGATGAATCATATTCATGTTGATGTCGGTAACCTGTCTTCGAGGTTACGCGAGGTTTTTGATGCATAACTTGATGATAGCATATTGTTCTAGCTTCCTGCTAGATTGTTCATTATTGTTCCATTGCATTGTTACCACATCATGGGTTGCTTGCGAGTACATTCAAAGTACTCATTGGCTTGCCACTGGTTATTTAATTGGCCAGGCATGGAAGAGCAGGAATATGAGGAAGAGTTCTTTGGAGACGAACATGCGAACTAGGACGCTCTCCCAGTCAGAATGCCTGTAGGGTTAAGGCAGATGGCATGGGTTCTACCCGTTTATCGAAGACTTCCGCTATTTGAGTTATTTCCTATTCAGCCCGTGAGGCTCTATCTATGTAAGACTTGGCCATAATGGCCTTAATTCGTGTAAGACTATTTGTATGGATGTAAGACTCTTGTTATTTCAGCTTCTGTGTGTTCAGTGAGCATTGATCTCTGGGATCACTGTACACGTGCATTCGGTGATCTCGACTTCCAAGTCGGGGTTCCCACAGAGCTGGTATCAGAGCCATCCTGACTGTAGGAAGCCTTAGTTAGCATGGGCGTTAGTTAGTTGAGACCCCTTTACAAAACCTTCTGAACCTCTCTTCTTTTCTAAACCTGAGATTTCCTCAGCTTATTAACCCCTCCTATTCCACCTTTTAGATGGCCGCTGTACCCGAAGAGCACCTGACCACTGGGTTTCCCCTACTTCTCGAGGATAGCCTCCGGGAGTGTCAGTTCCACCGAGCACCCATCCTCACCTACTTTCAGCATTGGGTGAGCGATACTGAGGTGGAGTACCATATGGAAGTGATCGTGAAGGCAAACGATCCTCCCACAAGTTGGTTCTTCGAGGGACCCCAGATGGCGACACTACCACTCGCTGCCGAGGCTGCTGCACTCAAGGCACTAACCCGTCTCCGCGAGCTTCTTCCGGAGATGACAGCCAAGATGGCAACTCGCTTCTTACCTTACCGGAAGGAAGGTGACGAAGAAAGCAGCGCACTAGCCCCTCCACTGAAGGAAGGACTCTCGCTTCGGTTCCAGACCTACTTCAGTCTCTGTGCCGACAGCTTGGCACAAGACTTGGCCTCGGAATCAATGAAGCTTCGAGAAGAACTTTACAAGACCAAGGCACTTCTTCGTCGAGCTGAAGAGAAGGCAAACAGGATCAAGAAGGAAGGAGCACCTTCTGGACAATCCGCTATCGCATATCGAGGCGGAAGGCCCTCCGAGGATGTATCTTCCAAGGGTGAAGAACCACCTCGGCGACGCCGGATGACAGCAAGGGAATATCGCAAGCTTTTCCCTGCACCACCGTCGAAGCACCGTCGTATCCAACTCCTCCACTCCCCCACTCCCTCCAGCGACAAGGGAGCCCAGACAGATGAAGACAAGGAGGAAGACCCAGAAGAACCGGAATACGCGACCGAGCATTCCGCCGCTTAGGCATTATTCGCTACTCGGATATGCTAGCTGTAACCCCTACGGTAGGATAGGTCGTGTAACCCCTGTGCGCAGTCGAGTCCTTGTATGGTTCATATGAAACCATCTAGCGTTTGCTTTTGTTGTGTCTGGATGTATGTCGTATTCTTCCTTCGGGAAAGTGTAAACGACTACATCACCCATTTGGATTTTAATGGATGTGTTTTGGCCTCTCGGCCCTTGCATGATTTGATTTAGTGTCACACCCACCCCCTTACTAGGCACCCATCTATCTTGCTTTCCCTCTTCCGAGTCATGAGACCTTTTACCACTCCAACAGGATGCCTGTTGTAACTCGTACTGGTACCGACCCAGCAGCCTGAAGCCGGAGCATCCTCTCAGCCAGAGGCAGGCCACGACCAAACCAACGACCAAGCTCCACCACCACCTCCTCCAAGCATGGACATGGCTCAGCTTCTCCAAGCTTTCCGAGAGGAACGCCAAGCCAACATTGCAGCTCTCCAGCTGATTGCTCAAGCTGTCGCCAACAACCGCCAGCCGGCGGGGAATGGCAATGGACGTTCCACGTTGGCAGAGTTCAAGAAGCATGCACCGCCAACCTTCATCGAGACTGCTGAACCCCTGGATGCAGATGACTGGGTCCGTTCCATTGAGGAAATCCTGGAACTAGTCGGATGCACCGAAGATCGCGAGAAGGTGGCTTATGCAGCCCACTGCCTCAGGGGAACTGCTAGAGCTTGGTGGGATGGATTCAAGGTCATGCACGCTGAACAAGACATCATTTGGGTGAACTTCAAGGCAGAATTCTGCAAGGCCCACATTCCTGCCGGAATCATGGCTATCAAAAAGCGCGAGTTCCGAGCCCTGAAGCAAGGAAGTGGCACTGTCAAGGAGTACATGAATAAGTTCAGTATTCTGTCAAGGTATGCCCGTGAAGATGTCAGCACTGATGCTGCCAAAAGGGAGCGCTTCATGGAAGGCCTTAATCAGACTCTGCAATACTCTCTTGTCGTGTGCGGCTGCCCTGTAGGATCAAAAGTATGTCTAGAGGGGGGGTGATTAGACTACTTGACAATATAAAAAATCTGCCTTTTGATCATGCAATGTTTTTGGCAGTTTCACAATTAAGATCAATTCAAGTATCACCCTACACATGCAATTCTAGAGTAATAGCAGCGGAAAGTAAATTGCACATGTAAAAGAGAGGTGGAGAAGATCAAACGCAGTTTGGTGACACGAAGATTTTTGTCGTGGTTCCGATAGGTGGTGCTATCGTACATCCACGTTGATGGAGACTTCAACCCACGAAGGGTAAAGGCTGCGCGAGTCCACGGAGGGCTCCACCCACGAAGGGTCCACGAAGAAGCAACCTTGTCTATTCCATCATGGCCTACGCCCACGGAGGACTAGCCTTACTCGGGGTAGATCTTCACGAAGTAGGCGATCTCCTTGCCCTTACAAACTTCTTGGTTCAACTCCACATCTCAAAGACGGAGGCTCCCAAGCGACACCTAACCAATCTAGGAGGCACCACCCTCCAAAAGGTAATAGATGGTGTTGATGATGATGAACTCCTTGCTCTTGTGCTTCAAATGATAATCTCCCCAACACTCAACTCTCCTCACTGATATGGCTGTGGTGGAAGAAAGGATTGAGTGGAAAGCACCTTGGGAAGGCTAGAAATCAAGTTTCATATGGTAGGAATGGAATGGCTTGATCTCAACACAAGGGTAGGTGGTTCTCTTCTCAGAAAGTGTATGGTAGGAGTGGTATACTTTCTGATGGCTCTCTCCACGAATGAAGAGGGGGTGGAGGGGTATATATAGCCTCCACACAAAATCCAACCGTTACACACACATTTGACCAATCTCGGTGAGACCGAAGTGAAAACTCGGTCAGACCGAAAGTTCAAAGATAGTGAACGTTGGGATTTTCGGTGGGACCGAAAATACCATCTCGGTGTGTCCGAAGTGAGTCAAAGGTTGGAGCTTGCCATCTCGGTGGGACCGAAATTGACAACTCGGATATTCCGAAGTGATGTCAATTGGTTACAGAAGGTTGGCAGTCCATTTTCGGTGAGACCGAAACTCAAAATCGGATGGACCGAGAAATTAGGGTTTGGAAGAATAACTGAGGTGGTTCATCTCGGTGGGACTGAGTTTCAGAATCGGTTTGTCCGAGATTACTTATGAGTGTGTTAAGTAGTGAAGAGTGCTGATAGTTGAGGGAGCTAGATCACCAAGCACTTGAGCAACCAAATCATTAACACAACCTCATCCCCTTTTAATAGTATTGGCTTTTCCTATGGACTCAATGTGATCTTTGATCACTAAACCAAAAATAGAGTCTTGAGCTTTTGCCAATGCTTGTCTTAGCATTTTGAGGGGTCCACTTCTTCAGACATTTCCATACCCATATCATCGAACTTCTCTGAAATGATTCTCAAGTAAATATTAGTTCAATGATATATATGTTGTTATTAATTACCAAAACCACCCGGGGATTAGTTGCACTTTCAATCTCCCCCTTTTTGGTAATTGATGACAACATATAGATCAAAGCTTCGACAGAGGATATAATCAATGAATAATATCGTCGCTTTGAGAAGTATGTGATAAACAAGAGCTCCCCCTAAATTTGTGCATTATTTAAAATTTGCGTTTGAATGCAAATGCACAATCGATTAGGATTATGGGTCACTCTTCCATGTCACATACATCTTGGTGGAGCGCACAAAATGATAAGAATGAATAACATGCACTTAATCACCAAGACAAGAGTAAATAGCCATACAAAAAGGAATAGCATATGATAAGCATTAAGCACACATTAAAGCATAGTATGACTAAGCACTCATTAAGGTAGCATCAAACATAGTAGCAAGCACACTTAAAGTTTCGAAAGACCAAAAGAAACCAATGTATCTCAAAGAAACCGGCAAAAGAACGAAAGACGAAAGAGCACTCTCTCTCTCGAAGCCCTATGATCTATAACAATTTCTCCCCCTTTGGCAACAAGTTACCAAAAAGTTCGAAAAGGTATAGAGCTAAGCGTCACTGCGGGCTCTGCTGGCGGCTCCCGTCTGGGTAGATGTCGGTGTAGAGATAGCTGCATCGGCGAAGACTTCTGCTGATGTATGCGCTGGAGGAGTGGATGCTGGAGCTGGAGCAACTGCTGGAGCTGTAGCTGGTGCTGAAGTGGTAGCCCTGGAGTCAGTCACTGGGATAGCTGCAGATCTGGATCCTCTCGGAACCGGAGCAGTCTGGCGATGAGAGTCCTGGACTAGATCATCCTGCATGAGCTCTGCTCTCTCCTGCCTTGTCTCCTCCATGTCTGCCTCAAGCTTGTTGACAGACACCTGAATCTCAGTCAGCTTCACGTCCAGAGCGTGGATCTTGTCCTCAACAATCCTCTCTAGGCTCTCCTGAGATTGCTCAATGCTGGCCAGGCGTTGTTCAATCCTCTGGGTAGCTTCAAGAATTTGTTCTCCAAAGCTCTTTGGCTTAGCTGCTGCTGCTGCTGCCTCTTTGTCAGCTTTAGCCTTCTTCGCAGCTTCGATTTTGGCCTGTCCTTCAACTGAGGTAGGATCCTCTTCATCCATCACAACTACGTTGTCCTCATGCTCTGGCTGTAGTGGCAAGTGCTTCCTATCCAACATGAATTTGCCCGTGCCAAACTTGGCGTTGATGAGCATCTGAATCTGCGGGGCAAACCCACACGACCTCTTCTGGTCAGCTGCAGTCCTCTTAATGGTTTCTACCATCAAGTCCATCACCTTGAAAGGTGCCTTCTCATCGAGAATGTGCAGCATGTTGATTGAATAGCCTCGAATCATGCGGTGGTCTCCAGACTTAGGCATTAATGTATGCCTCAGAATAGTGTTAGTGGTGGTCAGACCTGCCTGGAGATAGTACACTGAGCCAAGCTTCCATCCTTCCAAATCAGCAGCGGGGATCTCCTTGTACATGTTCTTCATGGAATCATTACTCTTCTTAGGAATCCCATAGGCATCAATGTCGTCCTCTCTCTGCACTGGAGCGTTCAGAAGTTCTGCCCATTCTTCAACAGTCGAAGAAAACCTTTGACCTTCAGTCATCCAGGTGATCTTGCCATCAGGATAGAAGTGGGCTGTGGCGTAGAACTGCATGATCATCTCGTCATTCCAAGCTGTCAGTTCTTGACCCACAAAATCAGCAACTCCACATGCAGTAAAGCTCTCATGCACATGGGGAAAGAAGTCCCGGTGCTCTTCATTGTCAATATACTTCCAGTCAACATACCTGGTGTCAGCAACAATGGGCTTCTTATCCATCAGCATGGTCTCATAGAAATCCTGCTGCTCTCTAGTGTGGAATCTAGGGTCCACAGCAGTCCTTCTCCTTACAGCATATGGATCAGACTGTCTCCATAGCCTGAGACCTTTATCCTTCCTTGCTTTCATGTCCTCAGCTTGAGGATGAGCATCATTGTGGAGAGGCAACTTGGGACGGAGCTTAAGTAACACATGCTCTTCATCTGACTCAGACGGTGGCATCTCACCTTTGTTCTTCTCAGAAGCTGGAATGCTTCTGGTTGTTCTCTTGGGCTTGGCTGGAGCTGCCTTGGCTTGAGCAGGCTTCTTGGGCTTAGAGGAGGCTTGAGCCCGAATAGCATCACCCATAAACTTAGCTTTCTGAGGAGGAGGCTGGGGTGCATCTTCTTCTTCTTCTTCTGCAGCATCAACTTGAGGTTCAGCATATACTACCCTCTTCCTTTTGGAAGTCTTCTTCACCTTGCTTGGAGCAGGCTCTTCCAAGTTGAGCTTCCTTGCAACTGCTGACTGCTTTACTTTGCTTGTGCCTTTCCTTGTCTGCTGCCCTTGGTGCTCTTTGGCAACCACATTCCTCTTTGGCTTGGAGGTAACTTCCTCAGCAACAAAGTCAGAGTCCTCTTCATCAGAAGTTCTCTTCTTCCTGGTTCTGGTGGCTGCAGGAGGCAAACCACTAGGGGTGCTCCTCTCACCATCATCACTGGAGCTGCTAGCAGGACTTGTATCTTCCTCTGGAATCTCAGCAAAAGGTGACTCAGACCTGTTCTGGCTGTCACTGACATCTGACATGGCTGAAAACCTGTGAAAAGATAAGGTATAGGCAGAGTAGAAGAGTTATCACAACTGCAGAGGTTTTTGCAAAAAAAAATGAGTTCAAAACTTAGTTTTGAGTTTTCACAGAATGTATTTCGGTCAAACCGATTTTAAGTTTCGGTGAAACCGAAGTGTTCAACAGAAACCTACACACCACTTTCGGTCAGACCGAAATGGGTTTCGGTCCTACTGATAACTTAGGGTTTCACTGAAACTACGTTTCGGTCATTCCGATTTGCACAACTCGGTTAAACCAAATGATGCAGTGCAATGGCCAGAGGCCAAATCGGTCATTCCGAGTTTCAAAATCGGCTTCACCGAGATGCGTTCCGTGGAAACCTAAACCTAAGAATTTTGCTCGAAACTAGAGGATCTGAACTAATGTATAGGGAATATCTCAAACGTGGATTGAATCATGGCAAGCCTATCGTGCAAGAATCAGATGGGGAGCACGAAAGGGATCGGGACACACCCTAACTTGGTGGAGTCCCTCTACGGCGGCAACGGTGGAGATGATTACCGTTGACGGCGGCGGAGACCTGCGGCGAGGGCGCACAGGCGACGACGGCGACGATCCGTAGACCAGGGCGACGGCAGCAGGGGTCTTGGGGGCGAACGGTTTGAAGAGTTAAATCGCGCGCAGCCCTCAGGTATATATAACCCCATGCTGTCGGTGGGACCGAGTTGAAAAACTCGGTGTCACCGAGATGTATAACTGCTGTGCAGTTACGCATATCGGTCAGACCGAGATTTTGAACTTGGTTTCACCGAGATGAAACCTAGATCAGTCTAAGCGTTTCGGTTGGACCGAGATTGAGAAGCCGGTCAGACCGAAATGGACTTAGAAGGTTTTGGAAGTCAGCCTTAGACGAATCGGTGGCTCCGAGTGCTCCTCACTCGGACTGTCCGAAAAAGACTTGTTCAAAGTTGTGATATGAGCATGAATAGAATTTGAGACAAGAAAGCATAGATAGCTAGGGAAGGTGCTTAGGCATTCTTGTCCATCCATTTGGCCAGAAAAATCGAAACAATCAAAACAACAAATGGATGTCCTTGAATGGATAAAATCATGCATTCAACATGCTCACACAATAAGATAGCAACTGAAATATGTGTCAAACATGCACAACCAACACTCTAGCTACTAGCACACAATTTGTCGATGACTGGTTCATCTATATATGAGTATATTGACTTAGGAGCCAAATGAGAACATTTGATCATAGGTCATACTCATCGTTTAAGCACAAGTGGGGTTACCACTTTTACATAAAGCATTTATGTGTTCACATCATTTGGAGATGCTTTAGCTCAATTTTTAGAGCAAAGCTCCCCCTAGTTGTGAGAACCCCTTTTAAAGGGTCAAACTAACCTTGGGTTGTCGTAGAAGACTTCATGTAGATGTTGAAGATGTGGATGCTCAATGTTGATGCAGATCATCAAGAGTTGGGAGCAATCCTTTGGATTAGGGCACTTTCAATACCTACATGGGTTAGTCCCACAAGGAACAAACAAGAATATCCATAGACATAGATTGAAGTTCACAAAAGATGATGTCCATGAAAGCAATGATTACCTTGTCCCTTGACTTACCAACAAGAGGGTTTGTGACTCCATGAACTAGTGCATGATGTGGAAGTTGATTGCACAAGTTCTTGCCAAAATGAATATGAGTGAAGTTTGTTGGCGGAGTCACCCTCAAGAACCTTCTAGTTCTTCTTCTTTGGGATCCACATCATCTTGATGGGAATCCTTGGTATTGTAGTTGAGCTTGACGAAGTAGAACTTGATGTGTCCTTGGGAACCCACTTGACCATGGCTTGAGGTGCTTCAATGAATGCATCAATCTCCTCTTGAAGCTTGTCCTTGGCCTTTAGCTTGTGGTCTTGTGGTGGAAGGTCATCTTGAGCTTGTTCCACATTGGAAGAAGTAGGATCATACTTCTCCTTTTGTGAAACAAACTGTGGAGTAGGGTATTGACCTTCTTCCCACTCAACACCTTCGGCGTTGAACTTTCGCTCAAAACCAATCCCTTGATTCTTCCGGTGTCTTCCTTGTTTGCGAACAATCTCCTCAAAGTTCTTGCTTCCGGCAAGACTCTTGTAGACACCTTTCTCTATGATTTCCTTCAATAAGCTATTTTCTTGCTCAAGTGTAACTTGGCTTGAAACATTGTTAGTGGAATCAAGAGAACTACTAGAAGCAACAATATTGGATTTAACATTGTTGTTGTTACTACTAGAGGAAGAATGTTTCTTATGCTTGTCATGCTTAGTCTTAATAGGTGGCAAGAAATTAGACAAGAGAAGTCGTTTGGCAAGATATGAAGAACTCTTCTTTCGAAGATCGTCATTGATCGCTTTTAGAAACTCATGTTCTTGCTCTAGAGTGAGCTTCTCGAAGCGTAGCTTCTCATGAGATCTTAGGAGCTCTCTATGATCTTCTTGAAATGTTTCATGAGCTAACTTAAGAGTGTTTAGTTCTTTAGTTAGACGCTCAATCTCCTTCATAGCATTGTCATTTGACTCTTCTCGACTATAAAGACTACTAGCATTTTCATCATTACTAAGCTCACTAGATTTATCATGCAAGAGCTCATCTTCACCAAGTAAGTCATCCTCATCACTATCAAAGTCAATGAATTCAGGGTGTGTTACCTTAGGGCCTTTAGCCATGAAGCATCTTCCAATTCCCTTATTTGGTGAATCAAATAAGTCGTAGGAGTTGGAGTTGGAGGATACGAGTGCAAGTCCGGCAACACCTTCATCTTGACTGTAGTCGGAGTCGGAGTGATAGCTTCCATCGGATTGATTGTCGGAGTCGGAGCCGGAGACCCATTCACCTACATGAGCTTGATGTCTTCTTCTTGTGTAGCTCCTTGATGACTTGTCTTTCCTCTCCGAATCCTTGCTTCTCCGAGAGGGTCTTCGTTCATAACGATCATCTCTACTCCTTCTCTCTCTCCGAGGTGACTCATCTCTTGCTCTTCTTCTTGGAGATTCTTCTCTTCTCTTGTGGGGAGCCGTACACTCATTTGAGAAGTGTCCGGGTCTTCCACAATTGTAGCAGTTTCGATCACGACTAGAAGATCTCTTTTCATCATATGATCTAGACTTTGAGCTTCTTTCTTTGCCTCTATTCTTATAGAACTTGTTGAAGTTCTTGACCATTAGGCTTATCTCTTCATTGGAAATTAGCTTGTCACTTGAGGTAGTAGGAGCATCACTTGTAGCTTTGTAAGCACCACTTGACTTGTTGTGAAGCTCTTCCTTGTCCTTAAGTGTCATCTCATGAGCAACAATTCTTCCAATGACTTCAGTTGGCTTGAGGGTCTTGTAGTTTGGCATCATTTGGATCAAAGTGCACACGGTGTCATACTTTCCATCCAAAGCTCTGAGAATCTTCTTAATGATGAATCGGTCGGTCATTTCTTCGCTTCCTAAGCCGGCAATCTCATTTGTGATGAGAGCAAGCCTAGAGTACATTTCAGCGACTCCTTCACCATCCTTCATCTTGAACTTGTCAAGTTGACCTTGAAGAATATCTAGCTTTGATTCCTTCACAGATTCAGTACCTTCGTGCATTTCAACCAAAGTATCCCAAATCTCTTTAGCATTCTCAAGACGGCTAATTTTGTTGAACTCTTCGGGACACAAAGCATTGAAGAGAATGTCACAAGCTTGAGCATTGTTTGCAACATCCGAAACTCTTCCGGTGTAGCTTCGCGATCCAGAACTTTTCCTTCTTCAAAGAAATCACCTTGCATACCAACACAAATAATGCCCCATGCGGCTGGGTTATGACCAAGAATATGCATTTTCATTTTATGCTTCCAACTAGCAAAATTTGTACCATCAAAGTAAGGACCTCTACGATAATTACCCTCACTAGACGCCATACTCTCCTAGGTTGTGAAACCAAGCTTATGGAGTCCAATGCAATGGAAACCAAAACAATGGAGACCAAAGCTCTGATACCACTTGTAGGATCGAAAGTATGTCTAGAGGGGGGGTGATTAGACTACTTGACAATATAAAAAATCTGCCTTTTGATCATGCAATGTTTTTGGCAGTTTCACAATTAAGATCAATTCAAGTATCACCCTACACATGCAATTCTAGAGTAATAGCAGCGGAAAGTAAATTGCACATGTAAAAGAGAGGTGGAGAAGATCAAACGCAGTTTGGTGACACGAAGATTTTTGTCGTGGTTCCGATAGGTGGTGCTATCGTACATCCACGTTGATGGAGACTTCATCCCACGGTGGGTAACGGCTGCGCGAGTCCACGGAGGGCTCCACCCACGAAGGGTCCACGAAGAAGCAACCTTGTCTATTCCATCATGGCCTACGCCCACGGAGGACTAGCCTTACTCGGGGTAGATCTTCACGAAGTAGGCGATCTCCTTGCCCTTACAAACTTCTTGGTTCAACTCCACATCTCAAAGACGGAGGCTCCCAAGCGACACCTAACCAATCTAGGAGGCACCACCCTCCAAAAGGTAATAGATGGTGTTGATGATGATGAACTCCTTGCTCTTGTGCTTCAAATGATAATCTCCCCAACACTCAACTCTCCTCACTGATATGGCTGTGGTGGAAGAAAGGATTGAGTGGAAAGCAACTTGGGAAGGCTAGAAATCAAGTTTCATATGGTAGGAATGGAATGGCTTGATCTCAACACAAGGGTAGGTGGTTCTCTTCTCAGAAAGTGTATGGTAGGAGTGGTAGACTTTCTGATGGCTCTCTCCACGAATGAAGAGGGGGTGGAGGGGTATATATAGCCTCCACACAAAATCCAACCGTTACACACACATTTGACCAATCTCGGTGAGACCGAAGTGAAAACTCGGTCAGACCGAAAGTTCAAATATAGTGAACGTTGGGATTTTTGGTGGGACCGAAAATACCATCTCGGTGTGTCCGAAGTGAGTCAAAGGTTGGAGCTTGCCATCTCGGTGGGACTGAAATTGACAACTCGGATATTCCGAAGTGATGTCAATTGGTTACAGAAGGTTGGCAGTCCATTTTCGGTGAGACCGAAACTCAAAATCGGATGGACCGAGAAATTAGGGTTTGGAAGAATAACTGAGGTGGTTCATCTCGGTGGGACTGAGTTTCAGAATCGGTTTGTCCGAGATTACTTATGAGTGTGTTAAGTAGTGAAGAGTGCTGATAGTTGAGGGAGCTAGATCACCAAGCACTTGAGCAACCAGATCATTAACACAACCTCATCCCCTTTTAATAGTATTGGCTTTTCCTATGGACTCAATGTGATCTTTGATCACTAAACCAAAAATAGAGTCTTGAGCTTTTGCCAATGCTTGTCTTAGCATTTTGAGGGGTCCACTTCTTCAGACATTTCCATACCCATATCATCGAACTTCTCTGAAATGATTCTCAAGTAAATATTAGTTCAATGATATATATATTGTTATTAATTACCAAAACCACCCGGGGATTAGTTGCACTTTCATGCCCGTCTTTCCCTGACCTGGTGAACAAGGCACTTATGCTTGAACACAAGCGGCATGCTTTGTAAGACACTCGCAAGCGCAAGTTGGTCAGTAAGGGAAGTTCCAGCAACCAGAAGCCTCGTCCGTGGCAGTCAGCCCCGGCCAAGCCAACCTATCAGCAGCCAAGAGCTCCTGCACCTCGTGCCAATCCTCAGCTTCAGCAGTATGCCAACCCCAGGCCAGCTTTCAACCCCAATACCAGTGGTGGCAACAAGATCAACACTCCAAACCAAGTCACTTGCTTTGGATGTGGTCAGCCCGGACACATCTCCAGGGTGTGCCCTAACAAGAAGCCTGATGCCCCGCGCCCCAATACGCAGAACCAGGGACAAGGCCGCGGAATGCCACCAAGGAACCCAGCTCCTCGCAATCCACCAAACTATGGGAAGGGTCGTGTGAATCACGTCACTGCTGAAGAAGCCCAGGAAGACCCGGACGTCGTGCTGGGTACGTTCCTTGTCAACTCAGCACCTGCAACTGTCTTGTTTGATTCTGGAGCAACGCATTCATTTGTCACTCAAAGATTTGCATTAAAAAGTGGCATGACCCCTACACCCCTGAATAACCCTATGGTGGTACAAACCCCCGGAGCCGAGATGAGAGCCAAGATAGGCTGTAAAGGAGTCAGTATTACCATTAACGGTGTATACTTCCTAGCAGACCTTATTGTCCTAAGATCACAAGGCTTGGATGTGATCCTAGGTATGAATTGGCTCAGCAAGCACCAAGGCTTGTTAGACTGTGCCAATCGGACAGTCACTGTGACCAATGACCAAGGAGTAGAAGTCAAGTTTGCCCCCAACTCCTCTTCCGCTCAAGCCGCTAAAGTCAACTGTCTGTCTGAAGTTGGGCTAGATCAAGTACCGGTGGTATGTGAGTATCCTGATGTCTTTCCGGATGAACTACCGGGGATGCCCCCTGACCGTGACATTGAGTTCATCATCGAGCTCGTGCCTGGAGCAGGACCCATCTATAAGAAGCCTTATAGAATGGGGACGGAAGAATTAGCCGAGTTGAAGAAGCAGCTAGAAGAGCAGCTAAGGAAGGGATTTATCCGCCCGAGTGCCTCCCCTTGAGGATCTCCTGTTCTGTTTGTAGCAAAGAGGGATGGTACCATCCGCTTATGCATTGACTATCATTCCCTCAATGAAGTTACAATCAAGAACAAGTATCCACTTCCCAAGATCGAAGATCTGTTTGATCAACTCAGCGGAGCCAAGGTATTCTCCAAGATCGACCTCAGATCTGGGTATTACCAGCTGAAGATCAGACCCCAAGATATTCCGAAGACGGCATTCGTAACCAGATATGGCATGTACGAGTGCACGGTCATGTCTTTTGGGTTAACCAATGCCCCAGCTTACTTCATGTATCTCATGAATAAAGTCTTCATGGAATATTTGGACAAGTTCGTTGTTGTCTTCATTGATGACATTCTTGTGTTCTCGAAGTCGGAGGAAGAGCATGAGCAACACCTGAGGATGGTCCTAGACAAGCTTTGTGAGCACCAACTGTATGCCAAATTCAGCAAGTGTGAGTTCTGGCTGCATAAAGTTGGATTCTTAGGTCATGTCTTGACCGAGGAAGGATTATCTGTTGATCCTGCAAAAATCAAAGCTGTGACCCAATGGCAATCTCCAACGACCGTCAAGGAAGTCAGAAGCTTCCTCGGATTAGCGGGCTATTACCGCAAGTTCGTGGAAGGATTCTCTAGCATTGCACGACCAATGACTCAGCTCCTCAAGAAGGACAAGAAGTTCGAGTGGACGCCAAAGTGCGAAGAGAGCTTCCAAGAGCTCAAGAAGAGATTGACCACCGCCCTAGTTCTGGCAACACCTGATATTCACAAGGAGTTTGTGATATATTGTGATGCCTCTCGAACCGAATTGGGAAGCGTTCTGATGCAAGAAGGCCGCGTCATAGCATACCTCTCCAGGCAGCTACGACCCCATGAGGAGAACTACGCTACTCACGATCTTGAGCTAGCGGCAGTAGTTCATGCCTTGAAGACATGGCGGCATTACCTCCTAGGGAAATGGTGTGAGATTTACACAGACCACAAAAGTCTGAAGTATATTTTCACCCAAAAGGAATTGAACATGAGGCAGCGGAGATGGTTGGAACTCATCAAAGATTATGACCTCAGTGTTCAGTATCACCCTGGGAAGGCTAACGTGGTGGCCGATGCCTTAAGCAGGAAGGCTTGCTCTTTGAATGCCATTATTCAGGAAAGGCAGCCTGCCTTGTTTAAGGAGATCGAACAATTCAGTTTGGAATTGGTCACTCCCGGATTTCTGGATCATTTGGAAGTCAGACCGACCCTGCTGGACGACGTCAAGAAGGCTCAAGATGGACACGCAAGCATCGAAGGTATCAAGAGGAAGATGAAGCTGGGCAAGGCCCCAGGATTCTTCGAAGACGAGCACGGGATTGTTTGGTACAAAGGTCGTCTCTGTGTACCAAACAACACCGAGCTGAAGACGCTGATTCTGCAAGAAGCCCACGGCACCCCGTATTCCATCCACCCCGGAGGAACCAAGATGTACCAAGACTTTAAGGAACGATTCTGGTGGCACGGTATGAAGAGAGAGATTGCAACCTATGTTGCGAAGTGTGATGTGTGCCAAAGGGTCAAGGCTGAATATCAGCAACCTGCTGGATTGCTTCAACCACTCAAGGTTCCTGAGTGGAAGTGGGATAAAGTAGGGATGGACTTCATCACTGGGTTACCAAGGTCGAATAAAGGACGTGACTCTATCTGGGTCATAGTCGATCATTTGACCAAGGTGGCTCATTTCATTCCTGTCAAGACTACCTACTCAGGCAACCAGCTGGCAACTCTCTATATCAACCGAATCGTAAGTCTTCACGGTGTTCCCAAGGAGATTGTGTCAGATCGAGGCACCCAGTTCACTTCAAGGTTCTGGAAGAGATTCCAAGAAGCCTTGGGAACCAAATTGTCTTTCAGCACAGCTTTCCACCCACAGACCGGAGGTCAAACTGAGCGAGTCAATCAGATTCTCGAAGACATGCTCCGAGCCTGTGTCCTGGCGTATGGAGCCAAGTGGGAAGACTGTCTCCCTTTTGTCGAGTTCTCCTATAACAACAGTTACCAGTCAAGCCTTCAGATGGCACCATTTGAGGTGTTGGACGGACGCAGATGCCGCACACCCCTCAATTGGCCAGAGACTGGAGAAGGACTAGTCTTTGGACCGGATATTCTCCGCGCAGCAGAAGAGCAAGTCCAACTAGTCAGAGAGCGATTAAAGGCAGCCAAGTCAAGGCAGAAGAGTTATGCTGACACTCGACGCCGAGACATGAGTTTCCGTGTCGGAGATCATGTGTACCTGCGGGTAACTCCTCTGAAGGGAACTAAGCGTTTCCACGTCAAGGGGAAGCTCGCGCCAAGATTCATTGGCCCTTTCAAGATCACCGACCGACGAGGAGAAGTGGCTTATCAGTTGGAACTACCACCTGAGCTATCCGATGTGCACAATGTGTTCCATGTGTCACAACTCCGGAAATGTCTCCAAGTTCCAGACAAGCCCAGTCTCTACAAGGATGTGGATCACCAAGCCATTGATCTGCAGCCTGATTTGACCTACCGCGAGAAGCCCATTCGTATTCTGGGCGAAGCAGAATGACGTACGCGGAGCCGTACCATCAAGTACTTCAAGGTCCAGTGGAGCAACCACACCGAAGCAGAAGCAACCTGGGAACGAGAAGACTATCTTAGATCCGAGTTTCCCGACCTCTTTTAAGCCCTAGTTTAGGAATCTCGGGGACGAGATTCTTGTAAGGGGGGTAGGTTTGTCACACCCTGCATTTTGTAACATGTTATTTGTAACTTTGAAGCATGAAAATTTGGACCAGCAAATTTTTTTAGCATCATTTGGCTTTTATTTGGAATTGAGTTTTCTTCATTTGCTTTTTCATGTGCTCATTAAAGTCAACTATGACCTCTTGTAGATTCCATCTCCAAACTCTAAACTTCTGCCCAATGATCATGCCAAGTGTTATATAACAGTATAGCATTTTCTTACAAAATTAATTTGGCCAAAAAGTATTTTATAAAATTAGTTTTCCAAAAAACCCCTGAATTGAGATTTGCACTGCAAGTACTTGATTAAGGGTGTGAAAATTATTTCAAAAGGTTTATTTAAGACCTAGTAGTCATAGGACTCCCAGAAACCACAAAGGTATAATTTTAAAAGTTATTTTTCTATTTTATTTAAAAGCTTTTTCTTAAGGCCAGAAGTGGTCTTTAATAGGGGAAAATTATTTAACTGTTTCAAAAATATTTGCCAAAATTCAGAGAGACTCATAGGACATATATTGTCCATATATAAGAGTTTCAACACTTGGTCATGTTCAAAATAATGGGCTAAACCCTCTAAAACCCTTTCTGGATATTTCAAGCTTTTGAAATATTTACAAAGGAATTTTTCTCCAAAAATTCCAGGGAAATTCTATCATGTCATTTATGACATATTTGATGATCTTGCCAAGTCCCATGCCTTGGGAAGCAAGAAAACCTCCTCAAACCCCTTCATAACCATTCTGTCCATATTTGAAGTTTGAGCAACTTTACATTGACAAACTTGTCCAAATGCTCTCAAACTTGGTGCACATGCTAGAATGGCCTAATAAGGCACCTAGACCAAATGGCACAAGAATTTGAATAGAGCAACTTGATCAGATCACCTCAAAACCCTTTTTGTTCAAATGCAAATTTGAACAACTTTACATTACCAACTTTTTATCTGGAGCTTCAAACTTTGTGGGCATGATCAATACCCCAAATGATGATGCTACACCAAGTGGTGCATCAAGGGGAGATGATTAGCTTGACTCAACCAAGATGAAACTGTTTCTGTTGATTTCTAGGGTTCACCAAAGTTACATTGGCTAGTTTCTTCAAATGGGCCCAAATTTGGTGAAGCACCCTATTTTCTACTGTCTTTCAACCCTGTCAAATGCCATGTCAAGTGGACTTCATTTACTTGATCAAACACTGATCAAACACCTTCTGCAGAAATGCTAAAACCTCCAACTTGACTACTTTCACTTTTCTCCATGGCCTCAACTTCTTACCACAGGCTCATTGGGTTACCAGCTACCTCCAGTAACTCCCCCAGCACCCCAGCTCCATGATTGAGGGGTGAAACCTCTGTTTTACCTTGCTGTACAGTAGGTTTCTACCATTTCACCAGCCCTCTCCCTCTCTCTCTGCATCCCCAGGGCATCCAAGGCCTCAGGCCCTTTCTTTACTTCTCCTACAACGCACTAGACATTGTTGGGCACGCTGGAACGGACCAAACCGGCGAGAGCACGCTGATGCCAGCAATACGCATGCTCTGGAGCGCGCGAACAGTGCCCTCCGCACGCTGGCTCGGGCCAATCACCCTCCCCCGACAACCTCGAGCCTCCCCCTCGCGCCAGTCGAGGCGCCTCGACGTCCGCAACCTCCCCGGCGCTGTCGCCCCTCCTCCTGCGCCCTCCAGTGAGCGTCGTCGCACGCGCACCGGCCGCCCGCTTCGGCCATTCCTCTGCCTCACACGCGCGCCCTCCTCTTACGCTCCCCGGCTCCTCCTCTCGCCTCAGCTGGACGTAGAGCTCGTCCAGGAACTCCCCAGACTCATCCCCGTCGCCTCCCGTGCGCTGTAGCGTCGAGCCGGAGTTCGCCGGCGCACTGGACCACGGGTCCTCGTCGAGCCCCTATAAATAGGCCCTCCCGAGCCATTCCAACAACACCAGCAGCACCTCCTCCTCCCCAGCATCACTCCTGCACCACCAGCTCGACCCCAGGAGGTCCCAGTGCTCGGGATCGACCGGAGCTCCGCCGCGTCGGGCCGCCGGCGATCTCGAGGTACAGGCCTCCCCTGCCTCTCCTTCCACTCGTTTCAGAACCGCCACCCTCCACTGATCCTTTCCCCTCTATTTCCCCCTGCATTTGCAGTCGGAAACGGCCGCAGCAACTACCCTCCGACGAGCCTCCGCCGTCCCACCTCGCCGCCGGTGAACCAGGGCCCCCCGCCGTGCCGCTCCACCACCACTGCAACCGCAACTCAACACTGAGTCCGTCCCTGGCCTCCGTTGCCGTCGCCATGGCCGGAATCGTCGCCGGTGAGCTCGCCGCCGCCGTGGCCGCGGGGTTAGAGATGACAGGCGGGCCCCGCCTGTCATCCCCCCACCTCTCTCCCCCTCCTCTGTGCCGCTGACCCACGGCCCCCGCCCGTCAGGTTTGAAAACCTGACATGCGCGCACGCTGGCTCCGTGCGGCTGGGCCAGTCCGCCTGGGCCGTGCACTGTGGCCTCTTCTGGCCCAGTGCACAGGACCCTTTTTCATTTTCTTTTCTGTTGATGTTTTAAACATTTCTACAGAAAAGAATATTGATCCAAATTAAATGTTTCCAACTCCTAAAATCTTGTAATATTCCAACCTATTTAATGGTACTACTTTCACTCAAATCCATGAAACTTTTCTGTACTGTTCAAATTTAAATTCAAATTTGAGCAGTATAACTCCTTTTCAAAAATCAATATATCCTATTCTGTAACTCCAAAACTCCAACTAAGATTTTTCCCCATCTTAGAAATCCCTCTAGTATTTTACAAAAATGAGTTGACATTTTTCTGAGCACTTTGATTTTTCTGTTTTATTTGTATTCTTATTTTCCGTGGTTATTATGCGACGTATAGATCCCGTATTTGACGAAGTTGCTGTGGAAGAAGAAGGAGAAGGACTTGAAGACTTTGAAGACCAAGCCAATCCAGGCAAGCAGCCCTTTGACCATGATACACTTGTTCTTCGGAACCCGTTTGTTTCCGATGCATGATGATTAGGGTTACGATGGTAACCTAGATGAACCACCACATGATGCATGCTTTATTGTTGATCTTGCTATATGCTAGATGACATGCAATAGGTGGTCATGATGCTTATATGATGCATGGCATGATCTTGATCTTGCTATGTGCTAAATGACTTGCATATGGTTAGTAGTTATGGGAAGTGATGCATGTGTGACATGAACCTTCATGGTTAAAGTCTTTGCATAAAACCCCGTCGGGTGCCATTTATGCCCGAGGGAGATGATGATGATGAGTTGGGTGACCACTTGATGACGAAGTGGTGTGCCAAGGCAAGTGTGTGTGTTTTTCAAACGGATTGGTTGAAGTTGCGACCGTTATTCCAACCATACATGTGAAACCACACTACCCCTTATGGGACGGGGCTTTATTGATTACTTAGGTCGATACTAGCATGGTGCCCGCATTACTAGTGACGGGAAGACTTGAGGTCTTTCCCGGGACGGGGTTGTGCTTGGATAGACAGCCATGAATGTTTTTACAGGGCACCGGACACACCGTTGGTCCCTTCGGGTACGCGTGACATTGAATTAGGGCAAGTCCCGTGATCTATTGTTTGTACCCAAAGGCCGTGTGCCAACGAGTGGACTCTATGTTAGTGTCGTCTAAGGAAAGATAATGACCGGGTGCTTACCCCGGGTACTTGAGGTACCGCGGGTCGTGGATGACACGGAAGTTCCCCGGATCTTGTGGGTAAAGTGTACAACCTCTGCAGAGTGTCAAACTATTCGAATAGCCGTGTCCACGGTCATGGACAGTTGGGTAACCACTCTTGGGCTACGTCCAATGTTTGTGAAACCATGCGTGTGTATGTGAGTCAAGGTGGTGACTTGACTCGATGAGATGAATCATATTCATGTTGATGTCGGTAACCTGTCTTCGAGGTTACGCGAGGTTATTGATGCATAACTTGATGATAGCATATTGTTCTAGCTTCCTGCTAGATTGTTCATTATTGTTCCATTGCATTGTTACCACATCATGGGTTGCTTGCGAGTACATTCAAAGTACTCATTGGCTTGCCACTGGTTATTTAATTGGCCAGGCATGGAAGAGCAGGAATATGAGGAAGAGTTCTTTGGAGACGAACATGCGAACTAGGACGCTATCCCAGTCAGAATGCCTGTAGGGTTAAGGCAGATGGCATGGGTTCTACCCGTTTATCGAAGACTTCCGCTATTTGAGTTATTTCCGATTCAGCCCATGAGGCTCTATCTATGTAAGACTTGGCCATAATGGCCTTAATTCGTGTAAGACTATTTGTATGGATGTAAGACTCTTGTTATTTCAGCTTATGTGTGTTCAGTGAGCATTGATCTCTGGGATCACTGTACACGTGCATTCGGTGATCTCGACTTCCAAGTCGGGGTCCCCACACTATTAAATCCTAGGTGTTGGCCGACTTTGTTGCAAAATGGACCGAAGCCGAACTCCCTAAAGAGTATGACTCATATTCCCACTGGACAATGTACTTCGACGGTTCCAAAGTGCTAGCCGGGTTGGGGGCTGGCGTAATATTGATATCTCCAACTTGGGATATAGTTCAGTACGTTCTACAGATTATCTATACGGACTCAAAAAATGCAGCTGTATATGAGGCCCTATTGCATGGTCTCCGACTAGCTGTATCCATGGGCGTACAACGCCTCGAGGTACGTGGAGACTCAAACCTCACCATCTCCCAAATTAATGGATATTTTGATGCGAAGGATTCAAAAATGGTAGCTTATCGCAATGCTATATTGAAAATATCGACCCGATTTGAGGGGTTGGAATTCCATCACGTAGCCCAGGATAATAACCAGGCCGCTGACGTACTCGCATGCATGGTAGCTAAACGTGACCTCGTCCCACCGAACACATTTGTCGAAAGGTTGTTTAAGCCATCCGTAATATGGCAGGACGCGAGCAGCGATATGAATTCGGATCCAAACACACCCCCGGCCGAACTCAATCAAGATGTCATCGGAAACTCAAATATGGAGATAACTCCCTCGGCTCATGAAATCATGGCTGTCATAGCCCACTGGAAAGAGCCCTTCCTCGCTTACCTTAAAAGACAGGAACTCCTCGATGACCAAAATGAGGCCCGCCGAATAGTTTGGCGCTCTAAAGCCAACAAAGTTCACGAAGGTGAACTGTATAAGGAAAGCACAACGGGTATTCTCCAAAGGTGCATCTCTGAAGAGGAGGGTAGGCAAATTCTCACTAAAATACACGCTGGAATGGGCGGCCACAATGCCGCAGCACGGGCGCTCGTAGATAAAGCTTTTCGCGCTGGCTTTTACTAGCCTACTGCCCGAGCAGATGCCTAAACCTTAGTCTAACACTGCGTTGGCTGCCAGCTCTTTGCAAATCAAAGTCACATGCCTCCCACCGCTCTAAGAACAATCCCCATTACATGGCCTTTTGCGGTCTGGGGGCTTGATATGCCTAAACCTTAGTAAACGATTCGATCAAACAGTGGGGGCTTCTAGGTCGGAGAAGGCTCTGATACCAACTTGTAATGCCCAGGATGGGACTATACCTCCTACGTGTCGAGGCACGACTTAAAGGTATAAGCCCATCCTAGAATGATCTCAAGTTTGGTATCTTTGCACAACTCATGTAAAAGAGGAATTAAATTGCAAAAGAAGATAGTTGGCTTACACTCGCCACTTCACACAATACAATAAATAAACAAAACATCATTCAAAACATCACAACCCGACTACGGGTGAAGATCCAAAAGAAAGATACCAAAACAACATAAAGCCACAGGCCAAGATCGAATCCTAGTAGAAAACCACTACTGAACATCGAAACGTCACGAGCAAACAGCCAAACTCTTCATCGAGCTCCTGGTGAAGAACTGATCCAACTCCTGCATCAAACTCGGCTGAACCTGCATCTGGTGTGGTGAAGTAACTGTGAGCCACAGAGGACTCAGCAATCCCGTTCCCGGGTAACACGACTATTTAAGCCTTGGGTGAGGACAAGGCTGAAGAAAGAACGAGAGGTGAAGGAACAAACAAGAGTCTGCAGCAGCAACTAGCACTAACTTACGCAATAGAGAGCGAGAAGAGAAGAGCATCGGTCGAAAGATGATCACGAAGTGATCCTAACTAAAGCCGGTCAAACATAACCCCACCGTGTTCAACTCCCGAATCCCTATTCGGAAATTGACAGTCACGGTACACACGCTGGTAGTGTATTAGAACATTGTGTCAAGTTATCTACAACCGGAATTAACAAGCTCCCATCTGCCACATAACCGCGGGCACGGCTTTCGAAAGTTCAAACCCTGCAGGGGTGTTCCAACTTGGCCCATCACAAGCCCACGATCCGCGAAGTCGCAACTCCATAGGTGGGAAGACCCGAGTATTCTCGGAATCCCGTGCTCAAGTTAAACCGAACTAAGGTAATGCTAATCCAGCAAATCCTCCCGGCGTGTCGACACCCTGATAGTAGCCGCGCGTATCTAGGTCTCAGGACACGACCGGATGGGCGATGCTACAGGACCCAAACCTCGAGTTTCCCCGTGGTGGTTCCCACAGGACCCCCGTTTGGGACAAACACCATCGGGACTGGCCCCCCCTGCTATGTAGAATTAAGAACCCGAGGGTGCGACCCCCTATGCAATTTTAATTAATTAATTAAGTTGTTATTATGAGGCAAATAGTACCAAATGTTGGGACTTGCTGGAAAAGACTTAGCACTTAGCGGTTTATCAAGGGGGTCCCATACACCCCAACCGTGTTAGGAACGCATAATCAAGGAACATAACACCGGTTTATACGGTTCCTAACGGCATGAGTGGAACAAATCACCAAGCAAAAGGCTTAGCCTTCCACCCTGCCTGTATATAGATGATTTCATTTTTAAGAATATATATAGTGTGATATAACCCAACCAAACTTCAACATGAAGCAAGCATCTTCAATCTTCACCTGCAACTAACAATGCTATAAGAGGGGCTGAGCGAAGCGTACTTAGCCAAGCAACGGTTTGCATAGGTAGGTTGGTTAACATGGCAATAGGTTACAAGTAGGAGGCTGACAAGAAAGACATGGGCATCGAGGCAAAACTAAAGATCGTGACTTCTAGCAATAGGCAAAGATAGTAATGGTATCCGGGTTCGGTCATCTTGCCTGGGATTCCACACGGGAGAAGAACGGATCCACGCAACTCCGGAACGAAACCGAAGCTAACAAGAGAGGCAACCGGAAAGAAAGAAACAACACGGTAAACACACAAGCATAAACATGGCATACGATGCACAAGCAAGCATGATGCATGTCCGGTTTAAATATGCAAGGCATGGCAAAGTGCACAAACAAATACTACAAGTTAAGTGGAGATCAATATGCAACGAGTTGCATATTGACGAGACACCACATTTTAATTATTTAGTTGACTCTCGTTATTTACAAGACAAGATTAAAAGGGTTTTAACATGGCAAGAGGTGAAGCATAATAAAACTACACTATTAAGACATTTTAAATGAGGCCGGAAATAACAACAACAAATTCCGGAAAATCCCCATGAGCATGGTTTAATAATTATAAGCAAACAACAAATAACATTTTAGTGTTGTTAACATGATGCGGATGAGATGATCAAGTTTATGCAAGTTTTTTATTATAAGTTGACAAGAGAGAATGAAGTATTTGTCACCGTGGTGGAATGAAAGGGTGCCACGACAACGATCCGAAAATGATGCAACGCATCATATCGGTTCCGGTATCTCGTTGAGAGTCCGGTGCAAAAGATGGATGGCGTGAGCGAGTCAAACGAGATGATGGGGTGATCCCGTTGCCGGGTTCCCACGAGTCGGTGGCGAGGCAACCGAGGAACATGACAAAAGGTCGGAACGGGCACGAAGCACACACGGGAAACATCTCATACAACACAAGCAAGCATCACACGGGTCATCCACGGGGTCGTTTCGGTATACCTTCGAAGCGTGCGTTTCGGGGCGGTTCGAGACGTCGAGGGACGTAGTGGAACACGGTTCGTAGAGGAAGTAGATGTTCGGGTCGGTGTCGTGGTACTTGGACGTATCGGAGAGGAACTTGAGCCGTAGTGGTACATGTCGTCGAGGTACTTGCCGTAGAGGTACACGGGGCGACGGTAGATGTTCGGGCGACGGTAGTCGTTCGGGCGACGGTAGACGTTCGGGCCGTAGATGTACTCGGTCGTCGTGGTACACGTTTGTAGATGTTCATCCGTCATGTCGTGTAGGTGTTCCCGTTCGAAGAGGTACATGCCATCGGAGGGGTACTTGTCGGGTCGCCGTTCGTAGTGGTACTTGGGGGTTCCCGTTTGCGACGGTAGTGGAAGTAGTGGTACTTGTCGCATCTGTAGGGGTACTCGTTCACGGTTCATCTGACAAGTCAACAGTACAACACAAAACAAAAAAAACAAGGAGCTAAACAAAAGGGCGGCACGGCACTGCGAGAAGGGCCACGAGGCCACGGCAGCAGCACGGCACCGAAGGAGGCCGGCGACGAGGTTTGCAGGGACGCTGCAGAAGGAGGCAGGGCCGGACGCCCTCTGCGGTGTAGCTGCAGATCCTGGAGGTCGACGGGATGGAGCCCCGGGCGCGCAGGAGGGTGCGAGCGCCACGGCCAGAGGAGGAAGAGCCTGCGCGGCAGCACTTCGGCGGCGACGACGGCGACCTTGGCGCGCGCTGGAGAGGAGCAGCCCGAGGCTGCGCGCTGGCTCGCTCGGGAGAAGGGGCACGGCTGCCTGTGGACGGCCGCAGCTCGAGGGCGCTCGCGTGGAGGGAAGCCGCGGGCGGGGCGGCTCAGGAAGGAAGAGGGGCGCCGATCTGGAGCTTGGTCGAGGGAGGAGCACAGGGCGGCAGCTGCACGCCGACCGACGGGATCCGGCTCGAGGGCGATCGGGGCCAAGGCAGAGGGAGCCGCAGGGAGGACAGGAGCGGCTCCGGCCTCGACGGGGAGAGGCAGGAGGGAGATCGAGGCTGGGGTCGGGAAGAAGGGGCGAGCGAGCGATGCAGAAGGGGGACTCGCTCGAGGGAAAAGAGAGGAAAACGGGCGAAGGGAACGGGCGCATCGAGGGACGAGGCCCGTGGCGGCGGAGGGAGGAAACGAGAGGGAGAGGAGCGACCTCGGCTAGGGTTCGGTGGTGAGGCCGGGGCTAAGGGGCCAGGGTGTGCGGGCCTTGGGCCGGCTGGAACTAATGGGGGCCGAGGCGCCCTGGGCCAAGGAGGGCGGCGGCTGGGATGAGGCCTGAGGCCAGCTGGACTGCTCTCCTTTTACTGAATTTATAGCAGAAAAAAAAACAAAAGAGAGGAAAAAGAAAAAGAGGAGGGGGGTTAGGCAAGAATTAGGACAAAGGTTATTTTTTTTTCTCGGGCTCGTAACAAATGAGCACGACCGGAGAAAAAATACAAAAGGCATGATCGGAAAATAATTCAAACATATTTGAATTTAATTCAAATAGTTTTGAACTAAAACTTGATTATTGGAGTGTCAAAAAATGATCGAATTTTTGGAGGAACCTCGAAACAACGGAAAAGAATTATTGGCAAGATTTTGGAGGTGAAACACGAAGTGAAAAGACAATGGGGAAAAAATGCAAGTGTGTTACGGTGATTCCGAAGCAATGGAATATTTATTAATATAGCTCCCTAATTATTGAGAGGCTTTTATATGTTATAAAGAGAAGACACCTTCCCTCGATTTAAATGGACCGAAGGTCCACACGAATTATTAAGGTTGAGATGCAAAATAAAATATGACATGATGGCATGATGACATGATGCAATGCGAAAAAATAAAAGAACACAAGCACAAAGAACACACGGGAGACCCCGGAACATCTGGAATCTTCTGGAATCTTCTGGGACGTCGGTCTCGGGCGTCACAACTCTCCCACACTAACAGAGGATCTCGACCCGAGATCCTAGAGATATCACCGGGTAAAAACGAAAGAGGAAGAGGTAAAACAAAGTTGCTTCTTTGACAGACGAGTGAAACCAGGAACCTCGAGAGGTTAAACAAGTTGAAAGAAAGAAAGCAACGGAGATGAACGAAGTTAAGTGCACTCCGTTAGAAAAGAGTAACTAGGAGCATTATGAGAACCTTGAAGGTTGAAAGACATGAAGCAAGAGCTCACGAACCAAAAGAATATGAAACTGCAATGGTACAACCAAGGAATAAGAATGACAGAATTTGGACAGCACTCCGTCTGAAAATGGAAGGAATAGACATGAACTTGAGGAGATGGAGTGATACTTGATGAAAACAACAACACACACCGCCTCTGAAACAATTAAAAGAATGGCACAAGGTGTAAGGAAGGCTTCAGATAGCACTCCGGTTAAAAGATAGGCAAAACTTGATAAGATGAGAGAAGTTGAATGAAGAATACAACACTCCGGTTAAATGGTAAGCAAGGGAAATAACATGATCTCGATAAAAACGAGATGATGGTTAAAGAGAGCAATATCACAAAACTTCCGGAATGAAAGAATAGATGCAAGGTCGTTGGGAAGAAAGAACGGAGAAGAAAATGACAACATCTCTCAAAATTAAATTTGAAAGAGCATCTTACGAAGAAAGGTTGAATAGAGTTGTTGGAATTTCAACAACGAGAAGAATAAGCTTGATGTGGGCTTATGGAAAACATCTCAGAATTAAGAGGTGACAACCAACCACTGACAGAAACGAAAATGCTTGGGTTGAGATCAATAAGGAGATGAAAAGCTTATTTCACCGGAAGGATAAATGAAGAACTTGGGTCATTTATAAGCACCATAATAGCAACAATTCTCAGGGAAAGCTTTTAGGTGAAATACAACCCAAGATAACTCCAATGAATAAATTGAAGGGTTGAAAAGATCTCCTGATCAAGGAAATGATGGTTTTAAATATCTCATACTTGACAACTCGTGAATCATAAAACACGAAGGAAAATTGTCAAAATGACATAACACCATCTGAAAAGATAAGGTAGAAAGGATTGCAATTGGAAAGCATGATGAAATGCTTGAGCTCCAACAAGAATGTTGATGAAGACTTCGAGGATGAATTAAAACATGATTAACCACCATGAGAACTCCGGTAATGAAAGCATGAGAAGTGAAAGATGAAAAGAATAAGATTCAAGGCCTGCGGTGAATTAGATAGAGCTTGAAATTGATATAATTGAAACAACATGGATCTCCGGAAAACAAGATGAAGAATTTAGAACCGAGAATATGATATGATGAACAAGCTCCGGAAAACAGAGATTAAAACACCTTGAAGGAATAAGAATAAGAATTATGTCATGCATATCCTTCACCAATTTAAATTGATGACAACCAAAAGGATTTGGCATACTACTTATTCTCGTTGGAAAGGATTAAAGAGAGATCTCGCACAAGCTTGGGTAAATCTTCAACGAACCACCGGTAGGCTTATGAAAGAACAAATGAATTAAAACGATAACAACGGAAGGGTAATCTTGAAAGAACCACCGTAAAAATATGGAGACGAACGAAGAGACATCAATGAAGAATATTGGAGGACGAAGTTGAAAACTGAGAACGAAGAAATATTCTGAAATGATGGCCTTCGGAGGAACACAAGGAAAAGAATTCCTGAAATGCTTCGGGTGGGTATAAAAGAATTCCTCACAAACGAAACAATAATGAGGATGGCATGAAGCTAGAACCACGAATCTTCAAGAGAACGGGCCAAGATTTAAGAGAAACACTTCTCCGGTCTTCAATTGTTGAGAATGAAGACGAGAAATGCCATGAAGAATTTTGAGATACTCCGGACGAATGACAAGAGGAAGGTGGAGCTACAGATGGAAATTATTGAAACAAGCTTGGAGAAGGCATGTGACTGATGGCATTCATTCTTACGTCACCTTTGAAAGAATTTGAGAATAACTCCGGAAAAAGAAGAGTCAGGTAAGATCCTGGGAAAAGACCTGTGGGTTAGGGCCCACTCAAAGAAAATCACCGTTGGAAAAGATTGCTTCAGAGGTATTGCACCGGTTGAATTAAATGGCTTGAATAAGGAGACAAAGCTCAAAATAGCTTGAAAGGATTAAGAATGGAATTATGAATCTTCGGCACTCCGGATATGAATAGCAAGAGGAGAATGATTAATTGGTGCACCGGAATAAGAAAGCATTGTGAAAAGAGGAAAAGGATAAGATCAACACCGAAATCTTGAATTACATCCACCGGCATAATTATGAAAACAAAGAATGATGAACTTGAAGCTCTTGAGCATCTTCACGATAAATCACCGGATAAGAACATTGAAGGAAAAGAATGAAGAAATATCACATGAATAAAATGGATACTTGATTAAGAATTCTGACTCCGAGAAGAAGAAGGGTGGGAGGGTGGGGAAAACAAAGACAGCTTGGGATGAACAAAATGGGCACCGGTTGGAAAAGAATTAACATGACCATCTCGATGATCAAGAAGGACTAGCACTCTCATAGAAATATGAGAACACCGATTAGGAAAGGTATGGAATCAACATTTGTCATCGAAGCAACTCGAATACCAGAATCAAAACAAAAACAAAGGATCGATATGCAACATGATCTTCACAATATCATCCGAACAGAGAATTGAACGAATGAATTCCGTAGGTACATCAACTTGACGAGAAGCCACTTGGAGAACAAAAAGTAAATAAAAAGGAACAAGGAACAGATAGAACAAATACAAGATAGAAGCTTCGTTCGACATCTTCGTGCTGAAAGCTCATGGAACGTGTTACAAAAGGGTTTTGCAATCCCCGGATCAGCATAGCCAAGGACCCTTTAAGATGCAACTCCCGATCAGAACAAGTCCATAAAACCACTTCACTCAATGTAGAACCCCGAACTTCATATCATGCATCCGTTGGAAGAATGCCTAGAACTACTAGATAAACCCACCTATAGATTTCTGAAAGTTTCCAGTTATGCAATCAGGTGTTGGGGATACACGGGAAGCACCGCGCAATCAACTCTAAACCTACATCCAGGTGTATCCATCCTTCAACACATAACCAGTCTTTCTCGGAAACTGTTTACCTCGGACCTTCGAAAAGCATCCACTATAGCAAGCTATGGCAATACTCTCGAACTACCTCCCCAGTACTGGGTGATGTCGGGGTTATCTTGCCACTGGCCGTATAGGAGAGATTTTCGATGTCGGCCGTCTTAAGTATTTAGTACTGCCGCGATATGCTTGTGTCAATGATACCCCGAAGCTCAACTCCTCGGTAACAGGAGGCATCGAGAACAATATCCTTGTCACAAGAACATCGAAACAATCCCAGAATACTCGCGGGATCCTAAAAAAAAATTGGTGCAATTTTTGAAAGTAGAAGAGGTAAGAGTAGACGTCAGGAGTCCTCACCAGAGAGAAAGGGGATGAGAAGCAAAGAAATCCTACTCTCCGATATAATATAGGACTCAAAAAGTTTTCAGTGTGTGCCTAGACTCAACCGTCAACGATTCGATCAAACAGTGGGGGCTTCTAGGTCGGAGAAGGCTCTGATACCAACTTGTAATGCCCAGGATGGGACTATACCTCCTACGTGTCGAGGCACGACTTAAAGGTATAAGCCCATCCTAGAATGATCTCAAGTTTGGTATCTTTGCACAACTCATGTAAAAGAGGAATTAAATTGCAAAAGAAGATAGTTGGCTTACACTCGCCACTTCACACAATACAATAAATAAACAAAACATCATTCAAAACATCACAACCCGACTACGGGTGAAGATCCAAAAGAAAGATACCAAAACAACATAAAGCCACAGGCCAAGATCGAATCCTAGTAGAAAACCACTACTGAACATCGAAACGTCACGAGCAAACAGCCAAACTCTTCATCAAGCTCCTGGTGAAGAACTGATCCAACTCCTGCATCAAACTCGGCTGAACCTGCATCTGGTGTGGTGAAGTAACTGTGAGCCACAGAGGACTCAGCAATCCCGTTCCCGGGTAACACGACTATTTAAGCCTTGGGTGAGGACAAGGCTGAAGAAAGAACGAGAGGTGAAGGAACAAACAAGAGTCTGCAGCAGCAACTAGCACTAACTTACGCAATAGAGAGCGAGAAGAGAAGAGCATCGGTCGAAAGATGATCACGAAGTGATCCTAACTAAAGCCGGTCAAACATAACCCCACCGTGTTCAACTCCCGAATCCCTATTCGGAAATTGACAGTCACGGTACACACGCTGGTAGTGTATTAGAACATTGTGTCAAGTTATCTACAACCAGAATTAACAAGCTCCCATCTGCCACATAACCGCGGGCACGGCTTTCGAAAGTTCAAACCCTGCAGGGGTGTTCCAACTTGGCCCATCACAAGCCCACGATCCGCGAAGTCGCAACTCCATAGGTGGGAAGACCCGAGTATTCTCGGAATCCCGTGCTCAAGTTAAACCGAACTAAGGTAAGGCTAATCCAGCAAATCCTCCCGGCGTGTCGACACCCTGATAGTAGCCGTGCGTATCTAGGTCTCAGGACACGACCGGATGGGCGATGCTACAGGACCCAAACCTCGAGTTTCCCCGTGGTGGTTCCCGCAGGACCCCCGTTTGGGACCAACACCATCGGCACTGGCCCCCCCTGCTATGTAGAATTAAGAACCCGAGGGTGCGACCCCCTATGCAATTTTAATTAATTAATTAAGTTGTTATTATGAGGCAAATAGTACCAAATGTTGGGACTTGCTGGAAAAGACTTAGCACTTAGCGGTTTATCAAGGGGGTCCCATACACCCCAACCGTGTTAGGAACGCATAATCAAGGAACATAACACCGGTTTATACGGTTCCTAACGGCATGAGTGGAACAAATCACCAAGCAAAAGGCTTAGCCTTCCACCCTGCCAGTATATAGATGATTTCATTTTTAAGCATATATATAGTGTGATATAACCCAACCAAACTTCAACATGAAGCAAGCATCTTCAATCTTCACTTGCAACTAACAATGCTATAAGAGGGGCTGAGCGAAGCGTACTTAGCCAAGCAACGGTTTGCATAGGTAGGTTGGTTAACATGGCAATTGGTTACAAGTAGGAGGCTGACAAGAAAGACATGGGCATCGAGGCAAAACTAAAGATCGTGACTTCTAGCAATAGGCAAAGATAGTAATGGTATCCGGGTTCGGTCATCTTGCCTGGGATTCCACAAGGGAGAAGAACGGATCCACGCAACTCCGGAACGAAACCGAAGCTAACAAGAGAGGCAACCGGAAAGAAAGAAACAACACGGTAAACACACAAGCATAAACATGGCATACGATGCACAAGCAAGCATGATGCATGTCCGGTTTAAATATGCAAGGCATGGCAAAGTGCACAAACAAATACTACAAGTTAAGTGGAGATCAATATGCAACGAGTTGCATATTGACGAGACACCACATTTTAATTATTTAGTTGACTCTCGTTATTTACAAGACAAGATTAAAAGGGTTTTAACATGGCAAGAGGTGAAGCATAATAAAACTACACTATTAAGACATTTTAAATGAGGCCGGAAATAACAACAACAAATTCCGGAAAATCCCCATGAGCATGGTTTAATAATTATAAGCAAACAACAAATAACATTTTAGTGTTGTTAACATGATGCGGATGAGATGATCAAGTTTATGCAAGTTTTTTATTATAAGTTGACAAGAGAGAATGAAGTATTTGTCACCGTGGTGGAATGAAAGGGTGCCACGACAACGATCCGAAAATGATGCAACGCATCATATCGGTTCCGGTATCTCGTTGAGAGTCCGGTGCAAAAGATGGATGGCGTGAGCGAGTCAAACGAGATGATGGGGTGATCCCGTTGCCGGGTTCCCACGAGTCGGTGGCGAGGCAACCGAGGAACATGACAAAAGGTCGGAACGGGCACGAAGCACACACGGGAAACATCTCATACAACACAAGCAAGCATCACACGGGTCATCCACGGGGTCGTTTCGGTATACCTTCGAAGCGTGCGTTTCGGGGCGGTTCGAGACGTCGAGGGACGTAGTGGAACACGGTTCGTAGAGGAAGTAGATGTTCGGGTCGGTGTCGTGGTACTTGGACGTATCGGAGAGGAACTTGAGCCGTAGTGGTACATGTCGTCGAGGTACTTGCCGTAGAGGTACACGGGGCGACGGTAGACGTTCGGGCGACGGAAGTCGTTCGGGCGACGGTAGACATTCGGGCCGTAGATGTACTCGGTCGTCGTGGTACACGTTTGTAGATGTTCATCCGTCATGTCGTGTAGGTGTTCCCGTTCGAAGAGGTACATGCCATCGGAGGGGTACTTGTCGGGTCGCCGTTCGTAGTGGTACTTGGGAGTTCCCGTTTGCGACGGTAGTGGAAGTAGTGGTACTTGTCGCATCTGTAGGGGTACTCGTTCACGGTTCATCTGACAAGTCAACAGTACAACACAAAACAAAAAAAACAAGGAGCTAAACAAAAGGGCGGCACGGCGCTGCGGGAAGGGCCACGAGGCCACGGCAGCAGCACGGCACCGAAGGAGGCCGGCGACGAGGTTTGCAGGGACGCTGCAGAAGGAGGCGGGACCGGACGCCCTCTGCGGTGTAGCTGCAGATCCTGGAGGTCGACGGGATGGAGCCCCGGGCGCGCAGGAGGGTGCGAGCGCCACTGCCAGAGGAGGAAGAGCCTGCGCGGCAGCACTTCGGCGGCGACGACGGCGACCTTGGCGCGCGCTGGAGAGGAGCAGCCCGAGGCTGCGCGTTGGCTCGCTCGGGAGAAGGGGCACGGCTGCCTGTGGACGGCCGCAGCTCGAGGGCGCTCGCGTGGAGGGAAGCCGCGGGCGGGGCGGCTCGGGAAGGAAGAGGGGCGCCGATCTGGAGCTTGGTCGAGGGAGGAGCGCAGGACGGCAGCTGCACGCCGACCGACGGGATCCGGCTCGAGGGCGATCGGGGCCAAGGCAGAGGGAGCCGCAGGGAGGACAGGAGCGGCTCCGGCCTCGACGGGGAGAGGCAGGAGGGAGATCGAGGCTGGGGTCGGGAAGAAGGGGCGAGCGAGCGATGCAGAATGGGGACTCGCTCGAGGGAAAAGAGAGGAAAACGGGCGAAGGGAACGGGCGCATCTAGGGACGAGGCCCCTGGCGGCGGAGGGAGGAAACGAGAGGGAGAGGAGCGACCTCGGCTAGGGTTCGGTGGTGAGGCCGGGGCTAAGGGGCCAGGGTGTGCGGGCCTTGGGCCGGCTGGAACTAATGGGGGCCGAGGCGCCCTGGGCCAAGGAGGGCCGCGGCTGGGATGAGGCCTGAGGCCAGCTGGACTGCTCTCCTTTTACTGAATTTATAGCAGAAAAAAAAACAAAAGAGAGGAAAAAGAAAAAGAGGAGGGGGGTTAGGCAAGAATTAGGACAAAGGTTTTTTTTTCTCGGGCTCGTAACAAATGAGCACGACCGGAGAAAAAATACAAAAGGCATGATCGGAAAATAATTCAAACATATTTGAATTTAATTCAAATAGTTTTGAACTACAACTTGATTATTGGAGTGTCCAAAAATGATCGAATTTTTGGAGGAACCTCGAAACAACGGAAAAGAATTATTGGCAAGATTTTGGAGGTGAAACACGAAGTGAAAAGACAATGGGGAAAAAATGCAAGTGTGTTACGGTGATTCCGAAGCAATGGAATATTTATTAATATAGCTCCCTAATTATTGAGAGGCTTTTATATGTTATAAAGAGAAGACACCTTCCCTCGATTTAAATGGACCGAAGGTCCACACGAATTATTAAGGTTGAGATGCAAAATAAAATATGACATGATGGCATGATGACATGATGCAATGCGAAAAAATAAAAGAACACAAGCACAAAGAACACACGGGAGACCCCGGAACATCTGGAATCTTCTGGAATCTTCTGGGACGTTGGTCTCGGGCGTCACAAGTGTGCTCCCTACAGGAGTCTGATAAACACTGTGTCGAAGAGCTTGACTCCGTACACTGGGGGCTGCGGACCACACCCAATCGTACGACCAGATATACACCCTTTTTATGGTGTACGGCGCAGAGGCTGTTCTGGCCTGCGACATTATTCACGACTCACCTCGAGTGCGCCTGTACGAGGAAAGCGAGGCCGAGTTAGATCGCCAGGACGACCTAGATGGGCTTGAAGAGGAGCGCAATACAGCGCTAGCACGTTCCGCATTTTACCAACAACAGGCTAGGCGACACCAGAGCAGAGAAGTGCGGGCCAAGACATACAACGTCAGCGAAGTTGTTTTACGCCTCCCGGAGTAGAAAAAGGACAATCTCAAACCAAAATGGGAGGGCCCCTTCATTATTGACGAAGTACTCATCGATGGAGCCTATCGCCTTCGCAATGCTCAAGACAACCGCCTTGAGCCGAACCCATGGAACTCTGCCAGGCTCCGACAATTTTATGGATAGTTTGGTAGCAATTTCTTCCTCTTTATATTTTAGGTCTTGTATTTTTATTTTCTCTCCTTCTTCCTCTTTAAGTTTTCTTCAATTGGCAAGTATTTGGCTCGCCCGAACCGTCACGTGATGAGTACGCCCTCAAATATACATGGGGGCTTCCTTAACGAAGTCCATTACCAATAAAGCTTCTTACTAATAAATGTCGCCTATTTTTACAGTTCATCCTTGCCATTATATGCACCAATATGACTTAAGTTCTAGCCAAGCTGGGTTGCCTGGCTCCTATGCTTACCCCTACGTTTCCGATTGTTCGGCTAGGGCATAAAGGGAGCACCTCTGCGATTGTGACCACCGGGTAATCCGGATATGTACCTCAGACTGGGTGAAGCCGAAAGCTAGCTCTCTTAAGGGAATAATTGGTCGGTGGATACATGACATATCACATTCTAAAGTGTATCTTAAACTGTAACAGGAGATGGCATCCTACTATCCTTCTCAAAGGATCGAAAGCCTAGGCCCGCTTCTTTATGCACGCCGACCTAGGGAAAGGAACCCCTAACGGAACTATTCTCTCTGGAAGATGTTTCTTACGTTAAATAGTAACATAACATAACTCCCCAAACTCAGTTCTTCTGTTCAAGCAATTATGACCGAATCGCCTGGTTTCCGAACATATCACGTGTTTACCACAGATATAGTATACGGAAGCACTCCATCCTTTGGGTTTATGGAGGTTGAAGCACATGGTCGGCCATGACAAACTTTATATAAATTCGGCCAGAGATAAGTTTGATGGTAAAGGTAAATTTGATACATAGAATCAAACGACTACTCATTTTCTACTCCCTCTATAAGGCTGTCTAGCTTATAGTCCTGTTGGGAAAGTTTTGCAGCTATCCCTACTTGGTCATATACCAGACGCGGAGGAATTTCTTGTCCAACAGAGCCTCGAGGTCCCACGCGGGCCATGTGATTTGGATAAAGACAAATGTAGCGCGTCTTCACCATGGCCCATTCTCCTCGAGCACCCATGCGGCATGCTGATGCTTTCCATAGTTTAAAGCAGCGACAAGCCCCTTTGAACAGGTCCACCAAATCCTCCATAGTTTCTGGAGGAGAGTCGCCGGGCCATAGAGCTCTGGCCATACTCTTCATGGCCTTCTAAGCCCGTTCATGGACCCTGGAAAGCTCTTGCATCACATCACCCTCAAAACCGGACACTCCGCCCTCAGGCTACCCAGTCAACAAACCTGCAGGAAAAGTTTTTATAAGAAACTTTCACAATAAGAGACTACAAAGAGAGCTAGGTATAAGAGACATACTAAGCATGCAAATTTTTAGCCTCCGGTTCCCTTCCAAGGCACTTGTGAGTTGGGCCTTTACGCCCTTTAGTTCCTGTTTGAGCCTGATATTTCTATCCTGCGCTTGGTTCCTTTTTTCCATAGCTTGCGTCAGGGCACGCTGGCTAGCGGCTTTTTCCGCATCGGAAAATTTCCTGTCTGCTATGGTAGCTCTTAGCTCCCTGATACGTCCATTTTGCATCATGCTTATATGTTGATATTTATTGCTTTATGGGCTGTTATTACACATTGTGTCACAATACTTATGCCTCTTCTCTCTTATTTTACAAGGTTTTAAATGAAGAGGGAGAATGCCGGCAGCTGGAATTCTAGGCTAGAAAAGAAGGAAACTCTGGAAACCTATTCTGCACAACTAAAAAAGCCCCAAAACGTCATAGGACACCGTTTCAGAAAATATAAAAAATATCTGGCGAAAGAAGATCACCAGGGGGGCAACCACCTGTCCACAAGGGTGGGGGCGCCCCCCCCCCTCTCTGGGCGCGCCCCTACCTCGTGGGCCCCCGATGCCGGTCTTCTCTTATATGAGGTGTTTTGACCTGGAAAAAATCATAAGGAGGCTTTAGAGACCAGACGTCGCCGTCTCGAGGCGGAACCTTGGCGGAAACCAATCTAGGGCTCCGGCAGAGCTGTTCTACCGAGGATACTTCCCTCCGGGGGGGGGGAATCGTCACCGCCGTCATCACCAACAACTCTCCCAACTTGGAGAGGGCTATCTTCATCAACATCTTCACCAGCACTATCTCCTCTCAAACCCTAGTTCATCTGTTGTATCCAATCTTTGTACCCAAACCTCTGATTGGTACCTGTGGGTTGCTAGTAGTGTTGCTTACTCCTTGTAGTTGATGCTACTTGGTTTATTTATTGGAAGATCATATGTTCAGATCCATTATGCATATTAACACCCCTCTGATCATGAACAATATTATGTCTTGTGAGTAGTTACTTTTGTTCCTGAGGACATGGGAGAAGTCTTGCTATAAGCAGTCATGTGAATTTGGTATTCGTTCGATATTTTGATGAGATGTATGTTGTCTCTCCTCTAGTGGTGTCATGTGAACGTCGACTACATGGCACTTCACCATTATTTTGGCCTAGATGAAGGCATTGGGAAGTAATAAGTAGATGATGGGTTGCTAGAGTGACAGAAGCTTAAACCCTAGTTAATGCGTTGCTTCGTAAGGGGCTGATTTGGATCCACTTGTTTCATGCTATGGTTAGGTTTACCTTAATACTTCTTTTGTAGTTGCGGATGCTTGCACTGGAGGTTAATCATAAGTGGGAGGCTTGTCCAAGTAAGGACATCACCCAAGCACCGGTCCACCCACATACCAAATTATCAAAGTACCGAACACGAATCAGATGATCGTGATGAAAACAAGCTTGACGATAATTCCCATGTGTCCTCGGGGGCGCTTTCCTCCATATAAGAGTTTGTCCAGGCTTGTCCTTTGCTACAAAAAGGATTGGGCCATCTTGCTGCACCTTATTTACGTTTATCTTTTGTCACTTGCTACCAATTACCTTATCATAAAACTATCGGTTACCTAATTTCAGTGCTTGCAGACAATACCTTACTGAAAACTGCCTATCATTTCCTTCTGCTCCTCGTTGGGTTCGACACTCTTACTTATCGAAAGGACTACGATAGATCCCCTACACTTGTGGCTCATCAAGACTCTTTTCTGGCGCTGTTGCCTGGGAGTGAAGCGCCTTTGGTAAGTGGAATTTGGTAAGGAAAAATTTATATAGTGTGCTGAAATTTATTGTCACTTGTTACTATGGCTCATAATCCTTTGAGGGGCTTGCTCGGGGTATCTTCACCCCGACCAGAAGAGCAAAGAGTTGCTCCTCAACCTACTGCACCTACTGAAAATGTTTGCTTTGAAATTCCTTCGGGTGTGATAGAGAAACTGCTAGATAATCCTTTTAGAGGAGACAGAACACTGCATGCCGATTTACACCTAATCTATGTGGATGAAGTTTGTGGATTATTTAAGCTTGCAGGTATGCCCGAGGATGTTATCAAGAAGAAGGTCTTCCCTTTATCTTTGAAGGGAGATGCATTGACATGGTTTAGGCTATGTGATGATATTGGATCATGGAACTATAATCATCTAAAGTTGGAATTTCATCAGAAGTTCTACCCTATGCACCAGGTTCATCGTGATCGTAATTATATCTATCAATTTTGGCCTCACGAAGGAGAAAGCATCACTCAAGCTTGGGGGAGGCTTAAGTAAATGTTATATTCATGCCCCAATCATAAGCTCTCAAGAGAAATGATTTTTCAAAAAATTTATGCTCGGCTTTCTCTTAATAATCGCTCCATGCTCGATACTCTCGATACTTCTTGTTCAGGCTCTTTTATGATGAAGACTATTGAATTCAAATGGGATTTACTGGAAAGAATTAAACGCAACTCCGAAGATTGGGGTCTCGACAAAGGTAAGGAGTCAGGTATGACCCCTAAGTTTGATTGTGTTAAAGCTTTTATGGATACCGATGTTTTTCGCGAGTTTAGCACTAAATATGGACTTGACTCTGAGATAGTAGCTTTTTTCTGTGAATCATTTACTACTCATGTTGATCTTCCCAAGGAGAAGTGGTTTAAATATCATCCTCCCATTGAAATAAAAGTAGTTGAACATGTTAAAGTTGAAGAAAAGACTATCACTTATAATGTTGATCCTATTGTTCCTACTGCTTATATTGAGAAACCACCTTTCCCTATTAGGATAAAGGATCATGCTAAAGCTTCAACTGTAGTTCGTAAGAGTAATACTAGAACACCTACACCCTCTGAGCAAATTAAAGTTGAACCTAGTGTTGCTATGGTTAAAGATCTCTTGGTAGAAGATTTAGATGGACATGTTATTTACGTCCAAGAGGAATCTGCTAGAATAGCCAAACCCGATGCTAGGAATAAACATAGACCTATTGTATGCTTGCCTGTTATCTCTGTTAAAATAGGATATCATTGATATCATGGTTTATGTGATGTAGGTGCTAGTGCGAGTATTATCCCTCATACCTTGTATCAAGAAATTATGCATGACATTGCACCTGTTGAGTTGGAAGGGATTGATGTTACTATTAAACTCACTAATAGAGACACTATTTCACCAGTTGGGATTGTTAGAGATGTTGAAGTTTTGTGTGGGAAAGTTAAATACCCTGCTGATTTCCTTATTCTTAGTTCCCCACAAGATGACTTTTGTCACATTATATTTGGTAGACCATTCTCGAATACTGTTAATGCTAAGATAGACTGCGTGAAAGATATTGTTACTGTTGGTTTAGGGGATATGTCTCATGATTTTATCTTTGCTAAATTCCGTAGACAAGCCCCTGATAAAGAATTATCTAGTAAGGATGAAATTATTGGTCTTGCTTCTATTATTGTGCCTCCTAATGGTCGTTTAGAACAATATTTGGTGGATCATTAAAATGATATGAATATGAATGAGAGAAGGGTAATAGATGAAATATTCTTTAATCAGGGACCCGTATTGAAAAACAACTTGCCTGTTGAAATCCTAGGGGATCCTCCTCCACCAAAGGGTGATCCCGTGTTTGAACTTAAACCTTTGCCTGATAATCTTAAGTATGTTTATCTTGATGAAAAGAAGATATATCATGTTATTAGTAGTGCTAACCTTTAAGCAAGAAGAAGAAAAATAATTGAAAACTTTGAAGAAGCACCGTGCTGCTATTGGATATACTCTGGATGATCTTAAGGGCATCGGTCCCACTTTATGCCAACACAAGATAAAATTGGAAGAAAACGCTAAACCAGTTATTGATCATCAACGAAATCCTAAGATGAAATAAGTGGTAAGGAAGGAAATACTAAAGCTTCTAGAGGCAGGTATTATCTATCCAGTTGCTGATAGCCAGTGGGTAAGTCATGTCCATTGTGTCCCTAAGAAGGGAGGTATGACTGTTGTTCCTAATGATAAAGATGAATTGATCCTGCAAAGAATAGTTACAGGTTATAGGATGGTAGTTGATTTCCGCAAATTAAATAAAGCTACTAAGAAAGATCTTTACCCCTTGCCATTTATTGATCAAATGCTAGAAAGCATATCCAAACATACTCACTTTTTCTTTCTAGATGGTTATTCTGGTTTCTCTCAAATACCTGTGCCAAAAGGGGATCAAGAAAAGACCACTTTTACTTGTCCTTTCGGTACCTTTGCTTATAGACATATGCCTTTTGGTATATGTAATGCACCTTCTACCTTTCAAAGATGCATGATGGCTATATTCTCTGATTTTTGTGAAAAGATTGTTGAGGTTTTCATGGATGATTTCTCCGTTTATGGAACTTCTTTTGATGATTGCTTGAGCAACCTTGATCGAGTTTTGCAGAGACGTGAAGACACTAATCTTGTCTGGAATTGGGAGAAGTGCCACTTTATGGTTAATGAAGGCATTGTCTTGGGAAATAAAATTTCTTAAAGAGGTATTGAAGTTGACAATGCTAAAGTTGATGATATTGGAAAGATGTCGTGCCCCAAGGACATCAAAGGTATACGAAGTTTCCTTGGTCATGCCGGGTTTTATAGGAGGTTCATAAAGGACTTCTCCAAAATCTCCAGGCCTCTGAGTAATCTCTTACAAAAAGATATTCCTTTTGTCTTTGATGATGATTGTCTAGAAGCATTTGAAATACTTAAGATAGCATTGATCTCTGCACCTATTATCCAGCCTCCTGACTAGAATTTACCTTTTGAGATTATGTGTGATGCTAGTGACTATGTTGTATGTCCTATTTTAGGGCAAAGAGTTGATAAGAAACTGAATGTTATCCAATATGCTAGTAAAACTCTAGACAGTGCCCAAAGAAATTATGCTACTACTAAGAATTTTTAGCAGTTGTATTTGCTTGTGATAAGTTTAGACCTTATATTTTTTATTCTAAAGTAACTATGCACACTGATCATGCTGCTATCAAATACCTTAAGGAAAAGAAAGATGTTAAACCTAGAGTTATTAGATGGGTTCTCTTGCTGCAAGAATTTGATTTGCATATTATTGATAGAAAGGGAGCTGAGAACCCCGTTGCAGATAACTTGTCTAGGCTAGAGAATATACTTGATGACCCACAACCTATTGATGATAGCTTTCCTGATGAATAATTAGTTGTCATAAATACTTCTCGTACTGCTTCATGGTATGTTGATTATGCTAATTATATTGTTGCTAAGTTTATACCTCCTAGCTTCACATACCAGCAAAAGAAAAAGTTCTTCTATGATTTGAGACATTACTTCTGGGATGACACAAATCTTTATAAAGAAGGAGTAGATGGTATTATTAGACGTTGTGTACCTGAGCATGAACAGGAATAGATCCTACGCAAGTGCCACTCCAAAGCTTATGGAGGACACCATGCTGGAGATAGAACTGCACATAAGGTATTGCAATCTGGTTTTTATTGGCCTACTCTCTTCAAGGATGCCCGTAAGTTTGTTTTATCACGTGATGAATGTCAAAGAATTAATAATATTAGTAGAAGCCAAGAAATGCCTATGAATTACTCACTTGTTATTGAACCATTTGATGTTTGGGGCTTCGATTATATGGGACCTTTTCCTTCCTCTAATGGGTACACACATATTTTAGTTGTTGTTGATTATGTTACTAAGTGGGTAGAAGCTATTCCAACTAGTAGTGCTGATCATAACTCCTTTATTAAGATGCTTAAAGAAGTTATTTTTCTGAGGTTTGTAGTCCCTAGATACCTAATGACTGATGGTGGTTCACACTTTATTCATGGTGCTTTCCATAAAATGCTTGCTAAGTATGATGAAAATCATAGAATTGCATCTCCTTATCACCCACAGACTAGTGGTCAAGTAGAATTAAGCAATAGAGAGTTGAAATTAATTTTGCAAAAGACGGTTAATAGATCTAGAAAGAATTGGTCCAATAAAGTTGACGATGCATTATGGGCCTATAGAATTGCGTACAAAAATCCTATGGGTATGTCTCCATATAAGATGGTTTATGGAAAAGCTTGTCACTTACCTCTTGAGCTAGAACATAAGGCATATTGGGCTATTAAAGAGCTCAATTATGATTTCAAATGTGCCGGTGAGAAGAGTTTTTTTGACATTAGCTCTCTTGATGAATGGAGGACCCAGGCCTATGAGAATGCCAAGCTGTTTAAAGAAAAAGTTAAAAGGTGGCATGACAAAAGGATACAAAAGCGTGAGTTTAATGTAGGTGATTATGTACTGCTATACAACTCTCGCTTAAGATTTTTTGCAGGAAAACTTCTCTCTAAGTGGGAAGGACCTTACGTTATCGAGGAGCTCTATCGTTCCGGTGCCATAAAAATCAATAACTTCGAAGGCACAAATCCGAAGGTGGTGAACGGTCAAAGAATTAAACATTATATCTCAGGTAACCCTATAAATGTTGAAACCAATGTTATTGAAATCGTAACCCCGGAGGAATACATAAGGGGCACTTTCCAGAACGATTCAGACTTCGAAAAGGAAGATGTATGTAGTACGGTAAGTAAACCGACTCCAAAACAGTTCTAAAGGCAAATTTTCACCGTTTTGAAATATTTAGAAAAATATAAAAATAAGTGGCAGTCCCGAAGAGACACGAGGCATCCACGGGGGTGGAGGGCGCACCCCCTTCCCCTGGGCACACCCCCTGCCTCGTGGGCACTTCGTGCGCCTCCAGGACTCCGATTTCTTGTATGTTACTCCTTTTGGTCGGTAAAAAATCATTATATATACTCCCGAAGGTTTTGACCTCTGTATCACGCCAAAATCCTCTGTTTTTGTTTCGAGCTATTTCTGTTGCAGATAGAAGCAACATGTCGTACCAGGATTCGGAGGGAGAAAGCTATGTGGTTGATTCCCTTGCTGACCCTAAGGTCTATGGGGACTGGGAGAATTATGGATTGACCACGGAGGAAGAAGAAGACCATGATCCCAAGGGAAAGGATTGGACTAGCTCAGATGAAGACGAAGTCCCACTACCTCAACCTGGGGACATGCATGTGGAGTTGAAAAAGTCAAGCCTTCCCGACAGAGCAAAGAAATCTAAGATCGAATTTATCCCTTTTCACCTCTTGCAGGAAAACAAGCAGGCACTATGCAAGAAAATATTAAACCTTGACCAGGAGATCAATGACCTAAGGGAGCAAAATTCTGCCTTTAAACGCAAGTTAAGGAAGAAGCCTACATCACCACCTCCAAAGAAGGGGACATAATCACATGGGTATGGGCACTCCCCTTGGCAACTGCCAAGCTTGGGGGAGTGACCCCGGTATCGTATCACCATCACTCCTATCTTTACTGTTTTTCTTAGTTCCATCCTTTTGGTAGTATCTTGATCTAGTAGAATAAAGTTAGCATGATCCAGTTGTGAGCTTTTGCTTTATGATCTTTACCCTTTGTAATCGAGTCCGTGAGCTATATAATAAAGGTTAGTGTTGAGTCAAGGGCTTGATTTCCTCACTTTGTTCATGACAAAAATAAAGAAAACATAAAGAGTATCCAAGAGATAATATTGATCTTATGGGAAGTAATGACTTCACATATAAAGAGTATGATGAATAAAAGTTGTTGGGAGTTGACAAACATAGTTTTGGTCATCGTTGCAATTAATAGGAAGTAATAAAGAAAGAGAGGCTTCATATACAAATATACTATCTTGGACATCTTTTATGATTGTGAACACTCATTAAAATATGACATGCTAAAGAGTTGATGTTGGACAAGGAAGACAACATAATGGGTTATGTTTTCTTATATCTAAAATAAAGTCTATTGTCATGGATCATCCAACATGTTGAGCTTGCCTTTCCCCTCATGCTAGCCAAAACTCCTTGCACCAAGTAGAGATACCACTTGTGCTTCCATACACCCTTAAACACAGTTTTGCCATGAGAATCCACCATACCTACCTATGGATTGAGTAAGATCCTTCAAGTAAGGTGTAATGTTGCAAACTCGCTAAAATATGTATGATTTATTAGTGTGGAGGAAATAAGCTTTATACGATCTTGTGATATGGAAGTAATAAAAGGGACGTACTGCATAATAAAGGTCCATATCACAAGTGGCAGTATAAAGTGATGTTCTTCTGTGCAAAGACTTTGTGCATCCAACCATAAAAACACATGACAACTTCTGCTTCCCTCTGCAAACATATATGTTGTTGTTATGAGAATGATCATGATGCCCTCATGACCGTATTTTATTTTTATCGACTCCTCTATCTCTAAACATGTGGACATATTTTTCGATATGGCTTTCGCTTGAGGACAAGCGAGGTCTAAGCTTGGGGGAGTTGATACGTCCATTTTGCATCATGCTTATATGTTGATATTTATTGCTTTATGGGTTGTTAGTACAAATTATGTCACAGTACTTATGCCTTTTCTCTCTTATTTTACAAAGTTTACATGAAGAGGGAGAATGCCGGCAGCTGGAATTCTAGGCGGGACCTTGGCGGAAACCCGATGCCCATCTTCACCTTTATGCCTTTTCTCTCGAGGCAGAACCTTGGCGGAAACCAATCTAGGGCTCCGGCAGAGCTGTTCTGCCGGGGATACTTCCCTCCGGGGGGGAATCGTCACCGCCGTCATCACCAACAACTCTCCCATATTGGGGAGGACTAGCTTTATCAACATCTTCACCAGCACCATCTCCTCTCAAACCCTTGTTCATTTCTTGTATCCAATCATTGTACCCAAACCTCTGATTGGTACCTGTGGGTTGCTAGTAGTGTTGATTACTCCTTGTAGTTGATGCTAGTTGGTTTATTTCGAGGAAGACCATATGTTTATATCCATTATGCATATTAATACCCCTCTGATCATGAACAATATTATGTCTTGTGAGTAGTTACTTTTGTTCCTGAGGACATGGGAGAAGTCTTGCTATAAGTAGTCATGTGAATTTGGTATTCATTCAACATTTTGATGAGATGTATGTTGTCTCTCCTCTAGTGGTGTCATGTGAACGTCGACTACATGACACTTCACCATTATTTGGGCCTAGAGGAAGGAATTGGGAAGTAATAAGTAGATGATGTCTTGCTAGAGTGACAGAAGCTTAAACCCTAGTTATGTGTTGCTTCGTAAGGGGCTGATTTGGATCCACTTGTTTCATGCTATGGTTAGATTTACCTTAATTCTTCTATTGTAGTTGCGGATGCTTGCATTAGAGGTTAATCATAAGTGGGAGGCTTGTCCAAGTAAGGACAACACCCAAGCACCAGTCCACCCACATACCAAATTATCAAAGTACCGAACGCGAATCAGATGATCGTGATGAAAACTAGCTTGACGATAATTCCCATGTGTCCTCAGGGGCGCTTTCCTTCATATAAGAGTTTGACCAGGCTTGTCCTTTTCTACAAAAAGGATTGGGCCATCTTGCTGCACCTTATTTACTTTTATCGTTTGTCACTTGCTACCAATTACCTTATCACAAAACTATTGGTTACCTATAATTTCAGTGCTTGCAGACAATACCTTACTAAAAATTGCCTATCATTTCCTTCTCCTCCTCGTTGGGTTCGACACGCTTACTTATCGAAAGGACTACGATATGTCGCCTACACTTGTGGGTCATCACTCCCTCTCCAGTTGGTCGGTCGATCCTGTCACTGTATTACACATTAGTATATACACCATCATAATCAGCAGAACTATCATAGCTTCCGGACACAATTATTCTTACCACCAGCATCCTTTCTGGATTCCTTCGAATTTTTTAATTCGGCAAGCTGAGTCCGGCACTCTGCAAGTTCCTTGGATAAAGTGTTATTCTTTTCTCGAATGACCAATAAAATTCAACGATCCTCAAATCAGTTGTATGAACTGCTCTAAGTCTTAAGGGCTACTGGCATGGGAATACTCCAAATAAAAACTTACCCTCATATCTTTTGAAAGCTGATGAGTGGCTCTGACGAGTCCGTCTTGAGCGGCTCGGATATTGGCATCTGCAGAATTGAGGGCGTTAAACGCCGCCCGGGAAAAAGCGGTGTCACGCATGGCTGCCTTCCGCCGCCGGTGAATCATCACAACCTCCACTTCGGAATTGGTGGCTGACACTTCAACTAAATCCTCCTGGGGAGGACAATCCGGCACTGAATCAGCATTAATCCCTGATGGGCCTGAGGCTTTATTGGCTGGAGCTTCGCCTGCATTGTCTACGGAGACATTCTGGTGTGTACTCCTCCTAAAAGGACAAAACAAAGCGGAAAGTTGTAATACGGATTTCACCACCCGGCACTTGCCAAAATGAACGTACCTCTTTAAAGGTCCGCAGGTGTTCGTGGTCCTCTTTCGCTTTGAGGCCTCACCCAATGCGGGCGTCACCCTCTGGGTTGACGGTTTTCGCATAGTTCGGTGTGAGGATCCCCGTCCCTATTCAAGTATGATAAAATACAGTGGGTAAGGCGCATCGGGAATCCTCTCTTTTGATGAGATATGTCCAGAAATACTTACATGGGATGAAGGAATGAGGCCTGGGTAATCGGCTACTATAGCCACCAATGGACCCTCACGACCGGCTTGGTAGAAGACTCCATCTACTAACTCTATACATAGGTCCGAATCTTCGTCATATCCGGGGCCTGCATTTTGAAACTGGTCCTCCGGCTGTGGGGCAGGACTGTTAATACCCTCAATAGCCTTCCTCCACTCCTGTTGGGAGAAACCGAATACAGTTCGGTCAACACGTCATAACAAAGAAAAATTGAGCGGCCAAAGGGAGAGACTTACCCAGTTTGGGAGGATTGTACATAGAAAGGCCCTCCAGGCACGTTAAACGGATGAAGTCTTGCTTCTCTCCTTTATAAAGGCCTTTCAGGACAGTACCTAGAACGGCAGGGTCATCTAAATCCAGGCGTAGGCAGCACGAGGCGTCATTCTGACCATTGTAGTGCCACATCGAAAATCCTCTAGCTTGAAGCGGATGTACACATCGCTTCATTGAAATGGCCATCACTTCGATTATAGTTAATACTGAACTGGTGAGCAATTTGATCTTGCCAGCCAGTCTGCTAACCTCTGCTCTCTCTTCTTCCGAGTGACCGCGGGGACGCCAGTTGAAAAGCTTCCTTGGCGGAGCACTGGAATACTTGGGGAGTCCTCGCCAAACTGGATCCGGCAAAGCGACATCCTCAATGTAAAACCACTCCAAAGGCCTGTGACGCCCCAAGACCGACGCTCCAGAAGACTTCCGTCTATTCCGGGTTATCGCCGTGTGTTTTATTTGCTTGCTCCATTTTATTTTGCTTGTTGCATTTCATCATGTCATCATGCGCATTGCATCCACATATTTTCATAAAATTCGTAGCCGTTTGCAGTTGCCACGTCTTCCTCCTCTCGGTTGATGTTTTGCCAGAACCCCTTGCCTTTGTTGACCGTTCCGAGACCAACCGGGTTTTTGGAGTCCCTTTTGTCTGCCCGCATAATCTCTCTCCACATTGCACGGACCCCTCGCGTGCGCGTCTGAAACTTCCCCGAACCCAAACAAGTCAGTCGTCGCCATTGGATCTGGATCATCCCCAAACATCTATAAAACATCTCCGTTTTCTTAATTGGACTTCCTAACCTATATTTTTTCTTGGCCGTTCGTTCACGATTGAAAGGTCCGATTAGCCCATAGACAAAAACCCATTTTGCTATAAATAGTGGGAAACCCTAATTTCTAGGGGAGATGTCACATCCATCCTCCTGGCCGGCTGCCCGCCGCCACCTACCTACCTGCCTTCTCTCCCTCAGGATCCTCGTGATCCAGTTCCACCCGAGACCAATCACAGCCTCCACCTTCTCCTCGATCTCCACACCAGCCCGACCGGAGTGCTCAAACAAGTCTCCTCCTTCCTCGGGATTGATCCAGATCCCACCTAGCCAAATCCCCTCGCATCCCCGCCACCAGGTCACAACGCCGGCCTCCTCTCTCCCCTTCCTTATTTTATCTCATCATCACCTCTCCGTCTCTATTCCAGGAACGAAAAGGGAGCCCACCATCGTCACGAGCTTGGAGATCATCGCTGCCTCCCCGCTGCCTTCTCGCAGGCCTCCTCCATCCTCTCCCGAGTAGTGCTCGCCCAGAGCCCCGCATCCCCACTGACTCGAGCACCCGTCCATGGGCACCTCCTTCCTCCCATCCTCGAGCTTGCCGGAGGCCTCCGACATTGACGAAGCACCAGCAGAACCAGGACCCCTGCCTCGTGCCCTCCTCCTCATCGTCCTTCGTCGCCTGGAGTCGCCGGGAGCCCACGCCAAGTTCGCCGTCGCTGCTCCTCTGCTTCCGCTGCATCGAGTGGCAGCAGTTCAGGTAGAGGACGCCGCCTCTGCCTCAACCCCCGCATGGCCTCCCGTCTACACCGTCCCATCGCCAAGACCTGTCGCGACGCCTAGCTGGCCAGTGTCCGACCTCCTCTGCCTGCCTCTCCCTCTCCATAGTACCGAGCCAAGGCCACTGGGTGAGGCCACACCCACAGCGCCCCTCCTTTTTTCCTCTCCTGTTATGCAGCCCAGCTCCATTTTCGGCCCGGTCTGTTTTTTTTCAGATCTGAGAATTTGTCTAATTATCCAAAGACTGGCTGTTTTACAAAAAAACCCTCAACAACATGCATTTAATAACTCCACAACTGTGCATCACATGTAAAAACTTTATATATGAAAATTGCATAGAATTCTATGTAGATTAATAATATGCCACTTTCATCCCTGTTAAAAAAAGTTTAACTTGTTGTCTGTTTAAATTTGTGTAAATAACATGTTAAAATGGTCTAATTCATAGCTAACTAACCGTAGCTCCAAATTTATTAAACTTTATATGTAAGTGGCCTAGAAAAATGTGTAGAATAACATGGTGCATTTACTTTTGTTGTTTAATAACATTAAAAATATGGTAATAGGCAGAACAGTACCAAAATCAATAATTGCACATGGTGATTTTTCCGGATTTGTTGTTGTTATTTCCGGCCTCATTTAAATTGCCTAAATAGATAGTTTACATACGTTTCACCTCTTTCCGTGTTAAACAACATTTAAACTTGTTGGGCTCATAAACGAGAGTCAACTAAATAAATAGAATGTGGTGTTTCGTCAATATGCATCTCGTTGCATATCGAGCTCTACCTTAATTATAGTGTTGTTTGTGCACTTTGCCATGCCATGCATATTTAAAGCGGACATCCATCATACTTGTTTGTGCATCATGCCATGTTTATGCTTGTGTGTTTACCATGTTGTTTGCTTCTTTCCAGTATGCTTCTCTCGTTAGCTTTGGTTTCGTTCCGGAGTTGTGAGGATTTGTTCGACTACTTCATGGACTCGTTCTTCTTCTTTGTGGGACCACATGCAAGATGACCGTTCCTTGATATCACCTCTATCTTTGCCTTGCTAGTTATCTCGCCCTATAGTTATGCCTCGATGCCCATTCTTGTCTTGTCAGCCTCCTATGTTGCCATGAAACACTCTAACCGCCTTCCTAGCAAACCGTTGATTGGCTAAGTACGCTTTTGCTCAGCCACTCTTATAGCGTTGTTAGTTGCAGGTGAAGTTGGAAGATTGCTCCATGTTAGACTTCTTTATTGGGATAACACAATATATATCTTAATTAATTAATGCACATATATATTGGTAATGGGTGGAAGGCTTGGCCTTTTGGTTGGTGTTTTGTTCCACTCATGCCACCTTAGGACCCGATTAACCGGTGTTATGTTCCTTGATTTTGCGTTCCTAACATGGTTGGGGTTTATGGGCCCCCCTTGATAAGTCGCATTCTTTAAATATTTTCCAGCAAGGCCAAACTTTGGTACTACATTTGCCTAACAACTAAAAACTTGCATAAGGAGTAATTAACCTGAGTTCTTAATCAACCCTGGGCCAGTGCTCCTCATGAGTGTTGGTCCAAACTAGAGCTACTTGGGGTGCCACCAAGTTTTCTGGGGTCTTTGGTTGCTGTACGTAGTGCTCATCCGGTCGTGGCCTGAGATGAGATGCGCGCGGGTACTATCATGGTGTCGGCACGCCTGGAGGTCTTGCTGGATTAGTTTTACCTTTGTCGAAATATCTTGAGCACGGGATTCCGAGAGTACTCGGGTCTTCCCAACATGGAGTTGCGGCTCTGCGGATTGTGAGCTTGTGATGGGCTAAGTTGGGACACCCCGCAGGGTTATGAACTTTCGAAAGCCGTGCCCGCAGTTATGTGGCAGATGGGAATTTGCCAATATCCGGTTGTAGATAAGTTGACACCATATCCTTAAGAATACACTACATGTGTGAGTAACCGTGATGGTCTCTTTTCGAAGGGTTTTCGGAGAGTGAACACGGTGGGGTTATGCATGAACGTGAGTAGCTAGGATCACTTATTAATCATCTTTGGCGACCGTTGGCACATATCCTCATCTCGCTCTGAATTCGTAAGCTAGTGGCTTAGTGCTTGCTGCAGACACTTTATTACCTCTCCACACCTAAAAGGCTTTGTTAGTTTTGATACCCGGGAATGGGATTGTGAGTCCTTGTGACTCACAGATTACAACACACACCAGATGCAGGTACAGCTGAGTACGACGCAGGAGATGGACAAGAACTTCACAGGGAGCTCGATGAAGAGCGTGGCTGTATGTATGTGACGTATCCCGACGATCAGTAGTGGTTCCTACTAGGGGCGATCAGGACTTGTGGTTGTGGTATCTTTTCTCGTTTGATTTCGTCCGTAGCCGGACCCAGTGTTATTTGGATGAATGTATGTTATTGTATTAATTGTGTGACGTGGCGAGTGTAAGCCAACTATTTTACTCTTTAATCCATGTTCATTACATGACTTGTGCAAAGATACCATGCTTGCGATCATTCCAGAATGCGCTTATGTCTCTAACTCGTGCCTCTACACGTAGGAGATATACTCGCATCCTGGGATTTACAAGGCCACTCTTCGGATGTCTTCTTCGGAGCACCGGGCAGATAGCCTGTCTCGGCTATGCGCCATACTTCGGCGCCCCCAACTTCAAAAATGGATCCTTCTTCCGATTGAGGGACCAGGCCGGAATACCTTCTCCACAGCTAGAAGTGAGGCTCGTAGCCCAAGAACAGTTCGCATAAAGTGACAAATCCCGTGATGTGCAGAATTGACCCTGGAGTAATATCGTGCAGTTGAAGGCTGTAGAACTCCAGCAGTCCCCTAAGAAAGGGGTGGACAGGGAACCCCATGCCCCTTAAAAGGTAGGGGATGAAACATACCCGCTCTCCATGAGAGGGGTTGGGAAAGCTCTCTGCCAGGGCTTGGTTGTCTATAGATGTTAGTCCGGCCCGGACGGGGGCTAGATCCTCTGGGGGGAGATACCCCTACGCTTGCAGTGTCCGCAGATGCGCATGGGACATAGAGCAGCTTTTCCAATCTCCTGCATGAGGGCCGTGAGGGCGCGAGGAAGAGCTCGGGGCACTGGCCATGTTTGAAGATTTTTTGTAGGCACTAGGGTTTCTTCCGCGTGGAATGGGATGAGGAGGCAGTCGGGATCTAATCTCTTATAGGTGCCTTCTCCGAACTGTCAAGGTGGTATTTGCAAAAGGCTCCCAGACGATTCTCATTCATTGGACACATGGAAGCCAAGGAGACGGCGGCGAGGAATTAGCGGACTACAATATATAAAGAAGTTGAACTATCATCGAGGAGGACTCACCTTGCTAGACCGAAGACATGAAGCCGGATACAATCTCATCCTTGAAGGCTAGTCCGGAGGCTACTGAGGGAGTCCTATATTTAGAGGTCATCAGTCATCCGGGTCATTGAAGCCAGGCCGCACTGATGGGCCACATAAAGAAGAAGAAGACCCTCCCCCGTATTCGGTCAGGATTCTTATGTACGTAGAAAATCAAGTGTAGAGTCCGGATGTATCAATTACTTCGTCCCCAACTCTTCCTTATAACCCTAGGTCCCCTCTGGCGTGTATATAAGCCGAGGGGTTTAGTCTGTAGAGGGGATCATCATCGTCACAATATCCTCATAGGCTAGACTTAGGTTTAGCCATTACGATCTCGAGGTACATCAACTCTTGTATTCATATTCATCCATACTAATAGAAAAGGAAGTAGGGTATTACCTCGATCGAGAGGGCCTGAACCTGGGTAAACATCGTGTCCCCAGCCTCCTGTTACCATCAATCCTCTAAACGCACAGCTTGGGCCCCCCTACCCGAGATCTACTGGTTTTGACCCCGACAACTGGCGTGCCTCAGTGAGGCCAGTGGCCTCCCGCATCCTTGCTTCTGGGCTGCCTCCGAGGCATCAAAGGCGTGTGGTGGGCTCCCTCGTTTGTCCTCACCAGCGGCTGGGCTTCCTTCGCTCGAGGTCCATCCTCAAGTGTTGGGGACGCATTGTCTAACCCGCACATGAAGGCCGACATCGGAGTTGGAGGACCGCCAGGTTCCGAACCCTCTCGAGGGACGGGCAAGACACCCTGCTCCCCATCGTTAGCCCCCTGCATCGAGGAGGGGTTTGGTTGCACACTGGAGCTTGCGCGCAGGCGCAGCGCCGTTCGTCACAACCTCCTCCAATAGGTCGTCGGCACGCTTGTCTGTCTCGGGGAAGAGCTTGCTGATATCGATGTTCGCCTTGAGTGGGAGGGTCTTCGCCTGGCGTAGGAATGGCACAAGCTGAAGGTTGCCATAAGGCTTGGGCGCCAGCAACATGAGCAGGCTGGCGTGGAGGATGTGGAGTCCCTTGCAGTTTCTGGTGAGCCTTGTGCTCGCGCCTTGTAGGAGGCCAGGGCCGCAGGCCGCCGCTGCAAGGCAGCAGAGGAGTGGGAGAAAGAGCTTCAAGCATCGAATGATGCCCTTGAGCAGCGCGTTCAAACACGTCGAGCCGTGCTAGCGACGCCACTGAGGGGAGCACCTTCCAATGAGAGGGGGATCCAGGAGCGCGAGGAAGCGCTACTGCTTGAGACTCTAGAACACGCCCTGGAGCTGGAGAGGCTGGAGGTGAGGGACCACCAAGTTTTTGCAGCTTAGGATGCCTTCATTGCCTGCGAAACCAGGGTTCAGCAGGAAGTTGATCAGAAGGTGACGAAGATCCGCGAGGCCCTCGAGGAAGAATATCATCACAGGGTGAAGCTCCTAGAGACCAATTTCCAGCAGCAGCAGGTTGAAATTGGAGGGCTGGACCAACACCCTGAAGGAACAATTGGCTGCCACATCCAAGTGTGAGATGGCTACCAGAGAGGCCTTGGACTCAACCCAGGCTGAATTGTCTTCACTTCAGAGGCAGGTTGCGGATGCTGGGTCCTTGGTGGGCCGAACCATGGACGAGGCTAAACAGCGCTGCATGCTGTGGCACGAGCGCTCTTCAATGCTTGACGACCTCAGAGTTAGGGCAAACTGGGCCCTGGACATAATCTGTGAAGAGAGCGTGCCACGACCTCACGAGGACGACGATGCCGACTATCTCCACTTCTTCACCCAAGTCGTGGCCCACCTGGAGGACCAGGCCGCAAAAGCTCACCGGCTTGTCGAAGACAGGAGTTGAAGTTTGCTTGGGCGCGCATTCTCGTGCGTTTTTAGCCACCTCATCAGCCTGGATCCTGACTTTGATTTTGATGCCGTGATAGCCCCCATGCCCGGGGCTACCGCAGGCGTCTTAGCAAAGTGGGTGGATGACCACGTGGACGACCTGATCTCGGAGCTTGCCCTTGACGGAGAGGTCAACGTGCCCACGGCCGAAGAGGGTGATGCGGATGATGACGCTATCGGCGACGCGCCCCCTTAAACTTATTTTCTTGTTTTGCCTTGTTCGCAGCAAAAATCTCTGGACATTGCCCCGAGGGGGTGTAAGAGCACTCGGAGGAGACTTCCCCCATGATGTATGAAATGAGAGTACTTTTCAAGGTATGCTATGAAAGGTGCCGTTTTGAGCCTACAGGCCCCTGGGAAGAGAATGATATCATAACTTATCTGGGGCGCTGGCTGTCCTTGACAGGTCCTCGTGGTGCGAGGGAAATTTTTCTTCCGAGATGGCATCCTAAGGTCGACGGAGGTCTGAGGTCCCCAAGAACATCTAGCGAGGCGGGGGAGGTGTGAGCTCGGTGGCTTCTGGTCAGCCGGCGGGTGCCGCTCAGGGCATTTTGGGCACGCGTAGTGCGTACGGGGAAGCCCAGCTCCCACTCACGAGGCGCTTGCAGGAGTGGGCAGCAGGCCTGAACCTTGCTTTCAAATAAAACCAAAGGCGAGAAACACCACGAATCAAGAAAAAATCCCCCCCCCTTCTATAAAACACGAAACCCCGAGTCTTATTCCAGAAAAAACAAGGCAAATTGAGCTACATCAAGAGGGCAAGAAAAAACCAACTGCCGTGTCCAGCACCTAGGCTAGTCTTCGTCTTCACACCAGCATGGAGCTAAGTGCTTCCACTTGGCATGGGCATAGTCATTGGGGGATAGTGGCGACGACCAGCGCAGAGCATGGTACATCCACTTGGACGTGGGGTGGAGCCCCCGTGAGGCCCGAGGGCGGCACTCAGGAGACTTCGGGGCGTGTACAGCCCCACTCATTACTATGTGAGAGTGTCACGGGCGGAGACCTTCACAGGCGTGAGCCTTGCTTCATATCGCCAGACGAGGGTCCCGCCCTGCGCCACTCCCGACCACACGTTGGGGCGTCCAGAAACCAGGACAAGAACAAGGGGCAAGGGGGACGCTGACAGCACCCTCGGCGACCACGGGCCCTCTGCCGGGGGAAAGGGCTCACCAGCGCCTCCCCCGGCAGAGGACCTACATCCATACAACACCTTTCTCCATGAGCGCGAGGGAGGCCCTGGCTGTGGTCTCCTTCCGTGCAACCCCCGGTGCGCCAGCTCATCCTGAAGTAGAGCCACTGCCCCGGGGTCTCTAGCCGCTGCAGCGTCGTGATTCACCTGTAGTCCATGGTTAGCGTAAGCATGCACCCGAGAGATCGGCCATACCCTGTAGCCATTGCCGTTGGAGGCGTCGATGAAGCCCCAAGGAGCCCTGGGGATGGCTTCTGACTCGCTTGGTCCCGCCTTCTAGGCCGATTGTGGAAACAGTTGAGTGTTCCCAGGTGAATACGGTAGGTCTGCCGCCGGTGGCGTGGTGGCGTCAGTTGCTCTTGTCCTTGTGCCATTTCTTGGCCACCCGACATCATTGTCCAGTCGACATGGCGTTTGGTCGAGGTGATCATACGGCGTTGGCCTGTCGCGGCCTAGCGAGGCGTCGCTTGAGCCAACCATGCCCGCGAGCATCGCACCTCTTGCCTGGCGAATGGTGTTGCGGCCCAGGTTGGTGCCATGAGGATCTCAGGGCTCCTCGAGAGGAGCTGGGCGAGCGCCGTGGAGGCTAGCGTGTACCCCCAACGGCGCTCGAGAGGCTGGTAGGTTGTAGAAGGGTGCGGTGCCCCTGCACGCTTCTTGGAGCAACTATCCCACTCTTTCCAGTAAGGCGTCACGGCCGCCCTCCATCAGCCTGCATCGTAGAAGCTCCCGAGCTACAACGACCGCAGCCCGCATATTCGCCTGCTCCCGGCCAGTATGCGGGGGCAGCGCCGCTGAGTAGCTCGAAGACCATGCGGTGGAGCGGTTGCGATGTTGGGCGGAGGAGAACGACGATGGCCCGCGCTACCCACGGTGGGTGGCATTGGGTAGCACACGAGCCGGTGGAAACACGGGGTTAAGACCTTCATGGGTAAGGGACATAGCCTGAGTAGGTTGAGCGGCCCATGGCTCGGTGTGAGCCGGCGAGATGCCGGTCATTGGAATGGCGAGGTGATGGTGAACCGAACGGACGAAGAGAAGCTTCGACGCACCCCTACCTAGCGCGTCAAATGTTAGATTTAGGGCTCCGCAAAACCCTACTAGGTTCAAACTCTGTGGTGCGTGCGAAGAACTCAACCTGGCCTATCTACCTACTCATCATCCCACGAACTAGCTCGACGAATAGGAATGTAAAAGAGACATGAGGTAGTTTATCCTGGTTCAGGCCACCTAGCGGTGAGTGGCCCTACTCCTGCAGTGTGTTGGATTAGTCTCGAGATAGGCTGTGGATGAACTAGTACAATGGGCGAACCACCTCCGGAGGTGTGTTCTTGCTTTGTGGTGGAGAGGAAGGTCTGAATGATCCGTCCCCTGCTAGGTGGTGGCTAAACTACTTATATAGTGGCCTTGGTCCTCTTCCCCCGAAATGTTTGGTGGGAAGGGATCCCACAACGGCAAATTTTGAAGGGAGACAACTAGTACATATTATCCCAACTAAAGGTGGTGTTCGCCTGCAAAGCCTCTGATCCCGACGCAATGGTTGGCTCGGTGATGACCTCCGTCCTACCGTCCAGGCGTTCTTGGTCTTATTTCATGGAAATAGAAACCTTTGGCAGATTCCTTGGGACTCCGCGTATGAGTCCGCTTCCTTAGCACCAAAGAGGAAACTACTATACTGCACCTAATGGCGCCCGCCTGGCCTTAGTCCTCATGGCTTGCATCATGCAAACCTCGCGAGGTGGGAGGTTGCATAGAGTTCTCGGCTCCTCAGGAGCCAGCCAGACGAGGCTGCCCCTTCCGAAGGTCTTGGTGTCGTTCGTCCCGCAAGGCTTGGTCCCTCACGAGGGTCTTGAGTATCGGTGCTGAAAATGGGCCATACCAGGCCCGAAAAGGAGCCACGTCGCGGGCCACATGCAGGCTAGTCTGGGTACCCTGGTTCCCAGAACGTCGACAGGGGTGGATGAGTCAGGGTGCACGACCTGTTGCCTCGTCACCTCGGGAGCCGCGCGCTAGTTGTTTTTCTTGAGGACCGTTGCATGAGAAAACTAGGCACGACATCTATGCTCGGGTCCGTCCCTGCAGCGTCGACAAACCCAACGGCTAAGCTCTGTTTGGTGGGCCGGTCCCATTCACGTCACCTCCTAGGGTTGTTGGTGGTTGGTATTCTCATGCGATATCCTCAGGAGATTCACTCGGCGCATGTTACCTAACCATCTTGCAGGGCCTTCACAAGCATTCCAAGACAAGTTCAGGCGCAACGCGCCTTGAGGTAGGGCCTAGTGAGTCCCGCATTGGCTCACGAGTGCCCATACACACCTCCTCCAGTCCTGTCGTGCAAGCCACGTGCTAGGACGGGGTTGTACACGCCCCGGGGGTTCCACTCAGAGGGAGCCCCCACCCATGCACTAGTGGAAGCCCCATGTTCTGCGCTGGTGGACAACACTGTCAAGGAGCGGCTATGCCTCTGCTAGAGCGGAAGCACCATGCTCCGCACTGGTGAATAAACAATAGAGGGTGGCCTTGCGGCAGCAACAACCTCATGAGAGCCACCAAGCTTGCTTCTCAGCCTCACCGCGCTGATGTCCCTCGGGAGGGTAGTGCAAGGGGGCTGGGCACGGACTCTACGCTCAGGTCACACCTGGCGTACGCCACCTCGCCAAGTCCCTCAGACCTGGTCTTTGTGCACCCCTCCCAAGCGAAAGCCCGGCATGGAACATGTATGAAGGTTTGTTCTTACGTCAAGGTGGACCCCTGGGAATCGCGACAAAGGGGCCTAACTGGTCACATAGCCCCTCACTCCTTGGTTTTGTTCTGGTGATCCGGACACCCCAAGGGCAGTCTAGGTATGCGTAGGGTCGGGTCCTGCCGACGCAGAATGCTAGAACCTACACCCGCATCTCCTCCCTGAGGGTTGTTCAAACATCAAGGGGGACCCCTCGGCATCGCGACCAAGGGGCCTAACTAGTCACGTAGCCCCTCACCCCTTGGTCTCGTCCTGGTGATCCGGACGCCCCAACGGTGGCTGAGGTATGCGTGGGGCCGGGCCCTGCTGATGCAGAACGCTAAAGCCAGCAAAAAGGAAGATAGAGAAACTCTAGCAAATTATTACAAAACATACTGTCTCACAAAGGTTCAAAGCAGAAATTCTTACGCCTCCATGAGGCACGATAAATGTTGGAGGAACAAAGCAGGAAGTAGCAGTGCCCCATCCTCTTCTTCAGCCCCCGATGCCACCATCACCGGCCTAGGGTGACCCGTCGTCGACATCGCCGCCGTCTCCTCCATCGGCCCCCGCTGTCGCAGCCACAGGGTTGACCGGACGAAACTCTGCAGCAGAGTCCCCACCTGCTCCTCCACGACCTCGGCAACGGCACTTTGAAGCTCAGAAGCTGGGGGCTCAAGAAGGGCGCCAAAATCAAAGTTGGGATCCTAGAGGTAGAGGTGGTGGTAGATGCGCGTCGTGATCGAGGTGGCAAAAGCACAAGCCTTCGCCTCCACCAAGGGGCCTAACCCGGCGACAACACCCTCAAGCGACATGGCGAGCCTGGGGAGCAGTCCAGTGGGGCCCTCCTTAGGTGTCGCCGGTTGTTTATCGTACCCCAATCCGTAAAGGAATCGCATGGAGGTGCGGAGCCTCTCCTCAAGGGTGCTACTTCTCGAGCTTGCGTTGTATTCCCTCTACGAGGAAAGGGTGATGCAGCACAGTAGCGTAAGTATTTCCCTCGGTTTTTGAGAACCAAGGTATCAATCTAGTAGGAGACCACGCGCAAGTCCCTCATACATGCACAAACAAATAAGAACCTTGTAGCCAACGCGATAAAAGGGGTTGTCAATCCCTTCTCGGTCACTTACAAAAGCGAGATCTGATAGTTATGATAAGATAATATTTTTGGTATTTTTGGTATAAAGGTTGAAATTAAATTATGGAAAGTAAACCAAATAATTGATGGAAGATTAATATGATGAAGATAGACTCGGGGGCCATAGGTTTTACTAGTGGCTTCTCTCATGATGGCAGATTTCTACGGTGGGTGAGCAAATTACTGTCGAGCAATTGATAGAAAAGTGCATAGTTATGAGAATATCTAGGCATGATCATTGTATATAGGCATCACGTCCGCGACAAGTAGACCGAAACAATTTTGCATCTACTACTATTACTCCACACATCGACCGCTATCCAGCATGCATCTAGAGTACTAAGTTCATAAGAACAGAGTAACGCCTTAAGCAAGATGACATGATGTAGAGGGATAAACTCAAGCAATATGATATAAAACCCATCTTTTTATCCTCGATGGCAACAATACAATACGTTCCTTGCTACCCCTGCTGTCACTGGGAAAGGACACCGCAAGATTTAACCCAAAGCCAAGCACTTCTCCCATTGCAAGAACTATTGATCTAGTAGGCCAAACCAAACTGATAATTCGAAGGGACTTGCAAGGATAATTAAATCATACATAAAAGATTTCAGAAAAGAATCCAATATTGTTCATAGATAATCTTGATCATAAACCCACAATTCATCAGATCTCGACAAACACACCGTAAAAACATAACATCAAATAGATCTCCTCGAAGATCGAGGAGACTTTGTATTGAGATCCAAAGAGAGAGAAGAAGCCATCTAGCTAATAACTATGGACCCGAAGGTCTGTGGTAAACTACTCACAACTCATCGAAGAGGATATGGTGTTGATGTGGAACCCCTCCGTGATCGATGCCCCCTCCGGTGGAGTTCCGGAAAAGGCCCCAAGATGGGATCTCACGTGTACTGAAGGTTGCGGTGGTGGAATTAGGTTTTTGTGGTGCTCCCCGATGGTGTGAGGGTACGTAGGTATATATAGGAGGAAAAGGGACGTCAGGGAAGCAACTGGTCGCCCACGAGGGTGGGGGGCGCGCTGACCCCCCTGGGCGCGCCCCCTGCCCTCGCGGCCACCTCTCTCGCTTCCTAGCGTGTACTCCAAGTCTTTTGTGTTGATATTGTTCCAAAAACAACTCTCCCGAATGTTTCATTCCGTTCGGACTCCGTTTGATATTCCTTTTATGCGAAACACTGAAATAGGCAAAAAAAATAGCAATTTGCATTGGGCCTTGGGTTAATAGGTGAGTCCCAAAAATAATAGAAAAGTATATAATAAAGCCCGTTAAACATCCAAAACAAAATATATAATAGCATGGAACAATCAAAAATTATAGATACGTTGGAGACGTATCAAGCATCCCCAAGCTTAATTCCTTCTCGTCCACGAGTAGGCAAAATGATAAAAACGGAATTTTTTATGTGGAATGCTACCCAACATAATTCCAAATGTAAGTTTCTTTATTGTGGCATGAATGTTCATATCCGAAAGATTCAAGACAAAAGTCTATATTGACATAAGAATAATAATACTTCAAGCATACTAACAAAGCAATCACGTCTTCTCAAAATAACATGGCCAAAGAAAGTTCATCCCTGCAAAATCATATAGTTTGGCTATGCTCCATCTTCGTCACACAAAATACTCAAATCATGCACAACCTTGGTTTCAGCCAAGCAATTGTTTCATACTTAAAGTTTTTCAATTTTTTTCAACTTTCACGCAATACATAAGTGTGAGCCATGGATATAGCACTATAGGTGGAATAGAATGATGGTTGTGGAGAAGACAAAAGAGGAAGATGGTCTCACATGAACTAGGCTTATCAATGGGCTATGGAGATGCCCATCAATAGATATCAATGTGAGTGAGTAGGGATTTCCATGCAATGGATGCACTAGAGCTATAAATGTATGAAAGCTCAACAAAAGAAACTAAGTGGATGTGCATCCAACTTGCTCGCTCATGAGGACCTAGGGCATTTGAGGAAGCACATCGTTGGAATATACAAGCCAAGTTCTATAATGAAAATTCCCGCTAGTATATGAAAGTGACTAAACAAGAGACTCTCTATCGTGAAGATCATGGTGCTACTTTGAAGCACAAGTGTGGAAAAAGATGGTAGCATTGTCCCTTGTTTCTTTTCTTTTTTCTTTTTTATTCTTTTTCTTTTTTTGGGCCTTTCTTTTTTTCTTCGGCCTTTCATATTTTATTTTATTTTTTTCTTTGGGACAATGCTCTGATAATGATGAAAATCACACTTATATTGATTTACAACTCGATATTACAACTAGATACTAGAACAAAGTATGTCTCTATATGAATGCCTCCGGCGGTGTACCGGGATGTGCAATGAATCAAGAGTGACATGTGTGAAAGATTATGCATGGTGGCCTAGCCAAAAATACGATGTCTACTACATGATCATGCATGGCAATATGACAATGATGAAGCGTGTCATAATAAACAGAACAGTGGAAAGTTGCATGTCAATATATTTAGGAATGGCTATGGAAATGCCATGATAGGTAGGTATGGTGGCTATTTTGAGGAAGGTATATGGTGGGTGTATGGTACCGGTGAAAGTTGCGCGGTACAAGAGAGTCTAGCAATGGTGGAAGGGTGAGAGTGCGTATAATCCATGGACTCAACATTAGTCATAAAGAACTCACATACTTATTGCAAAAATCTACAAGTCATCAAAACAAAGTACTACACACATGCTCCTTGGGGAAGGGTTGGTATGAGTTAACCATCGCGCGATCCCGACCTCCAAACAAAGGATGACACTCAATGAATACCTCATGCTTCAAATTTGTCACACAACGGTTACCATATGTGCATGCTACGGGACTTGCAAACCTAAACACAAGTATCTCTCAAATTCACAACTACTCTACTAGCATGACTCTAATATCACCATCCTCATATCTCAAAACGATCATCAAGTATCAAACTTCTCATAGTATTCAATGCACTTTTATGGAAGTTTTTACTATACCCATCTAAGACGCCTATCATATTAGGACTAGTTTTATAACCAAAGCACATTACCATGCTGTTCTAATAGATTCTCAAAATAATATAAGTGAAGGATGAGACATGAATAATTTCTACAAAATAAAACCACCAACGTGCTCTAAAAGATATAAGTGAAGCACATGGAGTATTCTAATAAATTCCTATTCATGCGTATCTCTCTCAAAAGGTGTGTACAGCAAGGATGATTGTGGTAGACTAAAAAGAAAAGACTCAAATCATACATGACACTCCAAGCAAAACACATATCATGTGGTGAATAAAAACATAGTCTCAAGTAAAGTTTCCGATAGACGAAGACGAAAAAGGGGATGCCTTCCCGGGGTATCCCCAAGCTTAGGCTTTTGGTTGTCCTTAAATTTTAAGCTTAGGCTCTTGCCACTCTTTGTTCCATAGTCCATTAAATCCTTACCCAAAACTTGAATACTTCACAACACAAAACTTAGCAATCTCGTGAGCTCCGTTAGTATAAGAAAACAAACCACTACTCAAGGGTACTGTAATGAACTCATTATTTGTTTATATTGGTGTTGAACCTACTGTATTCCAAATTCTCTATGATTCATACCCCCCGATACTACTCATAGATTCATCAAAATAAGCAAACAACACACGAAAAACAGAATCTGTAAAAAACAGAATAGTGTGAAGCAATCTTTAACTTTCGAATACTTCTGTAACTCTAAAAAAATTGAAATAAATTGGTGGACGTGAGGAATTTTTCTATTAATCATCTGCAAAAAGAATCAACTAAAAACACTCTCCAGTAAAAAAGGTAGCTAATCTCGTGAGCGCTAAAGTTTCTGTTTTTTACAGCAAGATCGCAAAGACTTCACCCAAGTCTTCCCAAAGGTTCTACTTGGCACAAACACTAATTAAAATACAAGACCACATCTAAAGGGAAGATAGATGTAATATTTATTACTAAACAGAAGCAAAAGCAAAGAAAATAAAAATGGGTTGCCTCCCAACAAGCTCTTTCTTTATAGCCATTAAGATAGGCTTGAGATTTCAATGACGCTCACATGAAAGATAAGAATTGAAGCACAAAAAGGAGCATCATATAGCATGTGAAAATCACATCTAAGTCCAACATACTTCCTATGCATAGGCATTTTATAGGAAAACAAATTAGCAAGACAAGCAATTGTCGGATTTTGAGCTCCGCAAAACCCAAGAAGTTCGAACACAGGGGCATGAACGAAGATCTCTCCCACTCACGTCTACCTAGCGTCTCGCCCTCGCCTAGTGAAGAGATTCAAGCAAACAACAGATGAAGCACGTAAGAGTTTACCCAGGTTCAGGCCACTGTGTGGTGTAAAACCCTACTTCCTGCTTTGGTGGATTGGCCTCAGGAGCGCTGGAATATGAACTAGTACAGTCGTTCCTGAGCTCAGGAGGTGAGACCAGGAGGGTCAGGAGACATGTGTTCTTGCTCCTTTGTGTGGTGGCAGGGTTTGTGGATCTGCTCCACTTGACTCGTCTTGGTTCAACTTGATCCCCATAGTGAGGGTCCTAGCTACTTATATAGGCGGCCAGGGTCCTCTTCCCCCAAAATGTTTAGGCGATGATGCGGAGCATCCCACGATCATCCCCATGTTCACTTTGACAAGACCTCAAGTACCCACCATTGGACACAAGGTTCATTCGCTCCTCTCCAAACCTTCACATTCCACATGTGAGACATGGCTACTACATCATGCGTGGACCTTGTTCATACCCAGGTACATCCGAGACGACCATGGAGAATCCAAGGACCAAGGCCAAGCATGGAAGAGGAGAAGAAAGAAGGAGAAGGGACAAGACAGAAGATGCACGGATGATTCGGACCCCCAGCCAGACGATTCGGACCAAGCCCGGATGATCCGGACCGCCGCCCGGATGATCCGAGTAATGTGCCCGAAGACACCCGAAGCCTACACGACGAAGACGGATCATCCGGACGGCCGCCCGGATCATCCGGACCACCGACATCCGGATCATCCGGACCCCGCCTGTTCGCGTGACTTGGGCCGAGCCCGTGTACCCCTTTGCCCCCTCACTTACCCCTTCGTGGCTTAGACTATAAATAGACCCCCTCCTACTCCATTTGAGGGTTAGCTTAGGTTTAGGTCATTTGAGACATCCACTAGTGGTTCATCTCCTTGGGAGTGACTGCGGCGCCTCCACGGAGAAGATCCACACGGATTCAAGACCTCCTTCACGGAGATCCCGCGGGATACCCCAAGACCTCCTCACGGGGAAGAACTGGTTACCCTTTGTATCGTCCCTTGTTGATCATGGATATTGTATCTCTGTGTGTTTCGACGATCTAGCGTATGTGTGAGTTGTTCTTGTTGGTTTGAGTGCTTCTCTCGTGTTTCCCATCGTGTTTCCCCCTCGTGTTCTTCGTGGGATCCCCTCCATTTCGTGAAAGATCGGCCTATAACGGGTTGACCCCGCATCATATGGTATCATGAGCCACGGTTTCTCACGAATTTGGAGCCTCCCCACCGTTTTCTAGCCTAGTTTTGTTGTGTTCTTCCCCGAATTCGAAAATTCTCCACCAAAATAGCCCCAAATTTTTTGGTGATCTGTTGGTTTGATGAGATTTTGTTGATTTTGAACCATGGATTCGCTTGGTTTCAAGTGGATCTTGCATCTCCACAAGTTTTCCCACTTTCCATCCACGAAATCCTCACAAATTTGAGCCCAAAATCATCCATTTCCGCCCCAAAATTCGTCCCCGAGAGGAAATCCCGAGTGGAGTTGACCCGCCCGGATCATCCGTACAAAGTCCCGGATCATCCGGACACCTCCCGAATGAGCTGGACACTCTCCCGGACGTCCGGGTAATCCGTGCACCCGAATACCCGTACCTGAGCTGACGAACCCGGATCATCTGGACGTTTTCCCGGATCATCCGGACAAAGCCTGGAGAAGCTGGATTTTCTCCCGGATGTCCGGGTAACCCTGAAATTGACGCGGCTGAAATTTTGTTTTGGCCATAACTAATTCATCCGGAGTCCGTTTATGACGTTCTTGAGCTCGTTTTGAAGCTCTTGACATCCCCCATCCCAAAAAAATACCACAATAATTATTTAAATCCATCATATTTTGTGAATTTTGGCATCTTTGCCTAGGGCTTCCACCATATCATCCGCATAGCCACCATAGCCTTCCGCAACCTAACCCATTTTGTTTCCCATAGCATTTGTGGTTGCTTGAGTAGTGATTTGAGTCTCCTAAGGTGTTTAGGCTACTTAGGGACCATTGCTTCTTCATTAACCACCACCACCACATCTGCATACCTATTGCCCACTATACATTTCCACCCAACTTAACCCAATTTTGTTGAGCATGTTTGAGTTGTTGCTTGTGTCTCCTAAGGTGTTTCGGCTACTTAAGGACCGTCACGTTAACTCCGACAAGCATAACCCATCATTCCACTTCCGCCCTGCCGAGTGCATAAGCACCACCGCTTGTCCGCTACCACCATTTGACATTTGTCCTTGAGATTTTGAGTTGTGGTTTTTCCGTTTCCTAAGGTGTTTCGGCTAATTAGGAATGGGTCTACATCAAGAGCACCGCATCTCATCATCATCATCGGACGGTAACCTCGACGACATCATTGTATATTCCCCTTGCAATTGCATTGTTAACCCCTAGCCCATTTTGTGTCACTTCCCTATCGAGACTAGCCATTTGAGTATTGCCGGCAACATTACTTGTGCACATTAGTGATCATTGACCCGCGCATTCATTGCCTACATACCATATCATCTTGGTATCATCATATCATCTCTTGTGACACAAGGTTGTCATCGCATACACTCAATTGCTATCTTGGTTCGTGAAGTTTTGCATGAGAAAAGAGCTCAAAAGAGAAAGAGCCAAACAAGCTTTTAAGCAAAAAGAAAAAGATGAACAAAGAGCTTTTAAGTAAGAACCATAGCATCATACTACATTAAGATTGTCATACTCGATCATTTTGGATCATACCACCGGAATACCATACATATAGCATACTTGGGATAGAAGTCGTTGCATTTTGCTTAGTAGGTTGTGCACAAGTTCATATCCGCCTATTGTGCAATCACGCTAGCGTCTCTCTAGTGTTGTGCAACAAGAGAATTTTCGTGGATTCCACATTTTGGCTCATTCCTTGGTTGCGCGACCCCATCTATCTATCCGTGTGTGTGTTTCTGTGTGCCTCCCATATTTTTATTGGTCTACTTGTTTCACTTGCGAACTTGTGAATCTTTTTCAACATTATTGACTCTTGCTAACATTTTGCATCAAATTTTCGTGCCACTATCCTCACCAATCTCCACCAAAAGCTTTACTTGTGTAGGTGTGAGAATTGACAAGAATCGGTATCAATTGTGCTATTTCCTTGATACATTATTGAGTGATCATTGATCCATCTTCAACATTGGTCAAGGTACATTTGGTCTAGTTCTTATCTTTCTCCCACTCACCACTACTTGAGTATTGTGATGGATAGGCAAAGAATTTCACCTCCGGTCTTCGACATCAACGACGCGAACAACTACATCCGTGATCAAACCATCAGACTACAACGAGCAATACAAGAGCGCTTGGGCAACATCGCCATCAAACTACGACACTCCGAGACAAGGACAATGGCTTCCTTCGACGACATGTGCGACTCCTTCAACAAACAAATGGCGGAGCTCTGACACTTGGTGGTCGATTACAAGTGTTCTTCCCCTTCGTCATCCTCTCGGCGGCGACGTTCAAGTCACAAGTCTTCGGAGCGCCAACATGATGCAAGTGCAAGTCTTCCACATCCACACCGCCATGGCGACCATCGACATCGTCATGAAGGGAAAGTCACCTCCAAGCATCATGTGCACGACGACGATGAACGACATCTACCAAGAGCTCAAGCACGAAAACAGCACCATCACGATGAAGATGATCGACACACACAAACCTACAAGTCCGAACAAGCTCTACATCACGCCAAGGCCAAGCTTCAAGAGCACATAAGAAGACCGCGAGACAAGCACACCCAAGACGGAGCTATGGCTACAACCACCACTTCGGCATCTTCGCCAAGTGCAATCAAGGCATCTTTGCCTTCGGACGTACGGCATCTTCGCCTATTTCCCATGAGTTCACCTGCATCGACGTCTTCATCATCAAGGCGATCATCTACGAGCGACGGCAACAAGACGGTCGAGCATGGGCCATCCCCTTCGACCAAGGCGATGAGCATGAACCTCTTTGTCACCATGAAGACGGCGCCCATATTGGACTACTACTCTGGTTCAAGCTACGCGAGCAAGGATGAGACCTTCTCTTTGACCTCGGAGGAGCGTTATGATTTGCCGCATCATACGGCATTCATCTTTGGAGGCATTACGGATGAGGAAGTTGAGCATGGAGACTATTGCACCTACACCTCTTTGACACCCACATATGACGAGATGCCCCAATTCCCATGTGAGGAGAGCCACCACCACATGAGTGATATGAGTGACTCCACCATATGTGACATTGAGAGTATTTCCTTTGAGAGGATGAGAGTTACCACTACTAGCCCCATACATGAGAGCATGTCACTTCTCCTATGTGAGGTTGAGAGCCATTTGAGTGACTCCACCAACCATACGAGTGAGAGCACCCAAGAGGGAGTGAGTGAGCCACAACACTTAGTGAGTGAGGTAGTTGATAGGGCATGTGAGGCCACTATGATTTCTAACAACTTAACCTCTACTCCGAGTATGTTTTCTTCGGTGCTAGGTCTCCTACAAGAGGACATGCCTACCCTCGACGATTCCGTCCCTCAAATGGACAACCCGATGGCCATGGTGGAAGAAGATGCACCACCCACATGGTCCCATCATGATGAAGAAGAGCACGAGTGGATCTTGAACACCTCACCTACAACGCATGAGCGACGCTCCAAAGGTAAAATAGGTGAAGGTTATGCTCTTGTCCCACTAGTGGACTATCTTGACAATGATTGCTTGCATGATGTTGACACACCTATTGCCATGCTTCATGCTAGTGCGACTTCATCATGTCATGACTTACCTATTTATGATGAATATGATGATGAGCATGTTGAGTTGCCTAGTTGTGATGCCATGCTCCATAGGATATCATTTGAAAATTCTTTTGGTCACATCATGTTCGATAATCCTTTGAACTTGTCATATGCTATGAGTGAGATTTCTCATATTGCTTTCAATCTCAACATAGTAACTATGCATGCCCCATTAAAATCAATCCTATTTGCACTTGTGGCATAGATGACAATATGATGGTCATTGGCTTGTGTTTCTCTTGCGATGGTATTGACATGCTTCCTCTACATGATTTGCGCAATTCATCCACTATGCCATGCCATGAACACATTTTTCCAAATATGCATTGTTTTGGATGCTATCAATATTCTCCATGTGATGTTTCCATTGATGCTCATGAGGAGACCCCCATAGTTTCCCCATACATACTAGGAGCTCTTGATGCATTCCATACCTTGCATGATTGCCATGATTGTGTGCACCGTATGCATTCCATGAATAACAATGCTCTACATACTTCTCATGATGCATTAAACAATTTGAGTCTCCATTATGCCATACATAACAACAAACCTATCATGATGGATGACATGTTTCTATATCACGCATCTCATTTATTCGAGCATGGGCTATTTTGTGCTAACAAACACATGTACGTGCACATCATGATGGATGATGTGTACAAATACCACGCACACACAATTTTTTTCTTTGTCTTTGTTTTGTGTAGGTACTCATGAACATTTGTCAACCTCACAATCCCATGAGTTGACAAAACGAGTTCTTGAGAGCAACAATGATTTGGTATCCCGTGGATTGTCCCTACCACCCTTCTCTTCGCGCAACCACTATGTGCATCTCTTTTGCTTGGCTCTCACACGATTTGGGATATTTACCACTTGTTACATTATGCCCATTCTATCGTGTTCACTTTACATGCTATGCCTCTTGCTATAACTTTGCCATGCAATTGTGACCCTTGCTTGCATTTACCCATGATTGACCATTCTACTACTATGTGTATTTGCATGCTTGGTGGAGATACTTGTAGCTATTTCCATGATTTATTTGTGCCCCATGCTATTGATGCTTATTGTGTTGGGAGAGTCATGATGTACCATTCCTATTTACATATGTCCTCTCGCCAATACATTGATCCTATTTTTCTCATATCTTGCTTTTATGCTTGTGCTATGCCATGTGCATTATTCATGCCTACTATTTGCACACATGACATGCTTGCCATGATTACCTCTAGTACGTTGCATCTTTGCACTACTAGTTTGTTTGACTCGATCGCTATGATTGCTTGCTATGTTGCATCACCCATGTTCCACTCTTACTTGCTTTCTTGGGTTGATGACATATATGTTCATGCCATTCACATGATTCACATTGATCATTGTCACTTGTCTCCATTAGTTGCATCTATCATATTCACTTGTATTGAATGCAACAATGCTATATTTGTTGATCTTGGAGACTTGGACACCATACTTGTGATGCATGCTTGTTTGTTTGAGCCTAATGCTTTTGGTTGTTATCGCATCATATGCTTACATGTCATGCCACATTACCTTGTCCCTTCTTATGATAAACATGATGACTACACTTGTTGGGTATCTTACCATACGAATGATAGGTTTTGCAAGTCCGCTAACCTCATTTGTTCTTTCGAGTGTTTGTCATGTTCTTTCATTTTGAAGGATTCTCAAGGCGGTACCATCACGAGGCATCTTGGGCATGTGAAGGCATACACGTTGCCCGACACCAACACCTTCGAGAACATACATAAGGTGAATTCCTTCTTTGTGAGCCATCCTCACATATGCACATTGGATGGACCATACTTTCATTGTTGTTTTCTTCTTGTTGTCTACATGATACATCTACGAGATGGAGGACAGACATTGGAGATGGACCCTATAGACCTTCAAAATGAGGAGCGCTCGGACTTATTGGATGCACCTTCGGAATTCCACTATTGCCACGACATTGAGCATTGGTATATCAACACTCCTTTGGCACATTGCACCAAAACCTCCATACTACTTGTTGATTGTGTACCCACATGCCATGCTCCATGGACATATCATACCCATGACAAATTTGCATCTTATGCATGGATTGACTCACATTATGATTGCATTGTTGCATCTTGTATCCCCATGTCATCCATGATATATGATCTTGTGCATTTCCTTAGCAAATTTGTTGTGATCTTTCTTGACAGCATATTCATACATCATGATCATATTGCCCAACATCAATTGCATGATCACATAGTCATATTGAGCACCCATTGCCATGTTCATGCTCTTGATAAACCATCACACTATGACATCATTTTGCACAATGGTAGAAATTGTAGCTTTGTGCACCATGCCAATTACCCTACCTTTGTGCGCACAACAAATGAATTTGCTCACATGAATGCTTTACATGTCATTGTACATCTTTTAGATAAGCATCTTGTGCCTTCCCATGACCAAACTTGTCACATAGACTCATTCTTACATGATGGACACTTTGTGTGCGCTAACCATTGTATTTCCAAGTGTACTTTGTGTTTTGTCATTTTGCATGTACCACATAACGGAAACACCTTGGAGTATTTGGATTGCGCCATGCCCTCAACTTCGTCCATCTACAAGTCCGTTCACAACAACCGTTTCCATGGTGATGAGGTTTTTGATCTGAGGTCGGATCTTTCCCAAGGGGGAGGAGATGATGCGGAGCATCCCACGATCATCCCCATGTTCACTTTGACAAGACCTCAAGTACCCACCATTGGACACAAGGTTGATTCGCTCCTCTCCAAACATTCACTTTCCACATGTGAGACATGCCTACTACATCATGCATGACCTTGTACATACCCAGGTACATCCGAGACGACCATGGAGAATCTAATGACCAAGGCCAAGCATGGAAGAGGAGAAGAAAGAAGGAGAAGGGACAAGACAGAAGATGCCCAGATGATCCGGACCCCCAGCCGGACGATCCGGACCAAGCCCGGATGATCCGAACCCCCGCCCGGACGATCCGGGTAATGTGCCCGAAGACACCCGAAGCCTACACGACGAAGCCGGATCATCCGGACGGCCGCTCGGATCATCTGGACCACCGACACCCGGATCATCCGGGCCACCATCCGGATCATCCGGACCCCGCCTGTGCGCGTGACTTGGGCCGAGCCCGTGTACCCCTTCGCCGCCTCACTTACCCCTTCGTGGCTTAGACTATAAATAGACCCCCTCCTCCTCCATTTGAGGGTTAGCTTAGGTTTAGCTCATTTGCGACATCCACTAGTGGTTCATCTCCCTGGGAGGGACTGCGGCGCCTCCACGGAGAAGATCCACACGGATTCAAGACCTCCTTCACGGATAAGATCCCACGGGATTCCCCAAGACCTCCTCTTGGAGAAGAACCGGTTACCCTTTGTATCGTCCCTTGTTGATCATGGATCTTGTATCTCTGTGTGTTTCGAGGATCTAGCGTATGTGTGACTTGTTCTTGTTGGTTTGAGTGCTTCTCTCGTGTTTCCCATCGTGTTTCCCCCTCGTGTTCTTCGTGGGATCCCCTCCATTTCGTGAAAGATTGGCCTAGAATGGGTTGACCCCACATCAGGAGGGAAGGGATCCCACAACGGCCATTTTTGAGCGGGAACACAAGGACATTCCTATCCTGACAAAAGCAGTCTTCGCCTGCAAAAGGATCAGGCGGTGACGCGGTGGTGGGCTCGACGGTGACATCCTCCTTGTCGTCCTTGCGGTCTTCGGTCTTGTTGCACCAAAGGGGAAACCTTTGTCCCGCTCCTCGGGAACCTTCGTCTGCACTGCCTCCTTTGCACCGAAACGGCAATTGCGCTGCTGGCGGGCGCTGGCACCCGCTGGCGCGGTGCGTCACTACTTACGTCACTGCCTCCTCCTGAGGTAGGCTTGGTCTTGGATTCTTCGCCCCTCTGGAGTACTTTGCCGAGGCTGCTCCTGAGGGGGTCTTGACGTTGTTCTCCTCGCGAGGCTTAGCCCCCTCGCGAGGGTCTTGGGCAGCTGGTCGATCAGCTGGGCCGTACCAGGCTGTGGTAGGAGCGCGTCACGGCCCGCAGACAGGCAAGTCTGGGTACCCTGGTTCCCAGGATGTCGACAGTAGCCCCCGTGCCTAAGGGGGCGCGGAGTTGGCTTCGTGGCGAAGCCTTAGCCGAGGACGATGCCTCGCGGGCCCCAAAAAGGCTGCGGGCCAGGCTGGCGCACGACGGTTGGATGGGACGTGGGTGACCCTGCTCCCCACGCCGTCTCGGCAACCGTGTGTCTTGACAAAAAGGGGCCATCTCCTCTACGGGGGAGTTATCGCTTCCCTTCCTTCCTGCTCAGAACTCTTCCTCCTACGCCTCCCGCCTTCCTAAATCGCATACATCCTCCGACACCCTCAACAATGGCGAAGAGGAACAAGGGTACCGTGCTGGCGTTCGGATCTGCCTCTTCCCATGAAGTGACGCTCGAGGAGTCCTCCATCACCAAGGAGGAGGTCTACTCTGAGGTCCAACCTTTGTTGCCGAGCGCCCACAACGAGCATGGCCCGACGGGGATCTGGGTCGGATCCATCGCGAAACGGATCTTGCCGAAGTCCTGCTACCCCTTCTTTCTCCACATCATCTCCGTGGGGCTCGTGCCGCCCTTCTCAGAGTTCTTCTACGCCATCCTGGAACGTTACCAGGTGCATGCTCTCCATATCCAGCCTCGCTCCATCTTCGTCCTGTCTCTCTTCGCCTTTTACTGTGAGGCGCTTGTGGGGGTGAGGCCGACTGTCGCCCTCTTCCGCCATTTCTTCTCCATGCGCCGGTACGACGAGGGCCCGTGCTCGGGCTGCGTCTCCTTCGTCTTCCAGCGCCAGGGTTGTCGGCTGATGACGGCCGGGAAGAAGATAGACTCCCACCGGAAGAGGTGGGTCTATCTGGATGCCCAACGTGTCCATCCTCTGCTGGCACTGCCTACCGCCCGTCCGGCGAAACGCGTCGGCTGGAGCTACGCGAAGCTCACCGACCCCCTTGTTGGGCCTGTCCTGGCAAGGATTGAGGCCGACCTGGGCTCGAGGCTCGAAGGGGGCCAGATTGTGAAGGAGTTCTTGCGGCAGCGTCTGGTGCCGCTGCAGGCACACTCGCGACCCATGTGGGACCTAATGGGCGACGGTGACAGGCTCCGGCTACGCTCAGGGGCGCTGGCCGCGGCCGGTCTGGACTTCACCTCAGTCACTCTCCTAGGGATGGTTCCCGAGGACCTCAACGGAACCCACCTCCCGTTGTACAGCCACCCTGACAAGGTTGAGCTGTTGAAGGCCGTGTCAGGTTTTGGTGCACCCGTGGATGCTCCGCCCATGGTTGACGTGTCTTCTGGTGCCGACGATGAGAGCGACGAGGGGGGCTCAGAGGAGACACTGGACGATGAGGGGGACTCCTCCGAGGCGTCCGCTGGAGCAATGGCGCCAAGCACACGTGCCGCCGGACGGCCCCAAGCGACCACTCCACGTCGATACGGACGCGCTGCATCCTGGGGAAGCAATGTGGCGACCCCGCCGAGGGGCGTCGTGCCAGCGAAACTGGCGACCAATGCTGCGCCCAGGACTGTGGCCTCGCGCCTTGCCAAGATCCGGACTACCGGCACGCCCATAGCGCCAGCGGCTTCGGTCGACCTGTTGGTGAAGAGAAGGGCGCGCCTCGCCTCCGACGAGTAAGTGTGCAATCTCTTGCTATCCTTAGTTGTGTGTCCCTGACGTGCTTCTCCTGACGTAGCAGCCTGGGTGGCATGATGAAGAAGGCGAAGGGGGAGGTCACGTCGTGGTGCCCTGCCCCTTCTGCTGCTGATGCAACCGCGGAGAAGGGTGCCATGACGCCGGGCATCTCGGCCAATCGGGCCACCGATCACGCGGCGGCGGCTCACTTGAGGGCGTCCTTGCTCCCTGCGAGGCCGCCACGGCTTCTGCTCCAGCTGCTTCAGCGAGGGGGGCCGGAGCACTCGAGCCCCTGGTCGAGCAGCCGGTCTTGTCGGTGCTCGTGCGCCAGCCGGCGCAGCCTGGACCTGAGACCTTGGAGGCTGCCTTCGCCGCGCTGGGTCGGCTTCGCGCAGAACTTCAAGGTGGTGATGGCCACGCGATGGAAGGGCACTTGGGGCTGATCCATGGGTGGCTCCTGGCGAACGAGTCCGTGCGGGCCACCTAGAACCAGGCCTCGGCGATTGCTGCCAAGGGTCAAGAGGAAGCTGTGGCAGCCAAGCGGGCACGCGACACCGCGCGAGCCGATGCTGCGTCCTTCGAGAAGCTCTGCCTCAAGGCGGAGAGCGAGCAGGAGGCCCTTCGTGAGGAAGGCACTAATCGCGCCCTGGAGCTCGAGAGGTTGGGGAAGGAGCTCGAGGCGCAGACGGCTGAGACGTCCCGACTGCAACAAGAGCAGCTTGCTGACCGCGCGGCCCTGGAGAAGCTGAAGGTTGAGGTTGAGCAGGCCAAGGCGACCCAAGCTACTCGCGACAAGGAGGACGCCCTTGCGGCCTCAGCTGCAGTGAGTCGCGAGGCCCTCGCCGCCTTTGATCTTGAGGCCCGTACGGCGCTGCAAGCTGCCTACGGGGAAGGGTTCAAGAAGCCACTGGCCGCCCCGGAGGAAGGCCCCGCCAGGCTCCTCGTCGCACTTGTGAAGTCCCTGCGCGAGGATGCGGCCGCAATTGGCCAGTTAGCCGATGCCGAGAGTTGCACGCTCCTTACCTTGGTTCTGACGCACTTGTATAGCCACCTAAGTCTTCGTCACCCCACTCTTGACCTAGCCTCGCTATCCGAGCGTGTGACCACAGTCATGGAGGGCATAGCTGCCGAGGCCCTAGGGGCGAAGGTCACGGAGCTGGTGGAGGCGTTCCTCCAAGCCACTGCTACCGCAGCCGAAGAGGACGAGACTGGTGATGACGTGCTTGGTGATACCTGATCTGTTCCTATCCAGAGAGAGAAGTGCGAGTGCCTCGGGGGGGAGGGGGGCATAAGAACTTTTTTTGAATTTGACAAACTTGGTATTATTGTAATAGCTAGATGATTTCCCTGCTTGCTTCCTATCATGTTTGCTAAGGTGCTCTGCGTCGGTAGGGCCCAACCCCACGCATACCTCGATCGCCATTGAGCCCTCCAGGTGACCGGGGTTATTGTAATAACTAGACTCAAGGGATGAGGGGCGACGTGGCTAGTGAGTCCCCTGGGTCGCAATGCCCAGGGGTCCCCCTTGACCTTCAAGCGATCCCGGTTGCATTCTGCGTCGGCAGGGCCCAACCCCGCGCATACCTCGATCGCCATTGAGCCCTCCGGGTGACCGGGGTTATCGTCATAACTAGACTCAAAGGATGAGGGGCTACGTGGCTAGTGAGGCCCCTAGGTCGCGATGCCCAGGGGTCCCCTTTGATGTACGAACGGCTCTCTTCAAGGAGAACAAGCACATACCTTGCTCACGAGCCTTCGCTTGGGATGGGGGCGCGAGAAGGCCAGGTGTCTAGGCACCTGGTAGGGTGGCGTCTGCCAGGCGTGACCTAAGAATAGCCCCCAAAATGTCGTATTCAGGGCTCCACAAAACCCAAGAAGTTCGAACACAGGGGTGTGAGCGAAGATCTCTCCCACTCTCGTCTACCTAGCGTCTCGCCCTCGCCCAGTGAAGAGATTCAAACAAACAACAAGTGAAGCACGCAAGAGTTTACCCAGGTTCAGGCCACCGTGTGGTGTAAAACCCTACTTCCTGCTTTGGTGGATTGGCCTCCGGAGGGCTGGAATATGAACTAGTACAGTGGTTCCTAAGCTCAGGAGGTGAGCTCAGGAGGGTCAGGACGCAGGTGTTCTTGCTCCTTTGCGTGGTGGCGGAGTTTATGGATCTGTCTCCCTCTTGCGTAGCGGGGATCCTAGCTACTTATATAGGCGGCCAGGGTCCTTTTCCCCCAAAATTTTTAGGCGGAAAGGGATCCGACAACGGCCATTTTTGAGCGGGAACACAAGGACGTTCCTACCCTGACAAAAGCGGTCTTCGCCTGCAAAAGGATCAGGCGGTGACGCTGTGGTGGGCTCGGTGGTGACATCCTCCCTGTCGTCCTTGCAGTCTTTGGTCATGTTGCACCAATGGGTGAACCTTTGTCCCGCTCCTCGGGAACCTACGCCTGCGCTACATCCTTTGCACCGAAACGGCAACTGCGCCGCTCACGGGCGCTGGCACCCGCTGGCGCGGTGCGTCACTACTGACGTCACTGCCTCCTCTTGAGGCAAACTTGGCCTTGGATTCTCCGCCCCTCTAGAGCGCCTTGCCGAGGCCGCTCCTGAGGGGGTCTTGACGTCGTTCTCCACGCGAGGCTCAGCCCCCTCGCGAGGGTCTTGGGCAGCTGGTCGATCAGCCGGGCCGTACCAGGCCGTAGTAGGAGCGCATCGCGGCCCGCAGACAGGCAAGTCTGGGCACCCTAGTTCCCAGGACGCAGACAGTAGCCCCCGGGCCCAAGGTGCGCGGGGAGTTGGCTTCGGGACGGAGCCCTAGTCGAGGAAGAAGCGTCGCGGGCCCTAAGAGGCTGCGGGCCAGGCCGGAACGTGACGGTTGGATTGGACGTGGAGACTCCGCTCCCCACGCCGTCTTGGTCATCGCGTGACTTGACAACTCCTCGGCGCAGACGACGGAGGCGTTATGGCTGGGACACCATTGGCTGGCGGTTGGACTCCTCCGCCCTATAAATAGGACTAGGGGGGAGCCGCCAAGCCATTTTTAGGCCAGCGCCGTCTTCCTCCCTGCTTGTCCCCCACTCTCCCTCTTGCTGCGAGATCTCCATGGTGCCGCCGAGGAAGTCGTCCGCCACGGAGAAGGGGAAGGCCCTGAAGGATCTGGCCCCACTGCCACCAAAGAGGGGCCGCGGGCGTCCCTGCAAGCATGCCGCTGCGCCCGCGGTGAATCCTCTGGGAAGCGGGCTCGGCCTTCCTGGTTCTGTCACGGCCGTTGGTGAGAGGCGCGGTACGTCCTCCCGTGGTGAAGGTGGTCGAGGCCGTGGTAGAAGAGGAGGCGCGCGACGGCGCATGGCGGTCACGCGTCCCCCATGCCCGTAGCTCGTCTCCTTCGACGTGTCGTCGGAGTTCAGTGTGTGGGCATAGAAGCCTGGTGGCATGTGGCTCTGTCTTCCCCACTCGTTCGGCGACGTGTTACCAGCCGGAGGCCCCAGTGGCGTTTGGCTGCAGGCTGACGGTTGCTGCAGGGGTGCGTCCTGGGTGGAGATTGATGTGGCTCCCTCGGGCGATGTGTTCCTGTAGCGCGGTTGGCAATCGTTTTCTCGCGCACGCCGGCTGCAAGGGAGGTGTGCGCTCCTCTTCAGATACGATGGCGCCTCCACACTGTTTGTCAGGGTCTTCTCGGAGGAAGGGAGGTGCCTTGGGTGCTGTCCCGAGGCCGATGACGAAGAGGACGACGGGGACGGCATCTGGAGGAGCAGCTCCTCCTCCGGAGACGATCTTAATCTTGGGGGGCGCCGCAGGTCCCCCTTCTGTGGCAGTAGCAGCTCCTCCAGCAGTGGCGGCCGCGACGAGCCACCACGCCACCGAACTCGGCCTGGCGAGGGGAGGGGGTTGCCGCGCCGCTGTGGCTTAGTGAAGCCGGAGGAACTGGGAGACTCTGACTGAGCTGGAGCGGCCTCTGCTTCTTCTCCTTCTTTTCCTTCATGTCCCTTCTGTGTCAAAATTTCAAGTTGCCTCGAGGAGGCGTGTAATGGACTGTGATATATGTATGAAGCGAGAACTTGCTGTCATGTGTTTTTTTCTTGCCTTCGTGAGATTACTTAGCTTTTATGTGTCGCGATGTCTTGAGGCGGAGTCCTCCTGACTCTTTGGTGTCATGAGCCCCATCGGGTCGTGAGGAAGGCCAAATCTAGAGAGCTCGTGCAGCCCCCGAGCATGGGTGAGCCGCTGAGAGCTGCTGAGAGCGCCGAGCGTGGGTTAGAGCACCAAAGCCTGAGCCGGATCGGTAGGATAGGTTGCGCGGACTGGGAAGCCCGACGCTAGAGCCTGAGCAGGCTTGGCCAGGCGAGGTCACGGGGCCGTGGCAGACGAGAGGCGGTGACCGACCGTGCCCCAGCCCCCACACGCGAGGCGCGCAAAGAAGAGCTAGTGGCGCAGCCCTGCTCAACAAACTAAACTTAAAACCGGCGAGAAAGATCCCAAACAAGACTTTCAACCAAATGCAAGAAGCACGAGAAACACGAGAACTTCATAGCATGGGGTAGAGGAAGGGCTGATAGCCAAGTAAGTAGAAAAGGCTGACAGCCAAACACCAAGCCAAAAAAGGAAAAGGTCGCATCTGACCCCTACACTACGTCTTCTTCCCAGCGCGGAGCTAAGGACTGCCACTGAGGCGTGGGTGGGAGCCCCGTCTGAGGGCCCGTAGGCAATGCACAGGAGACTCCGAGGCGTGTACAGCCCCAACACATTATTACGTGAGAGTGTCACGAGCGGAGACCTTCACGGGCACGGAGCCTTGATTACTTATAGAACCTCCTGAGGTGTTCGATGTTCCAGGAATTCTGGATAGGTATCCCATCCTGCATCTCCAGGCGCACAGCACCGGGCCTAGAGACACGAGCGATTCTGAATGGGCCCTCCCACATGGGTGAGAGCTTGTGTAACCCCTCCTAGGAGAGGACCCGCCCGAGGACCAAGTCACCAATTGCAAGTGTTCTTGCATGGACGTCGCGGCAGTGGTACCGCCATAGCGCCTGCTGATAACCTGCTGCCCTGAGGGTAGCTTGGCGGCGGCCCTCCTCGCCGAGCACGAGGTCCATCCGCCAGGCGGCATCCTGGCATTCCTCATTGAAGGCCAAGACTCATGGGGAGCGATGCTTGACTTCGTGAGGGAGGACCGCCTCCACCCCATAGACGAGAAAGAAAGGAGTTTCCCCCATGGGTTTGGTGGCAGTGGTTCAGATTGACCACAGCACGGACTGGAGCTCGTCGATCCAGCCCCTGCCGGAAGCCTCAAGCTTCTTCTTAAAGCTGTGCGTCCTGAGGCCACACAGGACTTCCGCGTTGGCGCGGTCGGCCTGACCGTTGCTCCTGGGGTGAGCCACCGAAGCATAGGAGATCTGTGTTCCAAGGTTAGCACAATATGACATGAAGAGATTGCTTGTGAACTGTGAACTTTTATCCGTGATGATGCGGCTGGGGACCCCGAATTGCCTCACGAGGCCCTGGATGAACTTGACAGCCGACCCGGCTGGGATCGCGCGAATAGGCTCCACCTCTGCCCACTTGGTGAATTTGTTGATGGCGACGTACTTGAAGCGGTAGCACCCTGTTGCCCGGGGAAATGGACCCAGGATGTTTAATCCCCAGACCGCGAAGGGCCAGGAGAGCGGGATCGTCTGGGGGCCCTGCCCCGGTTGGTGGATCTGCTTGGCGTGAAACTGGCACGCCTCGCAAGCCCGCACAAGCTCCGTGGCGTCGTTGAGCGCCGTGGGCCAGTAGAAGCCGCTGCGGAAGACCTTGCCTACGAGGGTGCAGGACGACGAGTGATGACCACAGTCCCCACCGTGAATGTCAGCCAACAGCTCGCGCCCTTGCTTCCTCGAGATGCATTTTAGCGAGACGTCGTTGGGGTGCCTCCTGTAGAGTTCACCGTCTTGGATGCAGTAAGCCGAGGCCTGTCAAACCACGCTCTCTGCGTCTTCTTCCTTGTTTGGCAAGGTGTCGTGTTGCAGGTACATCTTGTTTCTTGGGTCCAAAACCCTCCTCGAGCTCCGCGGCGAGCAGCAGGAGGGCTCCGGAGGGTGGTCCGCAGGGTGGGGCGCCGTCCGGAAGCGCCGCAGGTAACCCCTGCTGAGGGGATGGTAGCTCACGGGCTGGCGGTGCTGTCGACAGCTTGAGTAGACGCTCTCGAAGACACCCGACCTCTGAGGCTCTCGCCTGGAGGCTCGTTTGGCGATGTCATCCGCTTCCTTGTTGGTGCCTCTCAGTACGTGCTGCACTTCCAGCCCTTGGAATCGCTTCTCCATCTTGCGCACTTCCTCCAGGTATGCCTCCATGTGCTCGTCCTTGGGCTTCTATTTCTTGTTGGAGAAGTCGACCAGGAGTTGCGAATCACCCCTGATGCTGAGACACTTGACCCCTAGCGCAGTGGCGGCCTTGAGCCCGGCAATTAGGCCCTCGTACTCTGCGATGTTGTTGGAGACCTTCTCGCCTTCCTGGAAGCAAAGCTGCAAAGCATAGTACAACTTATCCTGAGTGGGAGATACTAACACGGCGCCAGCCTCCGCACCAAGGCGCGAGAAGGCGCCGTCGAAGTATACCACCCATCCGTCTGGGGCTTCATCGCCGGGGGCCAATGAGCGGTCCTCGCTAGCCCCCCGCTCCGGCGCGTCAGTCCACTCCGCTACAAAGTCTATCGGGGTCGCTCCCTTGATCACTCGCGTGGTTCTGAACTCCAACTGGAATGCTTGAAGCTTGATGTTCCACTCGACGACTCTCCCGACGACATTCGGGCCCCGCAGTACCTTCTCGAGAGGATATGACGAAACAACCTTGATAGGATGGCCTTGGAAGTAGTGGCGCTGTTTCCTGGAGGCGACGAGGAGCGCCAGGAGCAGCTTCTAAGGCATCAGGTAGCGCGAGCGCGCGTCACGCAGTACGGTGCTGACGAAGTATATACAGGTGCTCCACGAGGGTCAGCACAGCAGGGTCCATGGGCGCTTTAGGAACCTTGGGTGCCTCTTGCTGAGTGGCGGGGCCGTCAGTGCCCGTGGTCGAATCTACCTCTGGGGCTGCGTCAGGGGGCGGCGCGGGCCCTGAAGATGCCGAGCCGCCCGGTGGCCTTGGGCTTCGGGGCCTTTCCTCGCGCTCCACGACCAGTGTCGTGCTGGCGGACTGAGGCGTTGCGGCGAGGTAGAGAGTCATGGCCTCCAGGGGTCGTGGCGCTACCATAACCGGCGAGCTGCTGAGATATTCCTTGAGGTCCCGGAAGGCGGCATCAGCCTCCGGAGTCCACTCAAAAGGCCCGTTCTTCTTCATGAGCTTGAAGAACGGGAGGGCGCGTTACCCAAGCTTAGAGATGAAGCGCCCCAGGAACGTTACCTAGCATCTTGCCCTCGCCCAGTGAAGAGATTCAAGCAAACAACAGATGAAGCACGCAAGATTTTACCCAGGTTCAGGCCACCGTGTGGTGTAAAACCTACTTCCTGCTTTGGTGGATTGGCCTCGGGAGGGCTGGAATATGAACTAGTACAGTGGTTCCTGAGCTCAGGAGGTGAGCTCATGAGGGTCAGGAGGCAAGTGTTCTTGCTCCTTTGTGTGGTGGCAGAGTTTATGGGTCTGCTTACCTCTCCCCTTCATAGCGGGGATCCTAGCTACTTATATAGGCGGCCAAGGTCCTCTACCCCGAAATTTTTTGGCGGCAAGGGATCCCACAACGGCCTTTTTTGAGCGGGAACACAAGGACGTTCCTACCCTGACAAAAGCGGTCTTCGCCTGCAAAAGGATCAGGCGGTGACGTGCTGGTGGGCTCGGTGGTCACATCCTCCCTGTCATCCTTGCGGTCTTCGGTCCTGTTGCACCAATGGGGAAACCTTTGTCCCGCTCCTCGGGAACCTGCGCCTGTGTTGCCTCCTTTTCACCGAAACGGCAACTGCGCCACTAACGGGCGCTGGCACCCGCTGGCGCGGTGCGTCACTGCTAACGTCACTGCCTCCTCCTGAGGCAGACTTGGCATTGGATTCTCCGCCCCTCCGGAACGCCTTGCCGAGGCCGCTCCTGAGGGGGTCTTGACGTCGTTCTCCTCGCGAGGCTTAGCCCCCTCGCGAGGGTCTTGGGCAGCTATTCGATCAGCTAGGCTGTACCAGGCCGCAGTAGGAGCGCGTCACGGCCCGCAGACATGCAAGTCTGGGTACCCTGGTTCCCAGGACGCCAACGGTAGCCCCCGGGCCCAAGGTGCGCGCGGAGTTGGCTTCAGGGCGAAGCACTAGTCGAGTACGAAGTGCCGCGGACCCTAAGAGGCTACTGGCCAGGCCGGCACGTGACGGTTGGCTGGGACATGGCGAATCCACTCCCCACGCCGTCTTGGTCATCGTGTGACTTGAAAACTCCTCGGTGCAGACGACGGGGACATTATGGCTGGGACGCCAGTGGCTGGCGGTTGGACTCCTCCGCCCTATATATGGGACTAGGGGGGAAGCCCCCAAGCCATTTTCAGGCCAGCGCCGTCTTCCTCCCTGCTTGTCGCCCGCTCTCCCTCTTGCTGCGAGATCTCCATGGCGCCGCCGAGGAAGCCGTCAGCCACGGAGAAGGGGAAGGCCCTGAAGGATCTAGCCTCGCTGCCGCCGAAGAGGGGCCGCGGGCGTCCCCGCAAGCATGCCCCTGCGCCCGCGGTGACTCCTCTGGGCAGCGGGCGTGGCCTTCCGGGTTCTGTCGTGGCCGTTGGTGAGAGGTGCGGTATGTCCTCCCGTGGTGAAGGTGGTCGTGGCCATGGTGGAAGAGGAGGCGCGCGACGGCGCATGGTGGTCGCGCGTCCACCACGCCCGCAGCTCCACTCCTTCGACGTGCCGTCGGAGTTCATGGTGTGGATGGAGAAGCCTGGTGGCTTGTGGCTCCGGCTTCCCCGCTTGTTCGGCGACGTGTTACCAGCCGGAGGCCCCGGCGGTGTCTGGCTGCAGGCTGACGGTTGCTGCAGTGGTGCGTCCTGGGTTGAGGTTGATGTGGCTCCCTCAGGCGATGTGTTCCTGGAGCGCGGCTGGCAATCGTTTGCTCACGCACGCCGGCTGCAGGGGAGGTGTGCACTCCACTTCAGGTACGATGGCGCCTCCACACTATTTGTCAGGGTCTTCTGGGAGGAAGGGAGGCGCCTTGGGTGCTGTCCCGAGGCCGATGACGAAGAGGACGACGGGGACAACATCCGGAGGAGCAGGTCCTCCTCCAGAGACAATCTTAGTCCTGGGGGCGTCGCGGGTCCCCCCTTTGTGGCAGCAACAGCTCCTCCAGCAGTGGCGGCCGCGACAACCCACCACACCGCCGACCTCGGCCTGGCGAGGGGAGGGGGTTGCCGCGCCGCTATGACTCGGTGAAGCCGGAGCAACTGGGAGACTCCGGCTAAGCGGGAGCGGCCTCTGCTTCTTCTCCTTCTTTTCCTTCATGTCCCTTCTGTGTCAAAATTTCAAGTTGCCTCGAGGAGGCGTGTAATGCATTGTGATATACGTATGAAGCAAGAACTTGCTGTCATGTGTTTTTTTTGTTGCCTTGGTGAGATTACTTAGCTTTTATGTGTCGCGACGTCTTGAGGCAGAGTCCTCCTGACTCTTTGGTGTCATGAGCCCCATTGGATCATGAGGACGGCCGAATCTAGAGAGCTCGTGCAGCCTCCGAGCAAGGGTGAGCCGCTGAGAGCTGCTGAGAGCGCCGAGCGCGGGTTAGAGCACCAAAGCCAGAGCCGGCTCGATAGGATAGGTTGCGCGGACTGAGAAGCCTGGGGCCAGAGCCTGAGCAGGCTTGGCCAGGCGAGGTCACAGGGCCGTGGCAAATGAGAGCCGGTGACCGACCGTGCCCCAGCCCCCACGTGTGAGGCGTGCGAAGAAGAGCGAGTGGCGCAGCCCTGCTCAACAAACTTAACTTAAAACTGGCAAGAAAGATCCCAAACAAGACTTTCAACCAAATGCAAGAAGCACGAGAAACACGAGAACTTCATAGCACGGAGTAGAGGAAGGGCTGATAGGCAAAGAAGCAGAAAAGGTTGACAGCCAAACACCAATCCAAAAAAGGAAAAAGGTCGCGTCAGACCCCTACACTATGTCTTCTTCCAAACGCGCAACTAAGGACTCCCACTGGGGCGTGGGTGGGAGCCCCATCTAAGGGCTCGTAGGCAACACACAGAAGACTCCGAGGCGTGTACAGCCCCAACTCATTATTACGTGAGAGTGTCACGGGCGGAGACCTTCACGGGCACGGAGCCTTGATTACAGATAGAACCTCCTGAGGTTTTCAATGTTCCAGGAATTCTGGATAGGTATCCCATCCTATGTCTCCAGGTGCACAACACCAGGCCTAGAGACACGGGCAATTCTGAACGGGCCCTCCCACATGGGCGAGAGCTTGTGTAACCCCTCCCAGGAGAGGACTCAGGACCAAGTCACCAACATCATGTGTTCTTGCCCGGACACCGCGACAGTGGTACCGCCGCAGCGCCTGCTGATAACGTGCCGCCCTGAGGGCAGCTCGGCGGCGGCTCTCCTCGCCGAGCACGAGGTCCATCCGCCAGGCGACATCCTGGCATTCCTCATTGAAGGCCAAGACCCGTGGGCAGCGATGCTTGACCTCGTGAGGGAGGACCACCTCTGCCCCATAGACGAGAAAGAAAGGAGTTTCCCCCATGGGTTTGGAGGTAGTGGTTCGGATTGATCATAGCATGGACTGGAGCTCGTCGATCTAGCCCCTGCCGCAAGCCTCAAGCTTCTTCTTAAACCTGCGCGTCTTGAGGCCACACAAGATTTCCGCGTTGGCGCGCTCGGCCTGACCATTGCTCCTGGGGTGAGCCACCGAAGCATAGCAGATCTGTGTTCCATGGTTAGCACAATATAACCTGAAGAGATTTCTTATGAACTGTGAACCGTTATCCGTGATGATGCGGCTGGGGACCCCGAATCGCTTCACGAGGCCCTGGATGAACTTGACAGCCGACCCGGCTGGGATCGCGCGAACAGGCTCCACCTCCGCCCACTTGGTGAATTTGTCGATGGCATCGTACATGAAGCGGTAGCCGCCCGCTGCCCGGAGAAATGGACCCAGGATGTCCAATCCCCAGTCCGTGCTTGCTTCATTTCATGTTTGCTTAGGTGCTCTGCGTCGGCAGGACCCAACCCCACGCATACCTCGATCGCCATTGAGCCCTCCGGGTGACCGGGGTTATCGTAATAACTAGACTCAAGGGATGAGGGGCTACGTGGCTAGTGAGGCCCCTGGGTTGCGATGCCCATGGTTCCCCCTTGACGTTCAAGCTGTCCCGTTTGCGTTCTGCGTTGGCAGGACCCAACCCCGCGCATACCTCGATCTCCATTGAGCCCTTCAGGTGACCGGGGTTATCGTCATAACTAGACTCAAGGATGAGGGGCTGCGTGGCTAGTGAGGCCCCTGGGCCGCGATGCCCAGGGGTCCCCTTTGACGCACGAATGGCTCTCATGAAGGAGAATGAGCACCATACCTTGCTCATGAGCCTTCGCCTGGGATGGGGGCACGAGAAGGCCAGGTGTCTGGGCACCTGGTAGGGTGGCGTCTGCCAGGCGTGACCTGAGCATAGCCCATGTGCCTAGCCCCCCTTGCGACACCCATCCAAGGAGAAGTTGCGAGTGTCGTGAGCTGAAAAGCTCCCTGAGGTTGGTGCGACCACTGGGGGGCGCCCTCAGTTGTTTATAACTAGCGCGGAGCATAGAGCTACCACACTTGCGGGGAGTGCGGGCATAACCGTGCCTCTGTCATAGCGGCCAGTGTGGAGCTTGGTGCTTTCACTGGTTTGTGGGCATAACCGCTCCTCGGTCAGATCTGCCAGCGCGGAGCATGGTACTTCCACTAGACCATGGGAGGGAGCCTCCCACCGGGAGAGACTCCGGGGCGTGTACAGCCCCGTCCTGACACGTCGCTTGCACGGTAGGATAGCCAAGGTGTATATGGGCCCTCCTCACGACGAGCTGAACGACTCTGAGGAAGTTCTCGTGAGCTTACGCATCACTCACGAGACCCTACCCTGAGGCGGGTTGCGCCTGAGTCTTCTTCTACAAAATGTGAAAAGAGAGGTTCTGTGTCGACCTGCGCCGAGTGCATCTCTAGAGGGTATCGCATCAGAAGGCCGCAGCACCAGCAATCCCAGGAGGTGACGTCACGGGAATGGCTCGCAAGACAGAGCTCAGCCGCTGGATTTGTCGGTGTTGCAGGGACGGACCCGAGCACAGACGCCGTGCCCAGTCTTCTCATGCAACGAGCCAAAAGAAAAACAACCGGTGCGCGGTTCCCACGTGAGCGAGGCACCTGCCACGGGCCCCTACTTACCCATCCACAATTAGCCCAAGCGAGAACAAGGCACCAAGGACCACGGGAGGTCACGTCAGAGGAATGGCTCGCGAGACAGAGCTCAGCCCTTGGGTTTAGCAACGCTATAGGGACGGGCCCGGGCACAGACGTTGTGCCAGTCCTTAATCATGGGGCGGTCGCGAGTGGGCTCACAAGGGCTCATGACCTTAGTGGTGGTGAGAACGCCAAGCAGTCATATAATGCGAATAGAAAGAAGTAACTAGCCTTGATCATGCACAAAAAGGGAGACAACTGCGGGGGAACAACCCCCAGCAGTCCAAGGATGATGCAGCCCGGGGGGCGCCCTCGATTTGATACCTGAAGCGTCACCTGGTACTTGTTGAAGAATAGTTGGGGTAGCTGAAGATGCGAGCCATGCGGGTCGCTCCTAAAGATCGTCGGGCTCCTGAGGCCCAGGGGCTCCGAAGGCTCTCAGTGGTCGCGTGGGTCCGGTTGTTGCTCCCTTTGGACCGCCTGCCACTGAGCCTCCCGAGCCCCCAAGGCTTGTTGTGCGAGATGCTGGAACGTGGCAGCTGTGTTGCGGAAGCCGAAGAGAGTGCGGACGTAGCTGCAGTGGAGGGCCCTCCTCCGGCTGACCGCCGTCGGCCAGAAGGGCTCCTGAGAGGCGGCTCGGTTGAGACCCGCGACGGCAACGCAAACGCGGAAACGGTCGCTCGGGCTGCGAGCAGGTGAGCTTGGGGTTGTGCGGTTACGCCCACCGTGGATGAGCCTTGCGTACTGAAGTTCCTCGGTAACTTAGTCGTTGAAATCCTAAGCCCCCAGCTCTGAGCGGTCCACGCTGGGCTCACAAAAACACGCGTCGAGACACGTATGTAGGTGGTGCCCGAACACCTCCCTCGAGACGCAGGTCAGTCCGAAGACACTCCAGAGGAGAGCCCCCGAGCCCGTCACAAGAGGGGCGTCGGGCGCGCCTCCCTATGCGAGGGTGGAGGGCGCCTCGTCAGCAGGTGCGAGTCCTGAGGCGGGGCCGTCAGGAGCCCTTGTGTCCTGAGGTCCGTTGACGTGCAGGGTATTCTTCTTCTTGGGGGCGGTCTGCAGGGCGAGGACGGCTCCATCCTCATCGGAGCATTCGACCGCCGCGGTCTGGTAGTCGCACTCCAGGGAACGCACCGCTTCCTTCTCGTTGGAGGCGATCGTGATGACTCCGCTACTTCTGGGCATCTTGAGGATGTTGTAGTCGTGATGGGTCGCCGCCATGAACTTGGCAAGGGCAGGATACCCCAGGATGGCCTATGCACTTGAGCTGGTCCTTGGGGTCGAAGGCGATGACTTGCTTGGTCCACCTGAGGTTGTGCGCGGCGTCAGGCCTGGGAAGCGCTGCGTTCACCTCACGGGCGAACTGCTTGAAGATACGATGGGAAGCCGGAGCATGGGCTCTTCCCAAGATGCATGCAACTGCACGCGGCTCCTGGAAGCCCCCTGCTCTTTCTCCCTAGCGGTCGTCGTTATTCCTTCTTGGCGGTGGTGGTAGCGGAGGCAGGCCTCCATTGCCCTGTGGGCGACCCTCACGATGCTGGTTGTGCCAGGGGCGCCACGAGGCTGCTCTTGCCAGTGGTCTTCACACGGCTGTTCGCGCCACCCTTGGCGTGAGTTCCTGCCGTCCCAACGTCCTCCACCTCGGCCTCCTCCACGGCCGTAGCCGCGGTTGTCACGCTCAGGGCGCTGCCTTATGCGCCAGCCGCGCATCGCCCTGAGCTCCTGGCAGTCGTTGGTGTTGTGGTTGTGGACATTGTGGAAGACGCAGTACGGTCGGTTGTCTCTGGGGAGGTCATCGTAGCAGCAGCCATGCTTCACTTTTGGCTCCGCAGCCAGCACGGCAGGTCCGTTGCGCTTTGCTTCTTTGGCCTTGGCCTTCTTGTCATCCGCCACCGCCTTAGGCAGCTCCTGAAGGGAGAGGCGTCCTTCCTCCGCCCTGGCGCACTTTGCCGCGAGCTTGAACATCTCGAGGGCTGTGTACATGTCCTCGTGGATGGTGAGCTCCTCCCTCATCCTGACGTCGCGGACGCCGTCGGAGAACGCCGAGATGATGGCCTCGTCCGAGACCCTAGGGATCTGGAGGCGCATGGTGTTGAAGCATTGGATGTACTTTTGCAGGGTCTCTCCCGACTGCTGCCTCATGCGGCGCAGATCAGCACCTGCCGGGACTCGGTCGCGGGTGCCTTGGAAGTTGGCGACGAAATGCTCACGAAGCTCTTCCCAGGAGGAGATGGATCCCACGGGGAAGTTCAGGAGCCAGGAGCGTGCGCCTTCTTTGAGAGCCATGGGGAACCAGTTCGGCATGACCTGCTCAGTGTCGTTGGACGCCTCGATGCTCAGCTCGTAGAGTTGGAGGAACTCCGTGGGGTCGGTGGTGCCGTCGTAGCACGGAGGCAGGTCCGGCTTGAACTTGCCGGGCCAGACGAGGTGCCGTAGATCAGGAGCTAGGGCGCGACATCCAGCCACGCTCATGATCGCAGGCGCCCCCTATGCCTGCGGTGATGGTTCTTGGGGCGCTAGAACCACCACCTCCTATGGCGTGTGGTACTGGCCCTGCGGGCCAGGAGGCCCGCGAGCCCCTGTCTGGGGATGCGGAATCACCTGGCAGCTCTCCTCGTCGCGCGCATGGGCTCTGCAGGGTTGCTCACGTCGAGGAGCCTCGCGCCGGACCTCCTGGCCGGCGCCGTAGAGTTGAGGCGGAGCCGGGACTACGTGGCCTTCGTTCCCCGTCAGGGGCGACGGGGGACGGGAGGAGTGTGTTGGTGCAGGTGCTTTTCCTGCGGTGTTGACGAGCTCGGTGATGCGGCGGAGCCACTCGTCGTAGAGGTCATCTGTCGGGCGGTAGCGCAAGAGCTCACGTGCCATCAGCAGCGCAGGCTGCTTATAGACCGGCCCGCAGCAGACCAGCGAGGACGACACCGCGGCTGGTGAGGGTGAAGGCGTCGCTGTGCGGCCATCGCGCCGCATGGAGGGCGGCAGCAACGAGTCCTGCTGCTCGTGTACGGCCGGGTCGGAGGCGGCATTGGCGACCGGCGAGTTGGGGCGGAGCAGCGCGCCGTTGCCTACAGGCGCCGTCTGAGCAACGTTCGTGGCGCGGCGGGCGACGCGAGCTCGGCGTGTGTCCACCATGGCTGTTGAGCGAAGTCGACGATGAGAGCTGGGCGAGGTCGTCGGAGAGGTGAGATCTCGACACGCCCCCTACCTGGCGCACCAAATGTCGGATTTCGGGCTCTGCAAAACCCAAGAAGTTCGAACACAGGGGTGTGAACAAAGATCTCTCCCACTCACGTCTACCTAGCGTCTCGCCCTCTCCTAGTGAAGAGATTCAAGTAAACAACAGATGAAGCACGCAAGAGTTTACCCAGGTTCAGGACACCGTGTGGTGTAAAACCCTACTTCCTGCTTTGGTGGATGGCCTCAGGAGGGCTGGAATATGAACTAGTACAATCATTCCTGAGCTCAGGACGTGAGCCTAGGAGGGTCAGGAGGCAGGTGTTCTTGCTCCTTTGTGTGGTGGCAGAGTTTGTGGATCTGCTCCACTTGACTCGTCTTGGTTCATCTTGATCACCATAGTGAGGGTCCTAGCTACTTATATAGGCGGCCTGGGTCCTCTTCCCCCGAAATGTTTAGGCGGGAAGGGATCCCACAACGGCCATTTTTGAGCGGGAACACAAGGACGTTCCTATCCTGACAAAAGCAGTCTTCGCCTGCAAAAGGATCAGGCGGTGACGCGGTGGTGGGCTCGACGGTGACATCCTCCTTGTCGTCCTTGCGGTCTTCGATCTTGTTGCACCAAAGGGGAAACCTTTGTCCCGCTCCCCGAGAACCTTCGTCTGCGCTGCCTCATTCGCACCGAAACGGCAACTACGCCGCTGGCCGGCACTGGCGTGGTGCGTCACTGCTTACGTCACTGCCTCCTCCTAAGGCAGGCTTGGTCTTGGATTCTCCGCCCCTCCGGAGCACCTTGTCGAGGCCGCTCCCGAGGGGGTCTTGACATTGTTCTCCTCGCGAGAGTCTTGGAAAGTTGGTCAATCAGCTGGACCGTACCAGGCCGTGGTAGGAGCGCGTCACGGCCCGCAGACAGGCAAGGCTGGGTACCCTAGTTCCCAAGATGCCGACAGCAATATCTAGCATATGCAAGGAAGAAAAAGAAAACAAGATCAATCTCAACATAACGAGAGGTAATTTAGTAACATGAAAATTTCTACAACTATATTTTCCTCTCTCATAATAATTGCACGTAGGATCATAAGAAAATTCAACTATATAGCTATCACATAACATATTCTCAACACAATCCACATGCATGCGAAGTTGACACTCTTCCAAAATAGTGGGATTAACATTAACTAAAGTAATGACCACTCCAAACCCACTTTTAGTATTATTGCAAACATTATTATAAATCTCATATATATCATGGGGCTTAAATAAATTTTCAAGATCATAAGAAGAATCACCCCAATCTTGATCATTCCAACAAATAGTAGTCATAGCAAAACTATCATCCCCAAGCTTGTGGTTTTGCATATCATTAACACAATCAACATTAAGATAATTTATAATAACATCGTTGCAATCATGCTTTTCATCGAAGGATCTATCAAGTCTGGGTGCAGTAGCAATGATCTCATGTTTAACATAAGGAACTATAGCAAATTCATCTTCATAAATATTGGCATCATGGCCACTAGAATAGAAAGTGTCATGTTCATCAAGGGATATTTCAATCAAATCATCGGAATCATAATTGTCTATAGATTCATGCATATCATTATTTTCTTCCAAAGCAGCGGTCATTCTTTCAATAAATTCTTTGACATAGATATTATGAGCTTAGTTTTCAAAGCAATATTTAAGTATGTCGAAATTTTCAGATTCGCAGAGTAATATCATACTTTTCAATCAAAGAAGCAACTTCATAAGCACTCTTAAAAGCAACAAATTCTTCAACTTGTTCGATATCGTAGTAACTATAAACACCCTTTGCATAAGAATATAAGAATTCATTATCATTAAACTCACATAGGTAGGGGAGGTGTTTTTTAGGGTTCTTAGAGCAAAAAGTAAAATCACAAATTTGACAAAGATTCCAAGCATAACACAACAATCTGTTTATTTTATCCCATAAGAGTCTCCCTTTTTCAGACAAACGGTGACGCACAAAATGAGCATGCTCATCTAAAGATTTCCCATCAACTAGGCTAGTTGGGGTTTCAGCACGAGCGCATAAGGATCAAAGATTATCCAAGTAGAACACTTTAAGTGGATCAATATCAATAGATTTTTAGCAAGCAAGCAAATAGAAGGCACATGGCAACACAAGCAAACAAAAAGGGGAACGGAACAAAGGCAAAGGTGAAGTGGCGGAGAGGAAAACAAGAGGCAAATGGCAAATAATGTAATGCGAGGGATAAGTGTTTGTGATGGGTACTTGGTATATGACTTTTGCGTAGATCTCCCCGGCAACGGCGCCAGAAATTCTTCTTGCTACTTCTTGAGCTTGCGTTGTATTCCCTCGAAGAGGAAAGGGTGATGGAGCATGGTAGCATAAGTATTTCCCTCAGTTTTTGAGAACCAAGGTATCAATCCAGTAGGAGACCACATGCGAGTCCTTCGTACTTGCACAAACAAATAAGAACCTTGCAGCCAACGCGATAAAAGGGGTTGTCAATCCCTTCTCGTTCACTTACAAAAGTGAGATCTGATAGATATGATAAGATAATATTTTTGGTATTTTTGGTATAAAGATTGAAAGTAAGTAATGCAAAGTAAATCAAATAGTTGATGGAAGATTAATATGATGAAGATAGACCCGGGGGCATAGGTTTCACTAGTGGCTTCTCTCATGATAGCAGATTTCTACGATGGGTGAACAAATTACTGTCGAGCAATTGATAGAAAAGTGCATAGTTATGAGAATATCTAGGCATGATCATTGTATATAGGCATCACGTTCGTGACAAGTAGACCGAAACAATTCTGCATCTACTACTATTACTCCACACATCTACCGCTATCCAGCATGCATCTGGTGTATTAAGTTCATAAGAACAGAGTAAGAGGGAGAAACTCAAGCAATATGATATAAACCCCATCTTTTTATCCTCGATGGCAACAATACAATATGTGCCTTGCTGCCCGGGCTGTCACTCGGAAAGGACACCGCAAGATTGAACCCAAAGCCAAGAACTTCTCCCATTGCAAGAACTATAGATCTAGTAGGCCAAACCAAACCGATAATTCGAAGAGACTTGCAAGGATATTTAAATGATACGTAAAAGATTTAATTAAAGAATCCAATATTGTTCATAGATAATCTTGATCATAAACCCACAATTCATCGGATCTCGACAAACACACCGCGAAAAGATTATATTGAATAGATCTCCTCTAAGATCGAGGAGAACTTTGTATTGAGATCCAAAGAGAGAGAAGATGCCATCTAGCTAATAACTATGGACCCGAAGGTCTGTGCTAAACTACTCACAACTCATCGGAGAGGCTATGGTGTTGATGTAGAAGCCCTCCGTGATCGATGCACCCTCCTGTGGAGCTCCAGAAAAGGCCCCAAGATGGGATCTCAGGGTACAGAATGTTGCGGTGGTGGAGTTAGAATTTTGTGGAGGTCCCCGATGGTTTCAGGGTACGTAGGTATATATAGTGTAAGTGCATCTAGTGCCCCCTAGTTGGCTTTGGAGTATTGATGATAAACGTGCTTGAGGGACTGACGTGTTTGTGAGAATTGCAGGATAACACAGGTAATAGTGCCTCACAGATTCGGTTTCACCTCCAGAGATGACCCCTAGAAATGTGTGAAGACATTGAAGACAGTGGTGGTGTGTGAAGACATTCACTTGAAGTTAATGACCTGTAAAGACATTCATTGAAGACTATGGAATGCAAAGACATAGTTTCTTCCGTAGTTCTTTTTCTTTCTTGAGCCATAGGAACCACCGTACTGTTAAGTGGGGTCCAAGTGGACATAGTCGAATGACTGATGTGATACTCAACCAAAGCACCTATGTCTTCAAGCGAAGACAAATGAGAGCAAATCTTATCCAGAGCTGGATAAGTCAGCCTTACTTGGAGCTCAAGTAATGTTGTCGCGTGTGTTCCCAATCCGACCATTGGACACGTGTCAGTTCCTTAGTGACCAAGGGTCATTTCGGACATATCATATCAGGTTGCCTCATGGGTATAAATAGCCCACACCCTACACCATAAATTGGTGGCTGCTCAGAGTTAGTGCACGGCTTTTGTTGTTTGAGAGCAACCCACCTTCGAAGCCCTTGAGAGAAAAGATCCTTGTGAGGACAAAGCCCAAAACACCCAGAGCCAAAGAGTGTTAGGCATCAGTGAAGTCTTTCTATCTGTGTGATCTGAAGACTTGCTACACTTGAGGAATGTACTTCCTCCAGCTGGTTAGGCCTCATGTTCTGAGCGTCCTAGAGTGATTGTGGGTCGCTAGTGAACGAAGTCTGTGAAGGTTCGGAATTCTACCTTGAAGACTTACCAGAGTGATTGGGCGAGGACTGTGCGTCCTTAGCTCAAGGGGAATATGGTGAGGACTGTGTGTCCGGGACAGTGTGTCCTCGGGTTTGAATACTTAGCCGCCCTAACCAGATGTACAGTTGACACAGCAACTGGAACTGATCTACCAAATCAATGTCTCCATCAAGAAAATGGTTCTATCCTCAACTTCCTTTACATTTCAGTTTGTCTTCGTGAAGTTATTGCTTGTTAGTCTAATCTGTTTGACCTCACTGTGTGAAGACTGTTCCCTGTTTAGCTTTAGTTATGCCTTCCATCGCGATCCATGTTATCTAGCTATCAATAGTCTTCGTATTACAGTCATGATGCTTGCTTAACTATTGTGTGCCTGGATACGTTTATCTTCCACTGCTTACCATATAGGTTCATTTCTATCGTTTGTCTTCAAAGCCTTCGTGTTTTGAAGACTTTCATAAAAATCGCCTATTCACCCCCCCTCTAGTCGATAACTTGCACTTTCAATTGGTATCAGAGCAAGGTGCTCCCTTGTTCTGTGTGATTTGGTTTAACCACTTGGAGTTTTAGCTATGTTTACTGCAGGGATAATCAAAGTCTCCGCTGTGTATCCTGTCTTCGATGGCACTGATTACCCCTACTGGAAGAATAAGATGCGCATGCATCTTGAAGCTATTGATGTCGACCTCTGGTATGTCGTCAAGAACGGCGTTCCCAAGGCCGGTGAAGGTGTCACTCCTGATGATGTCAAGAAGTTCATTTAGCTGGATTCAACTGCCAAGAATATCATCTGTGGTCATCTGACCAAAGGACAGTAAGGCCGTGTGAGTGCTCAGGAAACGTTGAAGCTAGTCTGGGACTGGCTCTCCAAGGTCAACGAAGGCATCTCAACCCAGAGAGACTCAATGATCAATGTACTTCGCAACCTCTTCAACCGCTTCAAGATAAATGACAATGAGAACGTCCAGCTCACATTTGATCGCCTCGCTAACATTACCAATGAGTTTCATGCACTCGGCGCCACTGAGATCACCAAGCATGAAATCGTCAAGACACACCTGAGATCACTTGACAGCTCATTTGACACCCTAGCCCTGATGATTCAAGAACGTCCTGACTACAAGACTCTTGATCCGTCTGACATACTTGAGAGGCTCGACACACATGAGTTTCAGCTATCTGAGAAAAGAGACATCTAAGGACCCAACTATGGCTGAACTTGCGCCTTGAAGGCAAAGGTTGTTTCCTCATCTGAAGAAGAATCTGACTGCAGTTCTGACCATCCTGAAGACATTGGCAGAGAACTAGCGATGCTTGTGAAAAAGTTTCAAAGGTTCTCAAGGAAGAAAAACTTCACAAAGTCTTCAAGATCCAGCTCAAGAAATTATGAAGCTTCTTCTCGTGACTACAAGAAGATAACTTGCCACAAGTGCAAGAAACCAGGTCACTACATCTGTGAGTGTCCACTGTGGGACAACAAGAACAAGAAGAAGAAGAAGAAGAAGAAGAAGAAGAGCAAGGAATATGATTCTGATGACAAGAAGAAAAAGAAATTCCCAAAGTCTTCTTCCAAGTATTCGTCAAAGTCTTCATCACACAAGAAGAGCTCGTTTGGCAAGGCTTGTGCTTTTGTTGGCAAAGAGATGGATTCAGAGGAGGAGTTTGCTTGTGAGGAGGCAGAGGTGGAGTCTGAGGAGGAGTCTAATTCAGGCGTGGCAAGCCTGGCTCTGGCTTCAGCATATGTCACCAAGTCCATCTTCAACACTGAAGACCATGGCCTCGTCACCAACACAAATGCCAAGGATCAGGATGACTCTACTCCCACCTTCTGCTTCATGGCACGTGGTGCCAAGGTAAAATCACGCGATGCTTACTTTCAAACATCAAGTGAAGATGACTCTTATTGTGAATCCAAACCTAGCTAGAAAACACTTGCTAAAATTGCAACTGAACAACAGAAAGCTATGGAACATAGTCAAAAACTGTTAGACAAAAGCGATGATCTGTTGGATGCGGAAATGACCCGATCTCAGTCCTTAATTGAAGACATCAAAAATCTTCATGTTAAGTACGAGGAACTTAAAAGTCATCATGAAAGACTCTCAACTACTCATGAAAAGCTTTCCTATGATTATCTTCAAAGGAAGCAAGATCCGCTTTAAAGAAAAAGATCTTTACTTCACACAATCTCGATTTGAATTATCATTTGGTGAACCGGGCATCTCGGACAAAGACAATAACAAGAAGAGATGGGAAGACCCTTCGCGGTCCTGCTCCCTGGTCTCTACCTTGCTTACCGCCCCTCGTAGGGGCAGGCTCGCTTGGAAGGATAGAGCGCCGCAAGACAAGATGGCATATTGAAGGGAAGGCTATGAAAAGAATTATGTGATCCGCGATTACTAGCGATTTCAACTTCATGTTTCCGAGTTGCAGAGAACAATCCGAACTGAGGCAATCTTTCCGGATTCATTCAGCACCGAGCCGAGCGAGCGTAGATTCAATATGTTGATTGTACCGAACGAAGGATTTGCCTTATCACGAAAGCCACATTCGTTTCGTTTGAGGAAGTCACACGTCCTGTTCCCTATAAATAAGGAGATTCATTCTTTTTTTTCAGAAATCCCCTCTTCTTCCTCCTCAAGCCCCTATCACAAGACCAAGCGGATCTCATCCTGCAGAAGACTCAGAGCGGATCTATCTAATGGCATGGCTGGCTGTCGGATGTGATCTATTCTCGTGTCACATCGCTCGTCCTTCCTTCTCAATGCCCGGGCATCCATCCAATGCATGATTTTTGATAGCGTCGAACATGAGCGGACACCCACACAATCTCGATTTGACACAGCAACACTTTCCACCTCTCTTCCTTCCCTTGGATCAGATAGGAAATCCTCACTTTTCCAAGACAGAAGAGAAGCAAGCAACGGATTGAGCAACTAGCGCGAAAGCCGTTGCGCGTTAGCGCATCCGTTTTCTTGCTTGATTTTTATACGATTTTTTGAGCAACAACTTGTGAAATTGAGAGTTGCTCATGAAGATCTTCAAAAAGAGAACGAGACACTTCATGCTCAACAGATCAGTCCCGCGCAGGAAGGATTTGAACCACAATGTCTAAAATGACTTGAGCGTGATAACGCTACCTCTATTGCCGAATGTTCTATTGCTGCTACTGCTGCAATATCTTCAACTGCTGATGTGGTAACTAACCCCTCTAAGGAGGATACCACTAATTTTGCTGATGAGAATGTTAGATTGAAGACATTGCTTGAAACAGGAATGTTCAAAAGTCTTAAAGGGCATCAGACACTTTGTGATGTCCTAAAGAAACAGATTCTGAATCGAAACCCTAGGAAATAGGGTGTTGGGTTCGAAAGGGAAATGAATGTTGATGGTTCCTACAGGAAGCTTGAGTAGTATCCCAAAACCATATGGGCTGCTGCAAACGGTCCACCAGTAGATCCATCCACTTTATCTGGCTTCACTTGTGCTAACCCGATTATTATTGATGAATCATTTGATGCAAACTATAAACTATTTAAGAATCGGAATGGTGAAGTGTTTGCCAGGTATATTGGTACTAACTGCAGGAATGGGCCACCTATGAAGAAGATCTGGGTGCCCAAAAGTTGTCTTGGGAATCTTCCTATGAATGTCATCATGACACCACCTAGGAAGAAGACAAACCCCAGACCAAGGGCTTCATATGGTCCAAAGGCTTCATACAGACAGAGGACTCAACAGAGTCACCCTAGCGCCAATGTTTTGCAGGGAAATCATACTCAGACCTATGAATATGAGTGTGTTTCCTCAAACCGCTATGTTCATAAAATTAAGAACTTTTATGCTTATTGATATGACTATTATTCACCTCCTGCAAGGCTATTTGCTAGGGCTCCTAAGATAAAATTCTGAGATGCTGCACTTACACTTATTTCTTCTAAGCCACCCCTAAATATGTGGGTGGTTAAGAAGAATTAACTTCTCTTGCAGGGAAGGGTCTCCAGCCGAAAATCATTTTTTGACGCCAATGCTGGGGACCTTAAACATCTTGTGGGATGCAAGATCAAATGTCAAAATGGTTTAACCATGTATTTCGTCCCGTGGTTTCTTGACAATCTTCCTATCTTGGCTAACAATGACCTAAACTTTGATAGCATGCTTGTTTGTCAAATGTTTATGCTTCACACTTCTCTTTGTGAAGACTATGCTGCTAATTGATCTGTAGGGTACTGCTTCGGAAGCCACTGAATGGATAATTGACAGTGGATGTACCAACCACATGACTGGTGATCGACGTCTTCTCATGGACTCAACTCTACGTCCTTCTCCCAAAAGTCACATCACATTCGCTGACACTGGTAAAAGCAAGGTACTGGGACTTGGCAGAGTTGCGATCTCAAAGGATCAACACCTGGACAAAGTAATGCTTGTTGAATCCCTTGTATACAACTTAATGTCAGTCTCCATGCTATGTGATCTAAATATGATTGTGATATTTGGAAAATATTGTTGCCTTGTGCTTATGGAATCTGACAATTCTCTAGTCTTCGAAGGGCATCGAAAAGGTGATCTGTATATGGTAGATTTCTCTACAGGGCCAGAGCTCGCAGTATGTCTTCTAGCAAAAGCTTAGGAGTGCTGGCTTTGGCATCGAAGACTTGTTCATGCTGGCATGAGGAACCTACACACTCTCGTCTAGAAGAAGCACGTCATAGGCATCGAGGGCATCAAGTTCAAGAAAAATCATATGTGTGGGGCTTGTGAAGTTGGAAAGATGACTAGGGCCAAGCATCCCTCGAAGACAATCATGACTACATCTCGTCCCTTCTAGCTGCTTCACATGGATTTATTTGGACTACTCACTACTCTACTCTCACTACTACTGCTTGCTTATATGGTTTCGTGATTATTGATGACTACTCTAGATACACTTGGGTGCACATAATCGTATTTAAGACTGAAGTGCAGGATGTCTTCAGACGCTTCGCAAATCGAGGCATGTGGGGACCCCGACTTAGAAGTCGAGATCACCGAATGCACGTGTACAGTGATCCCAGAGATCAATGCTCACTGAACACACAGAAGCTGAATAACGAGAGTCTTACATCAATACATACCATCTTACACAAATTAAGGCCCTTATGGCCAAGTCTTACATAGATAAAGCCTCAAGGGCTGAATAGCAAATAACTCGAATAGCGGAACTCTTCGATGATAAGTAGAACCCATGGCATCTGCCTTAACCCTACAAGCATTCTGACTGGGATATCGTCCTAGTTCGCATGTTCGTCTCCATAGAACTCTTCTTCATATTCCTGTTCCTCCATGCATGGCCAATTAAATAACCAGTGGCAAGCCAATGAGTACTTTGAATGTACTCGCAAGCAACCCATGATTTGGTTCAAAGTAACAATGCAATTGAACAACAATGAGCAATCTAGCTATGAGCTAGAATAAATATTCTACCATCAAGTGTATGCATCAATAAACTCACGTAACCTCGAAGACAGGTTACCGATATCAACATGAATATGATTCAGCTCAACGAGTCAAGTCACCACCTTGACTCATCACACATACATACTTTCACCGATGTAGTAAAACTCTGGACATAGTTTAAGTAGCACCACCCAACTGTCCATGACCGTGGACACAGCTATTCGAATAGTTTTACACTCTGCAGAGGTTGCGCACTTTACCCAGAAGATCCGGGAAGCTTTCGTGTCACCCATGATCCCGCAGTACCTCAAGTACTCGGGGGAAGCACCCGATCATTATCTTTCCTTAGACGACACTAACATAGAGTCCACTCGTTGGTACACGGCCCTCGAGTACAAACAATAGATCATGGGACTTGCCCTAATTTCAATGTCACGCGTACCCGAAAGGACCAACGGTGTGTCCGGTGCCCTGTAAAAACAGTCATGGTCGTCTATCCAAGCTCGACCCCGTCCCGGGAAAGACCTCAAGTCTTCCCGTCACTAGTAATGCGGGCACCATGCTAGTATCGGCCTAAGTAATCAATAAAGCCCCGTCCCATAAGGGGTAGAGTGGTTGCACATGTTTGGTTGGGACGGTAGTCACACATAAATCTAATCCATCATTTCACCCATGCACAAGATCTTTACCGGCACATCACTTCTTCCTCAAGTGATGACCTAACTCAACATCACCCTCGGGCATCAGGGGCACCCGATGGGGTTTATGAAAAGATTTCAATCACGAAGGTTTCATGACACACACATGCATCACTAAGCATCACTACTAACCATTTGCATGACATCTAGCACATAGCAAGATCATGAGTAAGCATGCATCATGTGGTGGTTTTAAACTAGGTCACCATAACTTTTATCATCATGCATTCGGAAACAAACGGGTTCCGAAGAACACAAGTGTATCATGGTGAAAGGGCTGCTTACCTGGATTGGCTTGGTCTTCAAAGTCTTCAAATCCGTCCCCTTCTTCTTCTTCAGCAACCTCGTCAAATACGGTACCTAAACGTCGCAAAATAACAACGGTAAAATAAGACCACAATAAAAACAGAAAAATCAAAGTGCTCAGAAAAATGTCAACTTATTTTTGTTAAATACTAGAGGGAAAACTAAGATGGCAAAAATTCTTAGTTGGAGTTTTGGAGTTGCAGAATGGGATCTAAGGATTTTTGAACAGAAGTTTTAATGTTCAAATATGAATTTAAATTTGAACAGAGCAGAAAAGGTTCATGGATATGTGTGAAAGTGACACCATTAAATAGGTTGGAATTTTACAAGATTTTAGGAGTTGGAATTAATTCATTTGGACAAATATTTATTTCTGTGAAATTATTTGAAATAATCACAGAAAATAATAAAAGGAAAAGGCCCTGTGCCACTGGGCCAGAACGGCCAAAGTGCACGGCCCAGGGCGAATAGCCCACCGCACGGGAGCCAGCGCGCGTGCGCCAGGTTTTTGAAACTGACGGGCGGGGCCCTGCGGTAAGTGGCAGAGAGAGGAGCGAGAGGGGGGTGAGGATGACAGGCGGGGCCCGCCTGTCATCTTCAACCTCATGGCCAGAGGGGCGGCGAGCTCACCGGCGGCGATTCCGGGCACGGCAAGGCGAGCTACGGGCATGAATGGGTTCAGCAGTGAGTCGCGGATGTAGTGGTGCTGGAGTTGGCCGCCGGAGAGGCCTGGTTTGCCGGCGGCGAGGACTTGCGGTGGAGGATCGTCGGGAGGTCGCTGCTCCGGTCGATTCCGGCAGCTGCAGAGGGGGAAAAGAGAGGGAAACGCATCAGTGGAGTGCTGCAGTGCTAGATCGAGCGAAAGGAAGAGCTAGGGCGGCCTGTACTGGGCTGGCGACGGGAAGCCGCCGCGGCGGAGCTCGAGCTCGATCTCGAGCTCGGGCGGGTCTGGGGAGAGGCGAGTGGCTCAGGGAGGCGATTGAGAGGGAGAGGAGGCTGTTGGTGAAAAGAGGAGGGGCTCGGAGGCCCTAATTATAGGGGAGCGGCGAGGTCCCGTGGACCTGTGCGCCGGCGAGCTTCTGCTCGACGCCATAGTGCACGGGAGGCGATGGGATTGCGTCTGGGGTGTTGCTGGACGAATTCCAGGGCGGAGGGAAGGAAGAGGGGGAGCAGGGGATGCTCCAGAGGGCTCGCGCATGTCAGGCCAGAGGTTGGAGCTCGCGGGCGGCCAGCGCGCGTGCGAGGGCGGCCATTGGAGGGAGAAGGAGGAGGGGGACAGCGTCGGGGGAGGTCGCAGACGTCGAGGCGCATCGTTTGGCGCGAGGGGGGAGCACGAGGTGGTCGGAGGCGAGCGATTGGGCGAAGCTACAGTGCTGGTGCGCACTGTAGCGCGCTCTGGAGCGTGCTTATCGCATGACATGGCATGCCATTGGCTCTCTGGGCGTGTCCGCCGTGTCTGGGGGGTCCAGGACGAAGTAATCAACTCAGATGAGGCCTTGGATGCTCTGGATGATCAATGAGAGAGGAGTGAAGCTGGTTACTAGGTAGAATTTGGCTGTCCAGCAAGGTGAATTGGGGTTTTCACCCCTCAATCATGGAGTTGTGGACATGGGGGATTTACTGGAGGTAGAATGTAACTAGATGAAGTTGTGGTAGAAAGCTGAGGCAAAAGTAAATGGTAAAAGAGGTTAAGAAGATGGTTTTGGTAAAGTAGCAGAAGGTCTTTGATCATGTTTTGGACGAACAAATGATCTCCACTAGCCATGGCACTTAACAGGATTGAGTGCCATATGGAAATAGGGTGTTTCACCAAATTTGGGCTCATTTGAAGAAACTAGCCAATGTAACTTTGGTGAACCCTAGAAATCAACAGAAATGGCTTCATCTTGTTTAAGTCAAGCTAATCATCTCCCCTTGATGCACCACTTCGTGTAGTTTCATAATCTGGGGTATTGATCATGCCCACAAAGTTTGAAGCTCCAGGTAAAAAGTTGGTAATGTAAAGTTGTTCAAATTTGAATTTGAACAGAAATGGTTTTGGGGTATTCAGATCAAGTTTCTCTACTCCAAATCTTGTGCCATTTGGTCTAGATGCCTTATTAGGACTTTCTAGCATGTGCACCAAGTTTTAGAGCATTTGGACAAGTTTGGCAATGTAGAGTTGCTCACACTTCAGATATGGACAGAATGGTTTTGAAGGGTTTTGAGGATGTTATCTTGCTTCCCAAGGCACGGGGCTTGGCAAGATCATCAAATATGTCATATATGACATTATAGAATTTCCCTGGAATTTTTGGAGAATATTTCCTTTGTAAATATTTCAAAAGCTTGAAATATCCAGAAAGGGTTTTGGAGGGATTAGCCCATTATTTTGAACATGACCAAGTGTTGAAACTCTTATATATGGACAATATATGTCCTATGAGTCTCCCTGAATTTTGGCAAATATTTTTGAAATAATTAAATAATCTTCCCCTATTAAAGACCATTTCTGGCCTTAAGAAAAAGCTATTAAATAAAATAGGAAAATAACTTTTAAAATTGTACTTTTGTGGTTTCTGGGAGTCCTATGACTACTAGGTCTCAAATATACTTTTTGAAATAATTTTCTCACCCTAAATCAAGCACTTGTAGTGCAAACCTCAATTCAAGGGTTTTTGGAATACTAAGTTTTAAAAATACATTTTGGCCAAATTAATTTTATAAGAAAATACTATACTGCTATATAACACTTGACATGATCATTGGGAAGAAGTTTTGGGTAAGGAGATGAATTCTACAAGAGGTAATAGTTGACTTTAATGAGCACATGAAAAACATAAGAAGAAAAACTCAATTCCAAATAAAAGCCAAATGATGCCAAAAAAATTTGCTAGTCCAAATTTTCATGCTTCATTGATGCAAATAACATGTTACAAAATGCAGGGTGTGACAGACCTACCCCCCTTACAAGAATCTCGTCCCCGAGATTCCTAAACTAGGTCTTAAAAGAGATCGGGATACTCGGATCTAAGATAGTCTTCACGTTCCCAGGTTGCTTCTGCTTTCGTGTGGTTGCTCCACTGGACCTTGAAGTACTTGATAGTGCGGCTCCGTGTCCGTCGTTCTGCTTCGTCCAGAATGCGAATGGGCTTCTCGCGGTAGGTCAAATCAGGCTAGAGATCAATGGCTTGGTGATCAACATCCTTGTAGAGATCAGGCTTGTTCGGAACTTGGAGACATTTCCGGAGTTGTGACACGTGGAATAGCTCAGGTGGTTGTAATGCCCAGGATGGAGTTATACCTCCTACGTGTCGAGGCATGACTTAAAGGCATAAGTCCACCCTAGAATGATCTCAAGTTTGGTAATCTTTGCACAACTCATGTAAAAGGGGGATAGTAAACTTAAAAAAATAGTTGGCTTACAATCGCCACGTCACAGAATAGCAGTACAAGTCTCAAACATCATACATTAAGATCACTACAACGCTCTAAGGGCAAAGCCAAATGTCAAAGTACCAAACTCAGATAAAACAACCACAGGCGGATCGAATCCTAGTAAGAGACTCCACTACTGATCGTCCGGGTAGCGCACGTAGTAACGACTACGCTCCTCGTCGTACTCCCAATCCAGCTCGGTGCCATCACCTGGATAGCTCACAGCTGGACCTGCATCTGGTGTGTGAAGTAACTGTGAGCCACAGAGGACTCAGCAATCCCGTTCCCGGGTAACAGAACTATTTGAGCCTTTAGGTGAGGGAAGGCTGAAGAAAGAACAAGTCTGCAGCAGCAACTAGCATCTAACTTACGCAAGTGAGAGCGAGAAGAGAAGGCATCGGCGAGAAGTGATCACGAAGTGATCCTAGCTACAAGCTCACAAACATAACCCCTCCGTGTTCAACTCCCGAATCCCATTCGGAAATTGACAGTCACGGAACACACGCTGGTAGTGTATTAGTAACATTGTGTCAAGTTATCTACAACCGGAATTAACAAGCTCCCATCTGCCACATAACCGCGGGCACGGCTTTCGAAAGTTCAAACCCTGCAGGGGTGTTCCAACTTGACCCATTACAAGCCCACGATCCGCGGAGTCGCAACTCCAAAGTGGGAAGACCCGAGTATCCTCGGAATCCCGTGCTCAAGATATACCGAGCTAAGGTAAGGCTAATCCAGCAAATCCTCCCGGCGTGTCGACACACTGATAGTAGCCGCGCGTATCTAGGTCTCAGGACACGACCGGATGGGCGATTCTACGGGTGGATACCAAATACCTCGGGTTGCCCCAAGGCGGCCCCGCAGACTCCCCGTTTCGGACCAACACTCATGTGGAGCACTGGCCCGGGGTTGTTGATTAAGAAAGAGGGTTAATTACTCCCTATGCATGTTTAGTTTGTTATTAGGCAAATAGTACCAATGTTGGGATTTGCTGGAAAAGACTTAGCACTTAGCGGTTTATCGAGGGGGTCCCATACACCCCAACCGTGTTAGGAACGCATAATCAAGGAACATAAAACCGGCTTATACGGATCCTAACGGCATGAGTGGAACAAAACACCAAGCAAAAGGCTTAGCCTTCCACCCTTGCCAATATATAGGTGATTTCATTTTAAAGCATTTATATAGTGTGATATAACCCAACCAAACTTCAACATGGAGCAAGCATCTTCACTTCACTTGCAACTAGCAACGCTATAAGAAGGGCTGAGCGAAGCGTACTTAGCCAAGCAACGGTTTGCATAGGTAGGGTGGTTAAACATGGCAATTGGTTACAAGTAGGAGGCTGACAAGAAGAACATGGGCATCGAGGCAAAACTATAGATCGAGACTACTAGCAATAGACAAAGATAGTAATGTTATCGGGGTTCGGTCATCTTGCCTGAAGAGAATTCGTTCGGATCGTAAGAAGGGTCCTCGTGCTCAACCTTGTTGGAAAACTCGTGCTCAACTTCGTTCCTGGTCTCAGCTTCCGGCTCTAAACACAACAAACACACCAAGCACCAATCAACACGATGCAATGCGCACTCGAGAAACATGAATGCATGATGGATGCACTAAAGATGCACATGGAGCACGTAAAACATCACTCAAGCAAAACACCTCAAAACAAGATAACAACCTGATATTATTAATCTACACAGAAAATCACCCAAGTTTGATATAAGAATCGCTGAAATCGGAGTTACGGGCTAAAAGTTATGCCCGAAACAAGATTTGAGCGAAAGCTGAAAATTACAGCAACATAGCAACTTGGGAGCTCAAAATAATTAATCTACAGCACCCAAAAAGCATGGCAAAGGACATGAACATAAACTAGATATATAGTACAGCAACTAGGTCCAAAGTGCACCCCCAACGGAGTCACGGATCAATAGCAATGATCTTGGACATATTGAACTTTGAAATAAAATTCTGGCAGCAGAATTTTATTGAAACTTTAGAGCAAAAGATAAACATGCTACAGCCACTCAAATGGACATGTGAGGACATGGATGGAAAGACAACAATATATACTTCAAGGAACAATCAAAATCCACCCCAAAACTATCATGCTTTGTCCTACAACATCACACGAACATGGCATCGGAACGTTACAGATTTCAGACTTAGTGAAATTTCACTAAGTCCTAAAACAGCAATATCATCTTAGCACACAAAAGAGCATGTTTGAGTCACCTCGAAACTAAACATGGCAAAGGGTAAGCACCTCATCAAAATACATCTGACGGTGATCCCGAAACACACAAGCATGTATCATTGTGGTGAACACACCGATTGCAACGAGCTCATCAAGATGGCATTTCATAACAAGTAAAAACACAACATGTGAACATGGCATTTTGCAACGATGATAACAAGGAAACAAAAGATCTACCATGCAACCTATCACAAGCAACACGTAGTTCGTGACGAGACGAACACGTGGACATGTCATTTGCATCGTTTGGACAAACGAGCTAAAAGATATCACAAGTCAAAGGTGGCATGAAAATAACACATAACAGCAGTTTATATCATGATGCACTCTTGCAACAGCAAAACAAGTGTCAAGATGACATCTAACATGCATGACTACAACAGGTAAAACGTAAAGGGCATCTCCACGAACATCTGGACATGCTACACGCGCAAAACGGAGCAACAGGCACCAAGTTAGGGCAGTTCAAAGTTTGCATCACAGATCAAAAGAACAGGGACTAGGGTTTGAAATAGACCTCAGATCCAGATCTGAATCTGGAGAAAAAAACGAAGACGGGCCGCGGATGAACAGTACGGCCCGATCTGGAGCGGTGGTACGGGCCGGCGGCCTGGCGACGTACGGGCCGCGGAAGGCTAGCAAGCTGGCGACGGGATCTCGATGCGTTGACCTCGAACGAGACGAGGCGTTCGCCCGATTCGAACGTTGCGGCGGCGATTTCTTCGGTGGAAAAACTGGATCCCCTCGGGATCCGGTGGAGATTGGAGGATCTGAAGTAGAAAGAAAAAAAAAGAAAGAAAGTGGAGAAGGGGAAGAAGAAGGGGATGCCCAAATAGACCTAGGGGTCTATATATAGCAGTTTTAGACTAGGGTTTAGAGACTAGGGGTGTTTAGGAGCCCTCCGATCTGATCCAACGGATCCGATCGCGGGGGTTGATTTAAAAGGCCTAGACGGAGATAAAAGAAAACAGCAGGGGTGTTTTCGGGACACGAAGCGAAGGCACTTCGGGCCCATACGGACAACGGAGGGAAAAGTCAACGGAGTCCAAACGAGACGAGATTTGAGAGGCGGGTTGCACACAACAAAACAACAACACACAACACAACCTCGCGGCACACCGGTAACGAAAAACGCCCGAACAACAAAGTAGGCCTACGGGACGTCACGGACACGTGAGGGAGCTCCGGAACGCGAAATGGACAACGGGAAGAAACACACGGACCCGGAGCAAACCACAACACAAAAGCAATGCAATGCACATGTCTACATGATATGAATGAATGCCACACACTCACACAACAAAACGACGAAAGCCCGAAAGACAAAGAACCCGAAAAGGAAATAGATGAAGCCAGAGATATATTATAAGCCCAAAAGGGAAAGTATTACATCCGGGGCATTACAAACTCTCCTCTACTACAAAAAGATCTCGTCCCGAGATCTAGGACTGGAAAAAGGAAGGGTACTCGGAACGAAGATGATCTTCTCGTTCCTAGGTAGCTTCTCGGTCTGTGTGATGTGACCACTTGACTTTCAGAAACTTGATGGACTTGTTGCGAGTCTTGCGTTCAGTTTCTTCGAGAATTGCAACTGGATGCTCTCGGTAGGAAAGGTCTTGTTGAAGATCAATCTCCTCAAACGGAATCATGCGCTCAGGTGCCTTGAAGCATTTGCGAAGCTGAGACACATGGAAGACATCATGAACATTTGCAAAGTTGGAAGGGAGCTCGAGCTGATAGGCTAGATCGCCTCTTTTGCCAAGAATTTTGAAAGGCCCGACGTATCTAGGAGCAAGTTTTCCTTTGATACCGAACCTTTGGGTTCCTTTCATCGGAGAAACTCGGAGATAGACATGATCACCGATGTCGAAAGCCAAATCACGATGCTTTCCGTCATAGTAGCTCTTCTGACGTGACTGAGCGGCCTTGAGATTCTCACGTATGACTTTGCACATTTCTTCGGCTTCTGAGATCAAATCATTGCCAAGAAGTTGGCGTTCACCTGTTTCAGACCAGTTGAGAGGGGTACGACACTTTCTGCCATAGAGAATTTCAAACGGTGCTTTGCCTGCACTTGCTTGAAAGCTGTTGTTGTAAGAGAACTCGGCAAATGGAAGACAGTCGTCCCATTTCATACCGAAGGAGATGACACAGGCTCTGAGCATATCTTCTAGGATCTGATTCACACGCTCGACTTGACCACTAGTCTGAGGGTGAAAGGCAGTGCTGAACCTGATCTTCGTGCCCATGGCGGACTGAAAGGAGTCCCAGAACCTTGATGTGAACAAGCTGCCACGGTCTGAGGATATCACTTGAGGAATGCCATGTAGGGACACAATTCTGGAAGTGTACAGCTCTGCAAGTTGAGCTGCATTGATTGATTCTTTGACTGGAAGAAAGTGAGAGACTTTGGTAAGCTTGTCAATCACCACAAAGATAGCATCATTGCCTCGCTTGGATTTAGGAAAGCCAGTGACGAAGTCCATTTCAATGTGGTCGAACTTCCACTCGGGAATAGGAAGAGGTTGGAGAAGACCGGCTGGACGTTGATGTTCTGCTTTCACTCTTCTGCAAACATCACATTCATTCACGAACTGGGCAATTTCCCTTTTCATGCGTGTCCACCAGTAAGACTGCTTGAGGTCTTGGTACATCTTGGAACTGCCAGGATGAATGGAAAGGAGAGAATCATGAGCTTCTTCCATTATGAGCTTCCTGAGATCACCTTTGGGAACAACGAGTCTGTCCTCGAAGAACAAGGTATCTCTCTCATCAACACGGAAGCACTTGTATTTTGGAGTGCCCTTTGCAATGCCATGTTTCACTTTCTTCACCATGGTATCACTGAGCTGGGACTCACGGACTTGATCTTCCAAGGTAGGAGCAATCTGGAGATTTGCAAGAAAACCCTGCGGAACAACCTGGAGGTTGAGCTTCCTGAAAGCTTCACAAAGCTCAGGCTGGTGTGGCTTGATAAGAAGGCTGTTGCAATATGCCTTTCTGCTCAAAGCATCTGCAATCACGTTCGCCTTGCCTGGAGTGTACTCAATGCTGGGGTTGTACTCTTGGATCATCTCGACCCAACGAGTCTGGCGGAGGTTCAGATGCGGCTGTGTGAAGATGTACTTCAAGCTCTTGTGATCAGTGAAGATGTCGACCTTTCTGCCCAACAACAGATGTCTCCACGTAATCAGAGCATGTACCACAGCTGCTAGCTCGAGATCATGTGTGGGATAGTTCTTCTCAGCTGGCTTTAGCTGACGAGAAGTGTATGCCACAATTCTCTTCTCTTGCATAAGCACACCACCAAGACCTTGAAGAGAAGCGTCACAGAACACTTCATAGGGCTTGGATTCATCTGGAGGAATCAGGACTGGAGCAGAAACAAGCTTCTCTTTGAGGGTTTTGAAAGACACTTCACACTCGGGAGACCAAAAGTATTTGACATTCTTCTGAAGGAGGTTGGAAAGAGGCTTGGCAATCTTGGAGAAGTTCTCCACAAACCTTCTGCAATAGCTGGCAAGGCCCAGAAAACTGCGGAGCTGCTTGACGTTCTGAGGAGCTTCCCAGTTGACAATTGCTTCAACTTTCTCGGGATTAACCGCAATACCGTCAGCTGAGATAATGTGGCCCAGGTACAAAACCTTATAGAGCCAAAACTCGCACTTTGAGAACTTGGCATAGAATTTATGCTCTCGGAGTCGATCAAGAACCAGACGCAAGTGCTTTTCGTGATCTTCTTCATTCTTGGAAAACACCAGAATATCATCCAGATACACAAGCACGAATTCGCCAGTATAGGGGTTGAAGATGTAATGCATCATCCTTGAAAAGGTAGGAGGAGCATTGGCGAGACCGAAGGACATGACGGTATACTCATATGAACCGTAGCTCGTTCTGAAGGCCGTCTTGGGAATGTCTTCCTCGCGAATGCGAATTTGATGGTAGCCCATTCGGAGGTCAAGCTTAGAGAACACTTTAGCTCCTTTGACCTGCTCAAAGAGTTCGTTGATGTTGGGGAGCGGATACTTGTTCTTAATCGTCTTCTTGTTCAAAGGACGGTAGTCAACACAGAGACGCTCCGTGCCATCTTTCTTCTTGACAAATAAGACACCACAGCCCCACGGAGATGTACTCGGTCTGATGAGACCCATACGCTCCTGTTCATCCAACTGTTTCTTCAATTCCTTCAATTCATCTGAAGAGAGCTTGTATGGACGCCGGCAAACAGGTTCGGTGCCCGGCTCGAGTTCAATGACAAACTCCACCTGACGGTGTGGAGGCATGCCTGGAAGATCTTCTGGAAAGACGTCTTGATATTCATTCACCACTGGAATTTGCTCTATGGCATTAATTTCACCCTTATCATTAAGAGAGAAAAGCCAAATAGTATTATCCCTGGAGGCGAAGATAATCACATCTTCATCAGAATGAGTCAACTTGACTTCCTTTTGAGCACAATCAATGTGAGCATCGTGCTGAGAAAGCCAATCCATTCCGAGAATGAGGTCGATGTCAGAATGACCAAGAATCACCGGTTTAGCCAGAAAACGATAGTCTCCCATGCGAATAGAAACATCCGGAGCATAAACACTAGAAGTCATAACCTTGCCCGGAGAAACAACTTGCAACTTCTGAGGCAAATTTGAAGTGGCAATACTGTGCTTGGATGCAAATGGTTGAGACATGAAAGAGCATGATGCACCCGAATCAAATAACACTTTAGCTGGAAAAGAGTTCACTGGAAGGTTACCCAGAATGACATCAGAAGAAGCCTCCGCTTGTGCTGCATTCATCAGATTGACCCTGGCAGCCTTTGGATCATGCCTGACAATAGCTGAACTAACAGGTGGTGGAGGAGGAAGACACTTCGGATTCGGACATCTGTTTGCATAATGACCCTTCTGGCCACACTTGTTGCACACCACTTCAGAGAGAGGACGGAAATGAGAGCCACTGGACTTGGAGCCTTGAGACTGAAACTGCTTCTTCGACTGGTTGCTTGGGTTGGGTGGGTGGGAGAAACCACGACCACTAGAGTTCTTGTTGTTGGAGTTGTTGAAGTTGCTAGAGTTGTTGTATGGAGCTCGAATCATTGGAGGAGGAGGAAGCCAGAATTTCTGTTGTTTCGCAGCCAACTGAGACGATGAGGTAGAGTGAACAGCATCTCGAATTCTCTTCTTAGAAGCCTCCATCTTAAGCTGAGCTGCTTCTTGTTTCAAAGCCATGTTATAGAACTTATCGAACTCGTCTGGCTCGAACAAAGTGAGAGCAAGCTGAAGTTCATCTTTGAGACCTCCACGGAACTGATAGATTTTACTCTTTGCATCAGGAATGTCTTGCTTTGCATAGCGAGCGAGGTTTTGGAACTTGACATTATACTGATAGACTGTCATGGAGCCCTGCTTGAGGTTGCGGAATTGCTCATGCATACCCTCGATAACACTTGTAGGAATGTGATGCGAGCGGAAATCCTTGCAGAAATTCTCCCAAGAGATCACTTGACCCGGCCTTGAGTCTTTGTACTGCTGCCACCAATCAGCTGCTTGATCTTTCAGTTGGAAGGCTGCAAACTTCACATAGTCATCTTGTTTCACGTTACTGCACTCAAAATGCTTCTTGATATCGGTCAGCCAATCTTCAGCATCAAGAGGGTCGACACAGTAACTGAAAGCTTTAGGATTGTTAGCCAGGAACTGGTTGAGAGTAGCATGGTGCTGCTGGAAGAAGTTGCCTTGGTTCATTGGAACGCCCTGATTAGCTTGATTAGCTTGCATAGCTTGCATTTGGTGCATCATCTGCATCATCAACTGAGTGTTCTGAGCAGTAGTCTGCATAATTGCTCTCCAAGCCTCAGGCGGAGGAGGAGGGGAAGGAGGATGCTCTGGGACCTCTTCCACCTCTGGGTTGGCATTCGGAACCTTTTTCGGAGCCATCCTGTAAGAGATGACCACAAATCAGCAATTGATTGACAAAAGGAATAAGCTGAATCAATGGAATGAATTGCAACAAGTCTTCACAATAATCATTCGAACAATAAGAACGAATGAAATCATCCGAACAAGAGGAACGAATGAATTTCTCAGTTAATTGATAACATCAGTCTTCACGAGAAGCCACATGGGGATCAAAAGGATAAAATAATAAAACAACAAGGTACGGAAAGGAACAAACACAAGAGAGGAGTTTCATTCTAACATTTTTGTGCTGAAAGCATATGAACGCGTTACGAAAAGGTTTTGCAATCCCCGGATCAGCATAGCCAAGGACCCTTTAAGATGCAACTCCTGATAGTAACCTCGGTCATATAACTCCTTCACTCAATGTCGAACCCCGAACTCACTAACCTGCATTCGTTGGAAGAATGCCTACGATCTACTGGATAAAACCCACCTATAGTTTTCCGAAAGATTCCAGTTATGCAATCACGTGTTGGGGATACACGGGAAGCACCGCGCAATCAACACTAACCTACATCCAGGTGTATCCATCCTTCAACACATAACCAGTCTTTCTCGGAAACTGTGTACCTCGGACCTACGAAAAGCATCCACTATAACAAGCTATGGCAATACTCCCGAACTACCTCCCCAGTACTGGGTGATGTCGGGGTTATCTTGCCACTGGCCGTATAGGGGAAATTTTCGATGTCGGCCGTCTTAAGTATTTAGTACTGTCGCGATATGCTTGTTACAATGATACCCCGAAGCTCAACTCCTCGGTAACAGGAGGCAACGAGAACAATATCCTTGTCACAAGAACATCGAAACAATCCCAGAATACTCGCGGGATTCCTAAAAAAAAATTTGTGCAAATTTTGAAGATAGGAGAGACAAGAGTAGACGTCAGGAGTCCTCACCAGAGAGAAAGGGGATGAGAAGCAAAGAAATCCTACTCTCCGATATAATATAGGACTCAAAAAGTTTTCAGTGTGTGCCTAGACTAAACCGTCAACGGTTCGATCAAACAGTGGGGGCTCCTAGGTCGGAGAAGGCTCTGATACCAACTTGTAATGCCCAGGATGGAGTTATACCTCCTACGTGTCGAGGCACGACTTAAAGGCATAAGTCCATCCTAGAATGATCTCAAGTTTGGTAATCTTTGCACAACTCATGTAAAAGGGGGATAGTAAACTTAAAAAAATAGTTGGCTTACAATCGCCACGTCACAGAATAACAGTACAAGTCTCAAACATCATACATTAAGATCACTACAACCCTCTAAGGGCAAAGCCAAATGTCAAAGTACCAAACTCAGATAAAACAACCACAGGCGGATCGAATCCTAGTAAGAGACTCCACTACTGATCGTCCGGGTAGCGCACGTAGTAACGACTACGCTCCTCGTCGTACTCCCAATCCAGCTCGGTGCCATCACCTGGATAGCTCACAGCTGGACCTGCATCTGGTGTGTGAAGTAACTGTGAGCCACAGAGGACTCAGCAATCCCGTTCCCGGGTAACAGAACTATTTGAGCCTTTAGGTGAGGGAAGGCTGAAGAAAGAACAAGTCTGCAGCAGCAACTAGCATCTAACTTACGCAAGTGAGAGCGAGAAGAGAAGGCATCGGCGAGAAGTGATCACGAAGTGATCCTAGCTACAAGCTCACAAACATAACCCCTCCGTGTTCAACTCCCGAATCCCATTCGGAAATTGACAGTCACGGAACACACGCTGGTAGTGTATTAGTAACATTGTGTCAAGTTATCTACAACCGGAATTAACAAGCTCCCATCTGCCACATAACCGCGGGCACGGCTTTCGAAAGTTCAAACCCTGCAGGGGTGTTCCAACTTGACCCATTACAAGCCCACGATCCGCGGAGTCGCAACTCCAAAGTGGGAAGACCCGAGTATCCTCGGAATCCCGTGCTCAAGATATACCGAGCTAAGGTAAGGCTAATCCAGCAAATCCTCCCGGCGTGTCGACACCCTGATAGTAGCCGCGCGTATCTAGGTCTCAGGACACGACCGGATGGGCGATTCTACGGGTGGATACCAAATACCTCGGGTTGCCCCAAGGCGGCCCCGCAGACTCCCCGTTTCGGACCAACACTCATGTGGAGCACTGGCCCGGGGTTGTTGATTAAGAAAGAGGGTTAATTACTCCCTATGCATGTTTTTGTTTGTTATTAGGCAAATAGTACCAATGTTGGGATTTGCTGGAAAAGACTTAGCACTTAGCGGTTTATCGAGGGGGTCCCATACACCCCAACCGTGTTAGGAACGCATAATCAAGGAACATAAAACCGGCTTATACGGATCCTAACGGCATGAGTGGAACAAAACACCAAGCAAAAGGCTTAGCCTTCCACCCTTGCCAATATATAGGTGATTTCATTTTAAAGCATTTATATAGTGTGATATAACCCAACCAAACTTCAACATGGAGCAAGCATCTTCACTTCACTTGCAACTAGCAACGCTATAAGAAGGGCTGAGCGAAGCGTACTTAGCCAAGCAACGGTTTGCATAGGTAGGGTGGTTAAACATGGCAATTGGTTACAAGTAGGAGGCTGACAAGAAGAACATGGGCATCGAGGCAAAACTATAGATCGAGACTACTAGCAATAGACAAAGATAGTAATGTTATCGGGGTTCGGTCATCTTGCCTGAAGAGAATTCGTTCGGATCGTAAGAAGGGTCCTCGTGCTCAACCTCGTTGGAAAACTCGTGCTCAACTTCGTTCCCGGTCTCAGCTTCCGGCTCTAAACACAACAAACACACCAAGCACCAATCAACACGATGCAATGCGCACTCGAGAAACATGAATGCATGATGGATGCACTAAAGATGCACATGGAGCACGTAAAACATCACTCAAGCAAAACACCTCAAAACAAGATAACAACCTGATATTATTAATCTACACAGAAAATCACCCAAGTTTGATATAAGAATCGCTGAAATCGGAGTTACGGGCTAAAAGTTATGCCCGAAACAAGATTTGAGCGAAAGCTGAAAATTACAGCAACATAGCAACTTGGGAGCTCAAAATAATTAATCTACAGCACCCAAAAAGCATGGCAAAGGACATGAACATAAACTAGATATATAGTACAGCAACTAGGTCCAAAGTGCACCCCCAACGGAGTCACGGATCAATAGCAATGATCTTGGACATATTGAACTTTGAAATAAAATTCTGGCAGCAGAATTTTATTGAAACTTTAGAGCAAAAGATAAACATGCTACAGCCACTCAAATGGACATGTGAGGACATGGATGGAAATACAACAATATATACTTCAAGGAACAATCAAAATCCACCCCAAAACTATCATGCTTTGTCCTACAACATCACACGAACATGGCATCGGAACGTTACAGATTTCAGACTTAGTGAAATTTCACTAAGTCCTAAAACAGCAATATCATCTTAGCACACAAAAGAGCATGTTTGAGTCACCTCGAAACTAAACATGGCAAAGGGTAAGCACCTCATCAAAATACATCTAACGGTGATCCCGAAACACACAAGCATGTATCATTGTGGTGAACACACCGATTGCAACGAGCTCATCAAGATGGCATTTCATAACAAGTAAAAACACAACATGTGAACATGGCATTTTGCAACGATGATAACAAGGAAACAAAAGATCTACCATGCAACCTATCACAAGCAACACGTAGTTCGTGACGAGACGAACACGTGGACATGTCATTTGCATCGTTTGGACAAACGAGCTAAAAGATATCACAAGTCAAAGGTGGCATGAAAATAACACATAACAGCAGTTTATATCATGATGCACTCTTGCAACAGCAAAACAAGTGTCAAGATGACATCTAACATGCATGACTACAACAGGTAAAACGTAAAGGGCATCTCCACGAACATCTGGACATGCTACACGCGCAAAACGGAGCAACAGGCACCAAGTTAGGGCAGTTCAAAGTTTGCATCACAGATCAAAAGAACAGGGACTAGGGTTTGAAATAGACCTCAGATCCAGATCTGAATCTGGAGAAAAAAACGAAGACGGGCCGCGGATGAACAGTACGGCCCGATCTGGAGCGGTGGTACGGGCCGGCGGCCTGGCGACGTACGGGCCGCGGAAGGCTAGCAAGCTGGCGACGGGATCTCGATGCGTTGACCTCGAACGAGACGAGGCGTTCGCCCGATTCGAACGTTGCGGCGGCGATTTCTTCGGTGGAAAAACTGGATCCCCTCGGGATCCGGTGGAGATTGGAGGATCTGAAGTAGAAAGAAAAAAAAAGAAAGAAAGTGGAGAAGGGGAAGAAGAAGGGGATGCCCAAATAGACCTAGGGGTCTATATATAGCAGTTTTAGACTAGGGTTTAGAGACTAGGGGTGTTTAGGAGCCCTCCGATCTGATCCAACGGATCCGATCGCGGGGGTTGATTTAAAAGGCCTAGACGGAGATAAAAGAAAACAGCAGGGGTGTTTTCGGGACACGAAGCGAAGGCACTTCGGGCCCATACGGACAACGGAGGGAAAAGTCAACGGAGTCCAAACGAGACGAGATTTGAGAGGCGGGTTGCACACAACAAAACAACAACACACAACACAACCTCGCGGCACACCGGTAACGAAAAACGCCCGAACAACAAAGTAGGCCTACGGGACGTCACGGACACGTGAGGGAGCTCCGGAACGCGAAACGGACAACGGGAAGAAACACACGGACCCGGAGCAAACCACAACACAAAAGCAATGCAATGCACATGTCTACATGATATGAATGAATGCCACACACTCACACAACAAAACAACGAAAGCTCGAAAGACAAAGAACCCGAAAAGGAAATAGATGAAGCCGGAGATATATTATAAGCCCAAAAGGGAAAGTATTACATCCGGGGCATTACAGTGGTAGTTCCAACTGGTAAGCCACTTCTCCTCGTGGTGCAGTGATCTCAAAGGGTCCAATGAACCTTGGTGCGAGCATCCCCTTGACGTGGAAACGCTTGGTTCCCTTTAGAGGAGTTACCCGCAGGTACACATGGTCCCCGACATGGAAACTCATGTCCCGACGGTGAGTGTCAGCAAAACTCTTCTGCCTTGACTTGGCTGCCTTCAAACGCTCTCTGACTAGTTGGACTTGCTCTTCTGCTTCACGGAGAATATCCGGTCCAAAGACTAGCCCTTCTACAGTCTCTGACCAGTTGAGGGGTGTGCAACATCTGCGTCCGTACAACACCTCAAATGGTGCCATCTGAAGGCTCGAGTGATAACTGTTGTTATAGGAGAACTCGGCAAAAGGGAGACAATCTTCCCACTTGGATCCATATGCCAAGACACAGGCTCGGAGCATGTCTTCGAGAATTTGATTTACTTGTTATGTCTGACCTCCGGTCTGTGGGTGGAAAGACGTGCTGAAAGATAACTTGGTTCCCAAGGCTTCTTGGAACTTCTTCCAGAACCTTGAGGTGAACTGGGTTCCTCGATCTGACATACTCTCCTTGGGAACGCCGTGAAGGCTTACGATTCTGTCGCAGTAGAGAGCTGCCAGCCAGTTGCCATCATAAGTAGTCTTGACAGGAATGAAATGGGCCACCTTAGTCAAATGATCGACTATGACCCAGATAGAGTCATGTCCTCTATTTGACCTTGGTAATCCAGTGATGAAGTCCATTCCGACTTTATCCCACTTCCACTCAGGAACCTTGAGTGGTTGGAGCAATCCAGCGGGTCGCTGATATTCAGCCTTGACCCTTTGGCACACATCACACTTTGCAACATAGGTTGCAATCTCTCTTTTCATCCCGTGCCACCAGAATCTTTCTTGATAAATCTTGGTTCCTCCAGGGTGGATGGAATACGGAGTGTCGTGGGCTTCTTGCAGGATCAGGTTCTTCAGCTCCATCTTGTTTGGTACGCAGATGCGGCCTTTGTACCAAACAATCCCGTGCTCGTCTTCAGAGAATCCTGGGGCCTTGCCTAGCTTCATCTTCTTATTGATGCCTTCAATGCTTGCATGTCCTCCTTGCGCCTTCTTGACTTCATCCATCAGGGTCGGTCTGACTTCCAAATGATCCAGAAATCCAGGGGTGACCAATTCCAAACTGAATTGTTCGAACTCCTTAAACAAGGCTGGCTGCCTCTCTTGAATAATGGCATTCAAGGAGCAAGCCTTCCTGCTTAAGGCATCGGCCACCACGTTAGCCTTCCCGGGGTGATATTGAACACTAAGGTCATAGTCTTTGATGAGTTCCAACCATCTACGTTGCCTCATGTTCAATTCCTTTTGGGTGAAAATGTACTTCAGACTTTTGTGGTCTGTGTATATCTCACACCGTTTCCCTAGGAGGTAATGCCGCCATGTCTTCAAGGCATGAACCACTGCCGCTAACTCAAGATCGTGAGTAGCGTAGTTCTCTTCATGAGGTCGTAGCTGCCTGGAGAGGTATGCTATGACTCAGCCTTCTTGCATCAGAACGCTTCCCAATCCGGTTCGAGAGGCATCACAATATATCACGAACTCCTTGTGAATATCAGGTGTTGCCAGAACTGGGGCGGTGGTCAATCTCTTCTTGAGCTCTTGGAAGCTCTCTTCGCATTTTGGCGTCCACTCGAACTTTTTGTCCATCTTGAGGAGTTGAGTCATCGGCCGTGCAATGCTAGAGAATCCTTCCACGAATTTGCGGTAATAGCCCGCAAGTCCAAGGAAGCTTCTGACTTCCTTGACGGTCGTTGGAGATTGCCATTGGGTCACAGCTTCGATCTTCGCGGGATCAACTGACAATCCTTCTTCGGTCAAGACATGACCTAAGAATCCAACTTTATGCAGCCAGAACTCACACTTGCTGAATTTGGCATATAGTTGGTGCTCCCGAAGCTTGTCTAGGACCATCCTCAAATGTTGCTCGTGCTCTTCCTCCGTCTTCGAGAAGACAAGAATGTCATCGATGAAGACAACAACAAACTTGTCCAAATATTCCATGAAGACTTTATTCATGAGATACATGAAGTAAGCTGGGGCATTGGTTAACCCAAAGGACATGACCGTGCACTCGTACATGCCATATCTGGTTACGAATGCCGTCTTCGGAATATCTTGGGGTCTGATCTTCAGTTGGTAGTACCCAGATCTGAGGTCGATCTTGGAGAACACCTTGCCTCCGCTGAGCTGATCAAATAGATCTTAAATCTTGGGAAGTGGATATTTGTTCTTGATTGTAACTTCATTGAGGGAGCAATAGTCAATGCATAAGCGGATGGTACCGTCCCTCTTTGCCACAAACTGAACAGGTGATCCCCAAGGGGAGGCACTTGGGCGGATAAATCCCTTCCTCAGCTGCTCTTCCAGTTGCTTCTTCAACTCGGCTAATTCTTCCGTCCCCATTCTATAAGGCTTCTTATAGATGGGTCCTGCTTCAGGCATGAGCTCGATGATGAACTCAATGTCACGGTCAGGGGGCATTCCCGGTAGCTCATCCGGAAAGACATCAGGATACTCGCATACCACCGGTACTTGCTCTAGCCCAACTTCAGACAGACAGTTGACTTGAGCGGCTTGAGCTGAAGAGGAGTTGGAAGCAAACTTGACTTCGACTCCTTGGTCATTGGTCACAGTGACTGTCCGATTGGCATAGTCTAACAAGCATTGGTGCTTGCTGAGCCAATTCATGCCTAGGATCACATCCAAGCCTTTTTATCTCAGGACGATGAGGTCTGCTAGGAAATCTATACCGTTAATGGTAATACTGACTCCCTTACCGCCTATCTTGGCTCTCATTTCTGCTCCGGGGGTTTGTACCACCATGGGGTTATTCAGGGGTGTAGGGGTCATGCCACTTTTTAATGCAAATCTTTGAGTGAGAAATGAATGCGTGGCTCCAGAATCAAAGAAGACAGTTGCAGGTGCTGAGTTGACAAGGAACGTACCCAGCACGACGTCTGGGTCTTCCTGGGCTTCTTCAGCAGTGACGTGATTCACACGCCCCTTCCCATGGTTAGGCGGGTTGCGAGGAGCTGTGTTCCTTGGTGGCATCCCGCGGCCCTGTCCTGGGTTCTGCACATTGGGGCGCGGGGCATCAGGCTTCTTGTTGGGGCACACCCTTGAGATGTGTCCTGACTGACCACATCCAAAGCAAGTGAATTGGTTTGGATTGTTGATCTTGTTGCCACCACTGTTATTGGGGTTGAAGGCTGGCCTAGGGTTGGCATACTGCTGGGGCTGATAGTTGGTGCGAGGTGCAGGAGCTCTTGGTTGCTAATAGGTTGGCCTGGCCGGGGCTGACTGCCACGGGCGAGGCTTCTGGTTGCTGGAACTTCCCTTGCTGACCATCTTGCGCTTGTGAGTGTCTTCCAAAGCACGCCGCTTGTCTTCAAGCATGAGTGCTTTGTTCACCAGGTAAGGGAAGGTTGGGCAGTCGCACACGACAAGCGAGTACTGCAGAGTCTTATTGAGGCATTTCATGAAGCGCTCCCTTTTTGCAGCATCAATGCTGACATCTTCAGGGGCATACCTTGACAGAACACTAAACTTCTGCATGTACTCCTTGACAGTGCCACTTCCTTGCTTCAGGGCTCGGAATTCACGCTTTTTGATAGCCATGATTCCGGAAGGAATGTGGGCCTTGCGGAATTCTGCCTTGAAGTTGTCCCAAGTGATGTCTTGTCCAACATGCATGACCTTGAATCCATCCCACCAAGCTCTAGCAGTCCCCCCGAGGTAGTGGGCTGCATAAGCCACCTTCTCGCGGTCTTCGGTGCATCCGACTAGTTCCAGCAAGTCCTCAATGGTGCGGACCCAGTCGTCTACATCCAGGGGTTCAGCAGTCTCGATGAAAGTTGGCGGTGCATGCTTCTTGAACTCTGCCAACATGGAACGTCCCTTGCCATTCCCCGCCGGTTGGCGGTTGTTGGTGACAGCTTGAGCAATCAGCTGAAGGGCTGCAGTGTTGGCTTGGCATTCCTCTCGGAAAGCTTGGAGAAGCTGAGCCATGTCCATGTTCGGAGGAGGTGGTGGTGGTGGAGCTTGGTCGTTGGTTTGGTCATGGCCGGCCTCTGACTGAGCGGATGCTCCGGCTTCAGGCTGCTGGGTAGAGGTACCAGTACGAGTTATAACAGGCATCCTGTTGGAGCGGTAAAAGGTCTCATGACTTGGAAGAGGGAAAGCAATATAGATGGGTGCCTAGTAAGGGGGTGGGTGTGACACTAATCAAATCATGCAAGGGCCGAAAGGCCAAAACACATTCATTAAAAATCCAAACGGGTGATGCAGTCGTTTACATATTCCCGAAGGAAGAATACAACATACATCCAAACACAACAAAAGCAAACACTAGATGGTTTCATATGAACCATACAAGGACTCAACTGCGCATAAGGGTTACACGACCTATCCTACCGTAGAGGTCACGAACTGGCATATCCGAGTAGCGAATAATGTCTAAGCGGCGGAATGCTCGGTCGCGTATTCTGGTTCTTCTGGGTCTTCCTCCTTGTCTTCATCTGTCTGGGCCCCCTTGTCACTTGAGGGTGTGGGGGAGTGGAGGAGTTGGATATGACGGTGCTTTGTCGGTGGTGCAGGGAAAAGCTTGCGATATTCCCTTGCCGTCATCCGGCGTCGCCGAGGTGGTTCTTCATTCTTGGAAGATACATCTCCGGAGGGCCTTCCGCCTCGGTATGCGATAGCGGACTGTCCGGAAGGCGCTCCTTCTTACTTGATCATATTTGTCTTCTCTTGAGCTTGACGAAGAAGTGCCTTGGTCTTGTGAAGTTCTTCTCGGAGCTTCATCGATCCCGAGGCCAAATCTTGTGCCAAGCTGTCGGCACATAGACTGAAGTAGGTCTGGAATTAAAGCGGGAGTCCTTCCTTCAGTGGAGGGGCTAGTGCGCTGCTTTCATCTTCACCTTCCTTCTGGTAAGGTAAGAAGCGGGTTGTCATCTTGGCTGCCTTCTCCGGAAGAAGCTCGCGGAGACGGGTTAGTGCCTTGAGTGCAGCAGCCTCGACAGCGAGAGGTAGTGTTGCCATCTGGGGTCCCTCGAAGAACCAACTTGTGGGAGGATCGTTTGCCTTCACGATCACTTCCACATGGTACTCCACCTCAGTGTCTCTAACCCAATGCTCAAGGTAGGTGAGGATGGGTGCTCGATGGAACTGGCACTCCTGGAGGCTATCCTCGAGAAGCAAGGGAAACCCAGTGGTTAGGTGCTCTTCATGTACAGCGGCCATCTACAAAGGTGGAATAGGAGAGGTTAATAAGCTGATGAAATCTCAGGTTGGTAAGGTTTAGAAAAGAAGAGAGGTTCAGAAGGTTTTTGAAAAGGGGTCTCATCTAACTAACGCCCATGCTAACTAAGGCTTCCTACAGTCACGATGGCTCTGATACCAGCTCTGTGGGGACCCCGACTTAGAAGTCGAGATCATCGAATGCACGTGTAAAGTGATCCCAGAGATCAATGCTCACTGAACACACAGAAGCTGAATAACGAGAGTCTTACATCCATACATACCGTCTTACACAAATTAAGGCCCTTATGGCCAAGTCTTTCATAGATAAAGCCTCAAGGGCTGAATAGCAAATAACTCGAATAGCGGAAGTCTTCGATGATAAGTAGAACCCATGGCATCTGCCTTAACCCTACAGGCATTCTGACTGGCATAGCGTCCTAGTTCGCATGTTCGTCTCCATAGAACTCTTCTTCATATTCCTGTTCCTCCATGCCTGGACAATTAAATAACCAGTGGCAAGCCAATGAGTACTTTGAATGTACTCGCAAGCAACCCATGATTTGGTTCAAAGTAACAATGCAATTGAACAACAATGAGCAATCTAGCTATGAGCTAGAATAAATATTCTACCATCAAGTGTATGCATCAATAAACTCACGTAACCTCGAAGACAGGTTACCGATATCAACATGGATATGATTCAGCCCAACGAGTCAAGTCACCACCTTGACTCATCACACACACATACTTTCACCGATGTAGTAAAACTCTGGACATCGTTTAAGTAGCACCACCCAACTGTCCATGACCATGGACACGGCTATTCGAATAGTTTTACACTCTGCAGAGGTTGCGCACTTTACCCACAAGATCCGGGAAGCTTTCGTGTCACCCACGATCCTGCAGTACCTCAAGTACTCGGGGGAATCACCCGGTCATTATCTTTCCTTAGACGACACTAACATAGAGTCCACTCGTTGGTACACGGCCCTCGAGTACAAACAATAGATCATGGGACTTGCCCTAATTTCAATGTCACGCGTACCCGAAGGGACCAACGGTGTGTCCGATGCCCTGTAAAAACAGTCATGGTCGTCTATCCAAGCACGACCCCGTCCCGGGAAAGACCTCAAGTCTTCCCGTCACTAGTAATGCGGGCACCATGCTAGTATGGGCCTAAGTAATCAATAAATCCCCGTCCCATAAGGGGTAGAGTGGTTGCACATGTTTGGTTGGGATGGTAGTCACACATAAATCTAATCCATCATTTCACCCATGCACAAGATCGTTACCGGCACATCACTTCTTCCTCAAGTGATGACCTAACTCAACATCACCCTCGGGCATTAGGGGCACCCGATGGGGTTTATGAAAAGATTTCAACCACGAAGGTTTCATGACACACGCATGCATCACTAAGCATCACTACTAACCATTTGCATGACATCTAGCACATAGCAAGATCATGAGTAAGCATGCATCATGTGGTGATTTTAAACTAGGTCACCATAACTTTTACCATCATGCATTCGGAAATAAACGGGTTCCGAAGAACACAAGTGTATCATGGTCAAAGGGCTGCTTGCCTGGATTGGCTTGGTCTTCAAAGTCTTCAAATCCTTCCCCTTCTTCTTCTTCAGCAACCTCGTCAAATATGGTATCTAAACGTCGCAAAATAACAACGGGGAAATAAGACCACAATAAAAACAGAAAAATCAAAGTGCTCAGAAAAATGTCAACTTATTTTTGTTAAATACTAGAGGGAAAACTAAGATGGCAAAAATTCTTAGTTGGAGTTTTGGAGTTGCAGAATGGGATCTAAGGATTTTTGAACAGAAGTTTTAATGTTCAAATATGAATTTAACTTTGAACAGAACAGAAAAGGTTCACGGATATGTGTGAAAGTGACACCATTAAATAGGTTGGAATTTTACAAGATTTTAGGAGTTGGAATTAATTCATTTGGACAAATATTTATTTCTGTGAAATTATTTGAAATAATCATTGAAAAGAATAAAAGGAAAAGGCCCTATGCCACTGGGCCAGAACGGCCACAGTGCACGGCCCATGGCGAATAGCCCACCGCACGGGAGCCAGCGCGCACGCTAGGTTTTTGAACCTGACGGGCGGGGCCCGGCGGTCAGTGGCAGAGAGAGGAGCGAGAGGGGGGGTGAGGATGACAGGCGGGGCCCGCCTGTCATCTTCAACCTCACGGCTAGAGGGGCGGCGAGCTCACCGGCGGCGATTCCGGGCAAGGCGAGGCGAGCTACGGGTAGGAATGGGTTCAGCAGTGAGTCGCGGATGTAGTGGTGCTGGAGTTGGCCGCCGGAGAGGCCTGGTTCGCCGGCGGCGAGGACTTGCGGCGGAGAATTGTCGGGAGGTCGCTGCTCCGGTCGATTCCGGCAGGTGCAGAGGGGGAAAAGAGAGGGAAACACATCAGTGGAGTGCTGCGGTGCTAGATCGAGCGAAAGGAAGAGCTAGGGCGGCCTGTACTGGGCGGGGGACGGGAAGCCGCCGCGGCGGAGCTCGAGCTCGATCTCGAGCTCGGGCGGGTCTGGGGAGAGGCGAGTGGCTCAGGGAGGCGATTGAGAGGGAGAGGAGGTTGTTGGTGAAGAGAGGAGGGGCTCGAAGGCCCTATTTATAGGGGAGCGGCGAGGTCCCGTGGACCTGTGCGCCGGCGAGCTTCTGCTCGACGCCACAGTGCACGGGAGGCAATGAGATTGCATCTGGGGTGTTGCTGGACGAATTCCAGGGCGGAGGGAAGGAAGAGGGGGAGCGGGGGATGCTCCAGAGGGCTCGTGCGTGTGAGGCCAGAGGTTGGAGCTCGCGGGCGGCCAACACGCGTGCGAGGGTGGCCACTGGAGGGAGAAGGAGGAGGGGGACAGCGCCAGGGGAGGTCGCAGACGTCGAGGCGCATCGTTTGGCGCGAGGGGGAGCACGAGGTGGTCGGAGGCGAGCGATTGGGCGAAGCTACAGTGCGGGTGCGCACTGTAGCGCGCTCTGGAGCATGCTTATCGCATGCCATGGCATGGCATTGGCTCTCTGGGCGTGTCCGCCGTGTCTGGGGGGTCCAGGACGAAGTAATCAACTCAGATGAGGCCTTGGATGCTCTGGATGATCAATGAGAGAGGAGTGAAGCTGGTAACTAGGTAGAATTTGGCTGTCCAGCAAGGTGAATTGGGGTTTTCACCCCTCAATCATGGAGCTGTGGACATGGGGGAGTTACTGGAGGTAGAATGTAACTAGATGAAGCTGTGGTAGAAAGCTGAGGCAAAAGTAAATGGTAAAAGAGGTCAAGAAGATGGTTTTGGTAAAGTAGCAGAAAGGTGTTTGATCAAGTTTTGGACAAACAAATGATCTCCACTAGCCAAGGCACTTAACATGATTGAGTTCCATATGGAAATAGGGTGTTTCACCAAATTTGGGCTCATTTGAAGAAACTAGCAAATGTAACTTTGGTGAAACCTAGAAATCAACAGAAATGGCTTCATCTTGTTTAAGTCAAGCTAATCATCTCCCCTTGATGCACCACTTGGTGTAGTTTCATCATCTGGGGTATTGATCATGCCCACAAAGTTTGAAGCTCCAGGTAAAAAGTTGGTAATGTAAAGTTGTTCAAATTTGAATTTGAACAGAAATGGTTTTGGGGTATTCAGATCAAGTTTCTCTACTCCAAATCTTGTGCCATTTGGTCTAGATGCCTTATTAGGCCTTTCTAGCATGTGCACCAAGTTTGAGAGCATTTGGACAAGTTTGGTAATGTAGAGTTGCTCAAACTTTAGATATGGACAGAATGGTTTTGAAGGGTTTTGAGGATGTTATCTTGCTTCCCAAGGCATGGGGCTTGGCAAGATCATCAAATATGTCATATATGACATTATAGAATTTCCCTGGAATTTTTGGAGAATATTGCCTTTATAAATATTTCAAAAGCTTGAAATATCCAGAAAGGGTTTTGGAGGGATTAGCCCATTATTTTGAACATGACCAAGTGTTGAAACTCTTATATATGGACAATATATGTCCTATGAGTCTCCCTGAATTTTGGCAAATATTTTTGAAATAATTAAATAATTTTCCCCTATTAAAGACCATTTCTGGCCTTAAGAAAAAGCTTTTAAATAAAATAGGAAAATAACTTTTAAAATTGTACTTTTGTGGTCTCTGGGAGTCCTATGACTACTAGGTCTCAAATATACTTTTTGAAATAATTTTCTCACCCTAAATCAAGCACTTACAGTGCAAACCTCAATTCAGGGGTTTTTGGAATACTAAGTTTTAAAAATACATTTTGGCCAAATTAATTTTATAAGAAAATACTATACTGCTATATAACACTTGACATGATCATTGGGCAGAAGTTTTGGGTAAGGAGATGAATTCTACAAGAGGTAATAGTTGACTTTAATGAGCACATGAAAAACATAAGAAGAAAAACTCAATTCCAAATAAAAGCCAAATGATGCCAAAAAAATTTGCTAGTCCAAATTTTCATGCTTCATTGACGCAAATAACATGTTACAAAATGCAGGGTGTAACAAGGCATGAATAACTATGGCATCAAGATCAAGCACATTAGAAGTGACAATGGAACTAAATTCAAGAAAGCTGGGCTCGACACCTATCTTGACACATTGGGCATCACACATGAGTTCTCCGCTCCATACACACCTCAACATAATGGCATCGTCGAGCGCAAGAACCGGACTCTCATTTAGATGGCACGCACTATGCTTGATGAATACAAAACACCAAGAAGGTTCTAGCCTGAAGCTATTGATACTGCATGTCACATCCACAATAGAGTTTATCTTCACACGTTCTTCAAGAAAACATCATATGAACTTTTGACTAGTAAGAAGCCAAACATCAACTATTTCAGAGTCTTTGGTGCTAAGTGCTGGATCAAGGATCCGCATTACACTTCCAAATTTGCGCCGAAAGCACATGAAGGTTTTATGCTCGGTTACGGAAAAGATTCGCACACCTACCGGGTCTTCAATCTCTTTCACTATAAAGTGGTTGAAACCATAGATGTGCGGTTCGATGAAACTAATGGCTCGCAAAGAGAGCACCTGTCAAATGTGCTAGATGAAGCTTCTCCAAGTGAATCTATCAAACAAATGGGTACAGGAGAAATTATACCCACCGAGGAACCAACTGAAGATGAAATCATCATCTCTCCACCCAATAATCCTGAAGACAATGCTCAGTCTGAAGCCAATACTGAACAAGAAGATAATCAACAGAATGAGCTAAGTCTTCGCCCAGCTCATCCTCGGGTTGCTAATGAAGTCCAAATTGAAAAGATTCTTGATGGCATCAATGAAACCGGTCCACTTACTCGCTCAAAAGCAACTCAGCTAGCCAACTTCTGTGGTCACTCTGCATTTGTCTCAATATCTGAACCCAAGAAAGTTGATGAAGCATTTATGGAATCTGAATGGATTCAAGCAATGCAAGAAGAGCTTAAACAGTTTGAGATGAATAATGTATGGGAACTTGTAAAACGTCCTGATCCACGGAAACATAACATCACTGGCACCAAACGGATCTATCGCAACAAACAAGATGAGCATGGTCAAGTCGCCAGAAACAAGGCTCGTCTCGTTGCTTAAGGCTATACTCAAGTAGAAAGAATTGACTTCGATGGAACATTTGCTCATGTTGCTAGACATGAAGACATTCGCATACTGCTAGCATACGCCAACCATCATAACATATTTCTGTATCAAATGGATGTGAAGAGCGCTTTTCTGAATGGGAAAATTGAAAAAGAAGTGTATGTTGCACAACCTCCAGGCTTTAAAGACCCAAAGCGTCCTGACATGGTTTACAAGCTCAACAAGGCACTGTATGGCCACAAACAAGCTCGTCGTGCATGGTATAACACACTCAAAGACTTCTTGAAGATCAAAGGCTTCAAACCTGGATCATTGGATGTGACACCTCGAGACCGGTGCGCCAGGTGTCAGCCAGTTATTCGTCACCGTTGCCATGTCATCTGGTTGCATGTTGCATCTTGACATGTCATCATGTGTGTTGCATCAGCATGTTTTCAAAACTTGCATCCGTCCGAGTTTCCCTCGTCCTCTCCGTTGTCTGTTCTGAGCCCAGACACACTCACACGGGCCCGCGGCGCCTTCAAATATTTATTTTATGAGTGACCGGAAAATGTTCTCGGAATGGGTTGAAACTTGGCGTGTGGTCTTATTATAGTGTAGACAGGCCGCCTGCCAAAATGCATCGCATTCGAAGCTCGTTTGATAGCCCTACCGTTAAATATAGCGGCACTAGTAGCCGGTTTAGTCGTCGGACGTTTTCGGTCTCCGAAAACCCCCGCGGGCCTCTCTCCTCTTCTCGCATCTCAGCCCACACCCCTCTACACAGCCCACTGGGCCCAGCCTACTCCCCCTCCACTCCGGTGCCGTTGGATCGTGATCCGATGGCTCTGAAACGGCCTAAAACACATAACCCTAGACCCCCCCTACCCTATTTAATCAGCCCCTCCATGCCATTTTGGGCATCCTAGCCTTCCCCTACCCCTAGCCTCCTTCCTCCTCGAAATCCACGCAGCCAACCCCTCCTCCACCTCCAAATTCTGGCGCCTCCACCTCACTAGCACCACTTGGCAAGCCCCCATTAGCTGCTGCCAGCTGAGTCATCGCTCCGGGCCAATCTCCGCTAGCCACGTCGCCTCCCCAAGCCTCCCACCGCGCCAGGCACTGCGGGACCAGATCCAGCCCGCCAGGCCCGGCGGCCGCCGCCACGCAACCGCAGGCACCTCGCGCCTCGCTCGCTCCTCACTCCCCTCGATCCAATCTGGATCGAGAGGGGGCCTGAGCGCCGCCGCTCCAGCGAGCCCGTCCTGCCGGCCTTCGACCGCCGGAGTGCCTCGTTCCAGCCTTTCACCACCCCGTGTCGGTAGTCGCGCGTCCCCGAGCCGCCGTGGCCTCCCGCTCTTCCTACGATCCGGATCCGACGCCCGACCGACGGGATCTGCCAGTTCCGGGCTCTCCCCGCGCCGGAGCTGCCGCGAGCCGCTACCGCCGTCGAGCTCCCGCGGGCTCGACCTCCCCTGCATCCTCCTGTCGTCCGCCGCTCGACCCAGTTCGGGCCGAGAGCGCCCGCGTGGGCCGTGTCATGCCGACGGCCCAGTGGAGCCAAGGCCGGCCCAGCTCTGCCATGGCCTAAGTCGGCCTCCTCCTCCTCCTGCCCATGGGCCCCACCCCACTCCGGCCTGGCCCGTCCTCCTCGCCGATGTGGGCCGGCCCAACTGCCCCAGCCTACTTCGCCTACTGGGACAAAGCCCACTCTGGTGACCGCCGGTCCAGCCCTATCTCTCGCCCATGCGACTTTTAGCTTCTTACGCTCACTTGTTTTTTCTGTGAAAATGACTAAGTCCCTAAGTTTTGTAATTCTGATGCATACTTCGCATGCCTGTAACTTTTTGGGTGCTTGTCCAAAGGATGCAAATGATATGTCAAAACGATCTCGGTGTTATGCTCTACACTTTGTTCCATTGTGCCATGCTTGTTTGAGTTCATCTAGATGCCCTAATCTCTATTGCAGGAGTGCTACTTGTTATAAACTGCTGTTACTTGTTAATTTTATGACATGTTTGAGATATGATAACTTGGTGCATGTCTATCCAAATAGAGCATATGATATGTCAAAATGTTCATTGTGAAGTGCTCTACATGATGGTTGCTGTAGCATTCACGTTAGGTGCCATATTGCCATGTTAATCTCTATTGCAAAAGTGCATTTGGTTGTTAAGTGCTGAAACTTGTTATGAGATGCTGATTTCACTTGCTCATTGCTATTGATGTGATTGTCTTCATGCCACATGTCTATATGTTCTAGAAGCACAATCATATGGCCTTTGCTGTGGTGCAATCCAATTTCCATGATATGCCTTGAGGTGACTTAAACAAGCTTGTAAATATGCCATGCCAATGTTGCTGTTTTTTACTTAGTGAAAAAACTGCTAAGTCTGGAATCTATTATAACCTGATGCTATGTTTGCTTGATGCCCCACTCAAACCCATGCTCATTTTGGAGTGGCCAATGATCATGTCTTGTTGTCCATGTTATTGTCTATCCATTCATGCCCTTACTTGCACCTATGGCCTGTTGTAGCTTATTTATTTCTTGCTCTCAAGTTGCTATAAATTGTACCTGTCAGGTTTTTATCAGCATGATCAATTTGGTGTAGCTTGTTGCTATTGATCCATGCCTCCTATGGAGTTCCTCCAATGGAGTTGTTTGATGTATGATATGTCTACTTCATGTCCATGATCTTTATATACGTAGTTGAGTTGATATGTTTGTTGTTTTGTGCCTCGGATGGTAGCATCGTGATGATGTTTTTGCCTTCCTAGATTTTGGCTAAGCCTGGATAATTTTATTGGAACTTGCCATGCTTGGTTAATTATGTTCTAGCAAGATTTTGGGTGTGTTATAAGTTCATGCTTGTTAAGTATCATGTCTACTTCCCATTCATGCTTCTTGTTATCATGTTTGGGTGTTGTAGCTTATATATATCTTGCTCCAAAGTTGCTATGTGGCTGTTAACTTCAGCTTGTTGTTATATCTTGTTTCGTGTGTATGTGTTGATCCGTTGCTCCATTTTGAGTGTGCCCTATATGAAACTTGTGTGATTTTGCATGTAGAATCATAATATCATGTTGTTTACTTGCTTGGAGTGTGTTTGCTCGATGTTTGGATGCATTTTGCATATTTGCCATGTTTGTCTCGTTTTGCTCATATCTTCTAGGCCGTAGCTCCGAATTAAACAAACTTTATATGAAACTTGACTAGAATTTCGTGTAGATCATCATGGTGCATGTTAATCTGCTGTTTAACAACTTTGACAGAAGGTTTGTTCAGATCTGGACTAATTTCAAATTATGCATATGAGGACTTACCGGATTTGTTATATGTTGATTCCGGCCTCATTTAAACTTGTTGGCTTGTGTTGTTCTTGTGTGCTTCATCCCTTGCCATATTTTGCATCATATAGACTTGTCTTGCATCATACTTGTTTGAGCATCTTGTCTTATTCTTGTGTTGTGTGTTTACTTTGTTGTGTGCTTTCTTCTCGGTAGTTATTTTCCGTTGCGATCGTAGGGATTCGTTCGTCTACATGTGGTTCGTCTTCGAGGCTTCTTATTCGTCTTCTTCATGGATCCGTCCTTCTTCCTTGTGGGATCTCAGGCAAGATGACCATCACCTTGGATACCTTTACTATCATTGCCATGCTTAGTTGTCTCGATGCTATCGTTATATGTCGCGCTACCCATCATTATTGTCAGCCCTCTCCTTGTTGCCATGAAACCTCTAACCTTTAACACCTTCCTAGCAAACCATTGTTTGGCTATGTTACCCGCTTGCTCAGGCCCTCTTATAGCATTGTTAGATGCAGGTGAAGATGAAGATCGTTCCATGTTGGAACTTGTTGTTGGAATATCAAAATATGTCTTATATATATTAACACACCTATATACTGGGCATGGGTGGAAGGCTTGGCCTTTTGTTTGGTGTTTTGTTCCACTCATGCCACCTTAGGAGCCGATAAACCGGCATTATGTTCCTTGATTTTGCGTTCCTTACACGGTTGGGTATATGGGGACCCCTTGACAGTTCGTCTTGGAATAAAACTCCTCCAGCAAGGCCCAACATTGGTTTTAATTTGCTCATAATAACAACTTATAAAATTAATTAATTGCATAGGGAGTTAGCGCTACCCGAGGATTCTTTCTACATAGCAGGGGGGGCAGTGCTGATGGTGTTGGTCCCAAACGAGGGTCCTGCAGGGCCACCTTGGGGAAACCCGAGGGCTGGTTTTACCTGTAGCATCACCCATCTGGTCGTGGCCTGAGACGAGATACGCGCGGCTACTATCAGGGTGTCGACACACCGGGAGGTCTTGCTGGACTTGTTTTTCCATTGTCGAAATGTCTTGTGCGCCGGGATACCAAGCCTGATTGGATGGTCCTTAAGATAAGGGTGATATTATTATTACTTATGCTGATCGTGAGAGCTTGTGATGGGCTAAGTTGGGACACCCCTGCAGGGTTATGATCTTTCGAAAGTCGTGCCCGCGGTTATGTGGCAGATTGGAATTTGTTAATGTCCGGTTGTAGAAAACTTCACAGAGGATCCGAAGTAAAACACACAACTGTGTGAGTAACCACGACTGTCTCTTTTCACTTTGAGAAGAGAACATGGTGGGGTTATGTTTGACTCGTATGTAGTTCAGGATCTTTAGCGATCACTACTAGTTGCGACCGTTTGCGTAGATGCTCATCTTATTCTTGTACTCGTAAGTTAGCCACCATACTTTTGCTTACCCGCTGCTGCAACCTCACCACTAAACCTCTTCCTACCCATTAAGCTTTTCTAGTCTTGATACCCATGGTTATGGGATTGCTGAGTCCTCGTGGCTCACAGATACTACAACAACAGTTGCAGGTGCAGGTTTCCGATGTCTTGACGTGAGAGCGATGATCGTTGTGTTGGAGTTCTTTCTTCTTCTTCTTCTTTAGTCTTGGGTTTGGTTCCGGGTCGGCAGCCTGGGATAGCAGATGGATGTCATTGTGCTTTTCATGTTTGCATCCGTAGTCGGATGCCTTGGTTTGATGATGTTGTATTCATGTGACTTGTATGTATTGTTGTATCCCCATGTATGTATGTAATGGTACGATGTAATGATATCGATCTTGCTAAGCGCCCGAAATGCGGTTGTGCCCCAATCACGTAAGTGTCACGTGATCGGGATAGAATCGCATCTTGGGCCTGACATTGGATCCCACACTCTTCATGAAGACTTATGATGGAGAACTGTTCGTCTGTCAGATTTATGTGGATGACATTATCTTCGGATGCACTGACAAAAGATACACTGATGAGTTTGGATACATGATGCAAGAGCAATATTAGATGTCCATGATGGGTGAACTGAAGTTCTTCCTTGGTCTTCAAATTCGTCAACAGTAGAATGGCATCTTCATATCTCAAGAGAAATATCTCAAAGATTGCCTGAAGAAGTTTGGAATGCAAGATTGCAAAGGGTACACGACGCCAATGCCAACCAAAGGTTAATTGGGCTCCGACGAGAATGGTAAAGAGTTCAATCAAAAGGTATACCGCTCCATGATTGGTTCTTTACTCTATTTATGTGCATCTAGGCCTGTATAATGCTTAGCGTTTGCATGTGTGCCTGATTCCAAGCTGCACCAAAGGAATTGCAACACCTCGCTGTGAAGCGAATTCTTCGATACTGGCCTCACACCCCCACACTAGGATTATGGTATCCCGAGGGCTCTATGTTTGATCTTGTTGGATTCTCAGATGTTGATTATGCTGGTGACAAAGTTGATCGCAAGTCCACCTCAGGCACATGTCACTTTCTTGGACGATCTCTTGTTTGTTGGTCTTTAAAGAAGCAAAACTCAGTATCTCTCTCCATAGCTGAAGCTGAATACATTTCTGCTGGGTCTTGTTGCGCTCAGCTTCTTTGGATGAAGCCAACTCTCAAGGATTATGGCATCAACATGGAAAAGGTGCCTCTCTTCTGCGATAACGAGAGCGCCTTCAAGCTTCCTCACAATCCTGTTCAGCACTCGAAGACAAAGCACATTGAGATTCGTCATCATTTTCTCAGGGATCATGTGATCCAGAAGGATATTAAAATCATACATGTGAACACCGAAGAGTAACTGGCAGATATCTTCACTAAGACCTTGGATGAGAAAAGGTTTTGCAAGCTGCGGTGTGAGCTAAATATCCTAGAATCCTCAAATGTCATGTGATTGGACACACATCCTAACGCTAGTGCATTTTGACGACTTAGATGTGCAACACACTAAGTAACGTAGGTCTTTAATGCATGAAGACTTACACTCTGAGTGTGAAGGCATTAATGTCGAATGCGACTCTGGAGCACCACGATAATTGTGCGTCGTGTCCTGGTCTAATACTTCCTATAAGGTGGGTAACGCCACCACCAAACTTTTCTGAAGATTTCATTTGGCGTCATGATTGCTTTATCTTCATACTTGGTTTGTCTTCAACATTGGTTGTCTTCAAGACTCATTTTCTCAATATTGATTTGTTTGGTTTCTCTGATATATATATAT
>LR738714.1:265510441-265542921 GCA_902687465.1 Secale cereale | reverse complement strand
GTGTGTGTGTGTGTGTGTGTGTGTGTGTGGTATGTCCTCTACAACATTCACTTATAGCTATGTCTTTAAACCTTTTAATCTAAGTGAATGTGGTCGGACCCTGATCCTCTCTATGCTACTCTTTCCAACTCTCTCTATCTCCTCATATGCATACTATTGACACTTGTTGAATGTCTTCACTGTGTCCTTGTCAGGTGAAGATATAGATACACTCATTTAAAACTATTTTCAACGCTATATCACTTTTGCCCGTAGAAAACGAAACGTCCATCCGACATATCTGGCGCACGTGGGATCGTGGCTCAACTCTCCATAAGATGCATGCCAGCCATGTGTCGTTCAAATGTGAAACGCCAGGTGCACCTGCGTAATTGCACTGCGTCGTCACCCCTCCTTATAAATACTCCACCCTCGCGGTCATTATTTCCTCTCCCACCTCTCGCCATCTCGCTCAACCCTAGCACCTCCACTAGCTCCAGTCGACGCCGGAGCCGAAGCGCTTAGCTGCCACGAGTTCTTCGACGCCGTCTCCACAACAGTCGTGGACCTCGTCTCTCCGCCGCCGCCATTGGTGTCTTCCACCGTCAAGTTATGGCACGGAAGATTGATCTGCTCGGCATCTTTCTCTTTCCGTCTAGCAGTTCCTCATTGCGGTAAATAGATCTCTCTTTTTACAGTCATTTTGATCCGTTAAAATCATACAACTTCACCACAAGTGGTTTCTGTACATCTGTGATCTACTTCTTTCTACCCTTCTCTCATATGATGCAAATATATTCACTTATCATTAACTGCTAGTTAGATTCCTCACTTGTACCTATTCTTGGATTCGTACAAATCTAGAACCAACTTACTCCATATAAGTGAATGTCTTTGCACGATGAGGTCAATGTCTTCAAACCGTATTTAATCTTCAAAATCTTCTGAGAATGCATATGACGTCTTCCCCTTCCCTCGCATCTCTAATGCTGTCACAGGTACATGTCCGTGGGAGAATCCCTTAGTTCTCATAGTCTGCATTCATTTGCAGAATTCTTACATCGTCACATTGAATCTCCTGAAGCCAATTCATGTCTGACCAGTCGTTGGAAGATAAACTGCTTTGCGACGCCCTTTTGTCTGAACCCAATTGCTTCTGGAAAACAGATCAAGAAAGGTGGCAGGCAGAGACGTACTAACACTGCCAAAGATCTTCCTCCAGATCTGTTCACCATGTACAAGTCTGACCCAGAAGAGACCTATGGAGAATACAAATCTCGGATCCATTGGATACGAAGATATTGGGCAGAGCAATGGTTTCTATACAAATTTGTGACTCATGGGTATGCTTCAAAGAATGCCATTCGCCCTCCATGGGGAGATATTTTCTACAAGAAGCTCCAGCCCAAGACTATGTCTGAAGCCATTGCAAAGAGCTTCTATCCATGCATGGTCAGAGGACCAATGCCTTCAAATGCTGACCCATCTAGTCTCTGATGGTGTCGTGATGATGAATTGTTTGAGGAAAACTACAAATTTGCTAAGACCTCTGCAACCCAGAACAGGAAAGAATTGGGCATTAACTTGAATCCTGGCCCATCTCGGCCCCGGTATGATGGATCACGCGAAGCTAGTGAAAATCATGTCGGCCCCTTCAATGACCTTGATGGATTTCTATCCCACATTGCTGCTCAATGAGCAACTATGGAAGATGTTGCTGAAGACTTGGAACCTGAAGCTGTTCCAGAGTGCGTGAAGCCCAAGAAGAAATCAAAGGCTTCCAAACCTGTTGCTGCCCCAAAAGCTTCAAGTATGAAGCCGCTGAAAACTGTACCTCCTGAACCTAGTGTGTAGTCTAAGGATCACTCTCACATCTCTCAGAGGTCCAAGCAGATTGTGAAGCCATCTGGCCAAGGACTCACTCCAGGTAGCATACTGCGCAATGATGATGACATCATAGATAAGTCCAGTGATGAAGATCTTGCTGATGATGCCCTGGAAATGCTCATTAAGAGCAAGCAACAGGCCGAAATTTTCAATGATTTGCCTCTCTTTGACGCTGATATCATCAACAACTTCATCGATGAATGGTTTGAAGATACATCTCTCTCACTTGATGATCTTCAGCTTCCCATTGATATCAGTGTGACCTTCCAAGGCTACATTGCTCAAGAACTGACTATTGCACAGAAGGTTATTGAGGAAATGAACAAAATGGATCATGAGAAGGCTCTATTCATGAAGCATATGGCAAGCCTCATGCAAAAGACGTTCAAAACTTCAAAACCATGATGACAGACCTCAAGGCTGAATCTGTCAAGCGCCATGAAGTTGCAAGGGGCAACACGGAACGTCTCAAGCACTATGCTGAGAAGTGCGTCCAAGCCTACAATGAAGTTGTGAAGAGGAAAGTTCTTGGCCGTCCAAGCATTGACCCCAAGCTGGCTGCCAAGAAGCCAGAGAAGAAGAAGAAGCCTGCTGATGAAGACACTGAATCACCAAGGCAGGAAAGACCCAGCATTGTCTTCCAAGACAGCATGGCAAGCCTGAAGTCAAAGATCTTATCAGCAGCCTCTGCTCAAAAGAAGACGAGGCAGTCTGAAACTGAAGCCAAGAAACACACGCATCATGATGCATCTGCTACTGATCCCTCCAAGAAGAAGCAAAAGCTAAAAGCTTCAAAGGCTTCACAGCAGCCTCATGTTTCCTCCATAGAGCCGTTCGTGGTCAAACCCATTTCTTTTGCCTTGCCTGCTTCCTCCAACCGTGAACGTCGTCTGGTTATCCATGAGCCTGCTCCCTCAGAGGCTCATCAGACTGAAGAGATTCCAACTACTGACTCACCTGCAGCTGAAGACATTGGTCATGATGACAATGTTAATGATGATGAAGTCCTTCCTCAACTTGAACCCCAACCAGTTCAATCACCTGCTCTCATGAGCAGCGAACTCATAAGCATTGTTTGTCAGGACCCCGATCCTAAGTCACACAGGTCTAGCCTGTAACACATCATATCACTTTGCGGCCTCACGGACGGTATCCCCACGGGTGCCACCTTACCTGGCCCGGGACCATTTGCGCATTTTGGCACACGTATATGATAGTGTCGCTAGCATCCATATGACAGAGAACCCGGGCCGACATGACTAGTTATAAACCAAAAGTGGCGCTAAATTACAGAGACAGGCATACATGACCCAGCAACGAACGTGTCGGTCATCAACGTATGAACCCAAGTCGTAGCAAGCTACAAGGACTTAAAGGAACAACGCGTGACATTTCCCCTAAGGGACAGACACAGGAACGAAGAAGGACACATGCCGGCCAGCCTAAGTGTTCCGGAGTAGTAGCAAGCTACCAAGGCTCAGTGGAAGCACTAGGAGACATTTCCCTATAAGATAGGCTACCAAGGGTAAACAACTAGGTGTCGGATCCCACACATAGCAATACACATTACACGTACGCATAACATGCAAGTATGTGCAGTACAACATGGCATCACAACATAACTCAACAACTCTTATAGATAAAGGCCCAAAAGAGCCATCATAGCATTTATTACAAACAGAGGTCACATGACCCAACATACAGAGCATATAGGCAACGGAAGCATAAGTTGTCTGAGTACAGACAACTACAAATGAAAAAGGCTGAGAAGCCTGACTATCTACAAGACCCTCCCAAGGGTACAAGATCGTAGCTGAGGTAACAAGCTAAACGTCGAAGTCCACGCGGAACCACTAGTGAGGCAGAAGTCTCTCTGCAAAAACATAAATTACGCAAACGTGAGTACAAAGGTACTCAGCAAGACTTACATCAGAACTAGCTACATATGCATCAATATCAACAAAAGGGTGGTGGAGTTTGACTGCGGCAAGCCAGCTTTGACTCGGTGGCTATCCAGATCTACGACTGCAAGTAACTCTTTTGAGGTGGCGCACACGAGTCCACATAATCACCAATCAATACACCACTATGGATCCGCTCCCGTCTCCCTACGAGAAGGCCATCCATAGCACTCACGCTTATCTAGCGTGTTTTAGAGTATCCACTTTCATTTGTCTATGAACTGTTATAGGCAACCCAGAAGTCCATTTCCGCGGACACGGCTATTCGAATAGATCATATATAACCCTGCAGGGGTGTACTTCTTCACACACGCTCTCGCCACTTACCTCCATGTTCACGTCATGTATCTCGGCAACCTTCAAGCGGAAGCCTGGCGAGGGTGTCGGCCACAGCCTACCTAAACACTCAAGTCTCTAGTCCAGGTTTATCGCCTATTCAGGTTCCATCTGCAGGGAGTCTGGCCGAGGTTTCCACATACGGCCCCGAACGATGTGTACAGGGTTCCGTGACACCAAACGGGCGCCCGGCATACCCGACCACGTGCCTACCGCATCACAGCCCACCCCTCCGGTCAGCGCTGCGCACGGCCTCCAGCATACTACAAACACCAGAAACTACTTGCAACTCCTGGACAGAGGACAAGGGTGATTAAGAAGCCGAGAGAGTCAATTAAGGATCCCAATGTGTGGTAGTAGCTGTTTCATGGATCACAAACATATAAAACTCAGTTCCTCAGGACGGCTGCAATGAGACAACCCACCATGTACTCCTTCATGGCCTCTCATCGCTACCTTTACCAAAACGTGCTCACACACTTAGCTCGCACACAGTAGGACATGTTCATCACCCTTCTAATTCATCCCCGGTGAATCAGACCTGACACAACTCTAAGCAATAGCAGGCATAACCAGAAAGCATGAATGAGTAGGCACAACATGGCTCAAACAACTCCTACTCGTACTAGTGGGTTTCAACTATTTACTATGGCAATGACAGGTCATGCAGTGGAAATGGGTTCAACTACCGCAGCAGGTAACAGTTGAAGCGTTGTTGTCCAAATGCAGAAAAATAGAGCAAGAGCGAGAGAGTGGGATTGTATCGGAATGCTCAATGGGTTTTTGCTTGCCTGGCACTTCTGAAGATATCACTGTGTCTTCATCAGTGTCATCGATCACATCGTAGGAACAGCGTCTACTGAGAGGGTACAAACACCGGGAACATTGAAAGAACACGATCAATGCAATGCGACAATATGATGCATGATCATGACATGGCAATATGCTGTTGATTGAGCTAATGCAACTAGCAACCATATTAAATTAAGTTGGTTTGAACCAAAGGTTCAAATTCAAACTCCATATGTGATTATTCAAAAGCCATTTATTCAAATTGTCCTAAACAGTGGATGTAAGTTATTCAAACATGCATGAAAATGCCATAAACAGATTCCTTCAATTTTTCTGATCATTTTTCATATATAAATTATTTTCATTTGAGTTATAAAATATTTTATGTGATTTTTTTAAGTTTGGGGTATTTTCTGAAATTCATAAATCATTTTATGATTTATTTTAATTCCAGAAAATACTTACTGCATCAGCATGACCTCATGCTGACGTCAACAGGTCAACAGGGGCTGGTCCAGGTCAAACCTGACCAGTGGGACCCACTGGTCAATGACACAACTAGCTAACCCTATTAATTAGTGCTAATTTAAACCTAACTAAAGTGTCAGGGGGGTGGCCCACATGTCAGTCTCTCAGGGCCTGATTAAGTTTAGTTTTACACTAAACTAATTTAACAAGGGCTGGCCAGTGGGGCCAGGTCAAACCTGACAGCCGGGGCCCACTGGACTTAATCTAATCCTAAACAAAAACTGATCCAGGTTAATTAAGGGCGTGGGGCCCTTCTGTAAGTGGGTCATGTGGTTAATTAGCAGGTGATTAACTACTAATGACGCGCCACGTCATCATCGCCGGGCTCTGGCCGGCGGCGACCATTCCGCGCGGCGGAGCAGCTGCTGGGCGGTGCTAGGGGCTACGTTTAGGTGCGGGGAGACTACCAGGAGGAAGCCCATGCTCTTCCGCATCAAACGGAGCAGGGAGGAGCGGATGGGGTGCGGTGTGCTCGCCGGAGTCGAGCTCGCGGCGGCGGCCGGAGTTCGGGCCAGCTCGGGTTTGGCGCTACAGCGGGCGGGCAGGCTCTTGTGGGGCACCTACATGATCTACGAGAGCTCACAAACCCAACAGAGGCACGCACGAGACCATTTGGTCACCAGGGCTTCGTCGGCGACGAGGCCGTGCGGCTGTGGCTACTGTCAGCAAGGGGGCGACGGCTACGGCGACCAAACGGAGGCGGGATTAGGGGGAAATAGACCGGGGGCTCACAGCGGTGCCGTAGGGATGGCTAGCGTGCCCGGGGAAGCGACGATGGTGGCGAATCGACGGTGGAGGTCCTCGGTGGCCGGCGGTGAAGAAGGCGATGATGGCGACGATGGAGGACGTCCGAGCTCGGATCCTTCGGCTTGGAGATGGAGAGCGTCGCGGCGGACCTCGGGGACAGCTCGGGGAAGCGGGGCGGTGGCTGTGGCTGCAGTGGTTGCGAGCGGTGGCGACTAGCCCGCTCGGTGGTTGCGTGCGAGAGAGACAGAGGAGGGAAGAGGAGGAGTGGACAGGCCAGAGGGGTCGGGGGGTTGCGTGGCATCTCCAGCCAGCCCCCAGCGTCGGTGGAAGCAGGAGGTGGCTCGGGCGTTTGCCAGAGTGCGGCGGCCACGCGCCTCTCGTCCTCCTGGCGAGAGGTGGGAGATGACTGGCAGCGGTGGTGGGCTGGGCCACCAGCTGGGCTGCCAGGTAAGCTTGGGCCAGGTAAGTTCTCTCTTTCCTTTTCTAATTTGTTTCTGTTGTCTATTTTATGTATTTTTTAGCTTTAAATAAAATACTAAAACATGCTCAAAATTCATGGAGCTGCTTGAGGCTACTGGATTATTTCCAACAGTAAACATTCTAGTTCATGAATATTTGGACATTTAAAATAATATATAAAATTTAAATGCCCAAATGCAAATAAGGTATGATTTAATTTAGTGCCCAAAATATTCTACAGAAATGTTCACTAATTTTGGTTTAGTCTCAAAGCCTTGCCAAAATTATCAAACATTGATGAAGGCATTTTGGGTCATTGGAAATGATTTTATTCTTAACCCTAGTTGAAATCATTTGGTGCTAGGGTTTGAACATCCCCATTTCAATTTTCTGTGAAAAGTAAACATGATGCAACACCAGATTCTAGAACTAGACAGTATAGAAGCTAGGGATGTGACAACTCACCCCCACTAAACACGAATCTCGTCCCGAGATTCAAGTGTAGGGTAAGATGAAGGGGGAACGCAAACTAACACAATCTTCATGATCCAACTGTCCTTCATATGAATGTTGATTGCTTGCATTATGTTGATCCTGACATCCTTGCTTTCGAGGTCTTTGTCCAACACGGTGATGACGAAAGAAGTTCTACAAAAATGATCTTCTGAAAGATCAAGCGACTCAAGATCAACTCATGGAGTGAGACGTTGAACCATCTCTTGAGCTGAGACACGGAGCACACATCCGGAGAGATGGAGTGAAGCAAATGATGAAGGTTCACTTGATAGGCAATAATTCCACACTTGAAGAAGATGGTGATCGATGTCACCAGATGGGGCACCTTAGAGAAGGTGACGCGTAGAAATATTCCCTTAAGTGGCAAAAAGAATTACTTTTGATATAGTGATCATTGAAATTCCCTATACCAGCCTAAGGCAAACACGAACGATCGTTGGACGGAGTCCGAAGGAATGACATTCTCGGGCCAGAATGGATGATGTGGACTACCTTGTTGAAGAAAATACAAGGGATGATTTTACTTATCATCAGAAATGGATGGGACCCATGGGTAAATGGCACATTGGCGGTGCAAGCTGGGAACAAAATGCAAATGCTGGGAATGATTCTGGTAACTGGGAAGGAACCCAACAGTAGAGAGTGAATCTACTCTTTGAGAGATTATAGCATAACCAAGAACACTTGGAGCAATCCCGGTTAGTGCCAGTGATAACACCTAGTGCTTGTGCGTGCTCTCAAGAACTAGAGCATTCCCATATTCATCAAGGTTTTACCAATATCCGTATCAAGGATCCTGGCAACACCACATACTACCATGATGAATAGCGATGGACGATGCAGATACAAAGGAAGATAACACTTTTTCAGATTTCACCTTAGCGGAGTCAAGGGGCAAAATCTGGATGATCGACCGAGAGACATTTAGCACTCCGCTTCTAATGTTATCCTTGATGTGCTAGCGTAACCCATTTATTAAAATGGTTTGGTACCTAGAACGTCAAGTAAAAGGTCAGACTTCAGGAGCACAAAAATCCATAAGGAACAACTAGGGAGTAAATCCTACGAAATCCTTATGGGGAGGTGGCCAACTTCTTCAATCAAGACACTACAACAATAGGTCTCCCGGCTGGGTGTGTTAGCCACGACATCCACTTTACCGGTTATCGAGAGACCAATATTATAGTTCTTCGAAAATGCTCCAACCATCATATCTGCCTGAGATTCAGTTCTGGTTGGTGTCAGGATATTCCAGACTCATCGAGTCTAGAAAGAAAAATGAAAGTTTGCAACACAAATCGACGAGACGGCATTGCGAGATTCTCGGGAAGTGAACTACGATAGCAAGCTCGAAAACATGAGCTAGTTCTGCTACATACCTATGAACACATTGTCTAAGACAAGCATGACCACATAGTAGTCTTATGATAAAACACTACCGAGTTCTGGTTGGGAACCATCGTCTAGGATATCTAAGTCCTTACATAAGTCATATGATTAGCTCTTATGATGGAACTTCTTCTCCTCGAACAAATCAATCAGTGGCTTGGTGTGCTAGGGATACATATAGAGTGAAGGTTGCAAGTCTCCAAACCACATAATACTTCGCACGTACGCATGACTGACTTGGGATGATTCCAGAGTAAGCAAAACTAACTTTCTCGAATTCACGGCGGCAACTTGCACCTAATGCACGCGAACTGGGAGAAAGTCACTTCTTGCACCAACATATACCTCATGAACGGGACACGAAGGCAATGCTTACAAAGTTTCCAACACTAGCTTAATGTCCTACAAAATCATGGAGGAGGTAAGGATGTTTGTTGATGGGCTCAACAATAATTCATCCAGGTTTCCATATAGATGGAATTTCATGACAATGTGAACAAGGTGATAGCATTGGTCAGACCAGAAGATGTAACGGTGTATGCTCGAGGGATCAACCACGAGTAAGACAACATTATGAATACCATTGGTTCTAATTTGACTTGACGATAGCCCACACTCAAATCAAAGTTTGGATAAGACGATAGATCCAACAATTGATCACGAGGATCAATCGATCAAGATATCATATTTTTCCAACACACACACACAAAAGATATCCCTTGGAAGGAACTTAGTCAGGCAAGCTTTTATCTTCCAACTCTCCAAGTTGTCATTTAGCTTAATCGACTAGTTCAGGGTATCCAACGCAGATTCTTGGAGAAAGGGTGGTTTAGAGAGAAACCAGCTTGATCACGGGCTCAACATAACGGTCAGGGGGCAACCTGGTAATACTTCCGAGAAGATATTCGGAAAATCACGAACCACCGATATGTTACTAAGCTCGAGAACAATCTTGCTTTTCAGGGCAATACGATATGATCAAATGAGCGAGGACTTAACAAAATTCTAACTCATCAATCAAGGAGTGCACCAGGAAAGTGGACTAGGTAGCACGATCAACCTTAGGGTGATGATTTAAAAATCAACTCGCTAAGGATGAGGTTGTTGTCCATTTAACTACCAAGCAACAAAGTTGCTAGGAGTATTGATTTCACACATCACAATTTACTTGTCGGTATTCCGGTTACAATAACACGCAGATCGAGGAATAAACGATGATGGCGAGAAGTATCACCTTATCAAAAGTTCATAGGAGGTGGTGCAGTTCCCATGACATTCTTGACATAAGGATGGTAATACTCCAGGATAGAACAGATTAGAAGCTGCATTAGCATTCTTCATCTACGAAGTACAACTTCTTTGACCCAATACTGGATGTGGATAAGGCACTGGAGTTTGTTTCTCCTAGTCATTCCAGATTAGAATGGCTTGACGGACCACAAGAGTAAAAGGCATCGATGAACACGAGTGCACAACTATTCCTGACTATCAATTGATAGACGAAGTTCAGAATACAACCAAAAGAGGACAACTCAAAGAAACATATAACTTTCTGAGTTGTGGATGCATAGATTAGTATGTCGAACCAAGTTCAACAAATTTCTTCCGGATAATCCGTGCGGAGAGGTAGGACTGGCAGAGTCACAATATGATTGGAGTACTACTCAAGAGCACTCTGGTTGTGATCTTTGGTTCAGAAGAACTTCTACCATGATAGTTCATGGTATTGGAAGAACGATAACCACGGACCTCGAGGACTATCACAAGGTTACTAATATCCTAAAGGGACGAGCAAATACTACCACCATGAAGTAGGTAGAATGAATCTTGGGTTCAAGAACTCAGAAATAGAATGCCTACTAACTAAATGGCGTCACGGGATGCTTTCGGGAATAATGGCCAGAATAATCACACCGGAAATATAAGCACTGCTAGAATACTGGGTGATCTTCTAAGACACCAAGGGTCATAATAATAGCTCCAACATATATGTCGAGGTAACAGAGTACCTCAACACACTGGCTAGGGTGATTAATCTGGCCTAAAGGAACATCGGGAACATGAAGAAAGGATTTGCAAATGCATCAGATTATTTAGAAGCCTGGAATGACTCGGACAGCATAACGGCTATAAATGCTTGAAAATACTTATGAGATCCAAGCAAAAAGGGTAGCATATCCACTTAACATCATAATGTCAAGGTTCTGAGACCAACAGTTGAACAAACGGAAGTAGTAGAAACTGAACTAAGGGTTGAATCCACAATTAACGTGACCCCGATAAATAGAATGAGAATCCTAGTTTCTTAACCCCGTAGAAAAGAAGAGGGTGACTCAGATCAGAAGGTCATAGGGTAAAGGAGTAAAAAGAGCCTTACGTTCCCTTCCACAATCAATTCCCTTATATAAATAAAGAATTTCTAGACACAACTTCGACCAGTTTGGCTTACTAATCCTACAGGTAGTAAGGCTCTGATACCAAAGCTGTCAGGACCCCGATCCTAAGTCACACAGGTCTAGCCTGTAACACATCATATCACTTTGCGGCCTCACGCACGGTATCCCCACGGGTGCCACCTTACCTGGCCCGGGACCGTTTGCGAATTTTGGCACACGTATATTATAGTGTTGCTAGCATCCATATGACAGACAACCCGGGCCGACATGACTAGTTATAAACCAAAAGTGGCGCTAAATTACAGAGACAGGCATACATGACCCAGCAACGAACGTGTCGGTCATCAACGTATGAACCCAAGTCGTAGCAAGCTACAAGGACTTAAAGGAACAATCCGTGACATTTCCCCTAAGGGACAGACACAGGAACGAAGAAGGACACATGCCGGCCAGCCTAAGTGTTCCGGAGCAGTAGCAAGCTACCAAGGCTCAGTGGAAGCACTAGGAGACATTTCCCTGTAAGATAGGCTACCAAGGGTAAACAACTAGGTGTCGGATCCCACAAATAGCAATACACATTACACGTACGCATAACATGCAAGTATGTGTAGTACAACATGGCATCACAACATAACTCAACAACTCATATAGATAAAGGCCCAGAAGAGCCATCATAGCATTTATTACAAATAGAGGTCACATGACCCAACATAAAGAGCATACAGGCAACGGAAGCATAACTTGTCTGAGTACAAATAACTACAAATGAAAAAGGCTGAGAAGTCTGACTATCTTCAAGACCTTCCCAAAGGTACAAGATCATATCTGAGATAACAAGCTAAACGTCGAAGTCCACGCGGAACCACTAGTCAGGCAGAAGTCTCTCTGCAAAAACATAAATTAAGCAAACATGAGTACAAAGGTACTCAGCAAGACTTACATCAGAACTAGCTACATATGCATCAGTATAAACAAAGGGGTGGTGGAGTTTGACTGCAGCAAGCCAGCTTTGACTCGGTGGCTATCCTGATCTACGACTTCAAGTAACTCTTTTGAGGTGGCGCACACGAGTCCACATAATCACCAATCAATACACCACTATGGATCTGCTCCCATCTCCCTACGAGAAGGCCATCCATAGCACTCACGCTTATTTGGCGTGTTTTAGAGTATACACTTTCATTTGTCTATGAACTGTTATAGGCAACCCAGAAGTCCATTTCCGCGGACACGGCTATTCGAATAGATCATATATAACCCTGCAGGGGTGTACTTCGTCACACATGCTCTCGCCACTTACCGCAATGTACACGTCATGTATCTCGGCAACCTTCAAGCGGAAGCCTGGCGAGGGTGTCGGCCACAACCTACCTAAACACTCAAGTCTCTAGTCCAGGTTTATCGCCTATTCAGGTCCCATCCGCAGGGAGTCCGGCCGAGGTTTCCACATACGGCCCCGAACGATGTGTACAAGGTTCCACGACACCAAACGAGCGCCCGGCATACCCGACCACGTGCCTACAGCATCACAACCCACCCCTCCGGTCAGCGCTGCGCATGGCCTCCAGCATACTAGAAACACCAGAAACTACTTGCAACTCCTAGACAGAGGACAAGGGTGATTAAGAAGCCGAGAGAGTCAATTAAGGATCCCAATGTGTGGTAGTAGCTGTTTCATGCATCACAAACATAGAACTCAGTTCCTGAGGACGGCTACAATGAGACAACCCACCATGTACTCCTACATGGCCTCTCATCGCTACCTTTACCAAAACGTGTTCACACACTTAGCTAACACACACTAGGACATGTTCATCACCCTTCTAATTCATCCCCGATGAATCAGACCTGACACAACTCTAAGCAATAGCAGGCATAACCAGAAAGCATGAATGAGTAGGCACAACATGGCTCAAACAACTCCTACTCAGACTAGTGGGTTTCAACTATTTACTGTGGCAATGACAGGTCATGCAGCGGAAAGGGGTTCAACTACCGCAGCAGGTAACAGTTGAAGCGTTGTTGTCCAAATGCAGTAAAATAGAGCAAGAGCGAGAGAGTGGGATTGTATCGGAATGCTCAATGGGGTTTTGCTTGCCTGGCACTTCTGAAGATATCACTGTGTCTTCATCAGTGTCATCGATCACATCGTAGGAACAGCGTCTACTGAGAGGGGACAAACACCGGCAACATAGAAAGAACACGATCAATGCAATGCGACAATATGATGCATGATCATGACATGGCAATATGCTGTTGATTGAGCTAATGCAACTAGCAACCATATTAAATGAAGTTGGTTTGAACCAAAGGTTCAAATTCAAACTCCATATGTGATTATTCAAAAGCCATTTATTCAAATTGTCCTAAACAGTGGCTGTAAGTTATTCAAACATGCATGAAAATGCCATAAACAGATTCCTTGAATTTTTCTGATCATTTTTCATATATAAATTATTTTCATTGGAGTTATAAATTATTTTCTATGATTTTTTGAAGTTTGGGGTATTTTCTGAAATTCATAAATAATTTTCTGATTTATTTTAATTCCAGAAAATACTTACTGCATCAGCATGACCTCATGCTGATGTCAATAGGTCAACAGGGGCTGGTCCAGGTCAAACCTGACCAGTGGGACCCACTGGTCAGTAACTAGCTAACCCTATTAATTCGTGCTAATTTAAACCTAACTAAAGTGTCAGGGGGGTGGCCCACATGTGAGTCTCTCAGGGCCTGATTAAGTTTAGTTTTAAACTAAACTAATTTAACAGGGGCTGGCCAGTGGGGCCAGGTCAAACCTGACAGCTGGGGCCCACTTGACTTAATCTAATCCTAAACAGAAACTGAGCCAGGTTAATTAAGGGAGTGGGGCCCTTCTGTAAGTGGGTCATGTGGTTAATTAGCAGGTGATTAACTGCTAATGACGCGCCACGTCATCATCGCTGGGCTCTGGCCGGCGGCGACCATTCCGCGCGGTGGAGCTGCTGCTGGGCGGTGCTAGGGGCTACGTTTAGGTGCGGGGAGACTACCAGGAGGAAGCCCATGCTCTTCCGTATCAAACGGAGCAGGGAGGAGCGGATGGGGTGCGGTGTGCTCGCCGAAGTCGAGCTCGCGGCGGCGGCCGAATTCGGGCCAGCTCGGGTTTGGCGCTACAGCGGGCGGGCAAGCTCTTGCGGGGCACCTACATGATCTACGAGACCTCACGAACCCAACAGAGGCACGCACGAGACCATTTGGTCACCGGGGCTTCGCCGGCGACGAGGCCGTGCGGCGGTGGCTACTGTCAGCAAGGGGGCAACGGCTATGGCGACCAAACGGAGGCGGGGTTAGGGGGAAATAGACCGGGGGCTCACAGCAGTGCCGTAGGGATGGCCAGCGTGTCCGGGGAAGCGATGACGGTGGCGAATCGACGGTGGAGGTCCTCGGTGGCCGACGGTGAAGAAGGCGATGATGGCGACGATGGAGGACGTCCGGGCTCGGTTCCTTCGGCTTGGAGATGGAGAGCGTCGCGGTGGACCTCGGGGACAGCTCGGGGAGGCGGGGCGGTGGCTGTGGCTGCAGTGGTTGCAAGCGGCGGCGACGAGCCCGCTCGGTGGTTGCGTGCGAGAGAGACAGAGGAGGGGAGAGGAGGAGTGGACAGGCCAGAGGGGTCGGGGGGTTGCGTGGCGTCTCCAGCCAGCCCCCAGCATCGGCGTAAGCAGGAGGTGGCTTGGGCGTGTGCCGGCGTGCGGCGGCCACGCGCCTCTCGTCCTCCTGGCGAGAGGTGGGAGATGACTGGCAGCGGTGGTGGGCATGGCCACCAGCTGGGCTGCCAGGTAAGCTTGGGCCAGGTAAGTTCTCTCTTTCCTTTTCTTATTTGTTTCTGTTGTCTATTTTATGTAGTTGTTTTTGGCTTTAAATAAAATACTAAAACAAGCTCAAAATTCATGGAACTGCTTGAGGCTACTGTTTGGATTATTTCCAACAGTAAACATTCTAGTTCATGAATATTTGGACATTTAAAATAATATATAAAATTTAAATGCCCAAATGCAAATAACGTATGATTTAATTCAGTGCCCAAAATATTCTACAAAAATGATCACTAATTTTGGTTTGGTCTCAAAGCCTTGCCAAAATTATCAAACATTGATGAAGGCATTTTGGGTCATTGGAAATGATTTTATTCTTGACCCTAGTTTAAGTCATTTGGTGCTAGGGTTTGAATATCCCCATTTCAACTTTTTGTGAAAAGTAAACATGATGCGACACCAGATGCTAGCACTAGACAGTAACAGAAGCTAGGGATGTGACATTGGTGGTCACACGACGCCAATTTCTCAAGATGAATTTTGGGAAGAGCAACACCCAAACACCTCCCTACATGAAGTCATTCCTCGCACTCCGCCATCTCTTGTTACCACTCCGGAACTTGATTCTTCCACCGCCACACCTGAAGAAGACATGGAGCAGAGCAATGCTAATGTTTCACCAATTGTGTCCCCCAAGTTTAAAAGGCTTCGCAAAGGTCTCAGGTCTCAAGCCTCCATGTCAAGCATTCCTGAAGATGGAGAATAAAACTCAAGCTCAGTGGCACGTCAATTGTTTCCTGATGCTGTTCCTTCAGTGTCTGCTCCTGAATCTGAAGCCAAGGCAGCTGAAGATACTGCAGCTGCATCAGCCGATGAAGAAAAAGGAGAAACTCGTGAAGTCACACCCCTACCCAAGAAACTGTTGTTTAAGAAGAGGTGCCTGTCATGCAAGAACCCATCCACCAAGATATTGTTGTGCATGAGTCCACTCTCCCTGAAGCCACTGAACCTGAAGCAAATGTGGCTGCCCCATCAATGAACACTGAAGCCAATGACACTGTCATAGCTGAAGCCAATGTGCAACATGAAGTCGTTGCTGCTCCTGAAGTGATTGCTCCTGAAGTAATTGCTCTCGAAGTGATTGCTCCTTCTTCTGTGCCTTATTCCATGGCCCAAGCCTACAATAAAGATGATGTGCTTGTACATGTCAAATGGCCCCTTCTGAAGCCTCCTACTGCCCAGGCCTGCAATATGATTATCATGTGGAGCGTAGGCCTCAGACCCTGAAGCCCAAGCCCAGATTGCCTCGGCTTCCCAGCATTGCAACATCCCAAGGATAATTCAGTGTGCACAGCTTCAGGGCAAACAACACCTTCTTTGATTCTGCTAAAAACCCATACAAGAAGCCAAATATCTCTTCTGATCGGTTCTGGAGATTTCAGCAACGAAGCTATTACTCTTGCATTCTGTACAATCAGGACCGGATTTTTCCACACTAGCATCTTGGTTGTGATGCCATTGCTGGACTGCCCTTCCTTGAAGAAGCCCTTGACTTCTTCAGAGAAGTTGGATTGCTTCCCCTCGTCACTTCCAAGGAACACTGGAATGAAGAGCTTCCCCTGCAAATCTACGCTACTCTGCACATCAGAGGATATAGCAGGGATCCAAAGACATGGGTCCTTGAGTGGATGACAGGTGACGCTCATCATGAAGCCAAAGCTCAGACACTACTTGAGCTTACTTCCCTGCCCACTCCTGGTTATTTGTATGGCTCTATCGGGAGATGCTTACCGGTGTCCAACTTTCTCATTTTTCGGGCCATTGTTGCTGAGGATACGGAGGCTTATGTGAGATCGAGAACAAAAGTTCCTAGTTCCACAGGAAGCTTCTGCGCAACACACATGGATAGATGATCAACTATGTTGTTTTCCGTGCGGGGGACATGCTCTGTTTGCAATCCGTCAAAGTGCTCCTCCAATCTCCTCACTTCCTCGATGTCTGCCTCCATCAATGGACTTTGACAATTCTTTTTGACTTGTCTCACCACAAGTTGTGAGTCTCCTCGAATGATCAGTTTCTTAATTCCCAATTCCATTGCAATCCTCAGCCCGGCAAGGAAACCTTCATACTTAGATGTATTGTTGGTTGCCTCTTCCCAGGCAAAATGCATTTGGATGACGTACTTCAAGTGCTCCCCGGAGGGGGCGACGAGAAGTACACTAGCTCCTTCACCTTGTAGGGAAAAAGCACCATCAAAAAACATAATCCATTCTTGGGGTGATTCCATACCGGGGATAGTTGTCTCTGTAATCTCCTCATCAGGGGTTGGCGTCCATTCTGCAATAAACTCTGCCAATGCCCTACTTTGAATAGTTGATGTGCTGTCAAACTTCAATCCAAAGCTGGATAACTTCAAAGACCACTCCACTATTCTGCTGGTGGGCTCAGGGTTTCGGAGTATCCTTTGCAACGGGAAGGGTGTGACAACTGTTATCTCATGGGCTTGGAAGTAGTGGCATAGTTTCCTTGAGGCCATGATGAGACCAAAGATCAACTTTTGCACGCCAGAGTACCTCTATCTAGCCCCTATAATAGGGAGCTGACGAAGTACACTAGGCACTGCACCACTTTCTTCCTTGCCGCGTCCTTGGGGTTGCTCTCACTACTGTGCTCACTGTTGTCCTGATCCTTTGCTGGCCCTATCGGCCTCTGTTCAGTCTCTGCCTCAACTACATCTCGCTGTGCTACCAAGGCTACACTGACCATTTGGTTGGTTGCCCCTAAGTACAACAACAATGGCTCCTGGGGCTTGGGAGCAACCAAGGTAGGCACAGAGGACAAATAGGCCTTCAACTCTTGCAAAGCTGCATCTTCTTCCGGGGTCCCATTCATGGGCCCTGTCTTCTTAAAAAAATTGAAGAACCGTAGGGTACGCTCGACAGACTTGGAGATTAATCTTCATAGCGCGGCAACACATCCTATTAGATGCCTCACATCCTTAACTATCCTTGGCGCTTGGACCTGCTCGATAGCCTTGATCTTGTCGGGGTTGGCTTTGATCCCATGGTGGGATATAAAGAACCCAAGTAACTTGCCGGAGGGAACACCAAATACATACTTCTCCGGGTTGAGCTTCAAATTGATCTTGCGGATGTCAGCTAATGTCTCCTCCAAATCCTGAATAAGGGTGGGCCTGTCCTTGGTCTTAACCATAATATCATCCATATAGGCTTCTATATTTTTGTGCAACTATGGCTCAAAACCAATCTGGACTGCCCTTGCAAAAGTGGACACGACACTCTTTAATCCGAATGGCATGCGGACAAAGCAGTACGTACCACATGGAGTGATGAACGATGTCTTCTCTTCATCTTACTTGGACATGAAGATTTGGTGATACCCAGAGTATGCATCCAAGAAGGAGAGAAAATCACAACCTGAAGTGGAATCCACAATCTGATCAGTATGCAGCAAGGGAAATGGGCCCTTCGGGCAAGACTTGTTGATATCTGTGAAATCTATGCAAAGCCTCCACTTCCCGTTAGCCTTCCAGACTGCCACTGGATTTTCCAACCACATTGGATGTAGCACTCCTTTGACCAAACCATCTGCCTCAAGTTTCTTGATCTCTTCTATAATGAACTGATACCTCTCCAGGGCCTACTTCCGGACTTTCTGCTTCACAGGTCAAGCATGTGGGCAGACAGCAAGGTGGTGCTCGATTACCTCCCTGGGAACACCGGGGATATCAGATGGTTGCCAGGAAAGCACTTTGATATTCGCCCACAGGAAGGCAATGAGTGCGCTTTCCTATTTTTCATCGAGATTGGCACTGATAGTGAAAGTACCATCAATGCCAGTCAGCCCTACCGGGACCTTCTTAACTTGGAGTGCAGCAACCCTGGATCTCTTGTTGTAGGAACACTCCAGCACGTCGTCAATGGGTGTCGTGCACTCGGTGGGGGCACACTTCCCAGACTCTTTGCCGGTGGTCCTACAATTCTTCTACTTTCCTTTGCTTTGCTTGGTGGGAGCTGCTGCTGCCGCTACCTCTACTGCGTCTGAGTCCCGGTACATCTTGTCCACACAAATGATTGCATCCTTCTCATATGATGGGATAGTGATAACTCCCAGTGGCCCATGCATCTTCATGGTGTTGTAGGCATAGTGGGATGCCGCCATGAATTTAGCCAGTGTCGGACGTCCAAGAATCCCATTGTACGGCAGGGGGAGATCAACCACATCAAACACAATCCTCTCAATCTGGTAGTTCAATTCTCCCCCAAACGTTACCGGCAACGTGATCTTTCCCTTAGGATGCACTACAAAAGAAAGACACATCCGTGACATTTTGGGCCGAACAATTTTTTTCTGTCATGCTTATGACACTTCTATGACGATAATTGTGACAAAAACCTGTATCATCATAGATGTGGTGGGCTCCTACTTCTATGATAAAAAAATCATGATAGAAAATGGGCTTTTCGTCCTGGGCGGGCTGGAGACGCAGCTGCATGACATTATTTGGGCCGTCCATGACGGAAAAAACCATGGTAGAAGCGAGGGCGAGGAAAATTTCGGGGAGTTTCTGGTTACGGTGGGTGGTTGGGGCGGAGCGATGCACGGAGGTTTGCGTGTTTCTCTCATACATGTCGCGTGTATGGTCGAGGCGTTGGGCTCTAACTGAACCCCAGCGAGGCGTTCGCTTTCTAAACTCGAGCGATTGCACTAGCTATGTTACTAAACCCGAGCGATTGATCCCTTGGCTACTAACTGAACCAGAGCGATTCCTTCGCTACCGCTGCTAACTGAACCAGATCGATCACTTCTGCTGCTTACTGAACCCGATCGCACCTACTTCTTGATGAACAGTGAACGTGGCGTTGGTTGAATGAGTCGTGGGGTTGGATGAACAGGACATCCTGGGATTGGATGAATAGCACCCCGTGGGGGTTGGACGTTGCGGTTGCCGCTGGATGAACAGGACCCTGAGACGAGGCCGCCACAGCCGAGGCATTGGGGGGGATGAACAGGACCCCATGGAGGGCTGGTTGAAAGTAGCCGGTGGAGGGCTGGTAGGATGAACAGGACCCCGTGGAGGGCTGGATGAACAGGACCCCATGGGGGCTGTATGAACAGTAGTCGGTGGAGGCAGAGGAAGACGCGGTGGATGAACAGTGCAAGTGGAGGCTGGAGGAAATTGACGGTGGGTGAACAGTAGCCCGTGGAGTTCTGTTTTGCGGTACGCCACACCCCTCCCGATGAACAGGACCCCCGTTTTGACAATAGCGCTCCAACACAAGTCTGTTTCCTCCGTTTTGCAGTATGCCAGACCCCTCTCGATGAACAGGATCCCGTTTCAACTCTAGCCGATCGAGCAGAAGGCCGTTTCCTCCGTTTTGTGGTACGCTAGACCCTTCCCGATGAACAGGACCCCTTTTCGACCGTACGCGCTCCAGCAAAGGCCGTTTCCCTTTGTTTTGCGGTACGCCACACTAGGTTTCAGCTGTTCCGTCCAAGCCGGTTGCCTCCCGATGAACACGACGTTGTTACTCCATTTTGACCCCACCGGTTGGCTGCCGATGAACACGACGCCGTTGCTGGCATCCGCTGCCTCTCCATGTACACCGGCCCTGGCCGTATGTACGTACGTAGCCATGTTTTTGCCCTGTGGTTGTATGTATGTGTACACTATTTTGAAGGGATTGTACGTACGACACTTGTCGCTCCTTACTCGGCCACGGTTCATTGTTGCACAGACCGATCGACCGCTATGTATGTACACTTTCGTGACCAGAAAGATAAAGCTACGTACCCTTCCACTGGGTGGGTCCTAGCCGTCAGGGAGGACAAGGAGGCACTTCCTTGTGTGCGAAGATATAGCTGGCGGGTCCCAACTGTCAGGAGTGAATTGTTTTTTTGCCTGTAATAAGGAGGCACTTCCTTGCAAACGGCTGTGGACCTAGCAGTCAGCCTCTCCACGTACCATCCTCTTCCAATGGAAGTCGATCCTTGTCCATGTTGACCACACCGTGCCGAGAGCACCAAGGCGGTGGATGACGACAAGGCATAGGAAGGGATTGACCCAGAGCCGCGGAAGACTCCGTAGTTGAGTCGCAGCCAGAGAGGAGTGTGATCTACGAGGGTTGAATGGTTCGGTGCGGCCTGCGGCTGCAGTCGGCAGAGAATAAAAGGAGGGGTTGAGGGTGGCCTGGCCGACGGTGGAGTAGTGCTTTGCAGCGAGACTTGCGAAGTAGCATTGCTGGCCGCAAGAGGCGTGAGCAAGAAGTCCCACCCGGCACTGGAGGAAGAAGACGAGAGATTAAAGATGCATGACGGTCGTTAGATGTCGTCAGCGTCCTGGGAACGAGGGTACCCAGACTTGCCTGCCTGTGGCCCGTGAGATGGCTCCATCAGCGGCCTGGCACGGCCCTACTTTAGCAACCGCAACTCAAGACCCTCGCGAGGGGCCAAGCCTCATGAGACAGGCGACAGCAAGACCTCCCTAGGGGCGGTCTCCCTAGGCTGGCTCCCAAGGAGTAGGGATATCTATGCAAGGTGCACCTCGCGAGGTTCGCGTGACGTGAGCCATGACGTCCAAGGCCAGGCAGGCGCTAGCAAGCATAGTGTACCAGTTCCCCCTTTGGTGCTAAGGGGGCAAGCGCAGGTGTAGAGTGCCGAGAAATCAAGCCAAGGTTTCCATATCGGTGCAACAAGATCAAGGACCATCAGGACGGCGGAATGGAGGCCTTCGTGGAGCTCGGCGCGGCGTCATCACCAGAGCCTCTGGCAGGCGAAGACCACTTTTGTCAGGATAAATTGTACTAGTTGTTCCCCTTCAAATTTGGCCGTTGTGGGATCCCTTCTCGCCGATATTTGGCAAGAGGACCAAGGCCACTATAAATAGGACCTACCCACCACCATGGCGGGGACTATTCATCTAATCTGATTTGAGACACCACGAGCTCATCCGAGCCCAAGAACACCTCTCCTCCGGAGGCTGTTCATCCCTTGTACTGGTTCATCCTCAGCCATACAAGGCAATCCACCACACACACTGGAGTAGGGTATTACACTGCAAGGTGGCCCGAACTAGTATAATCCTCTGTGTCCCTTGTTCCTTGAGTTCGTCGAGGTAGGCTGTGGAATCATAGGGCGAGCGCGCTAGGGAGAGAGTGTTATTCATGCGCACCCCAGAGTTTGAACCTCTCAAGGGTTTGCAGAACCCGAAATACGACATTTGGCGCGCCAGGTAGGGGTGTGCCGAAACCTCTCTTCCGTCGGCCGATGCGTCACCACTCCATAGCTTCCATGGCTAAAGCTCACCGTGCTCGTGCTGAGCGACGGGCCGCCCTCGCCACCTGTATCGCCCATACAGCTCCCGTCGGCGGGCCTCCTCGCCGTTCTCCATCGCCCGCCGCCAACGCGGCCACCAGCCCGGCGAGGCACGAGAAGCAGGCCTCCTCGCTGCACCCCTTGTTGCGGTGGGATGGACGCACCGCAACCCCATCGTTGACCCCCGCTAGCTCATCGACCCACGGCCATCGCGGACCCTCGGACGCGCAAGCTGCGCTGCTCATGGAGCACAAGCTCCTGCGCTACCGCCTCGTCGACGACCTCTACGAGGATTGTCTGGACCGCATCCCCGAGCTCGTCAGCGCAGCTAGGGGCTCTCCTGCCCTGTCCCTCTCGCTACCTCGCCCGCCTCCCCTTGCGGGCGACGTGACTCATGAAGCGCCTCCACCACCTCCGCATCAAGACGTCGTCCACGCCCCAAGGAACGCGTCCTCGCGGTGCGGCTGTCACACCCTAATTTTCATGCCACAAACACTTAAGCTATTGGTCATGCTAAAATGTGGTTTGGCAAAAACTTTTGAGTGTTTTAACCTTGCATGATTGGTTTTCTGTTTGCTGTTTGCTGATGCTCGAAAAATCAAATAAATCATCCAACTCTTATACTTCATCTCCTTGATCCAAAACCTTTTCCCAATGATCATGCCATGTGTATAGACCAGTATAATATTTTCTTATAAAAATATTTTGGCCAAATAGTATTTTCTAAAATTAGTTTTCCAAAAACCCCTGAATCGAGGTTTGTACTGCTAGTACCTCATTTAGGGTGTGAAAAATCTTTCAAAAAGTATATTTGAATCCTATTAGGTATAGGACTCCCATAAACCACAAAATTATAATTTTAAAAGTTATTTTTATATTTTATTTAAATGCTTTTTCTTTAGGCCAGAAATGGTCTTTAATAGGTTAAAATTATTTAACTATTTCAAAAATATTTTTCAAAATTCAGGGGAACTCATAGGACATATATTGTCCATATATGAGAGTTTCAAGACATGGTCATGTTCAAAATATTGGGCAAATCCTTCCAAAACCCTTTTTGGATATTTCAAGCTTTTGAAATATTTACAAAGGAAATATTCTCCAAAAATTCCAGGGAAATTCTATCATGTCAAATATGACATATTTGATGATCTTGCAAAGCTTCATGCCTTGAAGATCAAGAAAACATCAACAAATACCCTCAAAACCATTTCTGTCCATTTTTATGTTTGAGCAATTTTACATTGCCAAACTTGTCCAAATGCTCTCAAACTTGGTGCACATGCTCAAATGATGTAAATATGCATCTATGCCAAATAGCACAAGTTTTGGAGAAGGATAACTTGATCTAAGTGCCCCAAAACCCTTTCTGACCAGATCCAAGTTTGAACAACTCTACATTGCCAACTTTTTACTTGGGGCCTCAAATTTTGTGGACATGCTCACAACCCCAAATTATGACACTACACCAAGTGGTGCATCAAGGAGAGATGATTTGCTTAACTTAATCTTGGAAAATCCATTACTGTTAATTTCTAGGGTTTACAAAAGTTGCATTGGCAACTTTGCCCAAATGAGCTCAAATTTGGTGAAAGGGCCTAAATGTATATGCCATTTCATCCTGTTAAGTATCATGTCATTTGGACTCCATTTGCTTGCCCAAAACATCATCAAACACCTTCTGGTAATTTTCCAAAACTGTCATTTTTACCTCTTTCCTTGTTCTCCATGAGCTTAACTTTTTACCAGGGCCTCTCCTAGTTATCTTCTACCTCCAGTAACTCTCCCATGACCAGAGCTCAATGATTGAGGGGTGAAAACCCTCATTTTACCTCTCTGGACTACACTGTTCCCTCTCCCTCTCATCCCTCTCCTCTCACAAGAGCTCATCCAGAGTATCCAATCTCTCTTCCCTATATTTTACTATCCCTAGAGCTGCTAGACATGGGAGGACACAGCCAAGGCGCAGGGGACATGGTCATGCCGGCCAAAGGCGCGCTCTAGAGCACTCTACAGTGCCAGGGCACTGTAGCTCGGACTCTCGAGGCACCCAGGCAGCATTGGGCAGACCGAGCGTGTCCGTCAAGGTCGCCTCGACGTACGGGACACGCCTCGCTGTCGGGCCCCTCCTCCCTTGCCCTCCTTACCCCTCCGTGAGCTCGCCCGAGCGCGTCCATGGACATTGCTCACGGTGCATCGCAACCCCTCTATTTAGAGGCCCTCCCGAGCTCTCCTGTGGCCTCTTTCCACTTTCCCTCTCTCACGCGAACCTCCTGGACAAGCCCCCTCTCCCCCTGCTGCTCTCCTTCCCCTCTCCAAGGCCACCATGGTCACCGTCGGCCTCTGCACGGCTCTAGTGAACCAGAGCCTTCCCTCATCTTCTTTGACCACCAGGAGGAGGACCGCAGGACCGCGAAGCCCCCCCCCACTCCTTCCTTCCCTTTCCCTAGCGCCCCTTGCGTCGCGCCAGTCTTCTCGCGAAGCCGCCCGTCGGTGCCAAGGACGTCGTCGCCCCCGTTCCTCCTGTACCGCGTGAGGCCCATGGATGGGCTCGGCTCGATCCCCGGAGCCTGTCGGTATGCTAGACGCCGTCGGGGACGACCGGAGTTGCCGGGAAGGGCGCTGGCACCTTGCTCAGCCGGCCTCCCCTGCTCCTCCTCTTTTTTGAGCGGGAGGTAGGAAGAGGGCCTGCCAGCGGGACCCGCCTGTAAGTGGCTAAGGCCCCGGGCCCCCCGGGTAAGTGGAGACGGCCTTCGCTGAGCGCGTCCACCCTGACCGAAGGCGTACTCACGGGAGTGCGCCAACGACGTCACCTGTGCACCCCGGGCGGCTGATGCCACTGGGCCGGCCCACGTCTGCATCTCGCCTGTGCGCAGGATAAGGGTAAAATCATTTCCTTTTCTTTTTCTTTTTCCTGTAAACTTCAAAAATCCATAAGTAATTCAAATAGACTCCAAATTTGATGATTCAAATTTCCAGTGACTCTATAAATCATGCTCTATCACATGGTGCCATTTTCACATTTTTGCAGAAACATTCTATTCATAAATATTATCAAAATATCATTTTTCTATTTATGTGATAAACTTTAGAAAATCACAGAGAGCTCAAAGTTGATCCAAATGCCATGATTCAAATTCCTAGATACTTGTAATATCAAAACTTAGTTTTGGAACATTTTTCCTAATACTTTCTGTACCCCACAAAATAATGAGCCATTTCTTAATATTTGTCAACTTTGCAAAATCCTAGGAAATTCTTTTGAACTCCAAATCCAGTGAAACCAACTCCTAGATGCTTCTAAAATCATGATTTGTTAAATGGGTTCCTTTGCTCATTTTTCAAAAATATATTTCTGTACACTTCTTACAAATCCTTAAACCCCTTGATTCCAACATATCCACTAATCCAATCCCAATGAAACTACTTTGGTTATTTTTCTTATGACCAGAGGTATCCTAGAAAATTACAACTCCTATTTTTAGAGCACTTTTATTTTTGCCTTGTTGTGTTGCTTATTGTGATTATTTCCGATGTTAGTTGACTAAGTATACAGAGTACTCGGAGAAGGACCAGAGGATTTGAAGATCCCAAGGACTTGGTTAAGACAGGCAAGCAGCCCTTTGACCATGTTCGAGAAACCTTTTTATGCATGACTCATAGTACCTTATTATCAATGCATCTGAATCATGTTGAGGTGGTGACCACTTGGGTTGGTACCTTTGTTTCTTTACCATTGAAACTTGCATCAAGCATGACCCTACCTTCTTATCAGGGTTATGCCGGTGGGAGTAGATAGATGTATGCTATAGTAGTTGGCTACGCAAAATGGGTCAGGTTTATGCATTGAGAGAAACAAGTGTGGTTTGACATACTTGCAAATAACCCAGTGGGTGCCACTAATGCCCCTGGGAGATAATGAGGAACTAGGGAACTACATGGTGGAGAAGTAGTGCACCGAGGCTTGATGAAAGTGTTGTTTACCAAGATGGATTAGATTTATGTGTGATTACCGTCCCAACCAAACATGCGCAACCACTCTACCCTTATATGGGAAAGGGCATTATTGATTACCTAGGTCGATACTAGCATGGTTCCCGAATAACTAGTGACGGGGGTGACATGAGGTCACTCTCGGGACGGGGTCGTGCTTGGATAGGCGGCCATGACTGTTTTTACAGGGCACCGAACACACCGTTGGTACCCCGTGTCAGTGGTATGTGATGAATATGGGAGCGAGTCTCCACAATTTTTAAAATGTGAAATGTTGGGCACGGGGGTTACTACCAATCAAGTGGACTATGTGTTAGTGTCGTCTAGGGAAAGATAGTGATCGGGTGTTTACCCCGTGTACTTGAGGTACCGTGGGTCGTGGATGACACGGAAGTTCCCCAGATCTTGTGGGTAAAGTGTGCAACCTCTGTAGAGTGTCAAACTATTCGAATAGCCGTGTCCACGGTCAAGGACAGTTGGGTGGTGCTGCTTAGACTATGTCCATAAGTTTCTGGAAAACAACACAGTTTGGGTGAATCTGCTCACGTGGTTTGTGAGAAAGTCACGATGAGCTTGAGCAAGAGTTGTTCATAACTCTTTTCCGATGTTGATGGCTGTAACCTCCTGATACTTGTTGCAGACGCATGCATGCCCTGGTTATATGTTGATCATACTTTCATACGAAAAAATAGCTTTCCGCAAAACTGCCAATTTAGCAGTAGAGCCTTGCATAATTAATTCTATCATCACACTTGGGTTGCTTGTGAGTACATTCAAAGTACTCATTGGCTTGCCACTGGTTATTTTATTGGCCAGGCATGAAAGAACAGGATATGATGAAGATTTCTTGGTGACGAACATGCGAGCTAGGACGCTTCCCAGTCAGAATGCATGTAGGGTAAAGGCAGATGGCATGGGTCCAAGTGGTTATTTAAGATTTTTGCTGCTATGATATATTCAATACTTGACCATAATGATCACAATTTGTGTAATACGGTATGTATGGATGTAAGACTCTTGTTATTCAGCTTCTGTGTGTTCAGTGAGCATTGATCTCTGGGATCACTGTACACGTGCATTCGTTGATCATGACTTATGAGTCAGGGTCCCCACAGAGCTGGTATTAGAGCCATCCTGACTGTAGGAAGCCTTAGTTAGCATGGTCGTTAGTTAGGGTAAAACTATTTCCAAAACTATTACTAGTTTTCAAAACTAACTATACTTCTCTTCCCTTCTCAGTTTTTCGAAAACTAGGCTATACTTTCCTTATTAATCTCTTCCCCCTTCAAAATTGTTGGTCGCTAGAACCCTTATGCCCTTGACCACTGGATATCCTGACATCCTCGTGGATAATCTAGAAGAATTACACCTTGCCAAACACTCACCCTCCTCTTCTGAACACAAGATTGGCGACACCATAACAAGATGATGCCAACAGAAGATACATCCTCGAGGAATGACGATATGAAGACCTAGAAGATGGTGACACCCTTGAAACTGCCCCAAGATGGTGCAACCTTAGCCTACGATGACCAGGGCATAGGGTGTGCAAGATCATGATATACATCACTAATAGAGTAATCTTGTCACTATTGTTCTTGTATCGGCAACCACCGGTGGATGAGAAACTCACCATTTGGTCCGCCTCACTATAGTGAGCAGGAAAACGGTTCTCTTTGTCCCCCGCTCTTGGTGTCGAAGTTTTCATCAACATAACCGACATGTTGGACCTCTATTATGCCTTGTTATTGTCATTGCATAAGGATTACCTACCCAGCACCGTCGACGCCTTAGAAGACAAAAGAGATTGTCATGAATAAGAAGACAATAGAAGACCGAGGCAATGCTTGCTACGAGGAGACACCTTCACCACATCACCTCATCAGGCGAGAAGTTGTTGAAGATTCTTCATGCTCAACCCGGATTGTTCATCAAACAACTACAAGGGACATAGCAACACCTGAGGAAAACTCAGAAGACTGCACGAGGCCCAAGTCACGACTACTGAGTCCGAGAGCCCATAGGGTAGGATGAGTTGTGTACCCCCTATGCGCAGTCGAGTCCGTATGATGGTTCGAATAGAACCATGATTGTGTGTTGCTTGCTTTTATTGTTTGAGTTTTGGTATAAGTCCCACTTTTGCCCTAGGCAACAAGAACACGGCTATATCACCTTCCTTACCTTGTTTCTTTTGTTTCGGCCTTTTTGCACCTATTTGTTTGCACTTGCACTATAGAACCCCCTTTAGGCATTCTCCCCCTCTATGCTACCTTTTCCCTCCTCAACTGAAGACCGGCAAGACAAGAAGTACCAAGGATTCGAACTCGGCAACCAACTAACAATGAAGACTTCTGCTACAACCTCCATGACCAAGTGCAACCCCGTGAAGTTATGTTTACCCCTCCAGACTAAAAACCCATTCCTAGACCCTTTGAGACTTCACGAGATACTCCAGCACGAATCCTTAACCATGTGCTTAACCCATAGAATTGCGAGAGAACTAGTTAAGCCTTTGTAACCTTGCACAACACTGGGTTCGTGATGGAACTAGTGGACACGGTGAGTAAGCACATCTTCATCCTAGTATAGCACAAGAACCGACGATGCCATAGGTAGACCAATTTGAGGATATAGGACAGATGATTTGGTGACTTTATATCGGTGACTGCGAGAATTATCTGAGACCTTGATGGATTGTAAGGTTTTCATGTTGGTGGGATCATGATTAATATAGTAGCATAACTTTCATCACCCTGGAGTAACAGGGCAATGGTGCTCACAAATCGAAATTCTTGGAGGTATAAGGATTTGACCTAGCCAGGGGATATTGATAGAAGCTAGTTGACATTTTGATAATGACTTTGGGGGAGTATGTAGGAATTCTCGTTGGACATGAGATTTGGATTTAAGTAGGAGATTCTGGTTGGGTATAGATGTTAAGTATGTCTACATGGTTCGAAGTAAATTGGATTTAGACCGTTGATCTTGATACCGTGTTTCTCGATGTATGGAAAACTAGGAGATTGGATCATTTGTCGGAGTTGATTTAGGGATCTATATAAGCATGACCTTGGAGTTTACTTGACCATGATGGTGGGAATTTGGTGGACTTACTATCGTAATGCATAGCCCTTCCAAATATTTGGGTAATATAGGGACTTGAGATCTTGTGGAACACCGTAGACATCGAATTTGTAGAATTGTTGGATTATGTGGTGATTGATGAAAGTTGACGGGCTATTGGAGTTGATCTATAGGAAGGAAACAGGATCTTGGAGTGGCTTACGACGCGTTTCCTTAGAATAGAGATGCATTATCTTGAACCTTGGAAGAATGGGATGAGCACTTGGATTGTCGTGATTAATTCCTGCTTGGCAGCTTGTATGCCCTACCCGTGGATTTTTAGGGGTAGCCATACATATGATTTTTGGGATCATAGACATGTACGATTTTGTCAGACCTCCTCTTGGGAGTTATGAGGATATGTATGGCATGAGTGGTGATTGGAGTTGACCTATGCGAGATGATGCTTTCGGTGGTATAAGGATTGTAGGACTAAGAAGAACTATTGGCATCTCAAAAACCGTGCTGAGGGATAAGATGATAAACGTTCGCTCACACACTAGAATCCTTGAGACCCTTAAGCCCCACCAAGCCACAACATGGTCAGATCCTGACCACGGGCCTTGGCTCTAAGTCAAGAAGACCATTGCCAATACTCAACGGAGACCACCACCAATACCCCAGCCTACCTCGCGTACCCCGTAGATTTCGTGGAGTACTTGGACAAGTTGGGTAACATCATTATTTGATGACCTACTTGTCTGCCCGAAGACAAAATAAGAGACGGTCAGCTGGATAGAAGACATTTGAAGACCGGCATGTCAAGAAGGAAGAACTACACCGACCACCATCATCAAGAAATAAAACTTCCTCGTCGAAGACCGGGCGTATCTGCAAACCACTCCTCTCGAAGGAACCAAGCATTTCCATGTCAAAGGGACGCTCACACCAAGATTTATCAACTTTCTTCAAGACCACTGCAAGACAAATAGTAGACGGCTACCAGCTAGATTTACCACCTGAGATACCCACCGTACACCAAATATTCCACGAGTCACCACTCTAGAAGTACTTCTTACTCCCTAACTAGCCCGGTCCCTACGAGGACACCGATCACCGAGCCTTGACGTCTAGCCAAACCTAACCTATGCAAGAGACCCCTCAGCAACCTGCATCAAAGAGGGCAACAAGCGAGAAGCCACGCAACCAAGTACTTCATGATTCCATGGAGCACCACTCGGAAGCAGAACCAACAAGAACAAGTGAAGACTACCCCATCTCCAAGTCTCTGTATTCCTTTCCACGCCTAGTCTGGGAATCTCGGGGACGAGATTCTTGTAAGGGGGTAGGTCTGTCACACCCTGATTTTCATGCCACAAACACTTAAGCTATTGGTCATGCTAAAATATGGTTTGGCAAAAACTTTTGAGTGTTTTAACCTTGCTTGATTGGTTTTCTGTTTGCTGTTTGCTAGTGCTCTAAAAAATAAATAAATCATCCAACTCTTATAATTCATCTCCTTGATCCAAAACCTTTTCCCAATGATCATGCCATGTGTATAGACCAGTATAGTATTTTCTTATAAAATATTTTGGCCAAATAGTATTTTCTAAAATTAGTTATCCAAAAACCCCTGAATCGAGGTTTGTACTACAAGTACCTTATTTAGGTTGTGAAAAATCTTTAAAAAAGTATATTTGAATCCTATTAGGTATAGGACTCCCATAAACCACAAAATTAAAATTTTAAAAGTTATTTCTATATTTTATTTAAATGCTTTTTCTTTATGCCAGAAATGGTCTTTAATAGGTTAAAATTATTTAACTGTTTCAAAAATATTTTTCAAAATTCAGGGGAACTCATAGGACATATATTGTCCATATATGAGAGTTTCAACACATGGTCATGTTCAAAATATTGGACAAATCCTTCCAAAACCCTTTTTGAATATTTCAAGCTTTTTAAAAAATTTCAAAGGAAATGTTCTCCACAAATTCCAGGGAAATTCTATCATGTCAAATATGACATATGTGATGATCTTGCAAAGCCTCATGCCTTGAAGATCAAGAAAACATCATCAAATACCCTCAAAACCATTTCTGTCCATTTTTAAGTTTGAGCAACTTTACATTGCCAAACTTGTCCAAATGCTCTCAAACTTGGTGCACATGCTCAAATGATGAAAATATGCATCTATGCCAAATGGCACAAGTTTTGGAGAAGGATAACTTGATCTAAGTGCCCCAAAACCCTTTCTGACCAGATCCAAATTTGAACAACTCTACATTGCCAACTTTTTACTTGGTGCCTCAAATTTTGTGGACATGCTCCCAACCCCAAATTATGAAACTACACCAAGTGGTGCATCAAGGAGAGATGATTTGCTTAACTTAATCTTGGAAAATCCATTCTGTTAATTTCTAGGGATTACAAAAGTTGCATTGGCAACTTTGCCCAAATGAGCTCAAATTTGGTGAAAGGGCCGAAATGTATGTGCCATTTCATCCTGCTAAGTCTCATGTCATTTGGACTCCATTTGCTTGCCCAAAACATCAACAAACACCTTCTGGTAATTTTCCAAAACTGTCACTTTTACCTCTTTCCTTGTTCTCCATGAGCTTAAATTTTTACCAGGGCCTCTCCTAGTCACCTTCTACCTCCAGTAACTCTCCCATGACCAGACCTCGATGTTTGAGGGGTGAAAACCCTCATTTTACCTCTCTGGACTACACTGTTCCCTCTCCCTCTCACCCTCTCCTCTCACAAGAGCTCATCTAGAGTATCCAATGTCTCTTTCTATATTTTACTACCCCATTGAGCTGCTAGACACGGGAGGACACAACCAGGGCGCAGGGGACATGGCCATGCCGGCCAAAGGCGCACTCTGGAGCACGCTACAGTGTGCCAGGGCACTGTAGCTCGGCCCTCCCGAGGCACCCATGCAGCATTGGGCGGAGCAAGCGTGTCCGTCGAGGTCGCCTCGACGTCCGGGACACGCCTCGCTGTCGGGCCCCTCCTCGCTTGCCCTCCTTACCCCTCCGTGAGCTCACTCGAGCGCGTCCATGGACATTGCTCACGATGCACCCCAGCCCCTCTATTTAGAGGCCCTCCCGAGCTCTCATGTGGCCTCTTTCCACTTTCCCTCTCTCGCGCGAACCTCCCTGACAAGCCCCCTCTCCTCCTGGTGCTCTCCTTCCCTCTCCAAGGCCACCATGGTCGCCGTCGGCCTCTGCCCGGCTCTGGTGAACCAGAGCCTCCCCTCATCTTCTTTGACCACCAGGAGGAGAACCGCAGGACCGCGGAGCCCC
>LR738714.1:265477822-265510332 GCA_902687465.1 Secale cereale | reverse complement strand
TCCCTTTCCCTAGCGCCCCTTGCGTCGTGCCCGTCTTCTCCCGATGTCGCCCGTCGGCGCCAAGGACGTCGTCGCCCCCGTTCCTCTCGGACCGTGTGAGGCACTTGGATGGGCTCGGCTCGATCCCCGGAGCCCGTCGGTATGCTGGACACCGTCGGGGACGACCCGACTAGCCGGGAAGGGCGCTGGCACCTTGCTCGGCTGGCCACCCCTGCTCCTCCTCTGTTTTGAGCGGGAGGTAGGAGGAGGTCCTGCCAGCGGGACCCGCCTGTAATTGGCTAAGGCCCCGGGCCCCCCGGGTAAGTGGAGACGGCCTCCGCCGAGTGCGTCTACCCTGACCGAAGGCGTACTCACGGGAGTGCGCCAACAACGTCACCTGTGCACCCCGGGCGGCTGATGCCACTGGGTCGGCCCACGTCTGCATCTCGCGTGTGCGCAGGATAAGGGTAAAATCATTTCCTTTTCTTTTTCTTTTTCCTGTAAACTTCAAAAATCCATAAGTAATTCAAATAGACTCCAAATTTGATGATTCAAATTTCCAGTGACTTCATAAATCATGCTCTATCATATGGTGCCATTTGCACATTTTTGCAGAAACATTCTATTCACAAATATTATCAAAATGTCATTTTTCTATTTCTGTGATAAACTTTAGAAAATCACAGAGAGCTCAAAGTTGATCCAAATGCCATGATTCAAATTCCTAGATACTTGTAATATCAAAACTTAGTTTTGGAACATTTTTCGTCATACTTTCTGTACCCCACAAAATAATGAGCCATTTCTTCATATTAGTCAACTTTGCAAAATCCTACGAAATTCATTTGAACTCCAAATCCAGTGAAACCAACTCCTAGATGCTTCTAAAATCATGATTTGTTAAATGGGTGCCTTTGCTCATTTTGCAAAAAAATATTTCTGTACACTTCGTGCAAATCCTTAAACCCCTTGATTCCAACATATTGAAATGATCAGAAATATCCACTAATCCAATCCCAATGAAACCACTCTGGTTATTTTTCATATGACCAAAGGTATCCTAGAAAAGTCTAACTCCTATTTTTAGAGCACTTTTATTTTTGCCTTGTTGTGTTGCTTATTGTGATTATTTCCAACGTTAGTTGACGAAGTATATGGAGTACTCAGAGAAGGACCAGATGATTTGAAGACCCCAAGGACTGTGTTAAGACAGGCAAGCAGCCCTTTGACCATGTTCGAGAAACCTTTTTATGCATGTCTCATAGTACCTTATTATCAATGCATCGGAATCATGTTGAGGTGGTGACCACTTGGGTTGGTACCTTTGTTTCTTTACCATTGAAACTTGCATCAAGTATGACCCTACCTTCTTATGACGGTTATGCCAGTGGGAGTAGACAGATGTATGCTATAGTAGTTGGCTACGCAAAATGGGTCAGGGTTATGCATTGAGAGAAACAAGAGTGGCTTGACATACTTGCAAATAACCCAGTTGGTGCCACTAATGCCCCTGGGAGATGATGAGGAACTAGGGAACTACTTGGTGGAGAAGTAGTGCACCGAGGGTTGATGAAAGTGTTGTTTACATAGATGGATTAGATTTATGTGTGATTACCGTCCCAACCAAACATGCGCAACCACTCTACCCTTATATGGGAAAGGGCATTATTGATTACCTAGGTCGATACTAGCATGGTGCCCGCATTACTAGTGACGGGGGTGACATGAGGTCACTCTCGGGACGGGATCGTGCTTGGATAGGTGGCCATGACTGTTTTTACAGGGCACCGAAGACACCGTTGGTACCCCGTGTCAGTGGTATGTGATGAATATGGGAGCGAGTCTCCACAATTTTTAAAATGTGAAATGTTGGGCACGGGGGTTACTACCAATCGAGTGGACTCTGTGTTAGTGTCGTCTAGGGAAAGATAGTGATCGGGTGCTTAACCCGGGTACTTGAGGTACCGCGGGTCGTGGATGACACGGAAGTTCCCCAGATCTTGTGGGTAAAGTGTGCAACCTCTGCAGAGTATCAAACTTTTCGAATAGCGGTGTCCACGCTCAAGGATAGTTGGAAGGTGCTGCTTAAACTATGTCCATAAGTTTCTGGAAAACAACATAGTTTGGGTGAATCTGCTGACGTGGTTTGTGAGAAAGTCACGGTGAGCTTGAGAAAGAGTTGTTCATAACTCTTTTCCAATGTTAATGTCTGTAACCTCCTGATACTTGTTGCAGACGCATGCATGCCCTGGCTATATGTTGATCATACTTGCAAATGAAAAACTAGCTTTCCGTAAAACTGCCAATTTAGCAGTAGAGCCTTGCATAATTAATTGTGTCATCACACTTGGTTTGCTTGCGAGTACATTCAAAGTACTCATTGGCTTGCCACTAGTTATTTTATTGGACAGGCATGAAAGAACAAGATATGATGAAGATTTCTTGGTGACGAACATGCGAGCTAGGATGCTTCCCAGTCAGAATGCCTGTAGGGTTAAGGCAGATGGCATGGGTCCAAGTGGTTATTGAAGATTTCCGCTGCTATGTTATATTCAAGACTCCACCATAATGGTCACAATTTGTGTAACACGGTATGTATGGATGTAAGACTCTTGTTATTCAGCTTCTGTGTGTTAAGTGAGCATTGACCTCTGGGATCACTGTACACGTGCATTTGGTGATCACGACTTATGAGTCAGGGTCCCCACAGCAACCCACCGCGTGGGGTGCCCGTGCAAGAAGAAGAAAGCTGCCAAGAGATCCAGCAGCCTCAAGGAAGAGTTCCCGCGATCCCTCAACCGTCGTGTCGAGACCGTGCGCCCACAGCACCTACTTTGCGCGGAAACCAAGACAAAGCTCCGCCTTCGTGATAGGCTCCAGTGTCCACAGCAGGCTACCGGGCCTTCACTCCTGAGCTGTGCAACGTTAACTGGCCTGGGAAGTTCAAGCCCGACCTGCCTCCACGCTACGACGGCGCCCCTGACCCTGCTGAGTTCCTGCAGCTCCACGAACTGAGCATCGAGGCATCCAACGGCAACAAGAAGATTATGGCGAACTGGTTCCCCATGGCTCTCAACGATGGCGCGCGCTCGTGGCTCCTGAACCTTCCCGCGGGATCGATCTCCTCCTGTGGTGAGATGCACAAGCGTTTCATCGCCAATTTCCAGGGGACCCGTGGCCACCCGCCAGCTGCAGGTGACCTGCGACGCGTCAAGCAGCAACCAGGGGAAACCCTGCAGAAGTACATCCAGTGCCTCGACAGTGTCCGCCTCAAGATCCCCAAGGTCATAGACGAGGCCATCATCTCAGCATTCTCTGAAGGCGTCCGCGATGTCAAGATGAGGGAAGAGCTCGCCATCCATGAAGATATGTGCACAGCCCTAGAGCTATTCAACCTCGCAACCAAGTGCGCCAGAGCTGAGGAAGGGCGCCTTTCCCTTGTCGAGCTCCCCGCTGCTGACCTAGAGGACAAGAAGGCCAAGGCTAAAGACGTGAAGCGCAAGGGGGTGGCCGTGCTCGCGGCCGAACAAGAGATGAAGCGTGGCCGCGACCACCCGAAGTCATCCAAGAGCAGCCGCCCATTCTGCGCCTTCCACAACGTGCACAGCCACGACACCAACGACTGCCATGAGCTCAGGGCCATCCGCGATGGACACATCGGCCGACGCCCCGAGCGCAACGACTGGGAATAAGGCCGTGGAGGGAGCCGAACTAGGGGGCACTGGGACGACCGCAGCCCCCATCAGGACTGGCACGACCAGCCTTGCGAGGGTGCCTGGAGAGACCAGCCTCACGAGGGTGCCTGGAGGGACCAGCCTCGCGAGGGTGCCTGGAGGGACCAGCCTTGCGAGGGTGCCTGGAGGGACCAGTCTTGTGAGGACCGTCCTCAGGGTAAGGCCGGCCTCCCTCCGCTGCCACCACCAAGGAGGAACGACGATCAAGACAAGGGGCTGGGGGCTTCCAGGAGCCTCGTGCCATCGCTTGCATCCTGGGCGGTGCGTACGCTCTAGCCTCTCAGCGCATCTTCAAGCAGTTCGCCCGAGAAGTAAACACAGCTCTTCCCAGGATAGAAGCCACACGGCTGCTCTAGTGGTCCAAGTGCGCCATCACCTTCTGCTCAGCTGACCAACTCAAGAGCGCGGCGACCGCCGGCGCCCTCCCAATGCTCTGCTCACCCGTCATCAGCAACGTCCAAGTCACCAAGACCCTCATCGATGGCGGTGCAGGGCTCAACGTCCTCTCCGTTGACACATTTAACTGTCTCCAAGTGTCGTATGACTAGCTACAGCCAACCAGGCCTTTCTCAGGAGTGACCGACGGCTCCACCACCCCAATCGGGGAGATCCAGCTCCCCGTTACCTTCGGCACCCGCGACAACTACCACACCGAGCTCATCGACTTTGATGTCGCTCACATCCGTCTCCCATACAAGGCCATCCTTGGGTATCCAGCCCTGGCCAAGGTCATGGCAGTGACTCACCATGGCTACAATGTCCTCAAGATGCAGGGGAGTTGCGACATCATCACCATCGCTTGCGAAGAAAAGGACGCAGTGTGCTCCCTCGAGCGTGCTTACCAGGCCGCGATAGCCGAGGACCCGGACAACAAAGACACCATCTACCCCCATTAATCTATCACGAAGAAGAAGAAGCAGCTACCCGCCCTGGAGCCTCTTGAAGACGTAGCACTCGGCGTCCACGCCTCAGGATCCATGCCCGTGGACGGGGCACCTCCCTTCCTCACATAGGAAGGCACGCCTGGCGCCCCCCTCGGGCTGGGCTTTGGGGCTCTCCTCTGGAGGGCCTCCGGCCTAGCCAACATCACGAGGGAGGCGCTCGGGCACCATGTGGAGGCGTGCTTCATTGCGCGTTTCCCCCGGGAGAGCACAAGGTGCGAGGCGCCAAGCGCTCAGGAGTTCATCAACTAGACCATCGAAGACTTGCAGGTACCAAGGGCGTTGCGGGGCCAGCGCCACCGTGCGCTGCGGAATGCAGCTGTCGTCCCGGGATCGGGCGACGGGCTGCGTGTTCTTTACGAGAAGTCACATGCGGGAAGTCCTGGCGGCTCGCGAGGCTAGGCATCAGGAGATCCTAGCCGAAATGGTGTCCGTTCTTCGCGAGATCTCGGAACATCAGGAGCCTCGCGAGGCCCCAGAGTCAGGCTGCTCATGAGGAGCGACATCTGCAGCGAGCATCTTCAGCTGCATGAACATCACTCCAGCATCGGTGCCATGTGACTTTGTTTTGGTTTATTCAGTTGGGGGCGCTCCTCGGGTTGCATCATCCCCAGGCCGCACGGGTCCGTCCATCTGGAATGTATCGCACCAACATCACCTAAGCCAGTTTGCCCCTTTTCTGTGAGTTTGCTTCATGCTTATGCCTTCCCGACACTTAATACTTCGGATGTCACACGCCTTGGTGCCCCTCCACCACGGGAGCCAAGCAATGTTTGCCTTTCTTTAGGATCTTTCGCACGAGAAGTCTAGGCACGGCGTCTGTGCTCGGGTCCGTCCCTGCGGCGTCGATAAATCCAATGACCGAGTTGTGTCTGGCGGGCCGGGCCCATTCACGTCACCTCCTGGTGTCGTTGGTGTCTCGACTTCTCATGTGATTGCCTCAGGAAATTCATTCAGCGCGGGTTGCCTAACTATCTCGCAGGACCTCCCGCATCTACCTAGGATCAAGACCAGGCGCAACCCGCCTTGAGGTCGGTCCTTGTGAGTTCCGCGCTGGCTCACGAGTGCCCAGACACACCTCGTATGGGCCTGCCGTGCAAGCCATGTGTCAAGGTGGGGCTGTATACGCCGCGGGGGCTCCACTCAGAGGGCGCCCTCACCCAAGCACCAGTGGAAGCACCATGCTTCGCGCTGGCAGTCGACACGGTGGAGGAGCGGCTATGCCGTGCAAGTGCGGAAGCGCTATGCTCCATGCTGGTGATAAACATCCGAGGGCGGCCCCTTGGTCGTATCAATCTCGGGGAGCCAGCAGGCTCGGTGCCTCGCCTCATCACAATGATTTCCCTCAGGAGAGTCACGCGATGGGGGCTGGGCACGGGGGCTACGCTCGGGGCACGCCTAGCGTATGCCCCGCCGAAACAGGTATGGAGGTATGTTCGAACGTCAAGGAGGACTCCTGAACATCGCGTCTCAGGAGCCTGACTGGCCATGTAGACCCTCACTCCTTGGCCTCGTCCTGGCGATCCAGACGAGCTAGCGGTGGGTGAGGTATGCGCGGGGTCAGGCTCTGCCGACGCAGAACATCGAGGCCTAGCTGTGCATCCCCTTCCAAAGGTCTGTTTGCACGTCAAGGAGGACTCCTGAGCATTGCGTCTCGGGAGCCTAACTGGCCACGTAGCCCCTCACTCCCCGGCCTCGTCCTGGCGATCCGGACAAGCCTAAGGCGGCTAAGGTTTGCGCGGGGTCGGGCTCTACCGACGTAGAACACTGCCTGGTTTCACGCCCCCTTCGCGAGGCCTGGTCGCACGTCAAGGAGGACTCCTCGGCATCGCGCCTCGGGAGCCTAACTGGTCACGTAGCCCCTCACTCCCTGGCCTCGTCCTGGTGATCCGGACGAGCTGGCGGCGACGGAAGTATGCGTGGGGCCGGGCTCAGCCGACACAGAATGCTACGGCAGGCAGGAAAGAGATCGCGAAATCCTAGTAATTATTACAAAACATATTGTTCTTCGAATACCCAAACATTAGTTTAAATGCCTCCACGAGGCACGGTGCATGTTGCAGCAAATAAAAGCGAAGGAAAGTGCTACCAGTAGGTCCCATCTTCAGCCTTGTGCGTTGTCGTCACCCGCAAGGAGCACCCCCTTGACGTCGACATCGCCACCAACCGCTGCTGCAGTGTCAGCGGCGTCACCAGCAAAGGGCGCATGATCAATGGCAAGGAACTTCTCCAGTAGGGCATCCACCCAATCCTTTACGGCTTTGGCGCCGGCCGCGCAGCGCTCTTCGTCCACAGGCTCGAGCAGAGGCCCGAGGTCAGTGCTTGGGTCATGCAGATGGAGGTGGCTGAAGACGCGCGTCAAGGCCGAAGCAGAAATCGAAATGGCCTCCCCTTCCACCATTAGGCCGATCCCGTTGATAACGCCCTCGAGCACCTTGACGAGTTGAGGCAGCAGCTCAGTGGGGCCTTCCTCGGCAGTCAACTGCGGCTTCTTCAGGCCCTTCCCATAGAGCTCCTGCAGGCCCTCGCGGGACTTCAGCTCAAGGGATTCGAAGGCCGCACAGTCTTCAACGAGAACCTTTGCCTTGGCTTCTAGCTGGACCATCTTTGCCTCTACCTCCTCCTTAGGCTTCTCTAGGCTGCCGCGCTTCGCGGCCTACTCCCGTGCCTACTGCTCCAGCTCAGTGTCGTGGCCGACGATCGCATCCTCCAAAGCCTTCAGCTTCTCCTCCTGAGCCCCGAGCTGGCGGGCCTCGGCGGCTTGCTTGTCGCGCAAGGCCTTCAGCTCGGACTCCAACTTCAGGCAGCATTCCTCCGCAGCCTTGGCGTCCTTCAGCGCCACATCACGGGTTGCCCCGGATAGACCGGTAGTCTGCTCGCCCTCCTCGGAGGCCTTGATGACCTGGCTCCATGCCGCATGGACAACTGCGTTGGATCGCAACCACCCCGAAACTAGCTCCAGGCACCCCGACATCGGGCGGTGATCATGGCCTTGGAGGTCATCACGAAGCTGAGTCAGCGTAGAGAGGGCCTTCTCCAGAACGTCGGGCGAAGCAGGAAGGTCGCAGCTCGGCAACGCCGCGGAAGGAGGAGGTGGCGCTGGCGCCAAGGCTTGCAGGATAGCCGCAATAGAAGAGGCGGGAGGCTCCCGAGCCCTAGAAGCCCCGGAGGGCGAGCCGAGGGCGGGCGCCTCCGGAGCCGGCTTGGCCACGGGGGCCACTTTCTCCGGACGAGTATCAGGATCTCGCGAGGACAATCTGGCAACTGAAGCATGGGCACCATCCCCCCGCCCACGGGGTGGCACGACCATGGTAGGTGACTGGGTCTCAGAGGTCACCACCGACTCCCTCTTCTTCTTCGTCGCCGACGCTGGCCTGGCAGCGCAAGGGAGAAGCATCAAGAAGCAGCAGCAAATACAGGAATAGGGATCAGGGCGAAGCACTTACTTGTCCACGGCGGCATAATCCCTCGCCCTCTTCTGGAGCACAAATACCGAGAGCCTCATGGCTGGAGGCACCGACACCTAAGCCCCAGGAGCAGATGGGGCCGCAGAAGTCGGACTCGCAGTGGCACTGGCTGGAATCGAAGCAGAGGTACCACCTTGAGGGATCAACGCCGACCGCCCCTTCTTCGGAATCCCGGCATGCCGACTTCTTTGGGATGCCCTTCGACCTTGTGGTAACCCCGGCGGAGCGCGGCGACTCCCTGGCTGGTCGCTCGCCGTCGTCATCATCGTCGGGAAGAACACGGAGGAGATCAGACTGGCATGGGGGAGATGTCTCCCCCGCGCCTCCCCGGGTCGCCTCTGAGTGTGTCTTCCCTTCCCCCTGGCCGGACTCACTGGAAGACAATACCACTGAGGCTCCAGTGGGCGCCGACGGCATGAGCCCACGCTCCTTAAAGGCGGGCATGGCAGCAGAAATCTGCGCCCCATCCAGGCGGCGGTATAGTGGAAGATGGGAGTCAGGAGGGTACCCTTGGTCCTCTGACACCAGAAGAAGGAGGACTTTGCCCAGCTCCTCGTCGGGAAAGGCATCTGGGTGAAAGCGGAGGTCGTCGCCCACATCCATGAGCTTCCACAAGGAATGCGAGTGTGCTTGGAGCGGAGCTAGGCACTGCATCAGGAACTCCTTGATAATCATGGCCCCCATGAGCTTCTCCGCCTTCGGGTCATCAGGCTTCAGGTTAGCCAGCAGCTGCTCAGCCCGGGGGTCATTGAGCTTCGCGCTGTTCCACCTGTCATGAGATGTTGGCACCTTCGTCGGTAGTGTCAGCAGTGGCTGGGAGATCTTCGCATCCATGAGAACCCATTTGTTCCTAAAGCCCTCCACTTTCTTCCTGGCTATTGAGATTGCATTGGCCCCGTTGGCCGAAACAAAGTTGGCACACCCCAAGCACTGGCCCTCCTTGATCCGGAGGTAGAAGAAGTGGCGAAGCAACGCCATGGACGGCATCACCCCCACGAATGCCTCGCAGTAGAAGCCGAAGATAGACAGAAGAAGGACGGAGTTGGGGTGAAGATGAAGAGCGTGAAGATTATAATGGTGGAGGACGGCGAAGAAGAAGTCAGCGAAAGGGGGAACTAGCCCCACGAAGACATTGTGCATAAAGAAAGGGTAAAGAGTGTTGCATGAGGAATCAGACACGGCGGAGCCCGCCAGGAGCTCACTCTCCTTCCCCTCATCACTGCCATCTGCCACCAGGCGCACGGTGACGAGGCTCTTCTCTGAGACTATGGGCGCGCTCAAGGCGGGCTCGAACCAGGAGCGAGCGAGCAACCTTCACCTTGTCCGGCGGATCTGGAGACTCTTCGAGGAGGAAGGAGAAGGGGATCTGGAGTAAGACGAAGGAAGGTAATGAAAACCCAACAGCGCTCGCTAGCCTTTTTTTCACATGACGGCAGTTGCCGAGGCAGCATGGGGAAGCGGAGACGCCCATGTCCAATCGAGTCGCCACACGTTGACCAAGGCCGCAGCCGTTTTGGGCCCACGGCGCTTCACCCTTGCCCCTTTGGCTTCGCCTCGATGCCAAGTCCGAGCGCGCCATGGGCCCGGGGGCTACTGTCGGCGACTTGGGAATGGGGGTACCCAGACTTGCGTGCCTGCGGCCCGTGACGTGGCTCCATCAGCGGCCTAGCATGGCCCAACTTCAGCAACCGCAAATCAAAACCCTCGCGAGGGGCCAAGCCTCGTGAGGGGGCAATAGCAAGACCTCCCTGGGGCAGTCTCCCTAGGCTGGTTCCCGAGGAGCGGAGATATCTATTCAAGGTGCACCTCGTGAGGTTCATGTGACGTGAGCAATGACGCCCAAGGCCAGGTGGGCGCCAGCGGGTGCAGTGTACCAGTTTCATGTTTTGTGCTAAGGGGCCAAGCGCATGTGCGGAGTCCCGAGGAATCAAGCAAAGGTTTCCATATCGTGCAACAAGACCAAGGACCGTCAGGACGGCAAAATGGAGTACATCATGGAGCCCGGCGCGACGTCACCACCAGAGCCTTTGGCAGGCGAAGACCGCTTTTGTCAGGATAACTTGTACTAGTTGTTCCCCTTCAAATTTGATCCTTGTGGGATCCCTTCCCACCGATATTTGGGAAGAGGACCAAGGCCACTATAAATAGGACCTAGCCACCCCAATGGAGGGTGATGACTCATCAGATCTGATCTGAGACACCACAAGCTCATCCGAGCCCAAGAATACCTCTCCTCCGGAGGTTGTTCATCCCTTGTACTGGTTCATCCTCAGCCATACAAGGCAGTCCACCACACACACTGCAGTAGGGTATTACACCGCAAGGTGGCCCGAACCAGTATAATGCTCCATGTCCCTTGTTCCTTGAGTTTGTCGAGCTAGGCTGTGGAATCGTAGGGCGAGCGCGCTGGGCAGAGAGTGTTCTTCGTGCGCACCCCAGAGTTCGAACCTCTCAAGGGTTTGCGGAACCCGAAATCCGACGACTACAGATGTCAGAATCATTTTGTTGACTAATTTGATAAAGCATTCTGTAGGCGACGTAATGGCCCACATGTCAGGCTCCTTGCTGGTGGGTCCTGGCTGTCAGTTGGAGGAAGAAGATGAGATTGAAGATGCATGCTGGTTGTGGGATATATATATATATATATATATATATATATATATATATATATATATATATATATATATATATATATATATATATATATATCCAATGGTTGTGGATGTCAGAATGATTTGTTGACTAAGTGGACAACACCTGCCGTAGGCTTCGACCTATTGGCCTACATGTCAGCCTGCAAATATGTGGCTCATATTTAACCATGTGTTTGAGAATTTACAGTCAATTTGCCGGGCTGGGTGAACAAATAGAGTAGCATAAATTTGGCCCATTTCACTTGTTCTAAGAAATCACAACCCATTTGCACTTTCTTAAAATACACGAATTTGCCGGGCTTTGTAGTAAAATTAATATTAGGTTAGACGGAGCAATTAGTATCAAAAATTTAACCAGAGCTGGACATTATATTATATAGAAAAATACAAAATTAGCAAGTTATTGCTCAAAAAAATGATCGTGTTATTATTACATTGGTCCTTAAATCGTCGCAAGCTTTTGTGCGCAATCACCAGGATTTTCGTTGCCTTCGAGTAAAAAACAACCAGGATTTCCCTTGCCAACTTCTGTTAAACATTTATAAGTTTGTATTACATATACAATAATAATAATAATAATAATAATAATAATAATAATAATAATAATAATAATAATAATAATAATAATAATAATAATAATAATAACATAATAATATAATATAATATAATATAATATAATATAATGTGGTTAGAATGGAAAACATAAATTGGGCCACGCATTCTTATTCTTATATATAGAAAAAACAGAACAACGATCTATGTTATATTAAAAAAAAGATAAATTGGGTTGCTGATGTATAAGAAAAAATAAAACCAAGGGTGCGAGGCCCATACGCCGGTATATACATGATGGGCCTCATAAAACAAGTTGAAACCACTAGGTCGGTATATCGTGGGCTACGCATGTCGTGGCTGAGCACTCTGAAAAATATACCTGCTAGATCCCCGGTACCCCTAAAAAAGCTCGCCGATGATGGTCTTAATTGCAAATTTATTTTGTTTATTGACTATACTAGGTTGACAAACCCATGGGCCCAAAGTGTGGTATACAATTAGGAAGAAGCATTTTTTCAAATGAGTCACTTGCTTGCGTACGGGCATGGACCAGGTGGGTCCTGACTGTCAGCCTATAAACGTGTAGTCCTGCCCAGATTCCTCTCGTTTCTTGAGCATGTTGATAACGGAAGACCGCAACGCAGCGGCGAGCACACAAAGCGAGAGGAGGACGTCGTGGACATGGACGGGAACGAACCAGAGCCGGGGAAGACGCCTTAGAGAAGTGAAAAAGAGTGCCTTCATTATTTAGATCATACCTGCAGTAGCCCGGGCGCTACAGCCGTATGACCCAAAAGCAGTACTGTCCGACTTCGATTCCAAATGGTGCAGTTGAAAATTATATAATTATTTGCCTCAGCTATTACTGACATGTAGGTCCCGCCTTGTCATCTACAAACACCACCTCTACCACTTGCCAAAATTTCGTCCCTAGTTTACCCAGTTTTCCGCACACTCAACATTGTCTTGGAATTTTGAAAATATTATATATGTTTGACTATGCATCATTCGAAGATGTGCTATACATGAATTTTGATCAGCATGATGTTAACTTGCTGTTAGTTCCATTTTAGACCATGATTAAAATTTCCAACATTCAGTTATCCATGTTTGAAAAATGTGTGCTGATTTAAATGCTCTGCTCTTAAACATGCACTTTATTATCTGAAAACTTAAATTTGCATTTTCTTCTCTGAAAATCACTTGGACAGGCTACCATCACCGGTGGTGGATTGGATGCCGCCCTTCTTTAATCCCCCAGCAGCACTAGGGGGAAGAAGATGAAACTTCCAACCTGTGTTGGCGGTTGGGGAATGGACCAAACTAGATTTAACAGGGGGTGTGGGGCGCGACGCGAGGCAGCGCCACTGGCCCCTGAGCGTCAACTGGCATTCCAGCCACACTGCTAGTTTGGGCACATCAAAATCCGACAATGTACATTATAACAATCCCACAGTATACATTCTAACAAGTTCACACACAAGTACAACAGAAAAGGTAAACATTCATGGTCATGTAGCCTTTCTTACAAAAATTTACAGCCTAGGCTTAATTGTTCATCAGGTTTAGACAAAACCCAAACTAAACATGCATGGCAATAACATCTAACCCAACCACTGTTTTGGCAGTCACAAACAAATGAGTCGGTCTGATCCATAAAATCAACATCCTGTGCCAAAAAGTTAATTGGCATATGACGACAAGTTGTTGTAAATAGAAGCCGAACACGTTGAGAAGCCCATTTGTCGACCTCAAACTTCTTTTTTTGTTGTTCAACATATCCATCCGTGAGAAATTTCTTGTTCAAAAACTTAAGCCTCATGGACAATACTAACCTCGCATTCAACAGGAAGAATGTGACGAAGTTTTTGTTTGCCCGATTGGATGCATAACCTTCCATCATTATTGTCCTCAAGCATATGTCATGAGAACTGCGAAAATCCCGGTGCTTATTACGCCACCGATTGGTTATATGTTGTTTCTCCATGTGTTGTTTCCTACGTAGAGATGGAGACTGAAAATGTTTCAGGTCTAAAAAAATAGTATGTCGATAGAGTGAAAGCCGAACGGTAATTCTAGTACAATATATATGGGCTTTCAATGTGGATAAAATAATCACCTTTATATACAAATTCTCCAGACATGGAAAGCATCGCAGCAAGCCAATAATTGTGTTCAGATCAATACTAAACATTCCGATATATAAGATCTTGATAGAATCCAACAACATTGGTAGCCTATCAATGGACGAACTCTTCATTGAGCATATAACATAATATTAGTATCCAAAGTGTACTCCAAGATGATATAAAACTTATGCGCACAAATGAAAAATGCAGCTTGTGATTACAATAGTATAGATGATAATAAACCGTACCTGAATAAGTGTGGAGCCAAACACCATGTTGTGATGTACAAATGAATAATGAATTACACCCAAGGCCTCAAGTTTAGGCGCAGAGACGACAGTTATTTGCAAAGGTTTATAACAATAATCAAGGAGTAACCTTTCAAGTGAAGGGGCATCTTTGATGATGAGCTGCTCTCCTACAAAATAAATTCTAATGCTTTTAAGGAGAAAATGGATATGGATTTATAATCCGAAAACAAGCAGCAAGCGCTCCAGGGCAGGGCAACCAGATTGGATGATGTTGTGTAGTGAGGCCTCCGACAGATCAACCACCACAAGAGAAAGTCTGTTTAGCAATGGGAGTCGAATCATTAGTACCAAATTGTCTGGAAGATGGCACCGGGCTATGGTGAGGGTGTGGAGAGAGGAGGAAAACCACGAGATGGACAACGGCAGTATGGGCACAATTATAAAGAGTTTGGTTTGCGGCATGTAATTTTCGTAGTAATGGCAGAACTCAAGCTGCTGGAGTTTTTCGAATTCGGTAGCATGTCGGGTTGCAGAGGCGTTGAACGAGGACTTGGTGGGAGGAGACGATGGCTCCATGGAGATTAAAGTCATGAATGAATTCAGGAAGGATAGATATTTGATGAAAGTCGAGATTGAGGGGCGCGGTGTGCCATAGAGGGCGTCACCAAGATGTGAGGACTTGTGTGCAGCAGCCATCCTTGGTGGGGAGAAGGGAGAAGATCTCCCCAAGGATTTCCTCTAGGAAATCATTGATGCGCTCCACTGGAGATTCTACAGGTTCCTCGGATCCGGGTGGGGGGGCTCGCGGCTTCTCCCCGCGCTGTCGGGTGCGGGGTCTACAACTGGCATCGCCGCTGGCGAGAGCCTCATCTTCTTGGTGTTGGGGCCTGCCGACTCCATTTTCCTTGTGGGCGTCACGCCAAGATCACGGGCTTGGGTAGAGTATCCAGAGACGAGCCTAGTGACAGTGCGAGTAGGGAAGAAGGAGGGTTGGGGTTTTCTGTTAGGAGTGGAAGAAGAGGAGCATGCATTTTCTGTACGAGTGAGGAAGAAGGTGAGAGGGGTTTTTGTTTACGAGTGAGGAAGATGGGGAGCGAGGGGAATTGGGGGGGCGACGAAAGCAGGAGAGTCTAGCGCGCGGAAAAATGAGGGGTCACATAACATGCCCACATTATACATAGATGGACACGCTAGTGAACATTCACACTAAACTAAGCTTCACAAGATATAGTCATGGTACCCCCCCCCCACCTCATGTCACCTCCTTTTCGCCATTCAAAAATCGAGGCCGACATAACCTCTCTGCTCCAGGCACGAAACCCCACCCTTTGTCATCCCCCACCCCACCGCTGCCCTGATGACGTCATCCACCGCAACAGCTCGACGTCGCTCATCCACATCCCCAGATGAGGATTCGTCATTGATCTCGTCGTCTCGCTGGTTTAGTCGCCCAGTCCTCCACCTCCAAGGAGCTGCTCCGATGATTGCTTCGTCCATCGCGGCTGATCCATCCCCCACAACACCGCCTTAACCCGCTCCACTGGAACCGCAGCATCCTCACTGACTCATCGGACGAAGCCAAGGCCTACTCAGTCGCCCCGTCCTCCACCTCCAAGGAGTTGCTCCGACAGTCGCCTCTCCATCGCGACTGATCCATCCCCACAACACTGCCTTAGCCTGCTCCACCGGAACTGCAGCATCATCACCGACTCCTCAGCCGAAACCGGGGCCTACTCGGCGCCACCAAAGTGGTTTATCACTCATCGCATCGCACCTTCTCTTTAACTCGACCTCCCAGCACTGACGGTGCTCGATCCCGCACCCCCATGGCTCGGCTACCTCGAAGCCGGCGCCGCTGGTGACATCTCCATGGCGGCTCTCCCCTAGTGCGACGCTCCCTCGATGGCGCCGTCCATACCAGCCGAATCTGCTGATGCTGCTCTGGCTCTCGCTCACTCAGTCGCGGTGTTGCTGATGCTCTGACTCACGCTGCTACTGCTCTGCTCTTCCCCTCGCACGTGATGCTGCTGCTTTGCTCTTGCTCTCGCTCGCGTTGCTGGTGCTGGTACACGGGTTGTTGTAGCTATACGATTTGGTGCTCTCGCTCTAGTTCGCGCTACTCCTCCATGTGCTACTCCTCTGGCTGCTATCTACTACTGTGTTCCCTTTCGACCGCCTATTGATTTAGATCACTGTTTCTCTACTACTAGTGCTCTAGCAGCCTAAACTACATGTGAAGTGCCTCTATGCTACCAGTGCGTTCTATTTCGACAATAACATTCAGATACCACAGTATATTTCAGTTTTGACAGTTAAGTTCAGAGTCAACGGTTTGTACCTCATCTGTTGTAGTCAGGTGTTTTTTGGTGATGTAAATTTTACATCTATCACTTTTTGGTAATGTATTTTACATCATCTATTGGAGATGCTATTAGAATCCCACTTGAGATTAACATTGTTTGTCTTGTACTGCTTCAGCCTCGACGTCTTATGTCTCGCCTGAGCTGCCCCAATGACGGAACCATCCATCAAAATAGAGCAGTACTCTGGACGTTGTCTACAGACGCCTCAGATTTTCCTCCACACCTCAGAAAACTACCTCTGCCGCAACTTCTTCAGCGACCAACCCAATGATGCCGAGGTCTACACTGCTACACCAAAGAGGTTGTACACTTGTCACATCACTTATTACTATACATTCATGTCGATCCATTAGGGCTATTTTGGATCAAAGGAAAAAGTGAAGGAAAACATAGCAATAGGAATTCTTCCTATTGCACACTACAATTCAATTATTCATACATTTCGTTCAAAGGAATGGAGCAAACCATCCACCAGGACCTACTTTTCAAAATCCTATGCATGAAAACAAGACTAACTGCATCAGTGGCAGAATAACATTCTAATTGTACACACTTTAATATGGTTTCACTTTAATTTGGTCATGTTTCTTTGCATTCCTCTGCTCTTCCTGTGAACCAAACACCCAAGTTGACAGTAATCCTGTGTTTACAAATGATACGTTTCCCACGTGCATTCCCATCCAATTCTGGTGTTTTTCTATCCATGCGCTTTTAGAATCCTGCAAGCCAAAGGAGCCCTTACCGAATTACTTCCGTTATAGATAGGTGTCGATGAAAACTTTGTGTGGTTTATCCTTCTCCTGCCGCGACATCATCCACCTCACCTGAGCTACTCCATCGATAGAAGCATCCACCATACCAGACATCACAACTCCTGACCGTCTTTCCCCGCCTCAGATCTCCTTCCCTGCTTCCGGCACCCACCGCAACTGCATCACCATCATTGACTGAGCAGATGAACCCAAGGAGTACATGGGTCCACAAGAGAGGTCACACTCTTTTGTTTCTGCTAATGTTATGCATTGCTTAATACTACCTGCTACTTATCGTCATGTTCACCTCTTAGACTCCAAGTCAGGTCCAAATTAATGTTCAAACTTGAGTTTTAAAATGCTTGTGGGGGACATATCGAGGCAGCAATGAATAATATCTTTGTCTATTATCTAGTTCACCTAGGGTATGCTTATGTTGTTCATCTTGGGTGGGAAACAAACAGTAAAGAAATCATCATCTGTCTTTTCATTAAATTAAAGCTATCATGAGGATGCTATCATTATTTTTGGATCTATCCACTGGTTGTTACCATCACTCTAGATTCTGCATGCTCTCCTTACATAATCTCACTTCATTTTTTTCATATGCATGTCAGATATTGTACACAGTCATGCTGAACATGTAGAGAAAAAGAGAAGAGTTTTGCGCAGTAATACAATGGCATGAAGACATTGCTCCATGGTAGGTGCAATGGCAAACCCTCCCCCCTCCAGATTGTAATCCAGAGGAAAATATCAGTTCTGAGGCTGATTCAGATAGAGCTGACCACTCCTATTTACCCCCCGAGGTGTTTGCTCTAGTTTGGCATGATGATGTTGGTCATATCACACATATGTTGCCTTGCAGTGCCTACTTTCGACATCATGTATGTCATATGCTTAGTTTAGACATGTTCTGTAATGCCACATGTTTAGTTTCTATATCATATATGTGAATTATGCAATCTCATCTCTTTTAGCCATCCATAATATATGTGAAATATGCAATGCCATCCTATTTAACCACGCACCATATATTTGAATGATATCTTGCCAATCCTTTTCTTCATCACTTTTCCATTTGTCGACAATGTTTGTACATTCAACTACTCTTCCTATGAATCAGCCATTTGAGTGTGTGATGGAAAAATCTGGAGTGAAAACAAGGTCTTCAGAGCATATAGTGCTACCTGTCAGATCTCTTGCTGGGTCCCGATAGCTCCTCGGAGATGGATTCAGAGACAAATGACCAGTCATATTCCCCCATCAAGGTGTATGCACTAACTTGGCACGGTTATACTGCTCATATCATGCATATTGTTTCTTGCATTGCATAGTTTAGACATCGTATATGTGAATCCAATCTGCTTAGTATATAAATCACATATGTGAATTACGTCATGCGATCCTAATTACTTAGATAACATGTATGTGAATTATGTCATGTGAACCTGTTTACTAAAGACATCATATAATTATCTCATGTCATATTGTTTAGTTAGTCATCATATCTTTAAATTATGTCATGCTATGCTATCCAGTTTAGATACACATCATATATGTAAAATTATTTTATGGTATCCTTTTTAGTTAAACAATATACATGTGAACTATTTCATGCCCTCTTTTTCCCATACTATCTATCTCATCTGTGTCTCGCACATGGTCTATACATTCAACTGCATTTCTTTTTATCAGCCAATTAACTGGAGCGGGTGATGGCAGTATCTAGCGGAGTAAAACACGTTCTTCAAATAAAACAATGCTTCATCCTGGTAGAGTTAGCACCCTGATTGTACATGCACGAGAACCAGCCCTACCACACATAACCCAGACTCTCGCAGATTGTACCCCTACTACGATGGACAGAGAACCAGCTTCACCCAATCTAACCCCAACCCCTGTAGATTGTAACCCTATTCCAGTTGACAGAGCACCATCTCCACCACAGAGATCCCAAACAAGAGCAGTTAGTAAGGCAACTCCAGTTCCCAAAGCGCCAGTACTACCATGACGAACCCCAACTCCACCAGTTAGTACACCTATTTCTATGGACGAAGCACAACCAACCATTCATAGTTTAGCCTCTATCGCATTTGATTTTGTGAAATCCTATGTGTGTATCTTCCCATCATGGAAATATTATACTGAAGATAAGGAAAACGCTTGTCGCATGTGTTCGTCCAGGAGTTATGTGTAAGTAATGTTATTCATGGCAATTACTTTGATTTGTCCCATACATTCTAACTCCATGCTGGTTATAATACAACAAATGTTCCCATTTTCTCTATAGAGAAGGACAAATTTGGAAACTCGGGATGAGGTAACATGTGCTAATACCTCTATTGTCTTCAAGAATGCTTGGTGGCAGTATTGGAACTACCTGAAGAAAACGTACATCACTGGCAAATAAACTCATCAAATTCCCTTACGTTCTCCTAAGACACATTTACGAGACGATGAATGGGAATGCCTTGTTCTTTACTGGTCCCAAACCAAGAATGTGGTAAGGTCTATGAGCTCACTTTTAATTTTGAAGTACTATATCCTCCATCTTATTGTACTATGTTCATGTAGAACCAGTGCTTAAAACTGAAGAACAACTGTTCTCATCTAAGATTCCCACACTTGGGTGAGGCTGGTTTTGTTTCCTCCCACACTTGTATTCTTTCAATGTTGCTTTGTCTTTAACTGATATGATTTGAACTATGTCTCTATTTTGATTTGGCAAGACAATGAAGTGACCATAGGACATAGATATATGTTTGTTTGATGCTTTTATTATGTAGTACTTGGCCATAGAAGACTTGGTAATTTAATCATGTCCACCATACTATTGAACTGGTTCGCCGAAAGGAGTTTCATATACTACATGCTAAACCTGTTATGCGTCTACTTGTTTCTTCTTTTAGAATGCTGATACAATATTGGGGAAGAGTACCTTATTAGGCCATGGTAAAGGAAGTAATGCAGATAACGTTCAGGACAGTGAGACATCCTTGTTGGTCTCCATAAAAGCTGATAAAACAACTAAGGAAAACTATCTTGAAGATAGTGAGACAACCCAAAAGTCTTGTCTTGGTGTAGTGTTCGAGTTACTGGCCTCTACCGTTGGCACAAGCTCTTCGAACTCACTGTCTGAATTAGTTTTGTTTCCTGATTCTCAACTACAAGCTAAAATACATCGATCAACTATGCTGTGACAAGAAGCCGAAGGAGTGCAGAATTCCCTGGAGAATTCACGTGCAAAGTTTCTAGTGCAACAACAAGCGTTGGAGGATTTAAGCGCCAAACAAGAGAAACCTAATAAGCTTCCAAAGAGTCTTGCAAGCATGGTGGATACCTAGGATATTGTTTCTTGAGCTTTTGTGAAGTGGTTTCAATTCTGGACTTGTTTTGCTCCGACCTTTATTTGCACTAGTCGCCAACTATGACAACTAGTGTATGTAATATGCTGCTTTGTTCCGCATAGTTGCACTGGTGGCCAACTTGTTGGGGAACATAGTATTTCAAAAATTTCCTACGATCACGCAAGGTCTATCTAGGAGAAGCATAGCAACGAGCGGGGAGAGTGTGTCCACGTACCCTCGTAGACCGAAAGCGGAAGCGTTTAGTAATGCGGTTGATGTAGTCGAACGTCTTCATGATCCAAGCGATCAAGCACCGAACGCACGGCACCTCGGCGATCTGCACATGTTCATCTCAGTGATGTCCCTCGAACACTTGATCCATTTGAGTCCGAGGTGATGGTGTTGATGAAGTTACCGATGCAGGGCTTCGCCTAAGCACTACGACAATATGACCGAGGTGTGTAACAATGGAGGGGGCACCGCAGACGGCTAAAACAATTGTCAACTTGTGTGTCTTTGGGGTTCCCCCCTCCCACGTATATAAAGGAGGGAGAGGGGAGGCCGGCCGGCCAAGCCAGGCGCGCCGGAGAAATGGAATCCTACTAGGACTCCAAGTCAAGGAGAAAGGGAAGGAAGGGAGAGGGGGGCCGCGCCCCAAACCTCTTGTCTAATTCGGACTCGGCTTGGGAGGGGCACGCACCACCTCTTGGCAGCTACCTCTCCTTCCCACTAAGGCCCATTAAGGCCCATTGACTCCCCAGACGAATTCCCGTAACTCCCCGGTACTTCGAAAAATACCCGAATCACTCGGAACCTTTCCGATGTCCGAATATAGCCTTCCAATATATGAATCTTTACCTCTCGACCATTTCGAGACTCCTCGTCATGTCCATGATCTCATCCAGGACTCTGAACAAACTTCAGTCATCAAATCACATAACTCATAATACAAATCATCATCGAACGTTAAGCGTGCGGACCCTACGGGTTCGAGAACTATGTAGACATGACCGAGACACATCTTCAGTCAATAACCAATAGCGGAACCTGGATGCTCATATTGGCTCCTACATATTCTACGAAGATCTTTATCTGTCAAACCGCATAACAACATACATTGTTGCCTTTGTCATCAGTATGTTACTTGCCCGAGATTCGATTGTCGGTATCATCATACCTAGTTCAATCTCGTTACTGGTAAGTCTCTTTACTTGTTCTGTAATACATCATCTCGTGATTAACTCATTAGTCATTTGCTTGCAAGGCTTATTGCGATGTGGATTACTGAGACGGCCCAGAGATACCTCTCCGACACTCGGAGTGACAAATCCTAATATTGATCTATGCCAACACCACAAACACTTTCGGAAACACCTCTAGAGCATCTTTATAATTACCCAGTTACATTGTGATGTTTGATAGCACACAAGGTGTTCCTCCGGTATTCGGGATTTGCATAATCTCATAATTAGAGGAACATGTATAAGTCATGAAGAAAGCAATAGCAATAAAACTAAACGATCATAGTGCTAAGCTAACGGATGGGTCTTGTCCATCACATCATTCTCCTAATGATGTGATCCAGTTGATCAAATGACAACACATGTATATGGTTAGGAAACATAACCATCTTTGATTAACGAGCTAGTCTAGTAGAGGCATACTAGGGGCACTCTATTTTGTCTATGTATTCACACATGTATCAAGTTTCCGGTTAATACAATTCTAGCATGAATAAAAGACATTTATCATGATATACAAGGAAATATAAATAACAACTTTATTATTGCCTCTAGGGGATATTTCCTTCACAACTTTCAGGCCCAGTGGTTGTAATACGTGTAATAGCCGTAATAGCCTAGTGTATGTTGCTTGCTTGTTTATTTCCTTGTTGTCTTGTTTATTTGTTTGCTTGTAATCAGTGATGTTCTTTTTCTGCGGTGTGCTAGTGGCCGCAATATCCTATTTTTAAAAAACTAGGCCACAATAACCATGGGCAACATACGGACCATTGTCACCATGGTCCTGCTATCTGTTGTAGTGACCATGGGCCTCCTACGGCCTTCTACGGGCCATATGATCGATTGGCCAGACATGGGCCAATAAAGGACCACATTATGGGCCATAAACGGGCTAGAGTGGCAGCCGTCCATTCATGGGCCGACCATAATGAGCCTTTCAGAGGCCGACGAGTATAACGGGCTTAATTCTATTGATAGGCATAATAGGTCATTAATGGCCGTATTTGATGATGCTATGAAAATGACCCTACTTATTAACGGGTCACAAACAAGCCGACTTTAACCACTGGCTGAATTTGGCTCACAAGCAGAAAAGGCCAGTAACGGACCGTAAGCAACCGGATGCTGCAAATTAGCCCAAGAATAAATGGGCCCTTAATAGGCCAAAAGATAACACGGGCTGGAAATGGGCCAATGGAGTAATGGGCCGTTAATGTGCATGAAGCGATATACTTTTCCTTATGGGATAGTTTCACTACGGGCCATTAATGGGCCAAAAGTTATGAAGGGCCTCATATGGGCCGAAAGACGTCATAGGTCGTACATGGGCCGGATGTTACAATGGGATGGAATCATATTGGATGGCCCAGATGAAGCTAGTGGGCCGAATTCGGAAAGGCCATAATGGTCCGTGAGTTATCGGGCCTGAATGGGCTATATGTGAGCAGGCCATTAGCAGGCTTTCGATGGGACGGCCCGTTAACCTTTCACCAAGTCAAATGGGCCGGCCTTTTGACCGAAATGGGACACTATTGGGTCGTGCCATGTGTCGACGTATCATAGGCGCCTCCTGTCCATTGGTTGGTTGACTTCTGTCCGCACGTGGAGCTGACACGAGGTTTCTTCGGCCAATGAGAATTTTACACATGGAAAATCCCCATTGGTCCTTGCTGTTAGCGGGTTATCGGATCCAAAACCAGATGCGATAGCTTAATGGCGACCCATTACGGTAGATGTCATGCGTTGGTTACCCTTGACGAATGCACTTGCATGACGCACCATTAATCTTCATGGAAGTGGACACTTCTGTGGTGATAATTTTGGTATTTTCATGGAACACTTCTACGACAGCACATGTATGACTATCTTGATTCTGTCATAAAATCATCATGCATGTGCATGCATGACAGAAAACGTGACCTACCGTGACAAACACGTATATTATCACAGAAGTGAATTATTTTGTAGCGTCTGCTCCCCCGACCGCGCACTTGTCGGGAGGGAACTCAGGTGTGGGGGCAACAACGTCCCCTCTGGAAGGTCCCTCACCCAAGACGAGGCGGCTAAGGCAGCGGGCGTGACCTCGCAGGACATGCTGCTGATAACCATGGCGGCCCCGACCATGCTTTCCCCTGCCAAGGCTCCTCGGGGGAACCTCCTTGCCCATGCGGGAGGTGGCGCCATGGCGGGGCCCACCGGGGGCCATTCCAATGTCCCCTGGGGCTAGGCGAAGGCCACGCCGGAGAAAGATGGGGTGCATTGGCCTCAGAGGAAGAGAAGAAGAGGAAATGGATCATGCCAGACGAGTAAGTGTTCTCGCCGTACCTTCACCCTAGTCCATGTGTTCATATGGCTCCTTATTGCACCAAACAGGGGTGATGGCGTGGATAAGAAGAAGAAGAACACCATTGCAAATGTGCCCCTCACCCCGAAAGCAGCTTCACCGATTGGACGCAACTCTGGCGGTCGCAGGGGTGCGTAGCGCCGATCTGGTGTCGTTCTCAGGCGCACACGCATCGCTGTACCCGAGCACGCAGGCGCCCCATTTCCTTCTGCCACTTCGCCTACACCGTCGGGAGGGCTGGCCCAAGAGGACGCGTCGGCTCAGCCCTCAGTGCCCCTAGTAGCGGAGGCCCCGACCACGGACGAGGGGGCGACGCCTTGATACGTCTCCAATGTATCTATAATTTTTTATTGTTCCATGCTATTATTTATGAAGTCTTGGATGTTTAATGGGCTTTATCATTCACTTTTATATTCCTTTTTGGGACTAACCTACTAAGCCAAAGGCCCAGTCCAGATTGCTGTTTTTTTGCCTATTTCAGGGTTTTGCAGAAAAGGAATATCAAACGGAGTCCAAACGGAATGAAACCTTCTCGAGAGATATTTTTGAAGGAAATCATGCACGAAAGACTTCGGGGCCAAGCCAGGGGACAGAGGGGCCACTCTCAAGGGTGGGGGCGCGCCCCCCTTCCCAGGGCGCGCCCCCTGCCTCGAGGGCAGCCCGTGTGGCCCCCGGTGCCTGCCTTCTTCCTACATATACCTACGTACCCCAGAAACTCCATATGTAGAGAGAAAACCCTAATTCCACCGCTGTAGCTACTGTTCCCGTGGAGATCCCATCTTGGAGCATGTTCCGGGAGGGGGATCCATCACGGAGGCCTTCATCATCATCATCATCGCCCTCACCATGAGTTGTGAGTAGTTTACCCAAACCTTCGAGTCCATAGCTAGTATCTAGATGGCTTCTTCTCTCTCTGGATCTCAATACAAAGTTCTCCTCGGTCTTCGAGGAGATCTATTCGATGTAATCTCTTTTTGCGGTGAGTTTGTCGAGATCCGATGAATTGTGAGTTTATGATCAAGGTTATCTATGGAAGATATTTGGTTCTTCTCTGAACTTTGTATGTGTGCTCATAATTTTCTGGCAAGTCTCTTCGAATTATTGGTTTGGTTTGGCCTACTAGATCTATATTTCTTGCAATGGGAGAAGCACTTGGCTTTGGGTTCAATCTTGTGGTGTCCTTTCCCAGTGACAGTAGGGGCAGCAGGGCACGTATTGTATTGTTGCCATCGAGGATAAAAAGATGGGGTTTTCATCATATTGCTTGAGTTTATCCCTCTACATCATGTCATCTTGCTTAAGGCGTTACTCTGTTCGTATGAACTCAATACACTAGATGCATGCTGGATAGCGGTCGTGTGGAGTAATAGTAGTAGATGCAGGCAGGAGTCGGTCTACTTGTCTCGGACGTGATGCCTATATAAAATGATGATGCCTAGATAGTCTCATAATTATTTGCTTTTCTATCAATTGCTCGACAGTAATTTGTTTACCCGCCGTAGAATATCGCTATCATGAGAGAAGCCACTAGAGAAAACTATGGCCCCCGGGTCTATCTCTATCATATTGCTTTCCCTTCAACTAGCCAATTTCTGTTGCTGTTGTTTATTTGCTTTCTTTACTTTCTGTTTCTATACCAAAAATACCAAAAATATAATTATCATCTCTATCATATCTCACTCTCGTAAGTGACCGTAAAGGGATTGACAACCCCTTATCGCATTGGCTGCGAAGTTCTTATTTGTTTGTGCAGGTGCGAGGGACTGGTGCGTGGTCTCCTACTGGATTGATACCTTGGTTCTCAAAAACTGAGGGAAATACTTATGCTACTGTGTTGCATCTCCCTTTCCTCTTCAAGGGAATACAACACAAGCTCAAGAGGTAGCAAGAAGAATTTCTGGCGCCGTTGCCGGGGAGGCTTACGCAAAAGTCATATACTAAGTACCTATCACAAATCCTTATCCTTCGCATTACATTTATTTGCCTCTCGTTTTCCTCTCCCCCACTTCACCTTCGCCATTTTATTCGCCCTTCTTTCGGCGTGTGTTTTTCGTTCGATTGCTTCTTGTTTGCTTGTGTGTGTTGGATTGCTTGCTTGTCACTATGGCTCAGAACAATACCAAATTGTGTGACTTTTCCAATACCAACAACAATGATTTTATTAGCATTCCGATTGCTCTTATTACCGATGCTGAATCTTGTGAGATCAATGCTGCCTTGTTGAATCTTGTCATGAAAGATCAATTCTCCGGCATTCCTAGTGAAGATGCCGCTACCCATCTAAACAACTTTGTTGATTTGTTCGATATGCAAAAGAAAAGGGATACGGATAACGATATTGTTAAATTGAAGTTATTTCCGTTTTCATTTAGAGATCGTGCTAAAACCTGGTTTTCCTCTTTGCCTAGAAATAGTATTGATTCATGGAATAAGTGCAGATATGCTTTAATCACTAAGTATTTCCCTCCTGCTAAGATCATCTCTCTTAGAAACGATATTATGAATTTTAAGCAACTAGATCATGAGCATGTTGCACAAGCTTGGGACAGAATGAAATTAATGATACGTAATTGCCATACACATGGTTTGAATCTATGGATGATTAGTCAGAACTTTTATGTTGGCTTGAATTTTGCTTCTAGAAATCTTTTAGATCCGGCCGCCGGAGGCACTTTCATGGAAACTACCTTAGGAGAAGCTACCAAACTCCTAGATAATATTATGGTTAATTATTCTCAATGGCACACCGAAAGATCTACTAGTAAAAAAGTGCATGCTATCAAAGAAATTAGTGTTTTGAGTGGAAAGATGGATGAACTTATGAAATTGTTTGTTGCTAAGAGTGCTTCTTCTGATCCTAATGATATGCCTTTGTCCACTTTGATTGAGAATAACAACGAATCTTCAGATGTGAATTTTGTTGGTAGGAATAATTTTGGTAACAATGCTTATAGAGGTAATTTTAATCCTAGGCCTTTTCCTAGTAATTCCTCTAATAATTTTGGTAATTCCTACAACAACTCTTATGGAAAGATGCCTTCTTAATTTGAAACTAGTGTTAAGGAGTTTATGATCTCGCAAAAGAATTTCAATGCTATGCTTGAAGAAAAATTGCTTAAAGTTGACGAATTGGCTAGAAGTGTGGATAGAATTACTCTTGGTGTTGATTCTTTGAAACTTAGATCTATCCCACCTAAGCATGATATCAATGAGTCTCTCAAAACCATGAGAATTTCCATTGATGAATGCAAAGAAAGAACTGCTAGAATGTGTGCTAAAAGAGAAGATTATATTAAATCGTGTTCTTCTAGTTATCGTGAAAATAGAGATGAAGATCTGAAAGTTATTGATGTGTCTCCTATTAGATCCGTGTTTTCTAGCATTAATCTTGATGAGAATAGGATTGGAGATGATTCTGCTTTAAGGTGTCCCAATAATTCGGAGTTTTTAGATCTTGATGCTAAAATTGCTAAAGGTGGGATTGAAGGATTAAAACTTTGCATAGTGATGAACCCACTACTTTGGATTTCAAGGAATTCAATTATGATAATTGCTTTTTGATTGATTGTATTTCCTTGTTGCAATCCGTGCTAAATTCTCCGCATGCTTATAGTCAAAATAAAGCTTTCACTAAGCATATATCTGATGCTTTGATGCAATCTTATGAAGAAAAACTTGAGTTGGAAGTTTCTATACCTAGAAAGCTTTATGATGAATGGGAACCTACTATCAAAATAAAAATAAAAGATCATGAATGCTATGCTTTGTGTGATTTGGGTGCTAGTGTCTCCACTATGCCAAAAACTTTGTGTGATTTGCTAGGGTTTCATGAGCTTGATGATTGTTCTTTAAATTTGCATCTTGCGGATTCCACTATTAAGAAACCTATGGGAAGAATTAATGATGTTCTTATTGTTGCCAATAGGAATTATGTGCAAGTATATTTCATTGTTCTTGATATAGATTGCAATCCTTCATGTCCTATTATTCTTGGTAGACCATTCCTTAGAACGATTGGTGCAATCATTGATATGAAGGAAGGAAATATTAGATTCCAATTTCCGTTAAGGAAAGGCGTGGAACACTTTCCTAGAAAGAAAATCAAATTACCATATGAATCTATCATGAGAGCCACTTATGGATTGCCTTCCAAGGATGGCAATACCTATATTTATCTTGTATCGTGCCTAGCTAGGGGCGTAAAACGAGAGCGCTTGTTGGGAGGCAACCAAATTCTATGTTTTTTGCTTTTGTTGCTGTTAGGGAATAAATATTGCATCTAGCCTCTGATTAGATGTGTTTTCATGTTTTGTTTAGTGTTTGTGCCAAGTAGAACCTTTGGTAAGACTTGTGTGAAGTTTATTTGATCTTGCTGCGAAAAATAGAATCGTTAGCGCTCGCTAAAGTAGTCTTCAGATTTTACTGGAGCATGCTTTTTAGTTGATTATTTTTGCTGATGATTGGTATACAAATTTCGCAAATTTACCAATTTAGTTTGAATTTTTTGGAGTTCCAGAAGTAGGCGAACCCAGCAGATTACTACAGACTGTTCTGTTTTTGACAGATTCTGTTTTTCGTGTGTTGTTTGCTTATTCCGATGCATCTATGAGTAATATTGGAGGATATGAACCATAGAGAACTTGGAGTACAGTAGGTTTAACACCAATATAAACAATGAATGAATTCCTTGCTGTACCTTTGATTGGTGGTTTGCTTTCTCTTACTAACGGAGCTCACGAGAATTTTTGTCTAAGTTTTGTGTTGTGGAGTTTTCAAGTTTTGAGTATTGCTTCGATGGAATATGGAAAAAGGAGTAGCAAAGCCCCAAGCTTGGGGATTCCCATGGCACCCCAAGTAAATTCAAGATAATCAAAAAGCCTAGGCTTGGGGATGCCCCGGGAAGGCATCCCCTCTTTCGTCTTCATCCATCGGTAACTATACTTGGAGCTATATTTTTATTCGCAACATGCTATGTGTTTTGCTTGGAGCGTCTTGTACAATTTGAGTCTTTGCTTGTTAGTTTGTCACAATCATCCTTGCTGGACACACCTATTTTAGAGAGTTAAATATGGCCTAGGAATTGTTAGAACACTCTATGTGCTTCACTTATATCTTTTGAGTTGAATAGTTTTTGCTCTAGTGCTTCACTTATATCTTTTAGAGCATGGTGGTGGTAATATTTTGTAGAAATTGTTGAACTCTCATGCTTCACTTAGATCTATTTGAGAGTCTATTAAAACAGCATGTTAAAGTGTTTAGGCTAAAGAAACTAGTCTTCACATGATAAACATCCAATGTTAGTGTAGTAAAAAAAATCATGTCGGGACCCCGATCCTAAGTCACACTGATCTAGCATTTAACACATCATATCACTTTACGGCCTCACACGTGGTTTCCCCACGGGTGCCACCTTACCTGGCCCGGGACCGTCTATGTATTTTGGCTCACATATATGATAGTGTCGCTAGCATCCATATGACAGAGAACCCGGGCCGACATGACTAGTTATAAACCAAAAGTGGCGCTAAATTACAGAGACATGCATACATGACCCAGCAACGAACGTGTCGGCCATCAACGTATGAACCCAAGTCGTAGCAAGCTACAAGGACTTAAAGGAACAACGCGTGACATTTCCCCTAAGGGACAGACACAGGAACGAAGAAGGACACATGCCAGCCAGCCTAAGTGTTCCGGAGCAGTAGCAGGCTACCAAGGCTCAGTGGAAGCACTAGGAGACATTTCCCTGTAAGATAGGCTACCAAGGGTAAACAACTAGGTGTCGGATCCTACACATAGCAATACACATTACACGTACGCATAACATGCAAGTATGTGCAGTACAACATGGCATCACAACATAACTCAACAACTCATATAGATAAGGCCCAGAAGAGCCATCATAGCATTTATTACAAACAGGGGTCACATGACCCAACATACAGAGCATACAGGCAACGGAAGCATAACATGTCTGAGTATAGACGACTACAAAAGAAAAAGGCTGAGAAGCCTGACTATCTACAAGACCCTCCCAAGGGTACAAGATCGTAGCTGAGGCAGCAAGCTAAACGTCGAAGTCCACGCGGAACCAGTAGTGAGACTGAAGTCTCTCTGCAAAACATAAATTAAGCAAACATGAGTACAAAGGTACTCAGCAAGACTTACATCAGAACTAACTACATATGCATCATAATAAACAAAGTGGGTAGTGGAGTTTGACTGCAACAAGCCAACTTTGACTCGGTGGCTATCCTGAACTACGACTGCAAGTAAGTCTTTTGAGGTGGCGCACACGAGTCCACAAATTCACCAAATCAATACAACACTATGGATCCGCTCCCGTCTCCCTACGAGAAGGCCATCCATAGCACTCACACTTGTCTTCAGCATTTTAGAGTATCCACTCCAAGTTGTCTATGTACCACGTAAGCATCCAAGAAGTCCATAATCGCGGACCCAGCTATCCGAATAGATCATGATAACCCTGCAAGGGTGTACTTCTTCACACACGCTCTCTCCACTTACTGCCATGTACACATCGTGTATCTCGGCAACCATCAAGCGGAAGCCTGGCGAGGGTGTCGGCCACGACCTGGCTAACCACACAAGACTCTAGTCCAGGTTTATCGCCTATTCGGGTTCCATCCGTAAGAAGATCCGGACGGGGTATCGCTCACGGCCCCAAACGATGTGCGCAGGGTTCCCAAGCCCACCTCGATGGATGGATCTACGCTTGGTACACCGTGCCATGGTGCCTAGTCTGTCCCAAGCCCACATGTACCGTGTGCCACTTGGTATACTACTAGCACTACCTACAAACACCGGAAACTAGTTGCAACTCCTGGACAGAGATCTGGTTGATTAATAATTCGAGAGGGGTCGAGTTACCGGAACCCAATGTGTGGTAGTAGCTAGTCATTGGACAACTTACTCAGAACTCAGTTCTTAAGGACGGTTCCAGTGAGACAATCCACCATGTACTCCTACATGGCCTCTCACCGCTACCTTTACCAAAACGTGTTCACACACTTAGCTCACACACAGTAGGACATGTTCATCACCATTCCAATTCATCCTCGATGAATCAGACCTGACACAACTCTAAGCAATAGCAGGCATAACCAGAAAGCAAGAATGAGTAGGCACAACATGGCTCAAACAATTCCTACTCGTGCTAGTGGGTTTCAACTATTTACTGTGGCAATGACAGGTCATGCAGAGGAAACGGGTTCAGCTACCGCAACAAAAAGCAGTTCAATCATTGTTGTCCTAATGCAGTAAAGGAGAGCAGGAGCGAGAGAGTGGGATTGTATCGGAATGCTCAAAGGGGGTTTGCTTGCCTGGCACTTCTGAAGATAGAAAAGCTCTTCATCTGTGTCATCAATCCCATATCGTCGGAACGTCGTCTACTAAGAGGGGACAAACACCGGCAACAGAGAAAGAACACAATCAATGCAATGCGACAATATGATGCATGATCATGACATGGCAATATGCTGTTGATTGAGCTAATGCAACTAGCAACCATATTAAATTAAGGTTGTTTGAACCAAAGGTTCAAATTCAAACTTCATATGTGGTTATTCAAATATCATTTAATTTATTTGACCTGATGTGACGCCCGAAGACCAACGTCCCAGAAGATACCAGAAGATTCCAGAAGATTCCAGATGTTCCGGGTTCTCCCGTGTGTTCTTTGTGCTTGTGTTATTATTATTTTTTGCATTGCATCATGTCATCAGGTCTTTTTATTTATTTTGCATCTCAACCTAAATAAATCGTGTGGACCTTCGGTCCATTTAAATCGAGGGAAGGATGTCTTCTCTTTAAAACATACAAAAGCCTCCCAATATTATTAGGGAGCTATATAATAATATCCCATTTGTTGGAATTCACCGTAACACACTTGCATAATTTTCCCCATGTCTTTTTCACTTCAAGTTCATCGTCAAAAACCTTGCCAATACTTCTTTTCTGTTGTTTCGAGGTTCCTCCAAAAATTTGAACATTTTTGGACACTTCCTTAATCAAGTTTTAGTTCAAAACTATTTGAATTAAATTCAAATATGTTTGAATTATTTTCCGATCACGCCTTTTCTATTTTTCTCCGGTCATGCTTATTTTTATGAGCCCGAGAAAAATATAATTCCATGTGCTAACTTTTTCCTAACTCCCCTCCTCTTTCTCTTCTTCTCTCTTGTTTTTTCTGCAAAGGTCAGCTAAAGGAAAGCAGGAGAGCAGCTCCCAGCCACTCGACTCCTCCTGGCCCATCTCACTCCCATCCCTAAGGCCGCAGCGGCCCATCCCTCTATCCTAACCCTAGCTAGCGCCCATGATTCCCTCGCTCCCCCTCGCATCCCGCACCCCGCCGCCAGTCCTCTCCAGCGCTCGCTCTCATCCCTCGATCTCCCCTCTCTCCAGCGCCCGCGCAAGGCCGAGCGCCGCTCGCCTCGACCCCAGGACGCGCCCCGCGCTCCTCCCTCGTCTGCGCCTCCAGGGCTGCGCTCGACTCTCTCCCTCCGGCCGGCCAGAGCCAGCCGTCTCCGCGGCTCCCTCCTCTGGCGCGAGCCAGCCGCCCCTTCCGTCCTCGCCATGGCGCCCATCCTCTTCAGGCCTCCTCGCCCCGAGCTCTTCCTCACCTCTGCTCCAGGGCCGGCCCCAAGCGCCCTGCCTCCAGGTCGCCTCCTCCCAAGGCAAGATGGCCGAAGCCCGGCGCCCCGAGCCCAGCAGCGCGGCGCCCCCCCCCC
>LR738714.1:265465672-265477780 GCA_902687465.1 Secale cereale | reverse complement strand
CCCCCCAAGCCTCCTCTTCAGCGCCCGGGCCTCGCCTTGGTCGTCCAGCGCCTCCTCCGCCCAAGGCAGCAGCCCCGCGGCCACTCCATCGCCTCCTCGCCCCGGGCCTCTTCCTCGCCGCGACAGCGCCATCTTCCATGCTCCGGCCGTAGCCATGGCCTCCCAAGGACTCTTCCCGCGGCGCCAAGCCTCTGCCTCGTCGCCCTACCGTGCTGCCCCTTTTGTTTTTGCTCTTGTTTTGTGTTTTGTGTGTTGCCTTGTACTGTTGACTTGTCAGATGACCCGTGTACGAGTAAACCCGGCATTGCGGCAAGTACCTCTACATGACGGCTTGAACCCCTACGGCAAGTACCACGACGATCTTGTGACAAGTACCTCGACGACATGAACAAGTACCTCTACGTATGCACCCGAACATCTACGAGAACGAGAACACCTACTTCCCTCTACGGCATGTACCACTACCGTCGCCCGGAAACGAGGAATTCGCCAAGTACCACGACACGATGACGTGAACCACTACTTCCTCTACGAGTTGCGAGAACGACTACTTCCCTCTACGAACGTGTACCCCGACACCTCCGAGAACGAACGCTTCGAAGGTATAACCCCGAGACGTGACCCGTGGAATGCTTGTTGTGTTGTATGAAATGTCTCCCGTGTGTGCTCCGTGCCCGTGTCCTCTTTTGTCATGTTCCTCGGTTGCCTCGTCGCCGACCCGTGGGAACCCGGTAACGGGATCGCCCCACCATCATCTCGTTTGACTCGTTCACTCCACCTTTTGTTTTTGCACCGGTCTCTCAACGAGTATCGGAACCGAGATGTTGCGTTGCATCATTTTCGGAGCGTTGCCGTGGCACCCTTTTCATTCCACCACGGTGACAAATGCTTCTTATCTCTTCATGTTAATGTTTGACTAAATTTGCATAAACTTGATCATGTCATCCGCATCATGTTAACAACATTAAATGTGTGAATTGTTGTTTGCTTATAATTACTAAACATGCTCATGGGGATTTTCCGGATATGTTGTTGTTATTTTCCGGCCTCATTTAAAATGCCTAAATAGTTAGTTTACTTATGCTTCACCTCTTGCCATGTTAATAACATTTAATCTTGTCTTGTAATTAAATGAGAGTCAACTAAATAATTAAATGTGGTGTTTCGTCAATATGCAACTCGTTACATATTGAGCTCCACTTAACTTGTAGTTTTTTTTGTGCTTTGCCATGCCATGCATATTTAAACCGGACATGCATCATACTTGTTTGCGCATCGTATGCCATGTTTATGCTTGTGTGTTTACCGTGTTGTTTCTTTCTTTCCGGTTGCTTCTCTTGTTAGCTTCGGTTTCGTTCCGGAGTTGTGAGGATTCTCTCGACTGTGTTGCTCCGTCTACTTCATGGATCCGTTTTTCTCCCTTGCGGAATCCCAGGCAAGATGACCGAACCCCGATAACATTACTATCTTTGCCTATTGCTAGAGTATCGCTCTATAGTTTTGCCTCGATGCCCATGCCTTTCTTGTCAGCCTCCTATTGTAACCATGATCCTGTTTAACCACCCTACCTATGCAAACCGTTGCTTGGCTAAGTACGCTTCGCTCAGCCCTTCTTATAGCATTGTTAGTTGCAGGTGAAGATTGAAGATGCTTGCTTCATGTTGAAGTTTGGTTGGGTTATATCACACTATATAAATGCTTAAAATGAAATCATCTATATACTGGCAAGGGTGGAAGGCTAAGCCTTTTGCTTGGTGATTTGTTCGACTCATGTCGTTAGGAACCGTATAAACCGGTGTTATGTTCCTTGATTATGCGTTCCTAACACGGTTGGGGTGTATGGGACCCCCTTGATAAACCGCTAAGTGCTAAGTCTTTTCCAGCAAGTCCCAACATTGGTACTATTTGCCTAATAACAAACTAATAAAACTTGCATAAGGGCCTTGCAAAACCTCTTTTATTTTAATTCGACAACCCCGGGCCAGTGCTCCACATGAGTGTTGGTCCGAAACGGGGAGTCTGCGGGGCCACCTCAAGGAAACTCGAGGTTTGGTAAAAACCTGTAGAATCGCCCATCCGGTCGTGTCCTGAGACTAGATACGCGCGGCTACCTATCAGGGTGTCGACACGCCGGGAGGATTTGCTGGATTAGCCTTACCTTTGTTCGGTTTAACTTGAGCACGGGATTCCGAGAATACTCGGGTCTTCCCACCTATGGAGTTGTGACTCCGCGGATCGTGGGCTTGTAATGGGTCAAGTTGGAACACCCCTGCAGGGTTTGAACTTTCGAAAGCCGTGCCCGCGGTTATGTGGAAGATGGGAGCTTGTTAATATCTGGTTGTAGATAACTTGACACAATGTTTCAATACACTACCAGCGTGTGTACCGTGACTGTCAATTTCCGAATAGGGATTCGGGAGTTGAACACGGTGGGGTTATGTTTGACCGGCTTTAGTTAGGATCACTTCGTGATCATCTCTCGACCGAGGCACTTCTCTTCTCGCTCTCTTTTACGTAAGCTAGTTGCTAGTTGCTGCTGCAGACTCTTGTTGTTCCTTCACCTCTCGTTCTTTCTTCAGCCTTGTCCTCACCCAAGGCTTAAATAGTCATGTTACCCAGGAACGGGATTGCTGAGTCCTCTGTGGCTCACAGTTACTTCACCACACCAGATGCAGGTTCAGCCGAGTTTGATGCAGGAGTTGGATCAGTTCTTCACCGGGAGTTCGTTGAAGAGTTTGGCCGTATGCTTGTGACGTTTCAACGATCAGTAGTGGTTTCTACTAGGATTCGATCCTGACCTGTGGCTTTATGTTGTTTTGGTATCTTTCTTTTGGATCTTTGCCCGTAGTCGGGTTGTGATGTTTTGGATGATGATTGCTTATGTAATGTTTTGTGTGAAGTGGCGAGTGTAAGCCAACTATCTTCTTTTGCAATTTAATCCCTCTTTTACATGAGTCGTGCAAAGATACCAAACTTGAGATCATTCTAGGATGGGCTTATACCTTTAAGTCGTGCCTCGACACGTAGGAGGTATAGTCCCATCCTGGGCATTACAAGTTGGTATCAGAGCCTTCTCCGACCTAGAAGCCCCCACTGATTGATCGAATCGTTGACGGTTGAGTCTAGGCACACACTAAAAATATTTTGAGTCCTATATTTATATCGGAGAGTAGGATTCTTTTGCTTCTCATCTCTTTTCATTCTGGTGAGGACTCCTGATGATTACTCTTGTCTCTTCTACCTTCAAAAATTGCACACATTTTTTTTAGGAATCCCGCGAGTATTCTGGGATTGTATCGATGTTCTTGTGACGAGGATATTGTTCTCGATGCCTCCTGTCCCCGAGGAGTTGAGCTCCGAGGTGTTGTCGTCACAAATCCATCGCGGCAGTACTAGAATACTTAAGACGGCCGACATCGAAAATCTCTCCTATACGGTTAGTGGCAAGATAACCCCGACATCACCCAGTACTGGGGAGGTAGTTCGAGAGTATTGCCATAGCTTGTATAGTGGATGCGTTTCGAAGGTCCGAGGTAAACAGTTTCCGAGAAAGACTGGTTATGTGTTGAAGGATGGATACACCTGGATGTAGGTTTAGAGTTGATTGTGCGGTGCTTCCCGTGTATCCCCAACACCTGATTGCATAACTGGAAACTTTCGGAAATCTATAGGTGGGTTCATCTAGTAGTTCTAGGCATTCTTCCAACGGATGCTCGATATGAAGTTCGGGGTTCTACATTGAGTGAAGTGGTTTTATGGACTTGTTCTGATCGGGAGTTGCATCTTAAAGGGTCCTTGGCTATGCAGATCCGGGGATTGCAAAACCCTTTTGTAACACGTTCCATGAGCTTTCAGCACGAAGATGTCGAACGAAGCTTCTATCTTGTATTTGTTCTATCTGATCCTTGTTCCTTTTTATTTACTTTTTGTTCTCCGAGTGGCTTCTCGACATGTTGATGTACCTACGAAATTCATTCGTTCAATATCTACCCTTTGTTTTTGTTTTGATTCTGGTATTCGAGTTGCTTCGATGTCAAATGTTGATTCCATACCTTTCCTTATCGGTGTTCTCATATTTCTATGGGAGTGTTAATTCTTCTTGACCATCGAGATATTCATGTTAATTCTTTCCAACCGGTGTGCCTTCCCTTCAAGTTATTCCATACAGACGTCGTTGAGAAATCTGACGATTTGTCTGTTTCATTCATCCCAAGTTGTCCTTGTTTTCCCCACCCTCCCACCCTTCTTCTTCTCGGAGCAAGAAATTATCAGATGAAGTATCCATTTTATTCATGTGAGGTTTCTTCATTCTTTTCCTTCAATGTTCTTATCCGGTGTTTTATCGTGAAGATGCTCAAGAGCTTCAAGTTCATCATTCTTTTGTTCTCAATTCTGCCGGTGGATTTAATTCAAGCTTTCGGTGTTGATCTTATCCTTTTCCTCTGTTTCACAATGCTTTCTTATTCCGCTGCACCAATTAATCATTCTCCTCTTGCTATTCTTATCCGGAGTGCTGAAGATTCATAATTCCATTCTTAATCCGTTCAAGCAATTTTTTTGAGGATTGCTATCTTATTCAAGCCATTTAATTCAACCGGTGCAATATCTCAAGCAATCTTTTTCAACGGTGTTTTTCTTTGAGTGGGCCCTAACCCACAGGTCTTTTCCCAGGATCTTACCTGACTCTTCTAATTTTTTCCGGAGTTATACTCAAATTCTTTTCAAAGTGTGACGTAAGAATGATTTCCATCAGTCACATGCCTTCTCCAAGATCAAATTCAAGTCTTTTTCATCATTGTTTCAACCTTTTTAATTCTTCATGCCGGAGTGCTCAACAATTCTTATGACATTTCTCGTCTTCATTCTCAACATTTGAAGACCGGGGAAGTGTTTCTCTTAATCTTGGCCCGTTCTCTTGAAGATTCGTGGTTCTAGCTTCTTGCCATCCTCATTATTGTTTAGATTGTGAGGAATTCTTTTATAACCATCCGAAGATTTTCATGAATTCTTTTCTTTGTGATCCTCCGAAGGCCATCATTTCAGAAGATTTCGTTCTCAGTTTTCAACTTCGTCCTCCAAATATTCTTCATTGATGTCTCTTCGTTCGTCTCCATATTCTTACGGTGGTTCTTTCAAGATTACTCTTCCGTTGTTATCGTATTAATTCATTTGTTCTTTTCACAATCCTACCGGTGCTTCGTTGAATATTTATCCAAGGTTGTGCTAGACCTCTCTTTAATTCTTTCCAACGAGAATAAGTAGTATGCCAATTCCTTTGGTTGTCATCAACTTAAATTGATGAAGGATATGAATAACATAAATCTTATTCTAGTTTCTTCCAAGAGGTTAATCCCTTCCTTCGGAGCTTGTTCATCATATCATATCCTTGGTACTAAGTTTTTCATCTTCTTTTCTGGAGCTCCAAGTTATTTCTATTATATCATTTCAAAGCTCAATCTAATTCATCGCAGGCCTTTGAATCTTATTCTTTTCATCTTTCACTTCTCATGCTTTCATTACCGGAGTTCTTCATGGTGGTCCATCACCATTTAATTCATCCTTGAAGTTTTCATCAAGATCCTTGTTGGAGCTCAAGCATTCTTCTTCTTGCATTTCCAAGTGCAATTCTTGCTCCCTTATCTTTTGAGGTGGTGTTATGTCATTCTTGTCAATTCCTTCATGTTTCATGATTCACGAGTTTTCAAGAATGAGATAATTAAAACCATCATTTTCTTTGTTCAGGAGATCTTCTTAACCCTTCAATTATTCGTTGGAGTAATCTTGGATTGTATTTCACCTAAAAGCTTTCCCTGAGGATTGTTGCTATTATGGTGCTTATAAATGACCCAAGTTCTTCATTTTTCATTCCGGTGAATAAGTTTATCGTCTCCTTGTTGATCTCAATCAAATCAATTGTTTTCGTTAGTGGCCGGTTGTCACCTCATAATTTTGAGATGTTTTCCATAAGCCCACATCAAGCTTATTCGTTTTCGTTGTTGATTTTTCCAACAACTCCGTTCAACCCTTCTTCGTAAGGTTGCTCTTTCAAATTCAAGTTTGGGAGGAGTTGTCATTTTCTTCTCCGTTCTTTCTTCCCAACGATCTTGCATCTATTCTTTCATTCCGGAGGCTTTGTGATGTTGTTTTCTTTAACCATCATCTCGTTTTTTATCGAGATCATGTTCTTTCCTTGTTTATCTATTTAACCGGAGTGTTGTATTCTTCATTCAAGTTCCGTCATCTATCTAGTTTTGCCTCTCTTTTCAACCGGAGTGTTGTATGAGTCTTTCTTACCCCTTGTGCCATTCTTTTAATTGTTCCGGAGGCAATATGTTGCTGTTGATTTCATCAAGTATCATCTCAACTTGGCAAGTTCTTGTTAATTCCTTCCATTTTCAGACGGAGTGCTGTCCAAATTCTGTCATTCTTATTCCTTGGCTATACCATTGCAGTTTCATATTCTTTTGGTACGTAAGCTCTTGTTTCATGTCTTCAACCTACAAGGTTCTTGTTATGTTCCTTGTTCCTCTTTTCTAACGGAGTATTTTCATATTCGTTCATCTCCGTTGTATTCTTTCCTTCAAGATTGTTCAACCTCTCAAGGTTCTTTGGTTTCACTCGTCTGTCAAAGAAGCAACTTTGTTTTACCTCTTCCCCTTTCGTTTTTACCCAGTGATATCTCTAGGATCTCGGGTCGAGATCCTCTGGTAGTGTGGGAGAGTTGTGACGCCCGAAGACCGACGTCCCAGAAGATACCAGAAGATTCCAGAAGATTCCAGATGTTCCGGGTTCTCCCGTGTGTTCTTTGTGCTTGTGTTATTATTATTTTTTGCATTGCATCATGCCATCATGTCTTTTTATTTATTTTGCATCCCAACCTAAATAAATCGTGTGGACCTTCGGTCCATTTAAATCGAGGGAAGGATGTCTTCTCTTTAAAACATACAAAAGCCTCCCAATATTATTAGGGAGCTATATAATAATATTCCATTTGTTGGAATTCACCGTAACACACTTGCATAATTTTCCCCATGTCTATTTCACTTCAAGTTCATCGTCAAAAACCTTGCCAATACTTCTTTTCTGTTGTTTCAAGGTTCCTCCAAAAATTTGAACATTTTTGGACACTTCCTTAATCAAGTTTTAGTTCAAAACTATTTGAATTAAATTCAAATATGTTTGAATTATTTTCCGATCACGCCTTTTCTATTTTTCTCCGGTCGTGCTTATTTTTATGAGCCCGAGAAAAATATAATTCCATGTGCTAACTTTTTCCTAACTCCCCTCCTCTTTCTCTTCTTCTCTCTTATTTTTTCTGCAAAGGTCAGCTAAAGGAAAGCAGGAGAGCAGCTCCCAGCCACTGGACTCCTCCTGGCCCATCTCACTCCCATCCCTAAGGCCGCAACGGCCCATCCCTCTATCCTAACCCTAGCTAGCGCCCAGGATTCCCTCGCCCCCCCTCGCATCCCGCACCCTGCCACCAGTCCTCTCCAGCGCTCGCTCTCATCCCTCGATCTCCCCTCTCTCCAGCGCCCGCGCAAGGCCGAGCGCCACTCGCCTCGACCCCAGGACACGCCCATCGCTCCTCCCTCGTCTGCGCCTCCAGGGCTGCGCTCGACTCTCTCCCTCCGGCCGGCCAGAGCCAGCCGTCTCCGCGGCTCCCTCCTCTGGCGCGAGCCAGCCACCCCTTCCGACCTCGCCATGGCGCCCATCCTCTTCAGGCCTCCTCGCCCCGAGCTCTTCCCCGCCTCTGCTCCAGGGCCGGCCCCGAGCGCCCTGCCTCCAGGTCGCCTCCTGCCAAGGCAAGATGGCCGAAGCCCGGCGCCCCGAGCCCAGCAGCGCGGCGCCCCCCCAAGCCTCCTCTTCAGTGCCCGGGCCTCGCCTTGGTCGTCCAGCGCCTCCTCCGCCCAAGGTAGCAGCCCCGCGGCCACTCCATCGCCTCCTTGCCCCGGGCCTCTTCCTCGTCGCGACAGCGCCGTCTTCCATGCTCCGGCCGTAGCCATGGCCTCCCAAGGACTCTTCCCGCGGCGCCAAGCCTCTGCCTCGTCGCCCTACCGTGCTGCCCCTTTTGTTTTTGCTCTTGTTTTGTGTTTTGTGTGTTGCCTTGTACTGTTGACTTGTCAGATGACCCGTGTACAAGTAAACCCGGCATTGCGGCAAGTACCTCTACATGACGGCTTGAACCCCTACGGCAAGTACCACGACGATCTTGTGACAAGTACCTCGACGACATGAACAAGTACCTCTACGTATGCACCCGAACATCTATGAGAACGAGAACACCTACTTCCCTCTACGGCATGTACCACTACCGTCGCCCGGAAACGAGGAATTCGCCAAGTACCACGACACGATGACGTGAACCACTACTTCCTCTACGAGTTGCGAGAACGACTACTTCCCTCTACGAACGTGTACCCCGACACCTCCGAGAACGAACGCTTCGAAGGTATAACCCCGAGACGTGACCCGTGGAATGCTTGTTGTGTTGTATGAAATGTCTCCCGTGTGTGCTCCGTGCCCGTGTCCTCTTTTGTCATGTTCCTCGGTTGCCTCGTCGCTGACCCGTGGGAACCCGGTAACGGGATCGCCCCACCATCATCTCGTTTGACTCGTTCACTCCACCTTTTGTTTTTGCACCGGTCTCTCAACGAGTATCGGAACCGAGATGTTGCGTTGCATCATTTTCGGAGCGTTGCCGTGGCACCCTTTTCATTCCACCACGGTGACAAATGCTTCTTATCTCTTCATGTTAATGTTTGACTAAATTTGCATAAACTTGATCATGTCATCCGCATCATGTTAACAACATTAAATGTGTGAATTGTTGTTTGCTTATAATTACTAAACATGCTCATGGGGATTTTCCGGATATGTTGTTGTTATTTTCCGGCCTCATTTAAAATGCCTAAATAGTTAGTTTACTTATGCTTCACCTCTTGCCATGTTAATAACATTTAATCTTGTCTTGTAATTAAATGAGAGTCAACTAAATAATTAAATGTGGTGTTTCGTCAATATGCAACTCGTTACATATTGAGCTCCACTTAACTTGTAGTTTTGTTTGTGCTTTGCCATGCCATGCATATTTAAACCGGACATGCATCATACTTGTTTGCGCATCGTATGCCATGTTTATGCTTGTGTGTTTACCGTGTTGTTTCTTTCTTTCCGGTTGCTTCTCTTGTTAGCTTCGGTTTCGTTCCGGAGTTGTGAGGATTCTCTCGACTGTGTTGCTCCGTCTACTTCATGGATCCGTTCTTCTCCCTTGCGGAATCCCGGGCAAGATGACCGAACCCCGATAACATTACTATCTTTGCCTATTGCTAGAGTATCGCTCTATAGTTTTGCCTCGATGCCCATGCCTTTCTTGTCAGCCTCCTATTGTAACCATGATCCTGTTTAACCACCCTACCTATGCAAACCGTTGCTTGGCTAAGTACGCTTCGCTCAGCCCTTCTTATAGCATTGTTAGTTGCAGGTCAAGATTGAAGATGCTTGCTTCATGTTGAAGTTTGGTTGGGTTATATCACACTATATAAATGCTTAAAATGAAATCATCTATATACTGGCAAGGGTGGAAGGCTAAGCCTTTTGCTTGGTGATTTGTTCCACTCATGCCGTTAGGAACCGTATAAACCGGTGTTATGTTCCTTGATTATGCGTTCCTAACACGGTTGGGGTGTATGGGACCCCCTTGATAAACCGCTAAGTGCTAAGTCTTTTCCAGCAAGTCCCAACATTGGTACTATTTGCCTAATAACAAACTAATAAAACTTGCATAAGGGCCTTGCAAACCCTCTTTTATTTTAATTCCACAACCCCGGGCCAGTTCTCCACATGAGTGTTGGTCTGAAACGGGGAGTCTATGGGGCCACCTCAAGGAAACTCGAGGTTTGGTAAAAACCTGTAGAATCGCCCATCCGGTCGTGTCCTGAGACTAGATACGCGCGGCTACCTATCAGGGTGTCGACACGCCGGGAGGATTTGCTGGATTAGCCTTACCTTAGTTCGGTTTAACTTGAGCACGGGATTCCGAGAATACTCGGGTCTTCCCACCTATCAAGTTGCGACTCCGCGGATCGTGGGCTTGTAATGGGTCAAGTTGGAACACCCCTGCAGGGTTTGAACTTTCGAAAGCCGTGCCCGCGGTTATGTGGCAGATGGGAGCTTGTTAATATCCGGTTGTAGATAACTTGACACAATGTTTCAATACACTACCAGCGTGTGTACCGTGACTGTCAATTGCCGAATAGGGATTCGGGAGTTGAACACGGTGGGGTTATGTTTGACCGGCTTTAGTTAGGATCACTTCGTGATCATCTCTCGACCGAGGCACTTCTCTTCTCGCTCTCTTTTACGTAAGCTAGTTGCTAGTTGCTGCTGCAGACTCTTGTTGTTCCTTCACCTCTCGTTCTTTCTTCAGCCTTGTCCTCACCCAAGGCTTAAATAGTCATGTTACCTGGGAACGGGATTGTTGAGTCCTCTGTGGCTCACAGTTACTTCACCACACCAGATGCAGGTTCATCCGAGTTTGATGCAGGAGTTGGATCAGTTCTTCACCGGGAGTTCGTTGAAGAGTTTGGCCGTATGCTTGTGACGTTTCGACGATCAGTAGTGGTTTCTACTAGGATTCGATCCTGACCTGTGGCTTTATGTTGTTTTGGTATCTTTCTTTTGGATCTTCGCCCGTAGTCGGGTTGTGATGTTTTGGATGATGATTGCTTATGTAATGTTTTGTGTGAAGTGGCGAGTGTAAGCCAACTATCTTCTTTTACAATTTAATCCCTCTTTTACATGAGTCGTGCAAAGATACCAAACTTGAGATCATTCTAGGATGGGCTTATACCTTTAAGTCGTGCCTCGACACGTAGGAGGTATAGTCCCATCCTGGGCATTACACCTGATCAGCAGGCATAAGTTGCTCAAACGTGCATGATAATGCCATAACCAGATTCCTTGGATTTTTCTGATCATTTTTCATATATAAATTATTTTCATCTGAGCTACGGTTGATTTTATATGAATTTTAGAAGTTTTAGCTATTTTCTGAAATAAATAAATCATTTCTGATTTATTTAAAATCCCAGAAAACATTTACTGCGTCAGCATGACCTCATGCTGACGTCGGTAGGTCAACAGGAGCTGGTCCAGGTCAAACCTGACATGTGGGCCCGGCATGTCAGTGTCACAACTAATTAACAGAGTTAATTAGTGCTAAGCTAGGAACTAACTAAACTGTTAGTGGGGCCAGGGCCCACTAGTCAGTCGCACATTACACTAATGACAGTAATTAGCAGTTAAAAACAACCTGAGCTAATTTATTCCAACGCAGGCCCCACATGTCGTTGACCCAGGGGGGTCAAACTGGGTCAACCCGGGTCAAACTCGTCGGAGTTGACCCGTGGCTCGTCGCCGGCGGACCTAGAGACGGCGGAGGGCATCGGGTTTTGCTGTCCGGCGACCAAACGCCGTGCAGAGAGGCTCTGCGTGCTCCTGGCGCTCGCGTGCATCCAAAGGGGGCAGCGGCAGGTGCTGGGTTGTAGTTTAGCGACGGCGGCGATGGGCGGAGCGGCGGTCGGAGTTCGGCGCTAGGGAGCACAGGAGGAGAAGATGGAGGTGGCTACGGGCTCCTGGAGATGCACTGAGTGCGGTGACATGCTCAGTTTTGAGCGTGCGTGGCTGTGGCCACGGCAGCGGCATCGCCGACGGATCTGAGCTCTCGGGCTCGTCGGGGGTGGCGGTTAGAGGGCTACTCGAATGGAGCGACTAGGGGGGAAAGAGAGAGGAGCTCATGGCGGTTTTGGCGGTGGCCTCGGAGAGCTCGGGGAGGCGGCGGACGTTGCAAATCGACGGCGAGGTCGCCGGCGGCCGGAGGTTGAAGACGAGCGTGGTGACGACGAAGCAGGGCCTCCCGGCGTACCATAGCTCGGTGGAGAGGACGAGGAGGACGAAGCGGAGCTCGGTGGCGCGTCAGAGAGACGAGGGGGTGATGGTGGCTACGGCTACGACTACGGCCGTCGGTGCACTGCGGCTCTCGCGGGCGAGCTCGGAGAAGGGAGCTAGAGGATGGGAGGGGAGGAGTGGTCGGGCCAGAGCGGTCGGGGG
>LR738714.1:265329978-265465525 GCA_902687465.1 Secale cereale | reverse complement strand
GGCGCCTCCAGTGCGTCTAGACCGTCGAGGGGAAGGGACAGGCAGGCTGCTGCGTGCCCCGTCGAACACGCGCGCGCGCCGGGCACGTGCCTCGTCCGACTGGCGAGAGGAGGGACACGACTAGCACAGGGTCAGTCGGCTGGGCCGGCACAGTGACACGCCAGAAAGTGGCCCAGGTAAGGTTTCCCCTTTATGTTTCCTTTTTTTAATTTCTGTTTCTGTTTTCTTTCTTTGTTTATTTTCTTTTGCCACTGTTTTGAATTGAACAAATTCCAACAAGTGCCAAACATCCTCTGAGTATTTTTATGTTTCCCATGGACCTTTCCAGGAGCACATAAATTAATTCAAAGCTATTTGGAAATATATTCTGTATATTATGAATATAACTTCAAATTCAAATACAATAATGATTTAAATTCAGTGCCCAAAATATTCCTAAAAATGTTCATTATTTTTGGTTTGGTGCAAAAGCCTTGCCAAAAATATCAAACAATTAATAAGAACACTATGGAAACATTGAATGCAATTTTTTAACTGGACCTATTTGAAAGCATTTGTGCTAGGGTTTATCAATCCCCATTTCAAATTTCTTGGAAAAGAACATGATGCATGGATGCAAGCCACTTGGTACAAGCAAACTCTAGGGCTGTGACATTTCGCATCAAGTGCATTGAGTAGAAAGAGATGTTGGATGCTTGATAATTGTTTTGAGACATGAGGATAGTGATATTAAAGTCATGCTAGTGGAGTTATTATGAAATTGAGAAATACTTGTGTTAAGGTTAGTGATTCCGTAGCATGCACGTATGGTGAACCGTTATGTGACTAAGTTAAAGCATGAGGTATTTGTAGAGTGTCAACCTTTGTGTGGAGGTCGGGGGCGCGCGATGGTTAACTCCTACCAACCTCCCCCCAAGGGGCATGCGTTGATTGCTTTGTTTTGATGAATCGTAGATTTTTGCAATAAGTATATGAGTTCTTATGACTAATGTTGAATCCATGGATTATACGCACTCTCACCCTTTGTAATGCCCAGGATGGGACTAAATCTCCTACGTGTCGAGGCACGACTTAGACACTTAAACCCATGCTGGAATGATCGCAAGTCTGGTATCTTTGCACAACTCATGTAAAAGATGGGGATGGAAAACATAAAATAGTTGGCTTACACTCGCCACGTCACACAAATACAATACATGTCTCAATCATCATACAATAAAACATCACAGCCCTCTAAGGGTAAAATCCAAATGACAAGATACCAAACATAAATTAAATCCACAGGTCGGATCGAATCCTAGTAGAAGTCTCCACTACTGATCATCGGGATAACGAACATAGTATCGACTACGCTCCTCGTCATACTCCCAGTCTAGCTCGGTGCCATCACCTGGATAGCTCACAACTGGACCTGCATCTGGTGTGGTGAAGTAACTGTGAGCCATAGAGGACTCAGCAATCTCGTTCCCGGGTAAAAAAAACTATTTAAGCCTTGGGAGAGGATAAGGCTGAAGAAAAGAATAAGTGTCTGCAGCAGCAACTAGCAACTAGCTTAGGTGAAAGAGTGCGAGAAGAGAAGGCCTCGGTCGAGAGGTGATCACGAAGTGATCCTAGCTAAAACTCAACAAACATAACCCCACCGTGTTCAACTCCCGAATCCCCATTCGGAAATTAACAGTCACGGTACACACGCTGGTAGTGTATTGTAACATTGTGTCAAGTTATCTACAACCGGATATTAACAAGCTCCCATCTTCCACATAACCGCGGGCACGGCTTTCGAAAGTTCATAACCCTGCAGGGGTGTTCCAACTTGGCCCATTACAAGCCCACGATCCGCGGAGTCGCAACTCCAAGGTGGGAAGACCCGAGTATTCTCGGAATCCCGTGCTCAAGATACTCCGAACTAAGGTAAGGCTAATCCAGCAAATCCTCCCGGCGTGCCGACACCCTGACAATAGCCGCGCGTATCTAGTCTCAGGCCACGACCGGATGGGCGATTCTATAGGTTTTTACCAGACCTTGAGTTCCCTCGAGGTGGCCCCGCAGACTCCCCGTTTCGGACCAACACTCATGTGTAGCACCGGCCCGGGGTTGTTGAATTAAGAAAGAGGGTTAATTACTCCCTATGTAAGTTTATTTAGTTATTAGGCAAATAGTATCAATGTTGGGACTTGCTGGAAAAGACTTAGCACTTAGCGGTTTATCGAGGGGGGTCCCATACACCCCAACCGTGTTAGGAACGCATAATCAAGGAACATAACACCGGTTTATACGGTTCCTAACGGCATGAGTGGAACAAATCACCAAGCAAAAGGCTTAGCCTTCCACCCTTGCCAATATATAGATGATTTCATTTTAAGCATTTATATAGTGTGATATAACCCAACAAACTTCAACATGAAGCAAGCATCTTCGATCTTCACCTGCAACTAGCAATGCTATAAGAAGGGCTGAGCGAAGCGTACTTAGCCAAGCAAGGGTTTGCATAGGTAGGGTGGTTAACCATGGTCATGGTTACAAGTAGGAGGCTGACAAGAAAGACATGGGCATCGAGGCAAAACTATAGATCGTGACTTCTAGCAATAGGCAAAGATAGTAATGTTATCGGGGTTCGGTCATCTTGCCTGAAGTGTAGTCGTTCGGATCGTAAGAAGGGTCCTCGTGCTCAACCTCGTTGGAAACCTCGTGCTCGTACTCGTACTCGGTCTCAGCTTCCGGCTCTAAACAATACAATCACACAAGGCACGAATCAACAAGATGCAATGCGCACACAAAAAATGATGGATGCATGATGGATGCACTAAGGGAGCACACGGAGCACGGAAAATAGCACTCAAGCAAATCACTTAAAAACATGGCAACAATAGGAGATTATGAATTTAAACGGAAAATCAATCAAGTTTCATATAAGACTCGCTGAAATCGGAGCTACGGGCTAAAAGTTATGCCCGAAACAAGAAACGAGCGAAAGCTGAAAATTACAGCAACATAGCAACTTCGGAGCACTAGAAAAATAAGCTACAGCACTCAAACACCATGGCAAAGAGCATTAACATAAACTAGACGTATCCTACAGCAAATAAGTCCAAAGGTGCACCCCCAAAGGAGCCACGGATCAATAGCAACAAGCTTGGACATATTGAACTTGACAACAAAATTCTGACAGCAGAATTTTATTGAAACTTTGGAGCAAAAGTTAACTATGCTACAGCCACTTAAATAAGCATGTGAGAACATGAACGGAAAGCCAACAATATCTACTACAAGGAACCATCAAGAGACACTCCAAAACTATCATGGTTTGTCCTAGAGCAGCAAGCAAACATGGCATCGAAACGTTACAGATTTCAGACTTAGTGAAAATCCACTAAGTGTTAAAACAGCAGTTTCATCATGGCATCTAAAAGAGAAAGTTTAAGTCACCTCGAAACTAAACATGGCAAGTGGTAAGCACCACATCAAAGTACACATGATGGTGATTCCGAAACATACAAGCATGCATCTTGGAGAAAAATAAAACGATAGCAATGAGCTCAACAAGAAGGCATTTCATAACAAGTGAAACAACATCACAGCCACATAGCACTTTGCAACGAGGATATACATGGCAAGAATAAATCTATCATGCAACCTAACACAAACAACATGTAGAGCATGGCAAGACGAACACGTGGACATGTCATTTGCATCATTCGGACAAACGAGCTAAAAGATATCACTATGCAAAGATGGCATAAAACAACACATAGCAGCAGTTTATAACGGGATGCACTCTTGCAACAGAAAAATAAGCATCTAGATGATCTCTAACATGCATGGCACAATGGAATGAATCGTAGTGCTAATCACCACGAACGTCTGGACACCTCATTTGCGCAAAACGAATCACCACACTAAAAGTTATCATCATTTGAAAAAGGCATCAGCACACATAAAACTGGGGACTTAGTAGTTTTGAAAACAACCTTCAGATCTGGACTTGCAAACGGGCCCGGGGCGGATCTGAAGCGGCCCGCGGTGGATCTGAAGACGGGCCGCGGCGGCTACTGGATCGTCCCGGGAAGCGGCTGATGCGGGCTGGAGGGAGGAGGCCCGCGAAGGCCTCGGGCCGGCGGCTTGGCGCCCTGGCTGGAGCGGCCCGGCCTGGGTTCGGCGGCGGCCTGCTGGCGATGGGGCTGCGGCCCGAGCGAGCGGCGGCCTGGAGACGACCGGATGAACGGGCCGGCTCGGCGCGGGGTGGGCTTCGGTGGCGCGGACGAAGGACCCAGGGGGAGGCTGGAGGCCTCGGTCGGTGCGGAGGCCTCGGGCCTGGCGGCGGGAGGCGGCAGCTGGGCCTGCGGCCTGGTGCTTGCTGCGGGAGAGCGGACGGGCCGACTGGCGTGAGGACCTGGAGGGATCGGGGGCGGACGCTGGAGAGATCGAAGGAGGGATCGCGGCCCAGGGTTGTCCGTTGACCCGATCTGGCTCGATCGGATCGACCCGATCTGCGCAGCGGCGGCGGTCTTCGATGCTGCAGCGGCTAGTGCTGGCTTCGATCGATGCGGGGAAGAGGCGGGCACCGACGGCTTGGGGCCTCAGGCGGCAGGATCCGGCGGGACCAGCCGGAGGCGGTGGCGGTGGTGAGGTGGCGCCGGTGGGGACGAGGTGGCGGCGGTGGTGAGGTGAGAGGAGGCCGGAGATGAGTTTTCCGGCGAGATTTCCGGCGAATTCTCCGGCGAGCTCCGGTGAGGTGGCTGGTGGCTGGAGGTGGAAGGAGAGGTCTAGGGGAGCTAGGGTTTCCTTGTTTTGGGGCACAAATTTGGGGGAGTGGACAAATATATAGGCACAAGTAGCTAGGGTTGTCCAAATGGAGTGCGGTTTTCGGCCACCGGATCAGATTTGGATGGCCTAGATGATAGAAGTGGTTAGGAGTGGTTTGGTGGGCTGTTGGAGGGGTGACTTGGGCCTCAAAGTGGAGGCACTTTGAGCCCACACGAATAACTGTTGAGGTAGCAAACGGACTCGAAACGCGACGAGATTTGACAGGCGGGTTACACACAACAAAACAACAACACACGACAAGTCTCGTGCCAAACTGGTAACGTTACACGGCCAAACACCAAAGTAGGCCTACGGGACGCCACGGACACGTGAGGGAGCTCCGAAACGTGAAACGGACAACGGGAAGGAACGCGTGGAACCGGATGCAACCGACAACACAAATGCAATGCGATGCACCTGACTATATGATATGAATGAATGCCACACACGCACACAACAAAAAGACGAAAACCCGAAAGACAAAGAACCCGAAATGGAATAGATGAAGCAAGAGATATATTATATGCCCAAAAAGGGAAAGTATTACATCCGGGGCTTTACAAACTCTCCTCTACTACAAAAAGATCTCGTCCCGAGATCTAGGACTGGAAGAAGGAAGGGTACTCGGAACGAAGATGATCTTCTCGTTCCCACGTAGCTTCTCGGTCGGTGTGATGTGACCACTTGACTTTCAAGAATTTGATGGACTTGTTGTGGGTCTTGCGTTTGGTTTCTTCAAGAATAGCAACTGGATGCTCTCGGTAAGACAGGTCTTGTTGAAGATCAATCTCTTCAAACAGAATCATGCGCTCAGGTGCCTTGAAACATTTGCGGAGTTGAGACACATGGAACACATCATGAACATTGGCGAAGTTGGGAGGGAGCTCAAGTTGATAGGCTAGGTCGCCTCTTTTGCCAAGAATCTTGAAAGGCCCGACGTATCTAGGAGGAAGCTTTCCTTTGATACCGAATCTTTGGGTGCCTTTCATCGGAGAAACACGGAGATAGACATGATCACCAATGTTGAAGGCCAAATCACGATGCTTGCCGTCATAGTAGCTCTTCTGACGTGACTGAGCGGCCTTGAGATTCTCACGTATGACTTTGCACATTTCTTCGGCTTCTGAGATCAAGTCATTGCCAAGAAGTTGACGTTCACCTGTTTCAGACCAGTTCAGAGGGGTACGGCACTTTCTGCCATAGAGGATTTCAAACGGAGCTTTGCCTGCACTTGCTTGGAAGCTGTTGTTATAAGAGAACTCGGCAAATGGAAGGCAATCTTCGCATTTCATGCCGAAAGATTTGACAGAGGCTCTGAGCATGTCTTCTAGAATCTGATTCACTCGCTCGACTTGAACACTAGTCTGAGGGTGAAAAGCAGTGCTGAACCTGATCTTAGTGCCCATGGCGGACTGAAAGGAGTCCCAGAACTTGGATGTGAACAAACTTCCACGGTCTGAGGATATAACTTGAGGAATGCCATGTAAGGACACAATTCTGGAAGTGTACAGCTCTGCAAGTTGAGCTGCATTGATTGATTCTTTGACTGGAAGGAAGTGAGCGACTTTGGTAAGCTTGTCAATCACCACGAAGATAGAATCATTCCCTCTCTTGGATTTAGGAAAACCAGTGACGAAGTCCATTTCAATGTGGTCGAACTTCCACTCGGGAATGGGAAGAGGTTGGAGAAGACCGGCTGGACGTTGATGTTCTGCTTTCACTCTTCTGCAAACATCACATTCGTTCACGAATTGGGCAATCTCCCTTTTCATGCGTGTCCACCAGTAAGATTGCTTGAGGTCTTGGTACATCTTGGAACTGCCAGGATGAATGGAAAGGAGAGAATCATGTGCTTCTTCCATTATGAGCTTCCTGAGATCACCTTTGGGAACAACGAGTCTGTCCTCGAAGAACAAGGTATCTCTCTCATCAACACGAAAGGACTTGTATTTTGGAGTGCCCTTTGCAATACCGTGTTTCACCTTCTGCACCATGGCATCACTGAGTTGGGCCTCACAGACCTGATCTTCCAATGTTGGAGCAACTTGAAGATTTGCAAGAAATCCTTGCGGAACAACTTGAAGGTTGAGCTTCCTGAATGCTTCACAAAGCTTAGGCTGGTACGGCTTGATAAGAAGGCTGTTGCAATATGCCTTTCTGCTCAAAGCATCTGCAATCACATTCGCCTTGCCAGGAGTGTATTCAATGCTGGGATCATACTCTTGGATCATTTCAACCCAACGAGTCTGGCGGAGGTTCAGATGCGGCTGTGTGCAGATGTACTTCAAGCTCTTGTGATCAGTGAAGATGTCGACTTTTCTGCCCAACAACAGATGTCTCCACGTAATCAAAGCATGTACCACAGCTGCTAGCTCGAGATCATGTGTGGGATAGTTATTCTCACTTGGCTTGAGCTGACGAGAAGTGTATGCCACAATTCTCTTATCTTGCATAAGCACACCACCAAGACCTTGAAGAGAAGCATCACAGAATACTTCATAGGGCTTGGACTCATCTGGAGGAGTAAGAACTGGAGCAGAGACGAGCTTTTCTTTGAGAGTTCTGAATGCCACTTCACACTCTGGAGACCAAAAGTATTTGACATTCTTCTGAAGCAAGTTGGAAAGAGGCTTGGCAATCTTGGAGAAGTTCTCAACGAACCTTCTGCAATAGCTGGCAAGACCCAGAAAACTGCGGAGTTGCTTGACATTCTGAGGAGCTTCCCAGTTGACAATTGCTTCAACTTTCTCGGGATTTACCGCAATACCGTCAGCTGAGATGATATGGCCTAGGTACAAAACCTTATCGAGCCAAAATTCGCACTTGGAGAACTTGGCATAGAACTTATGCTCTCGGAGTCGATCAAGAACCAGACGTAAGTGTTTTTCGTGATCTTCTTCATTCTTGGAAAACACCAGAATATCATCCAGATACACAAGCACAAACTCGCCAGTATAGGGGTTGAAGATGTAATGCATCATCCTCGAAAAGGTAGGAGGAGCATTGGCGAGACCAAAGGACATGACAGTATACTCGTATGAGCCGTAGCTCGTTCTGAAGGCTGTCTTGGGAATGTCTTGCTCGCGAATGCGAATTTGGTGATAGCCCATTCGGAGATCGAGCTTAGAGAACACTTTAGCTCCTTTGAGCTGCTCGAAGAGTTCGTTGATGTTGGGGAGCGGATACTTGTTCTTTATTGTCTTCTTGTTCAATGGCCGGTAATCAACGCAGAGACGCTCCGTGCCATCTTTCTTCTTGACAAATAAGACACCACAGCCCCAAGGAGACGTACTAGGCCTGATGAGACCCATACTCTCCTGTTTATCAAGCTGCTTCTTCAATTCCTTCAATTCGTCTGGAGAGAGCTTGTACGGACGCCGGCATGCTGGCTCAGTACCCGGCTCGAGTTCAATGACAAACTCCACCTGACGGTGTGGAGGCATGCCTGGAAGTTCTTCAGGAAAGACGTCTTGATATTCGTTTACCACCGGAATTTGAGATATGGCATTAATTTCGCCCTTATCATTGAGAAAGAAAAGCCTGATAGTGTTATCCCTGGAGGCAAAGATAATCACATCTTCATCAGGATGAGTCATCTTGACTTCCTTCTGTGCACAATCAATGTGAGCATCATGCTGAGAAAGCCAATCCATTCCGAGGATGAGTTCAATGTCAGAATTGCCAAGAACCACCGGTTTAGCCAGAAAACGATAATCTCCCATGTGAATAGAAACATCCGGAGCATAGACACTAGAAGTCATAATCCTGCCCGGAGAAGCAACTTGCAACTTCTGAGGCAAATTTGAAGTGACAATATTGTGCTTGGATGCAAATGGAGATGACATGAAGGAACATGTAGCACCTGAATCAAATAACACTTTAGCTGGAAAAGAGTTAACTGAAAGGTTACCCAAAATCACATCAGAAGAATTCTCCGCTTGCGCTGCATTCATCAGATTAACCCTTGCTGCCTTTGGATCATGCCTGACAATAGTTGAACTCACAGGTGGAGGAGGTGGAAGACGCTCCGGGTTCGTACATCTGTTGGCATAGTGACCTTTTTGAGTGCATTTGTTGCAAGTCACTTCTGAGAGAGGACGGAAATGAGAACCACTTGACTTGGAGCCTTGAGACTGAAACTGATTCCTCGACTGGTTGCTCGGGTTGGGTGGGTGGGAGAAACCACGTCCACTAGAGTTCTTCTTGCTGTTGGAGTTGTTGTAAGGATCTCGAATCACTGGAGTAGGAGGAAGCCAGAATTTCTGTTGTTTCGAGACCATCTGAGACGATGAGGAAGAGTGAACGGCATCTCGAATTCTCTTTTTAGAAGCCTCCATCTTAAGCTGAGCTGCCTCTTGTTTCAAAGCCATGTTATAGAATTTGTCGAATTCATCGGGCTCGAACAAGGTGAGAGGAAGTTGAAGTTCATCTTTCAGGCCTCCACGGAACTGGTAGATTTTGCTCTTGGCGTCAGGAATGTCTTGCTTAGCATAGCGGGCGAGGTTTTGGAACTTGACATTATACTGATAGACTGTCATAGAGCCCTGCTTCAGGTTGCGGAATTGCTCACGCATACCCTCGATGACACTTGTTGGAATATGGTGAGAGCGAAAGTCCTTGCAGAAATTCTCCCAAGAGATCACCTGACCTGGCCTGGAGTCTTTGTACTGCTGCCACCAGTCAGCTGCTTGGTCTTTGAGTTGGAAGGCTGCAAATTTCACATAGTCCTCTTCCTTCACGTTACTGCACTCAAAATGCTTCTTTATGTCGGTTAACCAATCTTCTGCATCAAGAGGGTCGACACAGTAACTGAAAGCTTTTGGATTATTGGCCAAGAACTGGTTGAGAGTAGCATGGTGCTGCTGGATGAAGAAATTGCCTTGACTCCCTGGAACACCCTGATTAGCTTGATTAGCTTGCATCTGCTGCATCATCTGCATCAACATCTGGGTGTTCTGAGCTGTAGTCTGCATAATCGCTCTCCAAGCCTCAGGCGGAGGAGGAGGGGAAGGAGGACGATCTGGGACCTCTTCCGCCTCTGGGTTAGCGTTGGGAACTTTTTTCGGAGCCATCCTGAAAGAGATGACCACGAATCAGCAATTGATTGACAGAAGGTATAAGCTGAATCAATGGAATGAATTGCAACAAGTCTTCACAATAATCATTCGAACAATAGGAACGAATGAAATCATTCAAACAAGAGGAACGAATGAAATTCTCAGTTAAATGATAACATCAATCTTCACGAGAAGCCACATAGGGGACAAAAGGTAAAATAAGAAAAACAACAGGGTACAGACGGGAACAAACACAAGATAGGAGCTTCGTTCTAACATCTTTGTGCTGAAAGCATATGAATGCGTTACGAAAGGGTTTTGCAATCCCCGGATCAGCATAGCCAAGGACCCTTTAAGATGCAACTCCCGATCGGAACATCGGTCATAAACCACTTCACTCAATGTAGAACCCCGAACTCGCTAACCTGCATTCGTTGAAAGAATGCCTACGATCTACTGGATAAATCCACCTATTAATTTCCGAAAGATTCCAGTTATGCAATCAGGTGTTGGGGATACACGGGAAGCACCGCGCAATCAACTCTAAACCTATATCCAGGTGTATCCATCCTTCAACACATAACCAGTCTTTCTCGGAAACTGTTTACCTCGGACCTTCGGAAAGCATTCACTATACCAAGCTATGGCAATACTCCCGAAGTACCTCCCCAGTACTGGGTGATGTCGGGGTTATCTTGCCACTAACCGTAAAGGAGAGATTTTCGATGTCGGCCGTCTTAAGTATTTAGTACTGCCGCGATATGCTTGTGACGACAGTACCCCGAAGCTCAACTCCCCGGGACACTGCCACAACCCCTAATGTCAGGAGGCATCGAGAACAATATTCTCGTCACAAGAACATCGAAACAATCCCAGAATACTCGCGAGATTCCTAAAAAAAAATTGGTGCAATTTTTGAAGATAGAAGAGACAAGAGTAGTCGTCAGGAGTCCTCACCAGAGAGAAAGGGGATGAGAAGCAAAGAAATCCTACTCTCCGATAGAATATAGGACTCCAAATATTTTCAGTGTGTGCCTAGACTCGACCGTCAATGATTCGATCAATCAGTGGGGTCTCCTAGGTCGGAGAAGGCTCTGAATACCAACTTGTAATGCCCAGGATGGGACTAAATCTCCTACGTGTCGAGGCACGACTTAGAGACTTAACCCCATGCTGGAATGATCGCAAGTCTGGTATCTTTGCACAACTCATGTAAAAGATGGGGATGGAAAACATAAAATAGTTGGCTTACACTCGCCACGTCACACAAATACAATACATGTCTCAATCATCATACAATAAAACATCACAGCCCTCTAAGGGTAAAATCCAAATGACAAGATACCAAACATAAATTAAATCCACAGGTCGGATCGAATCCTAGTAGAAGTCTCCACTACTGATCATCAGGATAACGAACATAGTATCGACTACGCTCCTCGTCATACTCCCAGTCTAGCTCGGTGCCATCACCTGGATAGCTCATAACTGGACCTGCATCTGGTGTGGTGAAGTAACTGTTAGCCACACAGGACTCGGCAATCCCGTTCCCGGGTAACAAAACTATTTAAGCCTTGGGAGAGGATAAGGCTGAAGAAAAGAATAAGTGTCTGCAGCAGCAACTAGCAACTAGCTTACGTGAAAGAGTGCGAGAAGAGAAGGCCTCGGTCGAGAGGTGATCACGAAGTGATCCTAGCTAAAACTCAACAAACATAACCCCACCGTGTTCAACTCCTGAATCCCCATTCGGAAATTAACAGTCACGGTACACATGCTGGTAGTGTATTGTAACATTGTGTCAAGTTATGTACAACCGGATATTAACAAGCTCCCATATGCCACATAACCGCAGGCACGGCTTTCGAAAGTTCATAACCCTGCAGGGGTGTTCCAACTTGGCCCATTACAAGCCCACGATCCGCGGAGTCGCAACTCCAAGGTGGGAAGACCCGAGTATTCTCGGAATCCCGTGCTCAAGATACTCCGAACTAAGGTAAGGATAATCCAGCAAATCCTCCCGGCGTGCCGACACCCTGACAATAGCCGCGCGTATCTAGTCTCAGGCCACGACCGGATGGGCGATTCTACAGGTTTTTACCAGACCTTGAGTTCCCTCGAGGTGGCCCCGCAGACTCCCCGTTTCGGACCAACACTCATGTGGAGCACTGGCCCGGGGTTGTTGAATTAAGAAAGAGGGTTAACTACTCCCTATGCAAGTTTATTTAGTTATTAGGCAAATAGTACCAATGTTGGGACTTGCTGGAAAAGACTTAGCACTTAGCGGTTTATCGAGGGGGTCCCATACACCCCAACCGTGTTAGGAACGCATAATCAAGGAACATAACACCGGTTTATACGGTTCCTAACGGCATGAGTGGAACAAATCACCAAGCAAAAGGCTTAGCCTTCCACCCTTGCCAATATATAGATGATTTCATTTTAAGCATTTATATAGTGTGATATAACCCAACAAACTTCAACATGAAGCAAGCATCTTCGATCTTCACCTGCAACTAGCAATGCTATAAGAAGGGCTGAGCGAAGCGTACTTAGCCAAGCAACGGTTTGCATAGGTAGGGTGGTTAACCATGGTCATGGTTACAAGTAGGAGGCTGACAAGAAAGACATGGGCATCGAGGCAAAACTATAGATCGTGACTTCTAGCAATAGGCAAAGATAGTAATGTTATCGGGGTTCGGTCATCTTGCCTGAAGTGTAGTCGTTCGGATCGTAAGAAGGGTCCTCGTGCTCAACCTCGTTGGAAACCTCGTGCTCGTACTCGTACTCGGGCTCAGCTTCCGGCTCTAAACAATACAATCACACAAGGCACGAATCAACAAGATGCAATGCGCACAAAAAAAATGATGGATGCATGATGGATGCACTAAGGGAGCACACGGAGCACGGAAAATAGCACTCAAGCAAATCACTTCAAAACATGGCAACAATAGGAGATTATGAATCTACACGGAAAATCAATCAAGTTTCATATAAGACTCGCTGAAATCGGAGCTACGGGCTAAAAGTTATGCCTGAAACAAGAAACGAGCGGAAGCTGAAAATTACAGCAACATAGCAACTTCGGAGCACTATAAAAATAAGCTACAGCACTCAAACACCATGGCAAAGAGCATTAACATAAACTAGACGTATCCTACAGCAAATAAGTCCAAAGGTGCACCCCAAAGGAGCCACGGATCAATAGCAACAAGCTTGGACATATTGAACTTGACAACAAAATTCTAACAGCAGAATTTTATTGAAACTTTGGAGCAAAAGTTAACTATGCTACAGCCCCTTAAATAAGCATGTGAGAACATGAATGGAAAGCCAACAATATCTACTACAAGGAACCATCAAGAGACACTCCAAAACTATCATGGTTTGTCCTAGAGCAGCAAGCAAACTTGGCATCGGAACGTTACAGATTTCAGACTTGGTGAAAATCCACTAAGTGTTAAAACAGCAGTTTCATCATGGCATCTAAAAGAGCAAGTTTAAGTCACCTCGAAACTAAACATGGCAATTGGTAAGCACCACATCAAAGTACACATGATGGTGATTCCGAAACATACAAGCATGCATCTTGGAGAAAAATACAACGATAGCAATGAGCTCAATAAGAAGGCATTTCATAACAAGTGAAACAACATCACAGCCACATAGCACTTTGCAACGAGGATATACATGGCAAGAATAAATCTATCATGCAACCTAACACAAACAACATGTAGAGCATGGCAAGAGGAACACGTGGACATGTCATTTGCATCATTCGGACAAACGAGCTAAAAGATATCACTATGCAAAGATGGCATAAAACAACACATAGCAGCAGTTTATAACGGGATGCACTCTTGCAACAGAAAAATAAGCATCTAGATGATCTCTAACATGCATGGCACAATGGAATGAATCGTAGTGCTAATCACCACGAACGTCTGGACACCTCATTTGCGCAAAACGGATCACCACACTAAAAGTTATCATCATTTGAAAAAGGCATCAGCACACATAAAACTGGGGACTTAGTAGTTTTGAAAACAACCTTCAGATCTGGACTTGCAAACGGGCCCGGGGCGGATCTGAAGCGGCCCGCGGTGGATCTGAAATCGGGCCGCGGCGGCTACTGGATCGGCCCGGGAAGCGGCTGATGCGGGCTGTAGGGAGGAGGCCCGCGAAGGCCTCGGGCCGGCGGCTTGGCGCCCTGGCTGGAGCGGGCCGGCCTGGGTTCGGTGGCGTTCTGCTGGCGATGGGCTGCGGCCCGAGCGAGCGGCGGCCTGGAGACGACCGGATGAACGGGCCGGCTCGGCGCGGGGTGGGCTTCGGTGGCGCGGACGAAGGACCCAGGGGGAGGCTGGAGGCCTCGGTCGGTGCGGAGGCCTCGGGCCTGGCGGCGGGAGGCGGCAGCTGGGCCTGCGGCCTGGCGCTTGCTGCGGGAGAGCGGCCAGGCCGACTGGCATGAGGACCTGGAGGGATCGGGGGCGGACGCTGGAGAGATCGAAGGAGGGATCGCGGCCCAGGGTTGTCTGTTGACCCGATCTGGCTCGATCGGATCGACCCGATCTGCGCAGCGGCGGCGGTCTTCGATGTTGCAGCGGCTGGTGCTGGCTTCGATCGATGCGGGGAAGAGGCGGGCACCGACGGCTTGGGGCCCCAGGCGGCGGGATCCGGCGGGACCAGCCGGAGGCGGTGGCGGTGGTGAGGTGGCGCCGGTGGGGACGAGGTGGCGGCGGTGGTGAGGAGAGAGGAGGCCGGAGATGAGTTTTCCGGCGAGATTTCCGGCGAATTCTCCGGCGAGCTCCGGTGAGGTGGCTGGTGGCTGGAGGTGGAAGAAGGAGAGGTCTAGGGGAGCTAGGGTTTCCTTGTTTTGGGGCACAAATTTGGGGGAGTGGACAAATATATAGGCACAAGTAGCTAGGGTTGTCCAAATGGAGTGCGGTTTTCGGCCACCGGATCAGATTTGGATGGCCTAGATGATAGAAGTGGTTAGGAGTGGTTTGGTGGGCTGTTGGAGGGGTGACTTGGGCCTCAAAGTGGAGGCACTTTGAGCCCACACGAATAACTGTTGAGGTATCAAACGGACTCGAAACGCGACGAGATTTGACAGGCGGGTTACACACAACAAAACAACAACACACGACAAGTCTCGCGCCAAACCGGTAACGTTACACGGCCAAACACCAAAGTAGGCCTACGGGACGCCACGGACACGTGAGGGAGCTCCGGAACGCGAAACGGACAACGAGAAGGAACGCGTGGAACCGGATGCAACCGACAACACAAATGCAATGCGATGCACCTGACTATATGATATGAATGAATGCCACACACACACACACAACAAAAAGACGAAAACCCAAAAGACAAAGAACCCGAAATGGAATAGATGAAGCCGGAGATATATTATATGCCCAAAAAGGGAAAGTATTACATCCGGGGCATTACACCCTTCCACCATTGCTAGCCTCTCTTGTACCGCGCAACTTTCGCCGGTGCCATAAACCCACTATATATCCTTACTCAAAACAGCCACCATATTGTTCCTCAAAACATCCACCATACATACCTATCATGGCATTTCCATAGCCATTCCGAGATATATTGCCATGCAACTTTCCACCGTTCCGTTCATATGACACGCATCATATTGTCATATTGCCTTTGCATGATCATGTAGTTGACATCGTATTTGTGGCAAGGCCACCATGCATAATTCTATCATACATGTCACTCTTGTTTCATTGCACATACTGGTACACCGCCGGAGGCATTCACATAGAGTCATACTTTGTTGTTGTAGTATCGAGTTGTAATATTGTGTTGTAATGAAAGTGTGATGATCATCATTTTTAGATCATTGGCCCATGGGAGGAAAGGCTTAATCTATAAAGCCCCTCTGCAAAAAAAAAGAAAAAAAAAGGCCAAAGAAAAAAACGGAAGGCCCAAAAAAAGAAAAAAAAGAAAAGAAAAAGGGACAATTGCTACTATCTTTTTCCTCACTTGTGCTTCAAAGTAGCACCATGTTCGTCATTGTAGAGAGTCTCATGCTTAGTCACTTTCATATACTAGTGGGAATTTTCGTTATAGAACTTGGCTTGTATATTCCAACGATGGGCTTCCTCAAATGCCCTAGGTCTTCGTGAGGAAGCAAGTTGGATGCACACCCACTAGTTTCTTTTGTTGAGCTTTCATTCATACTTAGCTCTAGTGCATCCGTTGCATGGCAATCCCTACTCACTCACATTGATATCTATTGATGGGCATCTCCATAGCCCGTTGATACGCCTAGTCGATGTGAGACTATCTCCCTCTTTTGTCTTCTCCACAACCACCTCTATTCCACCCATAGTGCTATGTCCATGGCTCACGCTCATGTATTGCGTGAAAGTTGAAGGGTTTGAAAAGATAGAGCATGAAAACAAATGCTTGGCTGAAATCAGGGTTGTGCATGATATGAATATTTAGTGTGATAACAAGGAAGCATAGCCAACACTATATGATTTTGTAGGGATAACTTTCTTTAGCCATAGTATTTTGTGAAGACATGATCGCTTTGTTAGTATTGCTTGAAGTATTGTTATTTCTTATGTCAATATAGACTTTTGTCTAGAATCTTTCAGATCTGAACGTTCATGCCACAATTAAGAGAATTACATTGAAAAACTATATTGGTTAGCATTCCACATCAAAAATTCTTTCTTTATCATTTACCTACTCGAGGACAAGCAGGAATTAAGCTTGGCGATGCTTGATAAGTCTCCAACGTATCTATAATTTTTTATTGTTCCATGCTATTATTTATGAACTCTTAGATGTTTAATGGGCTTTATCATTCACTTTTATATCATTTTTGGGACTAACCTACTAACCCAAAGGCCCAGTCCAGATTGCTGTTTTTTGTCTATTTCAGGGTTTTGCAGAAAAGGAATATCAAACGGAGTCCAAACGGAATGAAACCTTCGTGAGAGATATTTTTGGAGGAAATCACGCACGAAAGACTTCGGGGCCAAGCCAGGGGACAGAGGGGCCACCCTCGAGGGTGGGGGCGTGCTCCCCTTCCCAAGGCATGCCCCCTGCCTCGAGGGCAGCCCGTGTGGCCCCCGATGCCCCCCTTCTTCCTATATATACCTATGTACCCCCAGAAGCTCCATACGCAGAGAGAAAACCCTAATTCCACCGCCGTAGCTGCTGTTCCCGTGGAAATCCCATCTTGGAGCCTGTTCTGGGAGGGGGATCCATCACGGAGGCCTTCATCATCATCATCATCGCCCTCACCATGATTTGTGAGTAGTTTACCAAAGACCTTCGGGTCCATAGCTAGTATCTAGATGGCTTCTTCTCTCTCTGGATCTCAATACAAAGTTCTCCTCGGTCTTCGAGGAGATCTATTCGATGTAATCTCTTTTTGCGGTGTGTTTGTCGAGATCCGATGAATTGTGAGTTTATGATCAAGGTTATCTATGAAAGATATTTGGATCTTCTCTGAACTTTCTATGTGTGCTCATAATATCCTTGCAAGTCTCTTCGAATTATTGGTTTGGTTTAGCCTACTAAATCTATAGTTCTTGTAATGGGAGAAGTGCTTGGCTTTGGGTTCAATCTTGCGGTGTCCTTTCCCAGTGACAGTAGGGGCAGCAAGGCATGTATTGTATTGTTGCCATCGAGGATAAAAAGATGGGGTTTTCATCATATTGCTTGAGTTTATCCCTGTACATCATGTCATCTTGCTTAAGGCGTTACTCTGTTCGTATGAACTCAATACACTAGATGCATGCTGGATAGCGGTCGATATGTGGAGTAATAGTAGTAAATGCAGGCAGGAGTCGTTCTACTTTGTCTCGGACGTGATGCCTATATACAATGATCATGCCTAGATAGTCTCATAATTATTCGCTTTTCTATCAATTGCTCGATAGTAATTTGTTTACCCGCCATAGAATATCGCTATCATGAGAGAAGCCACTAGAGAAAACTATGGCCCCCGGGTCTATCTCTATCATATTACTTTCCCGTCAACTAGCCAATTTCTGTTGCCATTGTTTATTTGTTTTCTTTACTTTCAGTTTCTATACCAAAAATACCAAATATATAATTATCATCTCTATCATATCTCACTCTCGTAAGTGACCGTAAAGGGATTGACAACCCCTTATCGCATTGGCTGCGAAGTTCTTATTTGTTTGTGCAGGTACGAGGGACTGGCGCGTGGTGTCCTACTGGATTGATACCTTGGTTCTCAAAAACTGAGGGAAATACTTACGCTACTGTGCTGCATCTCCCTTTCTTCTTCGAGGGAATACAACGCAAGATCAAGAGGTAGCACGCCTCACCCCCAGCTGGCCGAACTAGACTAAGGGCGCATCGCGGCGCAGCCTCAAGCGACGCCAGCCTCCGGGGCTCAGCTAGCCAGAGCGGCAATCGCCTAGCCATGTCGTGGGAGCCAAATGCGGAGGAGGACCCGGAGCCCCCAGGTCCTCAAGTGGATCGTGCCAAGATCCCATGAGGCGCGGTTTAGGCAGCAGCGCCGGTGGCACCTTCCCGTCAGCCCCTCATTCTTGCGAACTACGGCGACCTACTCAGGCCCGAGGCCCTGACCGACGCTTACGCCGTGCTTCACCAGCTCAAGGCGGACCTCCAGGATGCCGAGAGACGCCTAGCTAATGAGTGCCCGGGGCTCGCCTCGGCCTGGCACAAGGGTGAGACGTCAACCAAGGAGGCCTGAAGCCAGGTCGGGGCTGCCATGACAGAGAGCAAGGAAGAAGGCGCCAACGCAAGGGCGCCTCGTGATGAAGTGCAGGATAAACAGTGGCGTCCACCAAACGTTGCAATGAGGTGGAGACCAGCCTGAAGATGCTCCATGAGGAACAGGTCATGCAGGCATAGCAACTTCAGCAGCAGGAGGATGAGCTCAAGGCTCGCAAGGCGAAGCTAACAGACCGTGACTCCGCACTTGAGAAGGTGGGCACCGAGCAGGCCGCTGAGCGCAGATGCCTGACCAAGTTGAATGAGGAGGTGACCGCCTCCCAAGCATCCCAAGTCGCGCATGTGTTCTAAGATGAATGCTCGACTAGACTCTAAGGAGAAGAAGGTCCCAGCTAACGCTGATGCACGAGCTACGGCCAACCATGTTGCCTTCTCTTCTCTCGAGCTCAGGGCTCGCCAGGCGCTCGGCTACATATGCATGGAGGAGTTCTAGGCCCCGCTTGTTGTCCCTGACACTGGTCACACCGAGCTCTCCTAGAAGCTCGTCAAAGGGCTCGAAGGTGTTGCCTAGAAGGTGGATGGCTTCCTAGAAGGGGAGTGCCTCGACCTCTTCTTAGTGGCGGCGACACGAGCCTTCAGCCATATTTTCCTTCGCGGCCACAACTTTGATTTTTAGAATGATGATAGGTCTTTTCAAGTCCCGTGAGGCAACGGCAGAAGTCGTGGAGGGCCACGTGGCCGCACTGCTTGAGAGGTTCACGTGCAGCAGCGGTAGCGGTCCCACCGAGGCCAAAGTCGATGACAACAATGGCGCGATGGCCCTTCTTCCGAAGCTTCTTTGTTATCCTGCAATAGACCGATCATGCCTCGTGGAGGCATAAGACTTTGTTTAAATTTGGGATACATTGGATGCTTGTAATGACTGTTTGAAGTTCGCAGTTTCCTTCCCGCACTTGATTTCCTGTTTGCTTGCCTTTGCGCTCTGCGTCGGCAGGACCCCGCCCCACGCATACCTCGACAGCCGTTGGAATGACAGGTCGCGATGCCTAGACATAACCAAGGGGTGAGGGGCTACGGGCCTAGTGAGGCTACTAAGTCGCGATGCTCAGGAGTCCCCCTTGACGCGCAAGCGGCTCGCATAAGGAAATATGGGCAACACCGGTGTCCTCTCTACCTTTCCCTCATTGGCCTAACCTAGGGTTTGTGCGAGGAAGACAAACACCAAAGGCCTTGGTGGGGTGACGTGCGCGGAAGCAGGCCCGCGATCCAGAGTCTGGCACCTTAAGTTTTTCAGCACTGCTGGGATTGAGCCAAGCACAGGCAACATGTCCAACCCCCGCTTGCGTAATGCCAAGGGAAGGCCATAAGAGGTGTCGCTGAATATCCAGGCGGCCATCCTAAGGCTATCGCTACCCGTCGTGCTCCCTCAGTCGTTTATCCACCAGCGCGGAGCATGGGGCTTCCACTAGGCATGGGCATGGTGGGATTGCAACCGTATCCAACAGCGCTGAGCATAGGGCTTCCATTGGACGTGGGCACGATCGGGTTGCGACCGCATAGGCCAGCGCTGAGCATGGGGCTTCCACTGGGTGTGGGTACGGTCGGGTTCCAACCGTATGCGCCAGCGCTGAGCATGGGGCTTCCACTTGGAATGGGCATGGTCGAGTTGCGACCTTATCCGCCAGCGCTGAGCATGGGACTTCCACTAGGCGTGGGCGAGAGATCTGTATTAGAGTCTTTGAGCATTTACAGCCTTGCTTCATTCGTACATGTGGCTGGCATGGCAGAACTTTGAGGAGGTGGTTTCGGACATTCATGAGCCAGTGTAGGGCTCAGGAGGTCCTACCTCAGGTGGGTTGCACCTCATTTTTTGTTGGAGTATTCTCGCGGGGGGTCAGCGAGTCGACGGATGCCATGGGGTGGCTTCTGGTGAGGGCAAGACTGTCGTGGAAGATCCGGGACGGGTTTCCGAATAGCATGCGGGGGTTTACCTAGGTTCGGGGCTCTCTGGGGAGATAATACCCCTACTCATGCATGTCTGAATATATGTGTGGAGTGTACATCTAGCAGTACAAAGTGCTCCTGGAGCTGTATTTGAGATCAGTGCCAAGGGCGTTTGACTTTGTATATGTCTCATATGTGTGTATGAGCTACCTAGCAAGTGGGAGTGGAGTGCTCCTAGGGAGCCATGGTAGCCGGCCAAGTGTGTGTGGCATGAACATGTATGCATGCGTGAGGGAGTTCTCTTGGATGGATGGATGGGTACCCATATATATTGGCATGGCTAGCTTGGGGTAGCTTACTTCCTAAGCTAGGTAGTGGCATGGGGGCAGGTGGGCATGGGGCACCATGCCCATGAGAGTGTGTGTGTGTGGTGTGCACGCCACCTTGTCCCTGGTGCACTTTATAAAATAGTGCACAGGGACAAATATGTTGGGGAACATAGTATTTCAAAATTTTCTACGATCATGCAAAATCTATCTAGGAGATGCATTGCAACGAGAGGGGGAGTGTATCTTCATACCCTTGAAGATCACAAAGCGGAAGTGTTTATCAACGCGGTTGATGTAGTCGTACACCTTCACGATCCGTCCCAATCAAGTACCGAACGTACGGCACCTCCTCATTCAGCACACGTTCAGCTTAATGACGTTCTCGCCTTCTTAATCCAACAAGATGGGCGAAGTAGTAGATGAGTTCCGGCAGCACAACGGCGTGGTGACGGTTCGTGGTGAAGAATAATCTCCGCAGGGCTTTGCCAAGCACTACAAAAACTAGACGAAGGAGAAACTAGAGGGATGGGCTTGCCGGCACACGACTTGGTGTATATTGATGTGTCTTGGGTGCTAGCCCTGCCCCTCTATTTATATGTTGAGCCCTGGGGTCGAAACTTGGAGCAAAAGCCTCCTCAAAGTCGGTTTTGCCTGAAAGGCAAGAGTCCCGCTCGGACTCCAGGGCTAGACGCCAGGGTTCCCGACGTCTACCCCCTAGACTCCAGGGTTCCTGGTGTCTAGCCTCTGGTCTCCGCAAAACTTCCTTTTACACTTTCCAAAACCCTTGTGGGCTTTCCCCTTTGGCCCAAATAAAGTGTTCTCGTACCCAAACATTTCGGGAAACATCCGGAACCCCTTCCGGTGATTTCCTGAACCCTTCCGGAGGTCAAACACTATTATCCCATATATTAATCTTCATCTTCAGACCATTCCGGAGTTCCTCGTCGTGTCCGTGATCACATCCGGAACTCCGAATAACATTCGGTCACCAACATACTTAACTCATTCAATACTATATCGTCAACGAACGTTAAGCGTGTGGACCCTACGGGTTCGAGAACTATGTAGACATGACCGAGACATCTCTCCGGTCAATAACCAATAGCGGAACCTAGATGCCCATATTGGCTCCTACATATTCTACAAAGATCTTTATCGGTCGAACCGCATAACAATATACGTTGTTCCCTTGGTCATCGGTATGTTTCCTGCCCAAGATTCGATCGTCGGTATCATCATACCTAGTTCAATCTCGTTACCGGCAAGTCTCTTTACTCGTTCCATAATACATCATCTCGTGACTAACTCATTAGTCATTTGCTTGCAAGGCTTATTATGATGTGCATTACCAAGAGGGCCCAGAGATAGCTCTCCGACACTCGGAGTGACAAATCCTAATCTAGATCTATGACAACTCCACAAACACTTTCGGAGACACATGTAGAGCATCTTTATAATCACCCAGTCACGTTGTGGCGTTTCATATCACACAAGGTGTTCATCCGGTATTCGGGAGTTGCGTAATCTCATAGTCATAGGAACATGTATAAGTCGTGAAGAAAGCAATAGCAGTAAAACTAAACGATCAAGTTACTAAGATAACATATGGGTCTTGTCCATCACATCATTCTCCTAATGATGTGATCCCGTTGATCAAATGACAACTCATGTCTATGGCTAGGAAACATAACCATATTTGATCAATGAGCTAGTCTAGTAGAGGCATACTAGGGACACTCTGTTTTGTCTCTGTATTCACGCATGTACTAAGTTTTTGGTTAATACAATTCTAGCATGAATAATAAACATTTATCATGATATAAGGAAATATAAATAACAACTTTATTCTTGCCTCTAGGGCATATTTCCTTCAGTCTCCCACTTGCACTAGAGTCAATAATCTAGTTCACATCGCCATGTGATTTAATATCGAATAACACCCAAAGTTCACATTGCCATGTGACCAACACCCAAAGGGTTTACTAGAGTCAATAATCTAGATCACATAGCCATGTGATTAACACCCAAAGAGTACTAAGGTGTGATCATGTTTTGCTTCATGAGAGAAGTTTAGTCAGCGGGTCTGTCACATTTAGATCCGCATGTATTTTGCAAATTTCTATGTCTACAATGCTCTGCACGGAGCTACTCTAACTAAATGCTCCCACTTTCAATCTGTATCCAGATCGAGACTCGGAGTCATCCAGATCGGTGTCAAAGCTTGGATTGACGTAACTCTTTACGACGAACTCTTTATCACCTCCATAAGCTAGAAATATTTCCTTAGTCCTCTAAGGATAATTTTGACCACTATCCAGTGATCTACTCCTAGATCAAAATTGTACTCCCTTGCCAAACTCAGGGCAAGGCATACAATAAGTCTGGTATACAGCATGGCATACTTTATAGAACATATGGTTGAGGCATAGGGAATGACTTTCATTCTCTCTCTATCTTTTACTGTGGTCGGACTTTGAGTCTTACTCAACTTCACACCTTGCAACACAGGCAAGAACTCTTTCTTAGACTATTCCATTTTGAACTACTTCAAAAACTTGTCAAGGTATGTACTCATTGAATTTATCAAGTGTCTTGATCTATCTCTATAGATCTTGATGCTCAATATGTAAGCAGCTTCACCGAGGTCTTTCTTTGAAAAACTCTTTTCAAACACTCCTTTATGCCTTCCAGAAAATTCTACACCATTTCCGACTGACAATATGTCATTCACATATACTTATCAGAAAGGTTGTAGTGCTCCCACTCACTTTCTTGTAAATACAGGCTTCACCGCAAGTCTGTATAAAACTATATGCTTTGATCAACTTATCAAAGCACATATTCCAACTCCGAGATGCTTGCACCAGTCCATAGATGGATCGCTGGAGCTTGCACACTTTGTTAGCACCTTTAGGATCAACAAAACCTTCTGGTTGCATCATATACAACTCCTCTTTAATAAATCCATTGAAGAATACAGCTTTGTTATCCATTTGCCAGATTTCATAAAATGCGGCAATTGCTAACATGATTCAGACAGACTTAAGCATCGCTACGGGTGAGAAAGTCTCATCGTAGTCAACTCCTTGAACTTGTCGAAAACCTTTCGCAACAAGTCGAGCTTTGTAGACAGTAACATTACCATCGGCATCAGTCTTCCTCTTAAGGATCCATTTATTTTCAATGGATTGCCGATCATTGGGCAAGTCAACCAAAGTCCACACTTTGTTCTCATACATGGATCCCATCTCAAATTTCATGGCCTCAGGCCATTTTGCGGAATCTGGGCTCATCATCGCTTCCTCATAGTTCGTAGGTTCATCATGGTCTAGTAACATGACTTCCAGAACTGGGTTACCGTACCATTCTGGCGTGGAACGCACTCTGATTGACCTACGAGGTTTAGTAGTAACTTGATCTAAAGTTTCATGATCATCATCATTAGTTTCCTCGCTGATTAGTGTAGGAATCACTGGAACTACTTCATGTGATGTACTACTTTCCAATTTAGGAGAAGGTATAATTACCTCATGAAGTTCCACTTTCCTCCCACTCACTTCTTTTGAGAGAAACTCCTTCTCTAGAAAGGATCCATTCTTAGCAACGAATATCTTGCCTTCAGATCTGTGATAGAAGGTGTACCCAATAGTTTCCTTTGGGTATCCTATGAAGACACATTTCTCCGACTTGGGTTCGAGCTTATCAGGTTCAAGCTTTTTCACATAAGCATCGCAGCCCCAAACTTTAAGAAACAACAACTTTGGTTTCTTGCCAAACCACAGTTCATAAGGCGTCGTCTCAACGGATTTAGATGGTGCCCTTATTTAACGTGAATGCAGCTATCTCTAATGCATAACCCAAAATGATAGTGGTAAATCGGTAAGAAACATCATAGATCACACCATATCTAATAAAGAACAGTTACGACGTTCGGACACACCATTACGATGTGGTGTTCTGGGTTGCGTGAGCTGTGAAACTATCCCACGTTGTTTTAAATGAAGACCAAACTCGTAACTCAAATATTCGCCTCCGCGATCAGATCGTACAAACTTAATTTTCTTGTTACGATGATTCTCTACTTCACTCTAAAATTCTTTGAACTTGTCAAATGTTTCAGACTTGTGCTTCATCAAGTAGATATACCCATATCTGCTCAAATCATGAGTGAAGGTCAGAAAATAATGATACCCGCCGCGAGCCTTAACACTCATCGGTCCACATACATCAGTATGTATGATTTTCAACAAATCAGTTGCTCGCTCCATTGTTCCGGAGAATGGATTTTTAGTCAACTTGCCCATGAGGCATGGTTCGCAAGCACCAAGTGATTCATAATCAAGTGATTCCAAAATCCCATCACCGTGGAGTTTCTTCATGCGCTTTACACCAATATGACCTAAACGGCAGTGCCACAAATAAGTTGCACTATCATTATCAACTTTGCATCTTTTGGCTTCAATATTATGAATATGTGTATTAGTACAATCGACATCCAACAAACTATTTTCATTGGGTGTATGACCATCGAAGGTTTTATTCATGTAAACAAAATAACAATTATTCTATGACTTCAAATGAATAACCGTATTGCAACAAACATGATCAAATCATATTCATGCTCAGCGCAAATGCCAAATAACATTTATTTAGGTTCTACACTAATCCCGAAAGTATAGGGAGTGTGCGAGGATGATCATATCAATCTTGGAACCACTTCCAACACACATCGTCACTTCACCTTTAACTAGTCTCCGTTCATTCTGCAACTCTCGTTTAGAGTCACTAATTTTAGCAACTAACCGGTATCAAATACCCAAGGGTTGCTATGAACACTAGTAAAGTACACATCAATAATTTGTATATCAAATATACCTTTGTTTACTTTTCCATCCTTCTTATCCACCAAGTATCTAGGGCAGTTCCACTTCCAGTGACCATTTCCTTTGCAGTAGAATCACTTAGTTTCAGGCTTGAGTTTAGCTTTGGGTTTCTTCACGGGAGTGACAACTTGCTTGTCATTCTTCTTGAAGTTCCCCTTCAATCCCTTTGCCCTTTACTTGAAACAAGTGGTCTTGTTAACCATCAACACTTGATGCTCTTTCTTGATTTCTACCTTCACCGATTTCAGCATCGCGAAGAGCTCGGGAATTACTTTCGTCATCCCTTGCATATTATAGTTCATCATGAAGTTCTACTAACTTGGTGATGGTGACTAGAGAACTTTGTCAATTACTATCTTATCTGGAAGAGTAACTATCACTTGATTCAAGCAATTGTAGTACCCACACAATCTGAGCACATGCTCACTGGTTGAGCTATTTTCCTCCGTCTTGTAGGCAAAGTACTGTCAGAGGTCTTATACCGCTCGACACGGGCATGGGTATGAAATACTAATTTCAACTCTTGGAACATCTTATATGCTCTATGGCGTTCAAAACCTTTTTGAAGTCCTGGTTCTATGCCGTAAAGCATGGTGCACTAAACTATTAAGTAGTCATCATACCGAGCTTTTGTCAAAATGTTCATAACGTTTGCATCTGCTCCTGCAATAGTTCTGTCACCTAGCAGTGCATCAAGGATATAATTCTTCTGTGCAGCAATGAGGAAAATCCTCAGATTACGGAACAAGTCTGCATCATTGCTACTATCATCTTTCAACTTATATTTCTCTAGGAACATATAAAAATAAACGGGGAGCTACATCGCGAGCTATTGATCTAAAACATAGATATGCTAATACTATTAGGACTAAGTTCATGATAAATTAAAGTTCAATTAATCATATTACTAAAGAACTCCCACTTAGATAGACATCCCTCTACTCATCTAAATGATCACGTGATCCAAATCAACTAAACCATGTTCAATCATCACGTGAGATGGAGTAGTTTTCAATGGTGAACATCTTATGTCGATCATATCTACTATATGATTCACGCTCAACCTTTCGGTCTCCAGTGTTCCGAGGCCATGTCGATACATGCTAGGCTCGTCAAGTTTAACCCGAGTATTCTGCATGTGCAAAACTGTCTTACGCCCGTTGTATTTGAACGTAGAGCTTATCACACCCGATCATCACGTGGTGTCTCGGCACGACGAACTTTCGCAAAGATCTTTACCGGTCGAACCGCATAACAACATACCTTGTTCCCTTTGTCATCTGTATGTTTCTTGCCCGAGATTCGATCGTCAGTATCATCATACCTAGTTCAATCTCGTTATAGGCAAATCTCTTTACTCGTTTCGTAATACATCATCTCGTGACTAACTCATTAGTCGTTTGCTTGCAAGGTTTTTATGATGTGCATTACCGAGAGGGCCCAGAGATACCTCTCCGACACTCAGAGTGACAAATCCTAATCTTGATCTATGCCAACACCACAAACACTTTCGGAGACACCTATAGAGCATCTTTATAATCACCAAGTTACGTTGTGACGTTCGATAGCACACAAGGTGTTCCTCCAGTATTCGCGAGTTGCATAATCTCATAGTCATAGGAACATGTATAAGTCATGAAGAAAGCAATAGCAATAAAACTAAACGATCAAGTTGCTAAGCTAACGGATGGGTCTTGTCCATCACATGATTCTCCTAATGATGTGATCCCGTTGATCAAATGACAACTCATGTCTATGGCTTGGAAACATAACCATCTTTGATCAATGAGTTAGTCTAGTAGAGGCATACTAGGGACACTCTGTCTTGTCTATGTATTCACACATGTACTAGGTTTCCGGTTAATACAATTCTAGCATGAATAATAAACATTTATCATGATATAAGGAAATATAAATAACAACTTTATGATTGCCTCTAGGGCATATTTCCTTCAAAGTATGCTATAGATGATGTTGCTACGTCTCCAACGTATCTACTTTTCCAAGCCCTTTTGCCCTAGTTTTGGACTCTAACTTGCATGATTTGAAAGGAAGTAACCCGTACTGACACTGTTTTCAGCAGAATTGCCATGGTGTTGTTTTTGTGCAGAAATAAAAAGTTCTCGGAATGACCTGAAAATCCATGGAGAATTATTTTGAAAAATATAAAAAATACCTGCAAGAAGATCCAGACCAGGGGGCCCACACCATATCCATGAGGGTGGGGGGCGCGCCCCTGCCTCGTGGGCCCCCTGGTGCTCCATCGACGTATCCCGAGATCCTATATTTTCACTTTCGGAGAGAGAAAATTCAGAGAGGAAGAATTATCGCGTTTTACAAGACGAAGCCGCCGCCAAGCCCTAATCTCTCTCAGGAGGGCTGATCTGGAGTCCGTTCGGGGCTCTGGAGAGTGGATATCGTCGCCATCGTCATCATCAACCGTCCTCCATCACCAATTCCATGATGCTCACCGCCGTGCGTGAGTAATTCCATCGTAGGCTTGCTGGACAGTGATGGGTTCGATGGGATCTATCATGTAATCGAGTTAGTTTTGTTAGGGTTTGATCCTGTATCCACTATGTTCTGAGGTTGATGTTGCTCTGACTTTGCTATGCTTAATGCTTGTCACTAGGGCCCGAGTGCCATGATTTCTGATCAGAACCTATTATGCTTTCATGAATATATGCGTGTTCTTGATCCTATCTTGCAAGTCTATAGTCACCTACTATTTGTTATGATCCAGTAACCCCGAAGTGACAATAATTGGGACCACTCTCGGTGATGACCATAGTTTGAGGAGTTCATGTATTCACTATGTGTTAATGCTTTGGTCCGGTACTCTATTTAAAGGAGGCCTTAATATCCCTTAGTTTCCAATAGGACCCCGCTGCCACGGGAGGGTAGGACAAAAGATGTCATGCAAGTTCTTTTCCATAAGCACGTATGACTATATTCGGAAAACATGCCTACATTACATTGATGAACTGGAGCTAGTTCTGTGTCACCCTAGGTTATAACTTCTACATGATGAATTTCATCCGACATAATTTCCCATCACCGATCCAATGCCTACGAACTTTTCCTATATTGCTTGTTGCTTAATTACTTTTCCGCAGCTATTATCACAAAACTACGAATACACTATCGCTACTTTTATTGCTGCTACCGCCACTATCATATTACTTTGCTACTAAACTATCTTGCTGCAGATACTAAGTTTCCAGGTGTGGTTGAATTGACAACTCAGCTGCTAATACTTAAGAGTAGTCTTTGGCTCCCCTTGTGTCGAATCAATAAATTTGGGTTGAATACTTTACCCTCGAAAACTGTTGCGATCCCCTACACTTGTGGGTTATCAAGACTATTATGAGAGCCACTAAGCATTTTCCACACCATCATATATCCCCAGCTTAGTCCAATGCACGTGAACTATTATTATTATCCACACTATTTGGTCGTGCTAGTGAAAGGCAATAAGGATGATATATGATGAACTAATTGAGATGAGAAAAACTGGTATGAACTCGACCTCTCTTGTTTTTCTAAATATGATAGTTCATCATTCCTGGTTCAGCTTGTTACGAATGAAACATGCTTGCAATGACAATTAGAGATCATAACTGCTTATGCCATGCTTAATTGGCTGAGAGTTTATAATGGTCTATCTTGCGTGCCAACATGGTAATAAAATGGGTCTTTTACATCTGTGTCCCTAACTCAAACCCACTACTCACATTTGCGCCTAATTTCAAAGCATGCTCAAATTTGCCCCTCCGCCGTCAAGTCTCCTTATAGAAATGCCCCTCCGTGCCGTTTCCATCAAGTCAAAGGGCTTTGACCGTTTTCTGGGCGTTTGTTGGACGTTTTGCCCCAGGAAAAAAATAAGACGGAAATTTAAAAAGAAGAGAGAGAGGGGGTGCTAGCTTTTGGCCCAGAAAAGCTCAGCCAGCCCATCCCACTGGCGTCATCTTCTTTGTCTTCAAAGGCTAAGGGCGTGTCTGCCCGCCCGTTCACCCGAGCGCCGCCGTTAACGTGGCCAACGATGGCTAGAAGTCGGACCGCCGTGTCTGCAAGGCCCACCATAGAACAGAGCATCACCACACCGTAGATCTGGACCTCGGGTGCCTTGGAACTACGCAACCGACGAGATCACCGCCGCCTCTACCCACGGGTCGTCGTCTTCGATTTGCTGTCATACTAGGTCCCTCGCAGCTCCCTTATCATACAGGAGATCCATATGGTGTTGCAGAACTTCCGCACATGTCATCGACGAGCTCTTCTTCGTCCAGTCGCCGCCCCACGACGCCTTGCTCCGGCGGCCGTAGGCGAGGTCCATGTGCTCTTTATCGGCCATCGCCAAACGCTTTGAAGACTCTGGCATGCTCGCGGTGAGACGCTGATGACGAACCCTCTCCCCCCTGCTTTCTAGCCCCCTTGCCACCTAGCTTTGACTGCCGCCGCCGGCGGCCTCGGCCATGCCTGATACTCTGGCCGTCCCTGCTCGCCCTCCCACTTCTATTCAATGTGGAGCAAGCCACGAGCGCAAAGGACCATTCTACCAGTCGTTTGGTCACCGGCACAGAGCTCCCCTGCCCTTCGCCGTGGCGTGTGCTCGCCGGCGACTAAACGCCGGTGGTTCGATTGGTACTAATGGGCTTCCTATGACATATGGGGCCCATTACCTAGATTAGCACTAATCCTACCGTGTGTTAAATATTATGCTAATTACCGAGACTAATCGGCAGGCCCTACCAATTAACAAAACAGCTAAATTAATTAAAAAATAAGTAGAAACTTACATGTGGGGTCCCACGTGTAAGTGAGAGAGAGGGTGGAGAGACTGAGGGGTGAGAGAAAGTGTTTTCCTGTTTGTTTTTTTCTCACTCGGTCCCACTTGTAAGTGACACATGGAGGCAGGGGCAAATTGTCCAAAAACATCAGTTAGACGGTTAAACCCCTTTGACCGGACGGAAACGGAACGGAAGGGTATTTCTGTAAGGTCACTTAACGGCGGCGGGGCATTTTTGAGCAGGCTTTCGAATTAGGGGTATATCTGATTAGGTGGTTCGAGTTAGGGACAGAAATGCAAATTGCCCTAATAAAATGGTTGTGATGTGGTATGATGCGGTGGTATCCTCCTTTGAATGATTTAAGTGATCTGACATGGCACATGTTCACGCATGTAGTTGAAAGAAATCAACATAGCCTCCACGATATTTATGTTCATGGTGATTTACATCCTACTCATGCTTGCATTCATTGTTGATTAATTTTAATGCATGTTCATGACCGTTGTTGCTCTCTAGCTGTTCGCTCCCCAGTCTTTTTTTAGCCTTCACCTGTACTAAGCGGGAATACTGCTTGTGCATCCACTTCCATAAACCCCAAAGTTATTCCACATGAGTCCACCATACCATCCTATATGCGGTTTTTACCTGCCATTCCAAGTAAATTTGTATGTGCCAAACTCTAAACCCTCAAATGAAATTCTGTTTTCTATGCTTGAACAGCTCATGTATCAACTAGGGTTGTCTATATCTTCCAAGCTAGGTGGGTTATTCTCACGACGAGTGGACTCCGCTCATCATTCATGAGAAAATGGCTGGTAACCGGGATGCCCACTCCCATGCTCAAAATCATAATAATTAAACAAAACTCCCCCAGGGCTGTTGTTGGCTTGGAAGGTACCCGTTGTTTTGGACCAGCCGTGGAGTGTGCTTGTTGGTGGTTGGGGGAGTATAAACTTTACCATTCTGTTTGGGAACCACCTATAATGTGTGTAGCATGGGAGATATCGAGATTCTTTGTTGTTATGTTGACAATGAAAGTATACCGCTCAAAATGTTATTCATCTCTATTTAAAAATCGAGCTCTCGCACCTCTACAAATCCCTGCTTCCCTCTATGAAGGGCCTATCTATTTACTTTTATGCAGAGTCATCATCCTCTTATAAAAGAGCACCAGTAGGAGAGCACCTCTATCATTGGCATGCATTACTATTAATTTGCATTGAGTATGATCATGACTGGATCTCTTTTACCATGAATTACAATGTCTAGTCGGACCTTTATCTTTAAAGGTGATCTGCATTTACGTTTTGCGGTCTCAAAAAGGGCTAGCGAGATACCATCTTGTTATATCATATCAGGATTGTTTTGAGAAAGTGTTGTCATCCGAGGTTTATTATTATTGCTCGCTAGTTGATTATGCCATTGATATGAGAAGACTTGAGACCTGAAAGTTATTGTGAATGTGGTTAGTTCATGATCTTGCTGAAAACCTGAATAATGGCTTACATATTTACAACAACAAGAGCAAACAGAGTTTGTCAAAGTTTTTCTTTATCACTTTCAGTTTATCAACTGAATTGCTTGAGGACAAGCAAAGGTTTAAGCTTGGGGGAGTTGATACGTCTCCAACGTATCTACTTTTCCAAACCCTTTTGCCCTTGTTTTGCACTCTAACTTGCATGATTTGAATGGAACTAACCCGGACTGACGTTGTTTTCAGCAGAATTGCCATGGTGTTGTTTTTGTGGAGAAATAAAAAGTTCTCGGAATGACCTAAAATCCACGGAGAATTATTTTGAAAAATATAAAAAATACCTACAAGAAGATCCAGACCAGGGGGCCCACACCCTGTCCACGAGGGTGGGGGCGCGCCCCCCCTAGGGCGCGCCCCCCTGCCTCGAGGGCCCCCTGGTGCTCCACCAACGTATCCCCAGATACTATATATTCACTTTCAGGGAGAAAATAATTAGAGAGGAAGAATTATCATGTTTTACAAGACGGAGCCACCGTGAAGCCCTAATCTCTCTTGGGAGGGCTGATCTGGAGTCCGTTCGGGGCTCTGGAGAGTGGAGATCATCGCCATCATCATCATCAACCTTCCTCCATCACCAATTCCATGATGCTCACCGACGTGCGTGAGTAATTCCATCGTAGGCTTGCTGGACGGTGATGGGTTGGATGGGATCTATCATGTAATCCAGTTAGTTTTGTTAGGGTTTGATCCCTAATATCCACTATGTTCTGAGATTGATGTTGCTATGACTTTGCTATGCTTAATGCTTGTCACTAGGGCCCGAGTGCCATGATTTCAGATCTGAACCTATTATGTTTTCATGAATATATGTGTGTTCTTGATAGTATCTTGCAAGTCTATAGTCACCTACTATGTGTTATGATCCGGCAACCCCGAAGTGACAATAACCGGGACCACTCACGGTGATGACCATAGTTTGAGGAGTTCATGTACTCACTATGTGTTAATGCTTTGGTCCGGTACTCTATCAAAAGGAGGCCTTAATATCCCTTAGTTTCCAATAGGACCCGCTGCCACGGGAGGGTAGGACAAAAGATGTCATGCAAGTTCTTTTCCATAAGAACGTATGACTATATTCGGAATACATGCCTGCATTACATTGATGAACTGGAGCTAGTTCTGTGTCACCCTAGGTTATAACTTCTACATGATGAATTACATCCGAGATCATTTCCCATCACCGATCCAATGCCTATGAGCTTTTCCTATATTGCTTGTTGCTTATTTACTTTTCCGTTGCTACTATCACAAAAACTACAAAAACGCTATCGTTACTTTTATTGCTGCTACCGCCACTATCATATTACTTTGCTACTAAATTATCTTGCTGCAGATACTAAGTTTCAAGGTGTCGTTAAATTGACAACTCAGCTGCTAATACTTAAGAGTATTCTTTGGCTCCCCTTGTGTCGAATCAATAAATTTGGGTTATACTTTACCCTCAAAAACTGTTGCGATCCCGTACACTTGTGGGTTATCAAATGTCGCAACTACTATTCGTCAACAGTACATGTAACATCCCAATTTTCAATTTGGATGTTATCATAGATCATTCATATGCATTCATCATTTGAGCATTTTAAATTTGATTTTTAATTGAAAATTGATCCAAAGACTTTAAGCAACTCAAGGACCCAAGTGAGAGAGTTGTAAGTTTTCTAAGGAGAACCCATAATTTTTATTATTTCCAAGTGGGGTTGGAACAAATATTGTTTTTACCAATTTTCATTTTAAATATTTTTAAAATAATGAGAGGAGATAATATGACTTCTTCAAAACAGAATATAATTGTTGGAATTTGAATTTTGAGTAAAAATATATTTTTTTGGATTTTTATTTGCAAAAATATTTCTTTTTTGTATTTTAATTAGTACTAAAAAGTTTATTTTATTTTTAGGCATTTAGGCCCAGAAAAATGTTCACCAGGTCAATAATAAGGCCCTAAGTATGTGTGAATTTTTTATGATTTTTTAAAATATTTTTATTGTCTTTTTCTATTTTTCTGTATTTTCCGAAAATGTTTAAAAAAATTAAGTTTGGACCAGACGGACTGCGCCGAAGCCTAGCCAGCGAGCCCACTCCTGCGCGCCACCGCCTTCCCCGGCGTGTCCGACCGGGACACCGCCGGAGTCTGGCTCACGCACGGCGCCTCGCCGCCCCCTCCTCCAAGCCACGCCCATGCCCCGGGCTTTATATGCCGAGCCTCGGCCGCCCCTCGTCCACACCGCCGCTGATCGCCAGCCCCGCCACCTTGCGCCGACCCTGCCGTCGGAGCCTCCCCGCCACCGCCCCGCTAACCCGCCAACCCACCAGAGCCCCGGGTCCTGACCCCGACCCGATCCGCCGCCCGACCCGTTTAGCTAAAAAAACAGCCCGATTTTTTTAGTTTTTATTTCGTTTTTAACCCTAGATCTGTTTTTTTAGGTTTTATTAAACAGCAAACGTCCATTGTTTAGATCAGAAAAACGAACGTTCGCTATTTAGTACTTTTCTTTTTATGTTTATTTTCGCCAGGGACCTATCCGCGATTAAAGTTTTTACAAATCAGCCCCTAGTTTTCAAACGATCACTACTTTTAGAAGTTAGTCGGAATTAGATGAAACCAACGTCGAACTCTTCGTTTTGATCTGATCTAACAGTAATACATCTCAAATATGTTTTTCAAAGTATTAAATTTTGAATTCAAACATATTTGTAGTTGAACTTCTTTTGATCATAACTTGTGTTTCGTAACTCCGTTTGAGTTGATTCTTTTTGCAAATCGAAGCTCTTGACCTAAACTTTACGATAAGGCCAAATTCACTTAATTTTGGTACTGTTAGTAATTGGTTCCTATTGCAAGAGTTATTCGTTTGTTTTCGAGACTTTCTGAGATATGTTCTTCGATTTTGTTGCATGATTGCTTTTGTATGCTATTGTTTGATTGCGATAGAATTTCCGGAGAGCGAAGCATGCTACTACGAGTCACTAGGTTTCACCTATCGTCAGCAAGGAAAGTTCATACTTTGATCATACTTTACAATACCCAGTTTTTATTGCATTAGTTCTACCATCAAAGATTGCACGAGTAGGACATGGTTACATGTGGTATTGCTATGTAGTTCATGAGGTACGAACCAAATGACTTGAGATCAACCCAGGGAATATACGCTTTGTTACTTATTGCTTAGCCATGCTCGTAGACGTGGATTGGTATGTGAGATTTCATGAAAGTTGTGACTATAATAACAACTAAGGGAAAGTTTAAGGTGGCAACTTTAATACACAACTGGGTGGATTGGTTGTAGGGCACCTGGAGAATCAAGTGTCGTCCTAGGATATCCCGGAGGAACCGTGTGATCATCCTATGGAATGCCACCTAGGCTCAAAGGGATCATATATCATTCATGCCTAGAAACTTCTGTGTGCAGCCACAAGCCATTATGGGCTCTGACATACTTGAGTATGTTGTGTGAGCTCTCTTTCAGTGGTAGACTAGCAGATGTAGGCGAAAGTAGGTGTACTGGTCTACCCAGAGTAAAGAGTAAATGCTTTGGAAAGACTATGTCTCGGTCATCCGGTTCTCAAACATCAAGTAGTGCGAGGAATTCAATGAAGGAGATCGAGTCTTGTGGGGAAAAGTGCGCATACCTCTCCAGAGTGTACAAAATATTCATGAGTAGTCGTGTCCCCAGTTATGGACATCTTGAGTATCCTGGTATTTGAATTATGGACTAATCTCAACACTCTATTTAATTAACTTGTTGGGTTATTAATGACATTGTTTATTTGGGATTGAGATGGAGGAACCACTCTTAATATTGCTTAACTAAACTGAGTAGTAAGTAAAATTTATTCCTTTGTTGTAGGGGAAAATTAGCTTTATGCAAAATTAACCTTACAACCTCCACCAGCCAAATATGCATATAGTTGTAGATACTTGTTCATCATTACTTGTTACAGTGTGTTCTTGCCAGCATTTTCAATCTGCTGTACACGATCGCAACGTATCATGTTGCAGAGTTTTCCGACAAAGAATAAGGTGCGATTAGGTCGTTGTCATGCACTCAATGTTTGTCGTGGAGTTGGATGGACTCAACTTATCTTCGATGCTTCCGTAGTTCGTATTAGTTTATTATGGTTAGATGGCCTCCAGCCATACTTTTGTAATAAGACTCTCTATGAGGATTTCTTCGATGTACTAAAGTGTGATTGAAACTCTGTTATAAATCCTCCAAGTAATGTGTGTGTCGGCATACCGATCCAGGGATGACACTGAGCACAGAGACTCCGGTCCATTGGGATCGAGGTCACTACAAAGATGGTATTAGAACACACGTTGACTGTAGGACGCGGCCACTTGGATAAGCCACATGATGTTCTTCTCTACTCATTCTAATCCTTCTCTATTTCTATTCTATAGATGTCAGACCCGGGGAACAAATTTACCCAGCCTGATGATGACACCCCTTTTGGAAGACACTTGAAGGAAGTCACAAGGTACCTACAAATCGGAATACCAAGTATCACTAGAAATTTCTATGCAACATTGCCGGAAGAGGAGTGCTGGAATATCAAAGTTAGTGTTCTTGGGAGAACTATTGCACCAGTCACGGAACCTCTTGAGCTTGCCTTTGATGCACCTACTTGGAGCTTGGGAAAGAGTGGCAGCACACATAACTTTTGGACGCATATGTGAAATCTACAACAAGGATCTCGAAGACACCATCTACTAGATTTGTGGACGCCGAGATGAGCAATGGGAGATGATTCGCACCAGGGACGACAAGTCCATTGCAGCATTCATACGGGAGATGGACCAACATATTCGATGCTACCAGAATCAAATGTGCACGCTCATGCTGAAGACCAAGATGGTGATGACACAGAACGTGGAGCTAGAAGAGGAACTCAAGACAATACGTGATGGATATAAAGAGGAAATTGTTTTACTCCTAGAGCAGAATGAATCACTAAAGAAGAAGGTTGGAGCACCCGTGGTGTAACCAGAACTAGATGGGCATTCATTCGGAGAACTACATACTGATAGACGACATCGACAGCAATGAAACTGAATATGAAGACAAAGCTGGAGCAGATATTATGGAGTCTTGTTCTGATGATAGTTATTAGATGACCACCCTGTAATCATTAGTTCTCCCAAGTAGTTAGAATTGTTCGCTAGCTTTGTATTAGGGTCTTTTGTGTGATCTTGTTTGAATTGAGTGATATGATATGAAATTGTTTGTCTCGTGTGCATATGGGTAGTGAATTCCCCTAGACCTCATTCTATTCTTATTCTCATCCCTCTAACCCATTAGATGCCTCCGAGACATGAGCCCGGGTTCCAGTTCCCACTTGAGCTCAATCAGTTGATCCAGCAGCAGAACACCTTGATGCAACTACTTGTTTAGAACCAAGGCAACAACAACAACAACCCACCTCCTCCTTCCCATGACAACCTGACCTTGTTCCTAAGGTTAAATCCGCTGGTGTTCTCTAGTAGCACCAAGCCGATTGTTGCACATGACTGGCTCCGCAAAATGGGAAGAGAGCTAGCAACTGCAGGCTGCACATATATAGAGAGAGTGCGCTTTGATGCACATCAGCTAGAGGGACCAGCAGTCGCTTGGTGGGAGAACTACACTGCCACTTATCCACTTAATACAGTTACATGGATCAGTTTCAGCAAGCCTTTCGCACTGCACATGTCTCAGCTGGAGCCATGAACCTGAAGAAGCATGAGTTTTCGCAACTTGCGCCAAGGAAACCATACTGTGGGGCAGTACGTGGATGACTTCAAGCAATTAGCTCGCTATGCGCCAGATGTTGTAGCCACTGACGCAGCAAAGCAGGAGAAGTTTCTGGAGGGACTCAACGATGAGTTGAGCATGCAGCTGATGGTAGTAACCTACAACAACTACCAGGAGTTGGTAGACAAGGCTGCCGTATTTCGGGTTCCACAAACCATTGAGAGGTTCCAACTCTGGGGTGCACACGAAGAACACTCTCTCCCCAGCACGCTCACCCTACGATTCCACGACCTAGCTCGATGAAATCAAAGAACAAGGGACACAGAGGATTGTACTTGTTCAGGACACCATGTGGTGTAATACCCTACTCTAGTGTGTGTGGTGGATTGCCTTATATGGCAGAGGATGAACTAGTACACGGGATGAACAACCTCCGGAGGGAGGTGTTCTTGGGCTCGGATGAGCTTGTGGTATGGACGGGGCGGAATGAATCTGATCCCCTCTATGGTGGTGGCTAGGTCCTATTTATAGTGGCCTTGGTCCTCTTCCCAAATATCAGCAGGTAGGGATCCCACAACGGCCAAATAAGCAGGGGAACAGCTACTACAAGTTATCCTGAAAAAAGTAGTCTTCTCCTGCCAAAGGCTGTGGTGGTGATGCCGTGCCGGGCTCCACGATGACCTCCGTTCTGCAGCCCTGACGGTCCTTGGTCTTGTTGCACCGATATGGAAACCTTTTCCCGATCCCTCGGGACTCCACGCCTACGCTTGCCCTCTTAGCACCAAAGAGGAAACTAGTACTCTGCACCCGCTGGTGCCCTCCTGTCCTTGGTCGTCATGGCTCACGTCACGTGAACCTCGCGAGGTGCACCTTGCATAGATATCTCCGCTCCTCGGGAGACATCCTAGAGAGACTGCCCCTAGGGAGGTCTTGTTTTCGCCCGCCTCGCGAGGCTTGGCCCCTCGCGAGGGTCTTCAGTTGCCGTTGCTGAAGTTGGGCCGCACCAGGCCGCTGATGGAGCCATGTCACGGGCTGCAGGCAGGCAAGTCTGGTACCCCCGTTCCCAGGACGCCGAAAGTAGCCCCCGGGCCCATGGCACGCACGGACTTGGCTTCGAGGCGAAGCCAATGGGACAAGGGTGAACCGCCGCGGGCCCCAAACGCCTGCGGCCTTGGTCGACGCTTGGTGACTTGATTGGATGTGGGCATCTCCACTTCCCCATGCTGCATTGAAATTCGCCCGACCTGGTGGTCGCCGCCGCTCGCACAGCTCCGCCTTCCCCGTTGGTTGTATGCTCCCACAGCTCCTCCGTCTTCCAAAGAACAGCATCCTCCTCCCCTAGCCTGACCCAGCGCCAATCTTTGCGGCCGCCATGGCACCATGCCAGAAGAAGAAGGGGAAGGGGAAGATCTGTGCCTCGCCCCCTGCGCCTCAAGTCTCCGAGCTCGCCCTTGAGAGGTCAGTGGTGGTCAACCAGGAGGGGCTGAGCAAGGTCTGCCCCGCTCTCGCCTCCGACTCCAACGAATGGGGGGCGACCGTGGCTTAGCCGGCTTCTTGCTTCACGGTCGACAGGGCGGCCATCGAGATTCCTATCCATCTTCACGCCCTTTGGGCTGGCCTAATTCCTCCCTTCTATGATTTCTTCAATGTCGTGCTCTCGCATTAACAAGTTAATGCACTGCACTTGGATCCCCAATCCATCATCCTCCTTGCCGTCTTCGCCTTTGTTTGCGAGGACATGGTAGGCATTGCTCCTTCCGTGGCCTTGTTTCGTCATTTCTTCTCGCTGCATCTGACAAATGCTCGCCAGTGCTCATGGTGCGTGACCTTCCACGCCATAGCAGCGACGTCCGGCTCAGGGATCGACTTTGATCTTTCACGAGCCACGGATGGATTTCGGAAGCGGTGGGTGTTTGTTGATGCTGGGGCGTGCAATCCTCTACTTCGGCTTCCTCGGGCTCCGGCCATTCCAAGCCCTGGTTGGGGGCACGCGAGGCTCAACGACCCGCGGCTCGCCCATGTCTGGCGCCGGCTGGCCATTCTAAGGGACCTCGGGGTGACGGCACCGATGGTGGTGAAGGAGTTCATCAGGTGTCGCATCGCTCCGCTCCAGCATCACTCCCGCCCTCTGTGGACCTTTTACGGCTTCAGCGACCCCATCAGGCTCCATGTGTCCGCGGTTCCTCCTAAAGTGCGGTGGACAGTGTTTGTGCTCTTGACAGATGAATCAACGCCTGCCAATGTGCCGAAGGAGGGTTGTCTCTTGTATTGCTGCTCCAACACGGCTGAGTTCGTGCGGCAGATGCCTCTTTTTGACGCATGGGGGTTGCGTCCGGCTGGTCTTGGGGAACCCCGCGAGAGTCCTCTCCCCTTGGTCTTCTCGCATGCGGTCCCCTCAGCGCCCACCTCGGCAGCGGATGCAGGAAGGCGGGCATCGTCAGACGCTGGTGGGGCGGCTGATGAAGAAGCGGTGCACGCAGCAGCCCCCGAGGCGCCGGCTCCTGGGGCTTGCGCGAGCTATCGTGAGGTTGTGCCTGACGAGCCGCTACATACCGAGGCTCCCAAGGTCGCCCTCTCGGGAGCCCCGGATACTGCCCCAGGCGACAGTGGTCGCGCCCATGGCTTCGGCCAGCTCCGCTTGGACTTCGGGTCTCTCCGCAAGAGGAAGGTGCCTCCGAGCTACGAAGGGGTCGCCTACCAACCGCTGAAACAGAGGAAGTCCATAGCCAAGGATGAGTAAGTACCTTATCTGCGTGCTTCCTGGGTGATGTGTTCCTTTCTGACCCTGATTCTTCAGGTCCCCGTCAACTGGTACGGTGGAACCTCCTCAAAAGCGACCCCGCCTTCTCAGGGCTCCTCGTTGGCCTTGAGCGCGCCCCTCCGGGGCACCGTCCGGGGCGTAAGGCTTGCGGAAGAGGTGAACACGCCGCCCCAGGGCCTAGACTCCGAGTTCCTATCGTCCCTCCTTCGCGGCCCTGCCTGGAGTGTTGGGGGCATGCCGAGAGCCCCTCCATTGATTGTCCCCCACGGATGGGCGACTCCAGCTTCGGCTTCGTCTTTGAGCCGCCAGGCCTTGTCTTGCAGAACCCCCACTGAGGCCCGGGCAGCAGCATGTAAGGCGCCGGCCTCCAGCCCCCTGCCGGAGAACGGCGGGCCATCCCGAACTTACCAAGCGATCGATGGCTGGGACGACTGGCCCGATCACGAGTTTGAATTCGCACGCGGGCGCGGCGCCATCCGCACGAGCTTCTACAGATTGCGATGGGCGCGCTGAGACGGCTCGGGGAGGAGCACGTTGATGTAGACGCCCGCCTAGAGACGGAGGTGCTTCGGCTGGCGGACGAATGGCATCGGTTGAAGGTGGCCATCAACTTCGGCCGACTGGAGCACAAGTGCGCCAGTGCGAAGGCCGAGGCATCCCTCGCGGCCTCACGTGAAGCTAGTGCCAAGGCTCTTATCGGTGTCCTGGGAACCAGGGTACCCAGACTTGCCTGTCTGCGGGCCACGACGCGCTCCTACCACGGCCTGGTACGGCCCAGCTGATCGACCAGCTGCCCAAGACCCTCGCGAGGGGGCTAGACCTCGCGAGGAGAACGACACCAAGACCCCCTCAGGAGCGGCCTCGGCTAGGTAGCTCCGGAGGGGCGGAAAATCGAAGCCCAAGCCTGCCTCAAGAGGAGGTAGTAACGCAAGCAGTGACGCACCACGCCAGCGGGTGCCAGCGCCCGCCAGCGGCGCAGTTGCCATTTTGGTGCAAAGGAGACAGCGCAGGTGCAGGTTCGCGAGGAGCGGAACAAAGGTTTCCCCTTTGGTGCAACAAGACCAAATACCGCAAGGACGACAGTGAGGATGTCACCACCGAGCCCACTACCGCGTCACTGCCTGATCCTTTTGCAGGCGAAGACTGCTTTTGTCAGGGTAGGAACGTCCTTGTGTTCTCGCTCAAATTGCCGTTGTGGGATCCCTTCCCGCCTAAACATTTCGGGGGAAGAGGACCCTGGCCGCCTATATAAGTAGCTAGGATCCCCACTATGAGGGAGAGCCCGATCAGATCCAGAAACTCTGCCTTCACATAAGGGAGCAAGAACTCTTGCCTCCTAACCCTCCTGAGCTCTCCTCCTGAGCTCAGGAACCACTATACTCATCCATATTCAAGCCCTCCCGAGGCCAATCCACCAAAGCAGGAAGTAGGGTTTTACACCGCAAGGTGCCTCGAACCTGGGTAAACTCTTGTGTGCTTTACTTGTTGTTTGCTTGAATCTCTTCACTGGACGAGGGCGAGACGCTAGGTAGACGCGAGTGGGAGAGATCTCCGATCATGCCTCTGTGTTCGAACTTCTTGGGTTTGCAGAGCCCGTAATCCAACATTTGGCGCGCCGGGTAGGGGGCGTGTCGAAATATCGCCTCTCCGACGACCTCGTCCCGCTCTCGTCCGTCGACCCCGCATCACCCAGCCTCAACGGATCGCGACCCTGATGGCAGAAGTGCATTAGACATGTGCGGAAGCGCATCAGACCGCTCAACCACCGCCCTTCGGCTACGAGACTCGCCGTCACCCGGCCTTGATCGGGGCTGACGGCACGATGAGCACCACCGACCCGCCGCCTGGGGACCGGCAGCACCCACTGCCCACACGGCGCCAAAGCCGTGCAGTAGCGCGGGCCGCCGAGCATGCGGCAGCAAGTTCCCGGGACCGGCGTGAAATGGCGAACATGAGGGCCGCGCTGCTGGTAGCGATGGAGCTGCTAAGGTGCCGGTAACTCAATACCGGCCACGACACGCTGCTCCTCAGGGTGGCCGAGCTCCTCGATGCCGCCAGCACCAGAGCCGAGCCATTCTGCTTCCACACAACGATGCCAGGAACCGGGGGCCGCGCTGGCCGTGCCCGGTCGCCCGTGTGGTCAAGACCTGCGGCGACCTACGAGGGCGACATGGGGTATGACCCCCTGAACCCCGCGTATGAGGCCGCCCCTCTGCCTTGAAGACGTTCGTACCCAGGTACCGTCCCCGCCGAGGAACCGCCAGGAAACAACCGCATGACTGCGCCCGACGCTGGATGCGATCAGGCACCAGCACGAGGGGGCTCAGGGGCAGAAGGTCGGGGGCAGACCTCCCGCTCTTAGCCCTCTATTCTCTACCGTCACCACCGACGGTCATGGAGCACGAATGAAGCGCCGCGGGTGCCTGCAAGGGCCGGCACTCACGGCACTGGCCGTAGACCTTGGGCTGACAGCATCTCTGGCCCCGGGCCTCGGCAGGCCAAGGAGACACCCCAGGTACCACGTCAAGACAGAAAGGGGAGGGAAGGCTCAGGCCAGGCCCTCGTGCCCTCACGCGTGACCCGTCGCCCATGAGCCTGCCCTGGATTTCACCAGGGGCTCGCCGGTGGCGGGTATGATGCGTGTGGGGAGGGGCCTTCTCTCCCTCCGTTCAGGCTGAAGACGCCGCGCCTCCCGGCGCACCATCCCTCAGTCTGCGGAGGGTGCGTCTGGAGGCGGTACGGCAGCCCATCCTACGCACACCAGGAGGGCCCAAGACCGCGGCTCCGTCCCCCCGCTCACGTAATCCCATATCCGCTGGGCCCGACCCTGATCAGGAAGGGCTTAGGGGCCATTAGGAGCATGCGTAGCGCGGGGTCCCCCTCGCACCTCAGGACGCCACGTCTCTAGACGATGTTAGCCCCCAGGGGCGAAGCACACTCGGAGATCTCGTAAGCGATGTACCTAGTGCTCGGCAGGGGGCCTATAGCCAAGGTCCCATCCCCCCATCATGCGCAGTGTCCCACCTCATGAATGCCACCTTCTGGTGAGTTCATGGCGGGAGCGGACTAGCACGGGGTGGGGCCCTCAAAGCGAAGGGGCGGGCACGTCAGAAGATCTCCGCTCGTGACACTCTCACGTAATAATGAGTGAGGTTGTACATGCCCCGGAGTCCCTGGAGCGTCGCCCTAGGGCCTCGGGGGCTCCCTCCCATGTCCTAGTGGATGCACCATGCTCCGCGCTGGCCGTCGACACTGCCCTCCAATGGCTATGCCCACACCCGCCGGTGGTAGCCCTACGCTCCGCGCTAGGGAGAAAACCGAAGACCGGCTCAGGGGCCGGATGTGGCCCCTCCTTTTTCCATTCGCCTTTGCCTCCTCTGTATATGCTTTTTCAAGCCGATCCCGCGGTTGTGCGACTCATTTTTTTAATAAAGGGGGAGAGTTTTTCGTCCGTGTTTTGCGATTTTCGCTGAGTTTTACTTCACCCAATCCATTTTTCACCTTGCTCGGCTAAGCCGGACTATGTCTGCGACCCCGCCCAATCACTCCTCGCGAGCAGGGGCCGAGGCGTGGGCGCACGTCCTGCCTGGTCCGCAGCCGGACCGCCAATCACTCATGCGCCAACTGCAGGTACTCGCGAGACGCGCCCGAACGGGGTCAGCAGACGCTCCTCTTGGAAACGCAACAAGGGCCCAAGGTCTTAGCCTCAGGGACAAACGTCACAAGGGAGTGCCTAAACCCATTCTTACAGTGCTTAAACCCATTCTTACATCATCAAAAGCTGAAGTCTTGTGACATTCATCTTACCCGGCTCTAGAGCCACAACCAAAAACAAACCTGCAACAGGAGCTGGACTAAGCATCGGCATCTTCGTCAGGACCATCAGCGTCGCCCCCCTCAAGCACCGGCGCATCATCGATGGCTGGAACAAGCTCCGTCACCAACACGTCCATGTGATCGCTCACCCATCCCTCCAAGGGGACAGCGACGGCCTCACACGCAGGCTCCAGCAAGGCCCCGAAGTCCGTACGAGGGTCAAGACGGAACAAGTTACCAAAGATGTGGGAAACCGCACGCCTGAGGACGTCGCAGCTCTGCTCCTCAACAAGCTGCCGAGCCTTCATGACCCCCGCCTTCAAGACGCTCCACCACTCTGGTGAAGAACCCGAGATATCCGGCATCATCATCAACCAGAGGGTCATCGACCCTCGAGTCAAGGAGCTCACCCAGGGCTCGGCCGGCCCTGTGCCGCAAGGCCTCGAACATCTTCGAGCGGGTGTGCTGCATTCCACGAGCTCGCGCGGCCTCCTCGGAGTTCCGGGCCACGATAGTGGAAATGTCTTCCACTTGCTTGTGGAAGCAAGACAGTTCCGCCCTGGCAGCGGCACGAGCCTTCTCCGACGCCCGCTCGTGGTGCTCCGCTGCGGTACAAGCCTCCCTCGACGCCCGTTCACGACGCTCGGCTGCGGTGCGAGCCTTCTCCGACACCTACAGACGGATCTCGACATCCGCCAGTTTGCTCTTGAGAGCAGTGACCTCCTTCTGGAGTTCCTTGCGCTTATCAGCGAAGCGAGTCTCGTGAAGCCTCAGCTTCTCACGGTATTCCTTCCGCAGGCGCTCTACCTCCTTGGCATCCTTCCTCGTGACGTCCTCGCGATCATCAAGGTTGCCCTCGGCTTCGGCTACCTGGCGCTCCATTGTCTCCAGGCGCTCGTGCTCCATGTTCAGCTCCATCGCCTCAAGTGCTATCACTTCCTCTCGCGTCGAGAGGCCCGCTGGGCTGTCATCATCGACCGTGGGTGCGGCAAGGGCAGCCCTTCTTGTATGAACCTGACGCTCGAGCGCGGCGTTCGAGGCTTCGAGCTTGCACTCATGCTCCTCAGCTGCTGCGTGGTGGCGGTCGGCATCTCGAGCCTCTGCCAGGGTGCGGTTGCAAGCCTCCTGAGCCGCGGTGGCGGACGCTTCTGCCTTCTTTAGGGCGGTTTCATGTTGCAACTGGCTTAAGTTAATGGTGGTCCTCAACTGGCGCCAACCCTTCGCCAGAAGCAGACCCTCGGCCTCCACGCGCGTATCCACTTCAGCAACCTCGACCTCGAGGCACTTCAGGGCGTCTGACGCCTCCCGCACAAGATCATGATGAATCACGCTCCTGCGCAGCGCAAGTTCCAGGAGGCGACCGGTCTCGTCCACGATGTCCGCGCTGCCCAAAGGAGGTTCTCCTTCTCCCTCTCCATGAACATGCGCCTCGGGGCTAACCCCAGGAGCACGCGCTGCCTCCGGCACGAGGGGCAAGCGTGGTCCTAATGGGTGGTCAGTCGTCCGGGCCGCCTCAAGAGCTTGCTGATCCATGATGAAGACAAGCCCCAGGGCACGGGACGGGCCCCTGACGCACCAAGAGCTGCCTTGCCCCAGAAGCACTCGGGGGCTGGGAGCATGACCCACGTGATAGGGTCCAGGCGCGGCCCCGAGAACACACGCGAGGCCTTCCGAAGACCCAGCATGGTCCGGAGGAGGGACGTGGGCAGAAGCTTCTGCGAGCCTCGTCGAGCGGCTCGAGAATGAGCCAGAGGAAACCCTGCGGAGCAAGGGGTCAGGAGAACCATATTGGAAAGAACAGGAAGAGCTGAGGAACACGCACCTGCCCGGTACAGTCAGCTTCATCCTCTTCAGAACCCTCGGGGCAGGGCCGTAACTGCCCCTCAACCTCAGCCTCTTGCCTAGCGCCGCGAAGGACGACAGGAGGCCGCTTGAGGCAGATGCACCTAGGCCCGGGGCAGGGCCGCGGCGAACGCTCACGGACGGCGCTCCATTTCCCACTACGACATCCTCCGGACTCGCCTCGACCGAAGACTGTTATGCCTCCCCTTCAGCCACCTCAGGAGCCAGCGGCGCCTCGGTACCTTCCGCCACCTCCATCGACACCGGCGCCCGTGCTTCATCCGCTTCCTCCGAGGGCGGAGTAGACCCTAAACCTGGGGCTCCGCTTGACGCGCCCGCCCCGGAAGGGAAGGTTGGGCTCCTGAGCCCTGGCACCACCACCAAGGGATCGTCATGAGGATCAGAGGCGCCCCCGGCAATAGTCCCCACGCATCGAAGCGGGGCATCTTTTCAGCAAAAGCTCTTCCGGCCATAGTGTCAAATCCCTAGTTTAGCACTTGCATTAGGGCTAGCTAGAGTGTGCATCATGTTTACTTATCAAAGAAACTTGAAATGGGAATGACAGAAACCCCAGCACCCCTCTTCTAACAACTAGGGTTTGATAAAATCTTTTCCAATGTACCCAAAATGCCCTTCAAAAATGTTCATCATTTCTGCCTTGGTCCTAAACCTCTGCCAAAAATGGTGCACAATTTTCTAGGACATCCAAGGTCTCTGGATTAAATCATATGTTATTTGAATTTGGGCATTTAAATGCTATAAAATATTTTAAATGCTCAAACAATCATAAACTATAATGTTCCATACTGTTCATAATATATACAGTGGGCATGACAAGTTTTATGAGTTATAAAAATGTTCTGGCATTTTTATTAATTAAACAAAGTTGCAAAACAAATGAAACAGAAAGAAATAGGAAAAAAGAAAGAGAGAGAAAGCACTTACCTTGGGCCCAGCACTGTTGCAGGCCGGCCCAGCCCACCAGCCCCGTTCTGTCGCCTTCCTCCTCGCGCTAGAAGGCAGCGCGCGTGGCCACCGCGCACCGGCACGCGCCCGGCCACCTCCACCCTGCTTGCCTGCCTCCCCGACGGCCTGGACGTCTCCTGGCGTCGCCACGCAGCTGCCCCGACCCCTCTCGCACTTTCCCCTCATCCCCATCGCCTTCCCCTGGCTCTCTCCCTCTCACCACCGAGCCGCTCGTCGCCGCCGCTCGCCGTTGCCGCACCTAGACCATCCCCCTCGTCCCGTGACCATGTCCAGAAGATTTGCCGCGACGCCCTCTACCTCCTCGCTGAGCCACGGATCGCCGGGAGCCCTGCAATGCCTTCACGCCGTCGTCCCCAACCTCGGATCGCCGGAGCACCTCGCCGTCGATTAAGAAGCTGCAGAGCGTCCACGACCTCTCCGTCGAGCTCGCTAGCACTGTGGTGAGCTCCTACTCCGTATCCATCCTTCCTCTGCGTCGTTTGCGCCGTGTAGCTGCCGCTCCGTTGATCACCGAAACCCACCGCCGCCGTGCTTGCCGCCGGCGATGCTCCGATGACCATTTGGTCACGGACACATGTCCATCTCGCTCGCCGCAGCCCATAGACGAGCCAGGCACCACGCACGCATCGCCTAGGCCATCGTAGCCGCGTCTCCACACACACCCGAACGCCGGCCGCCGCTGTCGAGCTCGTTGCCGTCGTCTCCGGCCACCACAGGCCCGGCGACCACCACCGTTCGACGCGCTTCGGCAAGGGCTCTCCAACGCGCCCAACCGCGGCTCGAACCGAGCCCTGTGGACGTTTTCCGAAGCACGCCGCCGTGTCTGGCCTCGCCGGCGTCACTTCGCCGGCGAGTTTGACTCGTTTGACCGGGGGTTGACCACCCCTGGGTCATTGACGCGTGGGCCACCCCTCCCTTAATTAGCTAGTTTAATTAAATAAATGTTAATTAAATTAGTTAATTAGTTTAGTCACTGACCCGTGGGCCCAGACCCCACTGACAGCTAATTAGTCTTTAGTTTAACACTAATTAACTTTGCTAAATAGCTGTGACACTGACATGCCGGGCCCACATGTCATGTTTGACTTGGACTAGCTCATGTTGACTGACTGACGTCAGCATGATGTCATGCTGACGCAGTAAAGGATTTTCTGGGATTTTTAGATTCAAAAATAATTCAGGAAATTCCAGAAAATACCCAAAACTTCTAAAAATCATATAAAATCAACCGTAGCTCAGATGGAAATAATTTATATATGAAAAATGATCAGAAAAATCCAATCTTTCCAATGGCACTGGTTTCATGCATGTTTGAGCAAGTTAACCTTGTTGTATACTTTAAAACATGATAATGCACTTATTTAAATAATAGCTAAAGTGCCAATTTGAATCTTTGATTCGAATAGGCTCAAACCCTTCTGGTTATAGTTGCATTAGCCCAAAACACATGCATCTTGCCATGTCATGAACATACATCATATTGTTGCATTTGTTTGTTTAATGATTGTATCGCCGGTATTCTCTGTGTTAGGTCCTGCTCCCGAGGATACTGCTGCGTATCCAGTTGAAGAGCAGTACCCGACAACCACTTTGTCAGGCAAGCAATCATTGATCATTCCGATACAAACCCAATCTTCTCGCACCTGCTCTCTTTTACTGCATTAAGGCAACAGCGTGTGAACTGCTACTTGCTGCAGTAGTTGAACCCTATTCCCTTGCATGACCTGTCATTGCCACAGTAAATAGTTGAAACCCACTAGCATGTGTAGGAGTTGATTGAGCCATGGGATGTGTGATCCACCATGCTATTTGTTTATGTTGCCTGCTATGCTTAGAGTTGTGTCTGGTCTGGTTCATCTGGGTGATGGATCAGAGTGAAATGATCATACCGATAAAGAGAAGGAAGTGTGGAATACGCTTGGTAAAGGTATCGATGAAAGGCCATGTAGGAGTACGTGGTGGGTTGTTTCATTGGAACCGTCCATAGGACCCGAGATCTGTATGTGTGGTTCAAGTTCCAGTTACTACCATGCATTGGGCCCGAAACCAATGGACCCTCTCGGCTTATTAATTACCCTCGATCTCTGTCCAGGAGTTGCAACTAGTTTCTGGTGTTTATAGTTTACTGGAGGTCGTGCACAGCGCTGACCCTCGGGGTGGGTTGTGATGCGACAGGTACGTGGCACAGTGTACCGGTTGCCCGTTTGGTGACTCGGGAACCCTGTACACATCGTTTGGGGCCGTGAGCGACACCCCGGCCGGATCTCCCCACGGATGGAACCCAAATAGGCGATAAACCTGGACGAGAGACTTGTGTAGTTAGTCAGGTCGTGGCCGACACCCTCGCTGAGCTTCTGCTTGAAGGTTGCCGAGTACATGTCGAGTAAACGGCGATAAGTGGTGGAAGCGTGTGTGAAGAGGTACACCCCTACAGGGTTATCAATCTATTCGAATAGCCGTTGTTCGCGGTACGGACTACTTGGTTACTCTAACAGTTCATAGACAAGTTGATGGATACTACTAAAAGCCTCAAGATAAGTGTGAGTGCCGTGGATGGCCCTTCCGTAGGATGACGGAAGAGGATCCTCGGTAGTGTATTGTTGTGGTGATTAGAGGACTCGTGTTCGTAATAACATCTTGTAATCTGTTGAGAGTTGTAGTATAGGTTAGCCAAGAGTCAAAGCTGGCTTTCTGCTATGAACTCCACTACCCCCTGTTGATAATGTTGCATGTATGATAGGTTCTGTGGTAAGACTTGCTGAGTACCTTTGTACTCATGTTTGCTTAATAACTGTTGCAGAGGAGAACCCTGCCCCTGCTGATGGGTTCTACAGAGGCGTTGACGTCGACGAGTAGCTTGACACCCAGACGGAGATCTGGAGCTTGTGAAGGGCCTTGTAGATAGTTAGGCTACACCAAGCCTGTTTAATTTTCTAAGTTGTCTGTACTCAGACATGTAGCTTCCGCTTGTGCTTGTATGACTGTATGACTTGAGTGTTGGGTCATGTGACCCCTACCTGTATGGATATGTTATGTATGGCTCTTGGAGCCTCTTAAATAAAGTACTTTGAGTCATAGAGTTCTGTTGTGATGCAATGTTGTATTTGCACATATTGAGCATATTGTGTGTATGGTTGAAATGCTTGGTATGTGTGGGATCCGACACCTAGTTGTTTTCCTTTGGTAGCCTACCTTACAGGGAAATGCCTCCTAGTGATTCCAATGAGCCTTGGTAGCTTGCTACTTCTCGGAACACGTAGGCTGGCCGGCATGTGTCCTTCTTCGTTCCTGTGTCTGTCCCTTAGGGGAAATGTCACGCGTTGTTCCTTTAAGTCCATGTAGCTTGCTACGACTTGGGTTCATACATTGATGACCGACACGTTCGTTGCTGGGTCATGGATGCATGTCTCTGTAATCTAGTGCCACTTTTGGTTTATAACTAGCCATGTCGGCCCGGGTTCTCTGTCATATGGATGCTAGCGACACTGTCATATACGTGTGCCAAAATGCGCAAACGGTCCCGGGCCAGGTAAGGTGGCACCCGTGGGGTTACCGTGCGTGAGGCCGCAAAGTGATATGACGTGTTACAGCTAGATCGGTGTGACTTAGGATCGGGGTCCTGACAGCGTTGGTATCAGAGCTGAACTGCCTGTAGGTTTCTCATGCCAAACTGGTCGATGTTGAGTCTAGAAAAATTCTTAGTTATATGTAGGGGAATTGATTGTGGAAGGGAACGTAAGGCTCTTTTTACTCCTTTACCTTATGCCCTTCTGATCTGAGTCAGTCTATTCTTTCTACGGGGATTTATGACTAGGCCTCTTATCCTTACTAGGTTCACGTGTTACTAATCCGTAGACTCTTAGGATTGTTGGTTTCGAGCCTCAGTTCAGTTTCTATCCTTTTAGTATGATGATTGTTGGACCCGGAACCTTGATATGGAATTGTTGAGTGGCTATGCTATCATTTGTATGATGTCTCAAATCTTTGTTTGAGCATTTACAGTTGTTATGCTGCCCGATTTCTTCCAGAAACACTAATGCCTTTGCATTACTTCGTGTTTCAGATGTCTGGCCGCACCCCTCACCAAGTGGTTCGTTTGACTCGGTGCATTAATGTGCCCAGTCACACGGCCATGCTAGTCCGTGTGCTGACTGAGACCGGTTATCGCTGGTATCCTGAGTACACCGTGGAGGAACAGTACCGGGATTTCAATCAGAGTCAGTATTTCTGCACAGTCCGGATATACCCCTCATATCCCGGAGCTAACGACCCCATCCATTGGTCTTATGGACTCGGGGTTACCATCGAGATGGCAGTACAGGATGCCGCCTATTCGATGATGACCATTCTCCGGGCTAGGCATGCCCTGTTGCTGAACACTGAGTTATGTTACATGCCAGCCTTGCTTCCCGGAGAGGAAGGCTACTACACTGGTCTGTATACTGATGCTGCTCATGAAGAGCCACTGCTTCAGACTACTGTTCAGATGCTGGAGGATAGGGACCGTGAGGTCCGTGCCCTCCGAATGGAGCTGTATAACACTTGAGCCGCCCACTGGACTACTTTGACACGGCTTGCACCTACTGTGCACGCCGGGTATTTGGACATGCGGGATTTGTACCCCGTGCGGACTCGTCTGCCTGATCGCATGGATTGGTGTGACGTTGGGGGTATTACACCTCCACGTGAGCGTAGGTTACCACCAGCATCGGGACCGAGGCCACATCCATGTCCCTATGGTCCACAGCCTTCAAGCACTCGCGAGTTTCAAGATCCGTCTGTTCCACTTCCAGGCTACAGTGGTAATCTTTACGAAGATTACTACGGGAATGTCTGAGTTAGACCGTGGTAGTAGTAGTATTGTAGTAGTTGTATTCCCACAGTCATGCGCGTCTTGTGGAATATGACTTAGTGTTTACTGAGTTTCGGAGGTGTAGTTAAATAATGTATAGGAGCTTGGAATGCCTCTGATGGGATGTGTCGTCTTTCACCGCAGTTGTACTTTAGCCTTGGCTTGTACTAAACTATGTATGGTGTGTATGACCACTGGTGTATATATAGCAGTTTCTATATTACCATGTCGTACGGATGAACATCTCTGCATTCCGTGTCATCCATTACATTCTGCACTTCTATGTCAAATTTCTGCCATCCTTGTCTAAACCGTTGTTTTGTTTTCCTAGGATGGTCAACACTCACAACACTCCTGCTGCTCAGGAGCAGGGTGAGGCTAGTGGGGCTAGAGATGGGAATCTACCCCAGCCACCCTCCTTGGCGGAAGTTATGCTCGAGGCAGAACAGAACAAGAGAGAGACCAACCGTCTTCTGGAACGCATAGAGCAGAACACTAGGTTCCATCAGAGGAATGACGTGGTGTCAATCAATGACTTTATCAAGATGTGCCCACCGAAGTTCCATCACTCCACTGAACCTCTGGATGCGGATGACTGGCTACGTAGTATCACCCATAAGCTACACTCTGCCCGTGTGGCCGAAGCTGACAAGGTTACCTACGCCGCCTATCATCTTGAGGGCCCTGCCAGTCTTTGGTGGGAAAACTTTGAAGCTATGCGTCCTGCTGGCCAAATCACTACTCGGGTTGAGTTCAGTGAGGCATTCCGTGAACATCACATTCCGGAAGGTCTCATGGATCGCAAGCGGGAGGAATTCTGCAACTTCACCCAGGGAAGGTTAACTGTAGATGGCTATAGTCGCGAGTTTGGCAACTTGGCATGCTATGCACCTGAGGAAGTATCCACCGATGCCAAGAAGCGTGCGAGGTTCCGCAAGGGACTCAGCCCTGAACTCTGCCGAGATCTACGTCTGCACGAGTGCACTTCCTTCCAGAAGTTAGTAAACAAGGCTATCAGTGCTGAGACGGGCCAAACCGACTTCGAGGCCACACGCAAGCATACTCGAGACTTTGGTTCCTCATCCGGCTCTGGCTCTCACAAGCGCCGTATGTGCGTTCCTAACACTGCTCTGCCACCCAAGTACACACCGAGGCCATCCTATGAGGCGCCTCGCCCAACTCAACAGTATGCACCTGCTAAGACCTATGGAGGATCACCTTCCAACTTTGCTCCACGCACTAGCACTGTGACCTGCTTCAAGTGTGGAGAACCGGGGAACTACATGCGTGAGTGTCCTCAGAACCAACCAGGAAAACCCGTTGGCCGTGGTAAGACAACCGGCATGGTGAATTATGTCAAGCCAATCCCCACTGCACGTGGTAATGTCAACTATGTCTCTGCCGAGGAAGCTTATGAGGATCCTAACGTCGTCCTTGGTACGCTTCTCGTTAACTGCCATCCGGCATCTGTTCTTTTCGGTACTGGAGCATCCCATTCGTTCATATCTGAGAGCTATGCTCGAATGCACAACATGACTTTTTGTGACATGCCTACTTCCATGGTTATTCAAACTCCTGGATCAAAGTGGCAAACCTCTAGGGTAAGCCATGGAAATGAAATCCTTGTCGATAGACTTGTTTTCCTAGCATCTCTAATCACTCTCAAGTCCTCGGACATAAACATCATCTTGGGTATGGATTGGATGACAACTCATTACGCCAAGATTGACTGCTATACTAGGACCGTTCAACTAACACACCCATCCGGCAAGATAGTCAATGTCTTGACCCGAATGGCTGAGCGTCAGCTCTACTCTCTTAATGCCAGCCCTCTACCCGAACTCGAAGATATCCTGGTAGTCCGTGACTTTCCGGATGTTTTCCCAGAAGAACTGCCAGGAATTCCACCTGACAGAGATGTCGAGTTCGTGATAGATCTTATCCCTAGAACTGTCCCAATCTCTAGGAGACCTTATAAGATGGCACCACTAGAATTAGCTGAGCTTAAGAAACAACTCGATGAGTCCTTGCGAAAAGGTTTCATCTGTCCTAGTTCTTCCCCTTGGGCTTGCCCCGTCCTCTTCGTCAAGAAGAAGGATGGAACGGAGCGGATGGTTGTAGATTACCGACCTGTCAATCTGGTCACCATAAAGAACAAGTATCCGCTTCCCAGGATCAACGACCTGTATGATCAGCTCGCTGGATCCTCAGTCTTCTCTAAGATGGATTTGAGGTTGGGTTACCATCAAATCAAAATCAAGAACGGGGACATTCCTAAAACGGCTTTTGTTACTCGTTATGGCCAATATGAGTACACCGTCATGTCCTTCGGATTAACCAATGCCCCAGCTACTTTTTCCCGGCTAATGAATTCTATTTTCATGGAGTACTTGGATAAATTCGTCGTGGTATACCTCGATGATATACTCATCTATTCCAAGAACAAGGAAGATCATGTCGAGCATTTAAGGCTGGTATTGACGAAACTTCGAGAGCACCGCCTTTATGCCAAATTCTCTAAATGTGAATTTTGGTTGCCAGAAGTAACCTATCTAGGTCATGTGATCTCTGGCAAGGGTATTGCTGTCAATCCCGAGCGAGTTCAAGCCGTCCTTGATTGGACTCCCCCTGAATCGGTCAAGCAAGTTAGGAGTTTTCTTGGCTTAGCGAGCTATTGCCGACGCTTCGTATAGAATTTCTCCAAGGTTGCTAAACCTCTAACTGAACTCCTCAAGAAAGATAAAAAGTTTGAGTGGACCCCACAGTGCGAGTCTAGTTTTCAGGAACTGAAAAGACGCCTGACATCTGCACCTGTACTGGTACCACCAGACTTTTCCAAGGATTTTATAATCTATTGCGACGCCGCGCGACAAGGACTAGGTTGCATACTCATGCAAGATCGTCAAGTGATTGCATACGCATCTCGACAGTTGCGTCCACATGAGGATAACTATCCTACTCATGGTCTAGAGCTTGCAGCTGTAGTCCAAGCACTCAAAACATGGCGACATTACCTCTTTGGTAATCGCTGTGAAATCTTCACTGATCATCAAAGTTTGAAGTATATCTTCACCCAACCGGATCTAAATCTCAGGCAAAGACGTTGGGTCGAGTTGCTCACAGACTACGACTTAGGAATCACTTACACCCCTGGGAAGGCCAATGTCATGGCTGATGCACTAAGTCGTAAGTCTTATTGTAACAACTTGATGTTACAACAGGGACAACCACTTCTCCACGAGGAATTTTGTAAGCTTAACCTTCACATTGTTCCTCGAGGATTCCTTTCCACCTTGGTGGCGGAACCTACCCTTACGGATCAGGTCATCAAAGCACAGAAGGTTGACCCGGGAATTTCCCGTATTAAGAGGAACATCAAGAAAGGAGTTGCGGGATGTTTCTCAATTGATGATCAAGGAATTGTATTCTTTGGCAACCGTTTAGTGGTTCCTAAAGTACGAAACCTGAGACGTTTGAACCTTAAGGAGGCTCATGAATCACCTCTCACAATTCATCCTGGTAGTACCAAGATGTATCAGGACCTACGTCAGAGATTCTGGTGGACTAGGATGAAGAGAGAAATCGCTCAATTCATTGCTAACTGCGACGTTTGTCGTCGAGTCAAAGCAGAGCATCAATGGCCTGCTGGCACCCTTCAACCTTTAGCTATTCCTGAATGGAAATGGGACAAAGTCGGTATGGATTTCATTACCGGGATTCCCAGGACCAGGAAAGGGAATAATGCTATCTTCGTCGTTATCGACCGCCTCTCTAAAGTAGCTCATTTCCTGCCTGTTCGAGAGAGTATTACTGCTAGCCAGCTAGCAGATTTGTATGTCTCTCGGATAGTATCACTTCATGGTGTGCCGTTGGAGATTAACTCGGACCGTGGAAGTCTTTTCACTTCACGATTTTGGGAAAGTTTCCAGAATGCTATGGGAACTCATCTCTCCTTCATTACTGCCTTCCATCGCCAGTCAAGTGGTCAAGTGGAACGAGTCAACCAAATTCTGGAAGACATGCTTCGAGCCTCTGTCATCTCTTTCGGTATGGAATGGGAAAAGTGTCTTCCATTTGCCGAATTCTCTTATAACAATAGTTATCAAGCCAGCTTGGGCAAAGCCCCCTTCGAAGTTCTATATGGACGAAGGTGTCAAACACCTCTTAACTGGTCAGAAACCGGGGAAAGACAATAATTTGGCCCGGATATGATCCAGGAAGCAGAAGAGCAAGTTCGCATCGTTCGTGAGAGATTGAAAACAGCCCAGTCTCGCAGAAGAGCCAATATGATAGTCATCATAAGGCTGTGACTTTTGAAATCGGCGATAAGGCTTACCTTCGGGTTACTCCTCTTAAGGGAACCCATCGCTTCGGTATCAAAGGCAAATTGGCCCCTCGTTACATCGGTCCTTTTCGCATTCTTGCCAAACGAGGAGAAGTTGCCTACCAATTGGAACTACCTCCGCACCTATCCAGAGTTCATGACGTGTTCCACGTTTCTCAACTCAGGTGTTGCTTCTCGGATCCTATCCGCGGAGTGGACCATGAAACGCTTGATCTCCAGGACAATCTCACATATCGAGAATACCCCGTTCGTATTCTTGATCAAACCGAGCGCACCACTCGACGCCACAATATCAAGTTTCTCAAGGTTCAATGGTCACATCATTCCGAGAGTGAAGCTACTTGGGAAAGGGAGGATCGTCTTCGACTTGAGTACCCCACCCTCTTTCCGGAGGAACCCGAATCTCGGGACGCGATTCTTTTAAGTGGGGGTGAGTTGTCACATCCCTAGTTTAGCACTTGCATTAGGGCTAGCTAGAGTGTGCATCATGTTTACTTATCAAAGAAACTTGAAATGGGAATGACAGAAACCCCAGCACCCCTCTTCTAACAACTAGGGTTTGATAAAATCTTTTCCAATGTACCCAAAATGCCCTTCAAAAATGTTCATCATTTCTGCCTTGGTCCTTAACCTCTGCCAAAAATGGTGCACAATTTTCTAGGACATCCAAGGTCTCTGGATTAAATCATATGTTATTTGAATTTGGGCATTTAAATGCTATAAAATATTTTAAATGCTCAAATAATCATAAACTATAATGTTCCATACTGTTCATAATATATACAGTGGGCATGACAAGTTTTATGAGTTATAAAAATGTTCTGGCATTTTTATTAATTAAACAAAGTTGCAAAACAAATGAAACAGAAAGAAATAGGAAAAAAGAAAGAGAGAGAAAGCACTTACCTTGGGCCCAGCACTGTTGCAGGCCGGCCCAGCCCACCAGCCCCGTTCAGTCGCCTTCCTCCTCGCGCCAGAAGTCAGCGCGCGTGGCCACCGCGCGCCGGCACACGCCCGGCCACCTCCACCCTGCTTGCGTGCCTCCCCGACGGCCTGGACGTCTCCTGGCGTCGCCACGCAGCTGCCCCGACCCCTCTCGCACTTTCCCCTCGTCCCCATCGCCTTCCCCTGGCTCTCTCCCTCTCACCACCAAGCCGCTCGTCGCCGCTGCTCACCGTTGCCGCACCTAGACCCTCCCCCTCGTCCTGTGACTGTGTCCAGAAGATTCGCCGCGACGCCCTCTACCTCCTCGTTGAGCCACGGATCGCCGGGAGCCCTGCAACGCCTTCACGCCGTCGTCCCCAACCTCGGATCGCCAGAGCACCTCGCCGTTGATTAAGAAGCTGCAGAGCATCCCCGACCTCTCCGTCGAGCTCGCTAGCACCGCGGTGAGCTCCTACGCTGTATCCCTCCTTCCTCTGCGTCGTTTGCGCCATGTAGCTGCCGCTCCGTTGATCACCGAAACCCACCGCCGCCGTGCTTGTCGCCGGCGATGCTTCGATGACCATTTGGTCACGGACACATGTCCATCTCGCTCGCCGCAGCACGTAGACGAGCTAGGCACCACGCACGCATCGCCTAGGCCACCGTAGTCGCGTCTCCACACACACCCGAACGCCGGCCGACGCTGTCGAGCTCGTTGCCGTCGTCTCCGGCCACCACAAGCCCGGCGACCACCACCGTTCGACGCGCTTCTGCAAGGGCTCTCCAACGCGCCCAACCGCGGCTCGAACCGAGCCCTGTGGACGTTTTCCGAAGCATGCCGCCGTGTCTGGCCTCGCCGGCGTCACTTTGCCGGCGAGTTTGACTCGTTTGACCGGGGGGTTGACCACCCCTGGGTCGCTGACGCGTGGGCCACCCCTCCCCTAATTAGCTAGTTTAATTAAATAAATGTTAATTAAATTAGTTAATTAGTTTAGTCACTGACCCGTGGGCCCAGACCCCACTAACAGCTAATTAGTCTTTAGTTTAACACTAATTAACTTTGCTAAATAGCTGTGACACTGACATGCCGGGCCCACATGTCATGTTTGACTTGGACTAGCTCCTGTTGACTGACTGACGTCAGCATGATGTCATGCTGACGCAGTAAAGGATTTTCTGGGATTTTTAGATTTAAAAATAATTCACGAAATTCCAGAAAATACCCAAAACTTCTAAAAATCATATAAAATCAACCGTAGCTCAGATGGAAATAATTTATATATGAAAAATGATCAGAAAAATCCAATCTTTCCAATGGCACTGGTTTCATTCATGTTTGAGCAAGTTAACCTTGATGTATACTTTAAAACATGATAATGCACTTATTTAAATAATAGCTAAAGTGCCCATTTGAATCTTTGATTCAAATAGGCTCAAACCCTTCTGGTTATAGTTGCATTAGCCCAAAACACATGCATCTTGCCATGTCATGAACATACATCATATTGTTGCATTTGTTTGTTTAATGATTGTATCGTCGGTATTCTCTGTGTTAGGTCCTGCTCCCGAGGATACTACTGCATATCCAGTTGAAGAGCAGTACCCGACAACCACTTTGTCAGGCAAGCAATCATTGATCATTCCGATACAAACCGAATCTTCTCGCTCCTACTCTCTTTTACTGCATTAAGGCAACAACGTGTGAACTGCTACTTGCTGCGGTAGTTGAACCCTATTCCCTTGCATGACCTGTCATTGCCACAATAAATAGTTGAAACCCACTAGCATGTGTAGGAGTTGATTGAGCCATGTGATGTGTGATCCACCATGCTATTTGTTTATGTTGCCTGCTATGCTTAGAGTTGTGTCTGGTATGGTTCATCTGGGTGATGGATCAGAGTGAAATGATCATACCGATAAAGAGAAGGAAGTGTGGAATACGCTTGGTAAAGGTATCGATGAAAGGCCATGTAGGAGTACGTGGTGGGTTGTTTCATTGGAACCGTCCATAGGACCCGAGATCTGTATGTGTGGTTCAAGTTCCAGTTACTACCATGCATTGGGCCCGAAACCAATGGACCCTCTCGGCTTATTAATTACCCTCGATCTCTGTCCAGGAGTTGCAACTAGTTTCTGGTGTTTATAGTTTACTGGAGGTCGTGCACAGCGCTGACCCTCGGGGTGGGTTGTGATGCGACAGGTACGTGGCACGGTGTACCGGTTGCCCGTTTGGTGACTCCGGAACCCTGTACACATCGTTTGGGGCCGTGAGCGACACCCAGGCCGGATCTCCCCACGGATGGAACCCAAATAGGAGATAAACCTGGATGAGAGACTTGTGTAGTTAGTCAGGTCGTGGCCGACACCCTCGCTGGGCTTCCGCTTGAAGGTTGCCGAGTACATGTCGAGTAAACGGCGATAAGTGGTGGAAGCGTGTGTGAGGAGGTACACCCCTGCAGGGTTATCAATCTATTCGAATAGCCGTTGTTCGCGGTACGGACTACTTGGTTACTCTTATAGTTCATAGACAAGTTGATGGATACTACTAAAAGCCTCAAGATAAGTGTGAGTGCCGTGGATGGCCCTTCCGTAGGTTGACGGAAGAGGATCCTCGGTAGTGTATTGTTGTGGTGATTAGAGGACTCGTGTTCGTAATAACATTTTGCAATCTGTTGAGAGTTGTAGTATAGGTTAGCCAAGAGTCAAAGCTGGCTTTTTGCTATGAACTCCACTACCCCCTGTTGATAATGTTGCATGTATGATAGGTTCTATGGTAAGACTTGCTGAGTACCTTTGTACTCATGTTTGCTTAATAACTGTTGCAGAGGAGAACCCTGCCCCTGCTGATAGGTTCTACATAGACGTTGACGTCGACGAGTAGCTTGACACCCAGACGGAGATCTAGAGCTTGTGAAGGGCCTTGTAGATAGTCAGGCTACACCAAGCCTGTTTTATTTTCTAAGTTGTCTGTACTCAGACATGTAGCTTCCGCTTGTGCTTGTATGACTGTATGACTTGAGTGTTGGGTCATGTGACCCCTACCTGTATGGATATGTTACGTATGGCTCTTGGAGCCTCTTAAATAAAGTACTTTGAGTCATAGAGTTCTGTTGTGATGCAATGTTGTATTTGCACATATTGAGCATATTGTGTGTATGGTTGAAATGCTTGGTATGTGTGGGATCCGACACCTAGTTGTTTTCCTTTGGTAGCCTACCTTACAGGGAAATGCCTCCTAGTGATTCCAATGAGCCTTGGTAGCTTGCTACTGCTCGGAACACGTAGGCTGGCCGGCATGTGTCCTTCTTCGTTCCTGTGTCTGTCCCTTAGGGGAAATGTCACGCGTTGTTCCTTTAAGTCCATGTAGCTTGCTACGACTTGGGTTCATACGTTGATGACCGACACGTTTGTTGCTGGGTCATGGATGCCTGTCTCTGTAATCTAGTGCCACTTTTGGTTTATAACTGGCCATGTCGGCCCGGGTTCTCTGTCATATGGATGCTAGCGAGACTGTCATATACGTGTGCCAAAATGCGCAAACGGTCCCGGGCTAGGTAAGGTGGCACCCGTGGGGTTACCGTGCGTGAGGCCGCAAAGTGATATGACGTGTTACAGCTAGATCGGTGTGACTTAGGATCGGGGTCCTGACACACAGGAGCCAAGTACAAGGGAGTCGCAGCGACAGGGCATGCCTCGGGCACTCCGCCGACGAGTAGCCGCAGCAACCCCTGGAGCGTCTCGGGGGGAGCTGCTTCCGCTAAAGATGCGCACGATTATCAAGACCGGAGAGATCCCACATTGGGCGAGAGTGGCGCTGAAGTGGGGTGACATGGAGGACAAGGAAGTCCCTCACCACCATCGCCAGAGTCAATCCGTTCCTCCTCAGGCTGGCCAGCCGACGCATAACTGACTCCGCCCGCGGATCCGATAGGGCCTCGTGCTCCCCGCCCGAGTTCGGCACCGCCGGCGCATCGGGAAGGTGGAACTGGGGGTTGTATGCAACAGCATCAACGTACACCCACTGTCGGAGAAACCCTGCCGTGGTCGGGTGGAGCGAGAAGTCGATTCCGGAGGCAGCAGTCGCCTCCACCACGCGCAGCGACACACACCCCGAGCGCTGCCCCCTGTCGACCAGGGAGAGGGCAAAGAAGTGGCGAAGCAGGGCCACGGACGGGGAAACGCCGATGAAAGCTTCGCATAGAAACATGAAGCCGGAGATGAGGATGATGGACCCAGGGTCCAGGTGCAGCGCCCGAATCCGGTAATGCGTGAGCACCGCATAGAAGAAGGTGGAAAAAGGGGATGGAGACCCCCAAAGATGGCGTGGAGGTGGAGCTGGATGTCATTGGCGCCTAGCTCCGCCGTCGGCCAGGAGGCAAGCCAGGCCCGGGTTGTCCCCCACTCGTTAGATGCATTGGCCAAGGCACGACGTACCTTGTCCAGACCCTCCTGATTCACCACGAGGGAGCGACCCAGCGCCGGCTCGAGCACCGGCGGCGGCGTGGCAGACTCGCCGTCTCCCTCTTCTTCGCCCTGCGCGGCATGGCGGCAAGGAAGGAGGGGGCAGAGAAGGCAAGGAAAGGGAGGAAGTGATTGAAGGGCAAGAAAGCAGGGGCGGCAACAGGAAGTCCGCCTATCGGTTGTGCGATTGCAAAATGCACGACTGCCAAGACTGCGTGGGAAGCGGAGTCGCCCACGTCCCATCCAACCGTCGCACGCCAGCCTGGCCCACAGCCTTTTGGGGCCCGCGGCGCTTCGTCCTCGACTAAGGCTTCGCCTCGAAGCCAACTCAGCGCGCGCCTTGGGCCCGGGGGCTACTATCGGCGTCCTGGGAACCAGGGTACCCAGACTTGCCTGTCTGCGGGCCGCGACGCGCTCCAATCATGGCCAGGTACGACCCAGCTGATCGACCAGCTGCCCAAGACCCTCGTGAGGGGGCTAGACCTCGCGAGGAGAATGACACCAAGACCCCCTCAGGAGCGGCCTCGACTAGGTAGCTCCGAAGGGGCGGAGAATCCAAGGCCAAGCCTGCCACAGGAGGAGGCAGTGATGCAAGCAGTGACGCACCGCGCCAGCGGGTGCCAGTGCCCGCCAGCGGCGCCCAGTTGCCATTTTGGTGCAAAGGAGACAGCGCAGGCGCAGGTTCATGAGGAGCGGGACAAAGGTTTCCCCTTCGGTGCAACAAGACCGAAGACCGCAAGGACGACAGGGAGGATGTCACCACCGAGCCCACTACCGCGTCATCGCCTGATCCTTTTGCAGGCGAAGACTGCTTTTGTCAGCATAGGAACGTCCTTGTGTTCCCTCTCAAATGGCCATTGTGGGATCCCTTCCCTCCTAAACATTTCGGGGGAAGAGGACCCTGGCCGCCTATATAAGTAGCTAGGATCCCCACTATGATGGAGAGCCCAATCGGATCCAGAAACCCTGCCTTCGCATAAGGGAGCAAGAAATCTTGCCTCCTGACCCTCTTGAGCTCTCTTCCTGAGCTCAGGAACCACTGTACTCATCCATATTCCAGCCCTCCTGAGGCCAATCCACCAAAGCAGGAAGTAGGGTTTTACACCGCAAGGTGGCCCGAACCTGGGTAAACTCTTGTGTGCTTTACTTGTTGTTTCCTTGAATCTCTTCACTGGACGAGGGCGAGACACTAGGTAGACGCGAGTGGGAGAGATCTTCGTTCACGCCCCTGTGTTCGAACTTCTTGGGTTTGCGGAGCCCATAATCCGACAGCTCTGGAGGAAGCCAGGCAGGCAGATTGCCATCGTGAGGCTGCCGAGGAGCACCAACGGAAGCTTTCGGCCCTGAACGACTCCCTTGAGCAATAGGTCGAAGCACGCACGACAGCCCTGGCATCAATGAGGGGGGCGCCTTCTGACAAGAGGGAGGTCCAGAAGTGCGAGGAGGCGTTGATGCTGGAAGCCTTGGAGCGCAGCCTCAAGCAGGAGTGGCTGGAGACGAGGGAGCGCCATGTGACCCTGGCTGAGGATTCCATCTCTACTCGCGAGGCCGAGGTTCATTAGGAGATCGACCGGAGGGTGGCGAAGGCCTGCACAGATCTTGCAATGAGTATGGCCTAAAGTTGAAACTCCTGCAGGCAGAAGCTGATGGGAGAACTGCAGCCCTCAGGACGAGGCTGGATGAGGCAGAGCAGCGCGAGAGGGCCGCCACGACGGCCCAGTCCTCTGCTCAGGCCGAGCTGGTGTCCGTGCAGGATGACCTGGCACTGCTCCAGCGGCAAGTTGATGAAGCCGCGGTTCTTGCGCAGCAGAACAGAGACGAGGCTTGCATTCGACAGTTGTTGCAGCACGAGCATGCCCCCATGCTCCGCGCTCTCTGTGTGAAGGCTAGCCGGGCACCGGGGGCCATCTGCAAGGAGAGCGTCCCTCACCCCCACGTGGAGGATTATGCTGGCCACCTTGGCTTTTTCACCGAAGTTGTGACGCGCGTGGAGAGCTAGGCCGCGAGGGCTCGCGATATCATCAAGGAGAAGAGTCGGGGCCTCCTTGGGCGCGCGTTCTCACACGTCTTCAGCCATCTTTAGAACCTCAAACCTCAATTTGATTTTGACTCCTTCATAGCCCCTGTGCCAATGGTCGTCCGGGAGAATCTGGCGCACTGGGTGGATGACCACGTGGATGCCTTGGTCAGAGCGCTCGCCACTCAAGACAATGAGGCGGTGGTCGCGGCGGAAGAAGACGACGTGGTCGGCGATGGTGAAGGCGACGCCAGTGATAGCGCTAGCAGTGCGTATGAGAGCGACTAGAGCGCCACTGTGAGCTGCATGTCCAGTTGAGCCCGCGCTCGTCCGCTGGAACCTGCATACAAGGACTTGGACACTGCCCCGCAGGGTGTGAGAGTATTTTGGAGGGGGGTGCCACCCATCCCCCCCCTTTTTCGTATGTAAATTAATATTCTTCCTTTAAGCTAGATTTGGAAACTTGCCTTCTAGGCCCATGAGTTCCTGAGCGGGGTTGCGGCTGAGACTCATCTTGATCCCAGCAGGCTTGAGTGCGTCCTGAGGTGGCTGGTGCGTCTTCCTCCCGAGGGGGGCCTTTTGGTGGCCCATCGGATTTTAGATTTCCTGAGGGGCCGGTCGATTTGCCCGAGGGGGCTTCGCGAGAAGCGGATGCCAGGTCAAGGCAGGGTGCGTGTGCGGCAACACCGTGGCAATGGTACTCTTAATCCTGGGGCGCTCGCCGCTGGCGAGCTCGCCGAGTGGGGATGCCGTGCCTGTAATACACCCAGTTACCCCTGCGAGCCGCTCGCTAGGTGGCGGACATGAGCCCCGAAACAAAGCACGCAACCAAAACGCAAGAAATCAACACGAATCACGAGAAGACCCCCCCCCCCAAGCTTGATAGAAAAATAGACTCCAAGTCCAATTCAAAAAGCGCAGCGAATCGAGTTACAGAAAAGAGGGCGAAAGCAAATGGCCGTGTCCGGCACTTAGCTAGTCTTCTTGTCTTCCACCAGCGCGAAGCTAAGTGCATTCACTGGTTGTGAGCATAGTCATTAGGGGGACAGTGTCGATGTCCGGCGCGGAGCATGGTGGTTCCACTAGGATGTGAGTCGGAGCCCCGAGGCCTGAGGGCGGCTCTCGGAAGACTCCGGGCCGTGTACAGCCCCACTCATTATTACGTGAGAGTGTCACGGGCGGAGACCTTCACAGGCATGAGCCTTGCTTCATATCGCCAGGCGAGGGCCCCGCCCTGCGCCGCTCCCGACCACCGTTGGCGCGTCCGGAAACCAGGACGAGACCAAGGGGCAAGGAGGACGCTAGCGACGCCCTCGGCGACCATGGGTCCTCTGCCGGGGGGAAGGGCCCTCCGGTGCCTCCCCCGGCAGAGGACCTATCGCCGTGTTGTGCCTTGCTCCATGCGACGTGAGGAAGGCTCTGGCTCCTGGATCCCCCCGCGCAGCCCCCAGTGCGCCACTCCCACCGGGAGCGGAGCTGCCGCTCCGGGGTCTCCGACTGCCGCCGCAGGCTGGTTCTCCTGTAGCCCATGGTTAGTATACGCCTGCTCTCGAGTTACTGGCGGTACCCTGCCTTCGTCGTCGTTGAAGGGGTCGGTGAAGCCTTCGGGCCACTCGGGGGGCGCCTCCGCCTCGTGCGTACCACCATCCCATCCAGGCCCAGGAAATGACCCAAGGCTTTCCCCCGGTGCGCACTCTAGGATCACCATGTGAGGGACGTAGGCCTCCGTGGTAGCTCGACCTGAACCATCACCTGGGTGCCTCGCGCCTTGAGCCACTAACCGTGGCCCCTGGCCATGGTAGCAGCTGGGTGACATCCCCGCGTGTCCTCATGGCAGACTGCCTGCTGCCGCCGCTCCTGGCGACGGCGATGCCAAGGCTGGGGTCGGATGTGCCAGCGTCCTTGTTGGTGCCTTCTGACCCCCTAGCGCTCCGGGGGACGCATGTGCTTGCCGTCTCATTGCGCACTCTTACGCCACCAGCTGAGGCATGAGCATAGTGCAGAAAGGCGGCGTACCTCTACAAGCCGCATCCAGTAGTTCAGTGACGCACTCCAGCGGCACATGGCGGCTGCCCTCAGCTAGCCTGCATCGTAGCAACTCTCAGGCCACGATGAGCGCGGCCCGCGTGTTCGCCCGTTCCCACCTGGTGTATGTCGTCGTCGCTGCAGTGTAGTTCAACGAGCGCGCGCGCCATGGAGTGAGAGCGGGAGGCGCCTGTCCATGCCGCCCGTGTCCAGCGGTGCTGCCTGGCATGCGGGCCGCCGGGAGTGCGGAGTTGAGGTGTTCCTGGGCTATCGGGGCTGCTTGGACGTGCCAGGCAGCCCAGCGGTCGGCTTGAGTCCTCGCGTCGTCGTCCATCAAGATCACTGGGCGGCGGTGAGTTGAGATGGAAGAGAGGCTCAAGCGCACCCCTACCTGGCGCGCCAGATGTCAGATTTCGGGTTCCGCAAACCCTTGAGAGGTTCGAACTCTGGCGTGCGCACGAAGAACACACTCTCCCCATCGCGCTCTCCCTACGATTCCATGGCCTTGCTCGATGAACTCAAAGAACAAGGGACACAGATGATTATACTAGTTCGGGCCACCCTGTGGTGTAATACCCTACTCCAGTGTGTGTGGTGGATTGCCATGTATGGCTGAGGATGAACTAGTACAAGGGATGAACAACCTCCGGAGGAGAGGTGTTCTAGGGCTCGGATGAGCTTTTGGTATGGACGGGGTGGAATGAATCTGATCCCCTCTATGCTGGTGGCTAGGTCCTATTTATAGTAGCCTTGGCCTCTTCCCAAATATCGGCGGGAAGAGATCCCATAATGACCAAATTTTCAGGAGAACAGCTAGTACAAGTTATCCTGACAAAAGTAGTCTTCGCCTGCCAAAGGCTCTGGTGGTGACACCGTGCCGGGCTCCACGATGACCTCCGTTATGGAGCCCTGACGGTCCTTGCTCTTGTTGCACCGATATGGAAACCTTTTCCCGATCCCTTGGGACTTCACGATGATCTCCGTTAACACTATCATAACCGGAGGTTTACCCCAGGAGTTGGCAGATGACCTCAAAGATTTACAGTTGGAGATAGTCCCCGAAGGTTGTGTTGCCACATTGGAGATTCTGTCCACTTTGTTGGGCAACATTCAAGAAGCCCAGAATACGGACGAAGGAATTGTAGAAATAAAAGTCCGAATGAGCAAAGGAAAGGCAAAAGGATTTTGTGAGGATGAACATGGAACGCTGTGGTTTGAAGAACATATTTATTTTCCTAATGATCCAGAGATCAGGAAGTTGATTCTTCAGGATGCTCATGATTTGCCTTACTCGATACACCCAGGCAACACTAAGATGTACTTGGACTTGAAACAGAATTTCTCGTGAACAGGAATGAAGAAGGACATTGCCGAGTATGTAGCAGTATGTGCCGTCTGTCAGAGAGTTAAGGCAGAACATCGGAAACGAGCAGGGTTACTACAGCCGTTACCCATACCAGATTGGAAGTGGGATAAGCTTGAAATGGATTTTGTCACAGGACTACCCAGGACACGTTCAGGGTACGATTCTATCTGGGTTATAGTTGATCGCTTGATGAAGGTATCTCACTTTATCCCCGTGAAGACCACTTACACGAGTGCTAAGTTGGCCAAGATATACATGACCAGGATCATATGTCTGCATGGAGTTTCGAGGACCATTGTATCAGATAGAGGAACACATTTTACTTCAAAGTTTTGGAAGCAGTTGCACGAGACTTTGGGTACGAGGCCAGAGTTCAGTACAGCCTTTCATCCACAAACAGATGGACAGACCGAGGGTGTCAATCAGATTCTGGAGGACATGTTGAGAGCTTGTGCGCTAGATTATGGATCTAGTTGGGATGATAATTTGCCTTACGCAGAGTTCTCTTACAACAACAGTTGTCAGACTAGTCTACATATGGCCCTTTTCGAGGCTTTGTAGGGAAGGAGGTGCAGGACACCGTTGATGTGGGATGAAGTCGGAGACCGCAAGTTATTTGGACCCGGTTTAATCAAAGATTCAGAGGAGAAGATCAAGTTGATCCGTGACAGGCTGAACATAGCTCAGTCTCGACAAAAGAGTTATGCAGATATGAAACACAAGGAGGTGACCTACGAAGTTGGAGATAGAGCATACCTTCATTTGTCCCCATGTCGAGTAGTTTAGCGTTTTGGAGTTAAGGGCAAACTGGCACCACGATTTGTGGGACCGTACAGAGTTTTGAAGCGTAGAGGAGAAGTAGCTTATCAGCTATAATTGCTCGAAACTTTGTCCGGAGTTCATGATGTGTTTCACATATCTTAGTTGAAGAAATGTCACGTAGAGATGGCTGAGATTCCGCTACGAGACACAGTGCCCCTAGAAGCAATTCAGCTACAAAGTGATCTGACTTATGAGGAGAAGCCTGTCAAGATTCTCGAGTATGCCGACAGAGTTACCCGCAGCAAGGTCATCAAGATATGCAAAGTTTAGTCGAGTCACCATACAAAGGATGAAGCCACCTGGGAACAAGAGGAAGACCTTCGACAAGACCTTCCACACCTATTTTCTAGCCAACCCGAATCTCAATGGCGAGATTCATCTTAAGGGGGTAGGTTTGTAACATCCCAATTTTAAATTTGGATGTTATCATAGATCATTCATATGCATTCATCATTTGAGCATTTCGAATTTGATTTTTATTTGAAAATTGATCCAAAGAATTTAAGCAACTCAAGGACCCAAGTGAGAGAGTTGGAAGTTTTCCAAAGAGAACCCACAATTTTTATTATTTCCAAGTGCGGTTGGATCAAATATTATTTTTACCAATTTTCATTTTCAATATTTTTAAAATAAATAGATGAGATAATATGACTTCTTCAAAACAGAATAAAAATGTTGGAATTTGAATTTTGAGTAAAGATATATTTATTGGATTTTTATTGGCAAAAATATTTCTTTTTAGTATTTTAATTAGTACTAAAAAGTTTATTTATTTTTAGGCATTTAGGCCCAGAAAAATGTTCACCAGGTCAATAATAAGACCCTAAGTACGTGTGAATTGTTCTGTGATTTTTAGAAATATTTTTATTGTCTTTTTCTATTTTTCTGTATTTTCAGAAAAAGTTTGGAACAGACCGACTGGGCCGAAGCCCAGCCGGCCGGCCCACTCCCGCGCGCCACCGCCTTCCCCGGCGTATCCGGTCGGGACATCGCCGGAGTGCTGCTCCCGCACGGCGCCCGGCCGCCCCCTCCGCCAAGCCATGCCCCAGCCCCGAGCTTTATAAGCTGAGCCTCGGCCGCCCCTCGTCCACACCGCCGCCGGTCGCCAGCCCCGCCGCCTCGCGTTGACCCCGCCACCGGAGCCTCGCCTCCGCCCCGCTAACCCGCCGACCCGCCGGAGCCCCGGGACCCGAACCCAACCCGATCCTCCGCCCGACCCGTTTAGGTAAAATAACAGCCCGTTTTTGTAGCCATAGTGTTCTTCGCGACCCCAACTTTGATTTTAGAACGGTGATCGGTCTTGTCAATTCCCGTGAGGCTACGACAGAAGCCGTGGAGGGCCATGTGGCCGCACTGCTTGAGAGGTTCGCCTACAACGGCGGCGCGGTCCCGCCGAGGCCAAAGTCGGTGACAACAATGGCGGCGACGACCCTTCTTCCTGAAGCTTCTTCGTTATCCTGCAATAGACCAATCATGCCTCATGGAGGCATAAGACTTTGTTTAAATTTGGGATACATTGTATCCTTGTAATGACTGTTTGAAGTTCGTAGTTTCCTTCCTACACTTGATTTCCTTTTTGCATGCCTTTGCGCTCTGCGTCGACACGACCCAGCCCCACACATACCTCGACAATCGTTGGAATGTCAGGTCACGATGCCTAGACATAACCAAGGGGCGAGGGGCTACGGGCCTAGTGAGGCTACTAAGTCGTGATGCTCAGGAGTCCCCCTTGACGCGCAAGCGGCTCGCATAAGGAAATATGGGCGACAAATAGGTTAACCTCCTGTCCTCTCTACCTTTCCCTCATCGGCCTAACCTAGGGTTTGCGCGTGGAAGACAAACACCAAGGGCCTTGGTGGGGTGACGTGCGTGAAAGCAGGCCCGCGAGCTAGAGTCTGGCTCCTTAGGTTTTTCAGCGCTGCTGGGATTGACCCAAGCATAGGCGCCATGTCCAACCCCCGCTCGCATAATGCTAAGGGAAAAGCCATAAGAGGTGTCACTGAATAGCCAGGCGGCCATCCTGAGGCTATCGCTACCCGTCGTGCTCCCTTAGTCGTTTATGCACCAGTGCAGAGCATGGGGCTTCCACTGGGCATGGGCATGGTCGGATTGCGACTGTATCCGCCAGTGCTAAGCATAGGGCTTCCATTGGACGAGGGCATGATCACGTTACGACTGCATCTGCGAGCGCTGAGCATGGGGCATCCACTGGGCGTGGGCACGGTCGGGTTGCGATTGTATGCGCCAGCGCTGAGCATGGGGCTTCCACTTGGCATGGGCATGGTCGAGTTGCAACCTTATCCGCCAGCGCTAAGCATGGGGCTTCCACTAGGTGTGGGCAGGAGCTCTGTATTAGAGTCTTTGAGCATTTACAGCCTTGCTTTGTTCGTATGCATGGCTGGCACGGTAGAACTTTGAGGACGTGTTTTCGGACATTCATGATCCTACCTCAGGTGGGTTGCACGTCATTTTCTGACGGAGTATTCTCGCGGGGGTCAGCGAGTCGACAAATGCCACGGGGTGGCTTCTGGTGAGGGCAAAACTGTCGTGGAAGATCTGGGACGAGTACGCAAATAGCACACGGGGGTTTACCCACGTTTGGGGCTCTCCGGAGAGATAATACCCCTACTCCTGCATGTCTGAATATATGTGTGGAGTGTACATCGAGCAGTACAAAGTGCTCCTGGAGCTGTATCTGAGATCAGTGCCAAGGGCGTCTGTCTTTGTATATGTCTCATATGTGTGTATGAGCTAGCTAGCAGGTGGGAATGAAGTGCTCCCAGGGAACATGGTGGCCGACCAAGTGTGTGTGGCGTGAGAATGTATGCATGTGTGAGGGAGTTCTCCTGGATAGATGGATGGGTGCCCATATATATAGGCATGTCTAGCTTGGGGTAGCTTACTTCCTAAGCTAGGTACTGGCATGGGGGCAGGTGGGCATGGGTCACCATGCCCATGAATGTGTGTGTGTGTGTGTGTGTGTGTGGTGGGCATGCCAGCTTGTCCATGGTGCACTTTATAAAATGGTGCACAGGGACAAGTATACTGCAGATGATGTCGCAACTACTATTCGTCAACCGTACATATAACATCCCAATTTTCAATTTGGATGTTATCATAGATCATTCATATGCATTCATCATTTGAGCATTTTGAATTTGATTTTAATTTGAAAATTGATCCAAACACTTTAAGCAACTCAAGGACCCAAGTGAGAGAGTTGGAAGTTTTCCAAAGAGAACCCACAATTTTTATTATTTCCAAGTGGGGTAGGATCAAATATTATTTTTTACCTATTTTCATTTTCAATATTTTTAAAATAATGAGAGGAGATAATATGACTTATTTGAAATAGAATAAAAAAGTTGGAATTTGAATTTTGAGTAAAAATATATCTGTTGGATTTTTATTTGCAAAAATATTTATTTTTTAGTATTTTAATTAGTAATAAAAATTTTATTTTATTTGTAGGCATTTAGGCTGAAAAAAATGTCCACCACGTCAATAATAAGTCCCTAAGTACGTGTGAATTTTCCTGTGATTTTTAAAATTATTTTTATTGTCTTTTTCTACTTTCTATATTTTTAGAAAATGTTTAATTATTTTTTTAAGTTTGGACCAGACCGACTGGTCTGAAGCCCAGCCAGTCGACCCACTCCCGTGCGCCACCGCCTTCCTCGGCGTGTCCGACCTGGACACCTCCGGAGTACGGCTCCCGCACGGTGCCCGGCCGCCCCCTCCTCCAAGCCACGCCCTGGCCCGGGGCTTTATAAGTCGAGCCTCGGTCGCCCCTCGTCCACACTGCCACCGCTCGCCAACCCCGACGCCTCGCGCCGACCCCGCCGCCGGAGCCTCGCCGCCGCCGCCCCGCTAACCCGCTGAACCGCCGGAGCCCCGGGACCGGATCCGCCGCCCGACCCGTTTAGGTAAAAAACAACCCGGTTTTTTTCTTTCCGTTTTTTTAAACCCTATATCTATTTTTTTAGGTTTTATTAAACAGCAAACGTCCGATGTTTAGATCAGAAAAACGAACAATCGCTATTTAGTATTTTCTTTTTCTGTTTATTTTCGCCAGGGACCTATCCGCGATTAAAGTTCTTACACATCAGCCCCTAGTTTTCAAATGAGTACTACTTTTTACTCGTTAGTGGGATTAGATGAAACCAACGCCAAACTCTTCTTTTTGATCTCATCTTTCCTGTAATACAACTCAAATATGTTTTTGAAAGTTTTAAAATTTGAATTCAAATAGATTTGTAGTTGAATTTCTTTTGATCATAACTTGAGTTTCGTAACTCCGTTTGAGTTGATTCTTTTTGCAAATCGGAGCTCTTGACCTAAAATTTGTGATAAGGCCAAATTAACTTAATTTTGGTACTATTAGAAATTGGTTCCTGTTGCAAGAGTTATTCGTTTGTTTTCGAGACTTTTCGAGATCTGTTCTTTGATTCTGTTGCATGATTGCTTATGTATGCTATTGTTTGATTGCGATAGAATTTTCGAAGTGCGAAGTGTGCTACTACGAGCCACTAGGTTTCATTGATCGTCAGCAAGGTAAGTTCATACTTTGATCATACTTTACAATACCTAGTTTTTATTGCATTAGTTCTACCCTCAAAGATTGCATGAGTAGGACTTGGTTACATGTGGTATTGCTATGTAGTTCATGAGGTAGGAACCAAATGACTTGTGATCAACCCAGGGAATATACGCTTTGTTACTTATTTCTTAGCCATGCTCTTAGAAGTGGATTGGTATGTGAGACTTCATGGAAGTTGTGAGTGTAATAACAACTAAGGGAAAGTTTAAGGTGGCAACTTTAATACACAACTGGGTGGATTGGTTGCAGGGCACCTGGAGAATCCAGTGCTGTCCTAGGATATCCCGGAGGAACCGTGTGATCATCCTATGGAATGCCACCTAGGCTCAAAGGGATCATATATCATTCATGCCTAGAAACTTCTGTGTGCAGCCACAAGCCATTATGGGCTCTAACATACTTGAGTATGTTGTGTGAGCTCTCTTTCAGTGGTGGACTAGTAGATGTAGGCGAAAGTAGGTGTACTGGTCTACCCAGAGTAAAGAGTAAATGCTTCAGAAAGACTATGTCTCGGTCATCCGGTTCTCAAACATCAAGTAGTGCGAGGAATTCTACGAAGGAGAACGAGTCTTGTGGGGAAAAGTGCGCATACCTCTGCAGAGTGTACAAAATATTCATGAGTAGCCGTGTCCCCAGTTATGGACATCCTGAGTATCCTGGTATTTGAATTATGGACTGATCTCAACACTCTATTTAATTAACTTGTTGGGTAATTAATGACATTGTTTATTTGGGATTGAGATGGAGGAACCACTCTTAATATTGCTTAACTAAACTGAGTAGTAAGTAAAATTTATTCCTTTGTTGTAGGGGAAAATTAGCTTTATGAAAAATTAACCTTACAGCCTCCACCAGCCAAATATGCATATAGTCGTAGATACTTGTTCATCATTACTTGTTACAGTGTGTTCTTGCCAGCATTTTCAATCTGCTGTACACGGCCGCAACGTATCATGTTGCAGAGTTTTCCGACGAAGAATAAGGTGCGATTAGGTCGTTGTCATGCACTCAATGTTTGTCGTGGAGTTGGATGGACTCAACTTATCTTTGATGCTTCCGTAGTTCGTATTAGTTTATTATGGTTAGATGGCCTTCAGCCATACTTTTGTAATAAGACTCTTTATGAGGATTTCTTCGATGTACTAAAGTGTGATTGAAACTCTGTTATAAATCCTCGAAGTACTGTGTGTGTCAGCATATTGATCCAGGGATGACATTGAGCACAGAGACTTCGGTCCATTGGGATCGAGGTCACTACAAAGATGGTATTAGAGCACACGTTGACTGTAGGACGCGGCCACTTGGATAAGCCACATGATGCTCTTCTCTACTCATTCTAATCCTTCTCTATTTCTATTCTATAGATGTCAGACCCGGGGAACAAATTTACCTAGCCTGATGATGACACCCCTTTTGGAAGACACTTGAAGGAAGTCACGGGGTACCTACAAATTGGAATACCAAGTATCACTAGAAATTTCTATGCAACATTGCCGGAAGAGGAGTGCTGGAAGGTCAAAGTTAGTGTTCCTGGGAGAACTATTGCACTAGTCACGGAACCTCTTGAGCTTGCCTTTGATGCACCTACTGGGAGCTTGGGAAAGAGTATGGCAGCACACATAACTTTTGGACGCATATGTGAAGTCTACAACAAGGATCTCGAAGACACCATCTACCAGATTTGTGGACGCCGAGATGAGCAATGGGAAATGATTCGCACCAGGAACGACAAGTCCATTGCAGCATTCATACGGGAGATGGACCAACATATTCGACGCTACCAGAATCAAATGTGCACGCTCATGCTGAAGACCAAGATGGTGATGACACAGAACGTGGAGCTAGAAGAGGAACTCAAGACAATATGTGATGGATATGAAGAGGAAATTGTTTTACTCTTAGAGCAGAATGAAGCACTAAAGAAGAAGGTTGGAGCACCCGTGGTGTAATTAGAACCAGATGGGCATTCATTCGGAGAACTACATACTGATAGACGACATCGACAGCGATGAAAGTGAATATGAAGACAAAGCTGGAGCAGATATTATGGAGTCTTGTTCCGATGATAGTTATCAGATGACCACCCTGTAATCATTAGTTCTCCCAAGTAGTTAGAATCGTTCGCTAGCTTTGTATTAGGGTCTTTTGTGTGATCTTGTTTGAATTGACTGATATGATATGAAATTGTTTGTCTCATGTGCATATGGGTAGTGAATTCCCCTAGACCTCATTCTATTCTTATTCTCATCCCTCTAACCCATTAGATGCCTCCAAGACATGAGCCCGGATTCCAGTTCCCACTTGAGCTCAGTCAGTTGATCCAGCAGTAGAACACCTTGATGCAACTACTTGTTCAGAACCAAGGCAACAACAACAACAACCCACCTCCTCCTGCCCATGACAACCTGACCCGGTTCCTAAGGTTAAATCCGCTGGTGTTCTCTAGTAGCACCAAGCCGATTGTTGCAGATGACTGGCTCCGCAAAATGGGAAGAGAGCTAGCAACTGCAGGCTACACAGATATAGAGAGAGTGCGCTTTGATGCACATCAGCTAGAGGGACCAGCAGTCGCTTGGTGGGAGAACTACACCGCCACTTATCCACTTAATACAGTTACTTAGGATCAGTTTCAGCAAGCCTATCGCACTACACATGTCTCAGCTGGAGCAATGAACCTGAAGAAGCATGAGTTTTCACAACTTGCGCCAAGGAAACCGTACTGTGGGGCAGTACGTGGATGACTTCAGGCAGTTAGCTCGCTATGCGCCAGATGATGTAGCCACTGACGCCGCAAAGCAGGAGAAGTTTCTGGAGGGACTCAACGATGAGTTGAGCATGCAGCTGATGGTAGTAACCTACAACAACTACCAGGAGTTGGTAGACAAGGCTGTCGGATTTCGTGTTCCGCAAACCCTTGAGAGGTTCCAACTCTGGGGTGCACATGAAGAACACTCTCTCCCCAGCGCGCTCACCCTACGATTCCACGGCCTAGCTCGATGAAATCAAAGAACAAGGGACACAGAGGATTGTACTTGTTCAAGACACCATGTGGTGTAATACCCTACTCCAGTGTGTGTGGTGGATTGCCTTGTATGGCTGAGGATGAACTACTACACGGGATGAACAACCTCCAGAGGGAGGTGTTCTTGGGCTCGGATGAGCTTGTGGTATGGACGGGGTGGAATGAATCCGATCCCCTCTATGGTGGTGGCTAGGTCCTATTTATAGTGGCCTTGGTCCTCTTCCCAAATATCAGCAGGAAGGGATCCCACAACGGCCAAATAAGCAGGGGAACAGCTACTACAAGTTATCCTGACAAAAGTAGTCTTTGCCTGCCAAAGGCTCTGGTGGTGATACCGTACCGGGCTCCACGATGACCTCCGTTCTGCAACCCTGACGGTCCTTGGTCTTGTTGCACCAATATGGAAACCTTTTCCCGATCCCTCGGGACTCCACGCCTGCGCTTTCCCTCTTAGCACCAAAGAGGAAACTAGTACTCTCCACCCGCTGGTGCCCTCCTGGCCTTGGCCTTCATGGCTCACGTCATGTGAACATCACGAGGTGCACCTTGCATAGATATCTCCGCTCCTCGGGAGCCATCCTAAAGAGACTGCCCCTAGGGAGGTCTTGTTTTCGCCCGCCTCGCGAGGCTTGGCCCCTCGCGAGGGTCTTCAGTTGCCGTTGCTGAAGTTGGGCCACACTAGGCCGCTGATGGAGCCATGTCACGGGCTGCAGGCAGGCAAGTCTGGTACCCCCCGTTCCCAGGATGCCGAGAGTAGCCCCCGGGCCCATGGCATGCACGGACTTGGCTTCGAGGCGAAGCCAATGGGACAAGGGTGAAGCGCCGCGGGCCGCAAACGCCTGCGGCCTTGGTCGACGCTTGGTGACTTGATTGGATCTGGGGATCGCCACTTCCCCACGCTGCATTGAAATCCGCCCGACCTGGTGGTCGCCGCCGCTCGCACTGCTCCACCTCCCCCGTTGGTAGTATGCTCCCACAGCTCCTCCGTCTTCCAAAGAACAGCAGCCTCCTCCCCTAGCCTGACCCAGCGCCAATCCTTGCGGCCGCCATGGCACCATGCTAGAAGAAGAAGGGGAAGGGGAAGATCTGTGCCTCGGCCCCTGCGCCTCAAGTCTTCGAGCTCGCCCTTGAGAGGTCGGTGTTGGTCAACCAGGAGGCGCTGAGCAAGGTCTTCCCCACTCTCGCCTCCGACTCCAACTTATGGGGCGCGACCGTGGCTTGGCCAGCTTCTTGCTTCACGGTCGACAGGGCGGCCACCGAGATTCCTATCCATCTTCACGCCCTCTGGGCTGGCCTAATTCCTCCCTTCTATGATTTCTTCAATGGCGTGCTCTCACATTAACATGTTAATGCACTGCACTTGGATCCCCAATCCATCATCCTCCTTGCCGTCTTCGCCTTTGTTTGCGAGGACATGGTAGGCATTGCTCCTTCCGTGGCCTTGTTTCATCATTTCTTCTCGCTGCATCTGACAAACGCTCGCCAGTGCTCACGGTGCGTGACCTTCCACGCCATAGCAGCGACGTCCGGCTCAGGGATCGACTTTGATCTTTCGCCAGCCACAGATGGATTTCGGAAGCGGTGGGTGTTTGTTGATGCTGGGGCGTGCAATCCTCTACTTCGGCTTCCTCGGGCTCCGGCCATTCCATGCCCTGGTTGGGGGCACGCGAGGCTCAACGACCCGCGGCTCGCCCATGTCTGGCGCCTGCTGGCCAGACTAAGGGACCTCGGGGTGACGGCACCGATGGTGGTGAAGGAGTTCATCAGGTGTCGCATCTCTCCGCTCTAGCATCACTCCCGCCCTCTGTGGACCTTTTACGGCTTCAGCGACCCCATCAGGCTCCATGTGTACGCGGTTCCTCCTAAAGTGCAGTGGACAGTGTTTGTGCTCTTTACAGGTGAATCAGCGCCTGCCAATCTGCCGGATGAGGGTTGTCTCTTGTATTGCTGCTCCAACACGGCTGAGTTCGTGCGGCAGATGCCTCTTTTTGACGCATGGGGGTTGCGTCCGGCTGGTCTTGGGGAACCCCGCGAGAGTCCTCTCCCCTTGGTCTTCTCGCATGCGGTCCCCTCAGCGCCCACCTCAGGAGCGGATGCAGGGAGGCGGGCATCGTCGGACGCTGGTGGGGCGGCTGATGAAGAAGCGGTGCGCGCTGCAGCCCCCGAGGCGCCGGCTCCTGGGGCTTGCGCGAGCTATCGTGGGTCATGCCTGACGAGCCGTTGCAGACCGAGGCTCCCAAAGTCGCCCTCTCGGGAGCCCCGTATACTACCCCAGGCGGCGGTGGTCGCGCCCATGGCTTCGGCCAGCTCCGCTTGGACTTCGGGTCTCTCCGCAAGAGGAAGGTGCCTCCGAGCTACGACGGGGTCGCCTACCGAGAAGTTGTGGATTGGTATGTGAGATTTCATGGAAGTTGTGAGTGTAATAACAACTAAGGGAAAGTTTAAGGTGGCAACTTTAATACACAACTGGGTGGATTGGTTGCAGGGCACCTGGAGAATCCAGTGTTGTCCTAGGATATCCCGGAGGAACCGTGTGATCATCCTATGGAATACCACCCAGGCTCAATGGGATCATATATCTGTCATGCCTAGAAACTTCCGTGTGTGCAGCCACAAGCCATTATGGGCTCTGGCATAGTTCAGTATGTTGTGTGAGCTCTTTCAGTGGTGGATTAGCAGATGTAGGGGAAAGTAGGTGTATTGGTCTCCCAGAGTAAAGAGTAAATGCTTCGGACTATGTCTTGATCATTCGGTTCTCAAACAATAAGTAGTGCGAGGAATTCAATGCAGGAGATCGAGTCTTGTGGGGAAAAGTACACAAACCTCTGCAGAGTGTACAAACTATTCATGAGTAGCTGTGTCCCCGGGTATGGACATCTTGAGTATCCCGGTATTTGAATTATGGACTGATCTCAACACTCCATTTAATTAACTTGTTGGGTTATTAATGACATTGGTTATTTTGGGATTGAGATGGGGGAACCACTCTCAATATTGCTTAACTAAACTGAGTAGTAAATAAAATTTATTCCTTTGTTGTAGGGATAAACTAGCTTTATGCAAAATTAACCTTACAGCCTGCACCAGCCAAATATGCATATAGTTGTAGATACTTGTTCATCATTAATTGTTACAGTGTGTTCTTACCAGCATATTCAATGTGTTCACCTACACGGCTGCAACGTGTCATGTTGCAGAGTTTTCCGACGAAGAATAAGGTGCGATTAGGTCATTTTCATGCAATCAATATTTGCCGTGGAGTTGGATGGACTCAACTTATCTTCGATGCTTCCGTAGTTCATATTAGTTTATTATGGTTAGATGGCCTTTAGCCATACTTTTGTAATAAGACTCTCTATAAGGATTTCTTCGATGCAATAATCTGTGATTGAAACTCTGTTATAAATCCTCGAAGTATTGTGTGTGTCAGCATACCGATCCATGGATGACACTAAGCACAGAGACTCCGATCCATTAGGATCGAGATCGCTACAGTACATCGCTGCGAGTTATGGTTGTTTTGTCCGTGTGTGTTCGATGGGACACTACAGTCGACTTCACGTAGCAGGCCGACTGGAGCAGTCGGACGGAGAGCAGGCCGGGTAGCCAGGTGGCGAGCCGGCCCATGCAGTTGGACAGGGGGGCGTCTGGGGCGGCCTGAGCAATCGGACTAAGGGGCTTTGCTAGCCCCGATGTCTTGAAAGATTGTCTCGTCGTCTTCGGGGTAACCGTGGTCAATTACCTCAACAGTTGCCTCCGAGCCTCCGGGCAACTTGGCAAAGTTGGGCGGAGGTTTTTTAGCGGGTGTTGATGTAGAAGATGCTTGATGACGGCCGGCTGCAGGCCGTAGCCAGCGCAGCTTGCTTTCGGTGGGGGCGCACAAGCGCACCCGCTGGGTGTAGCCTCCGGGCAACTTGGAAAAGTTGGGCGGAGGGTCTTCTTGTTGATTAGGAAATCAACGGTGACGTCGAGGGTGCGGGAGCGGACACGGTGTCTGTCGGCTGGCGTGCGCGGGGACCTATCGGGCGCAAATGCGGAGTCCGCCGACTGATGCTGTGGGATGCGGACGCAGGGTCCACTGACTGATGATGTCTGGCACGGATGCGAGGTCCACCAACTGATGTTGTCGGGCGCGGACGCGGAGTCCGCTGACTGATGTTATTGATGATAGCCGACTGTAGGCTGCAGCCGGCGTGGCTTGCTTGGGGGTGCCAGCGCACCCGCTAGGTGTAGCCTCCGAGTGAGGAGGGGGTTCCCCACGAGAATGATCATGCAAAAAACAAAGTTAGTGCACGCAGATATATCAAATGTTTGCTTTTAGCATTGCAAGTTTTATGCGGAGGGTGCCGACTACATTTCGCCCGAGCGCCCTTAAATCTTTTACATGTTCCCTCTGCTCTTTGGCATGTGCTCTCGCTTGCCGGATAACCGCTCTGCGGTCTGTTTCTAAGAGTGGGCCGCAAAGTAGAGTGTACAGTACTCAGACTCTGGGAGCATATTTGACCGAGCAGATACTCATAAAGCAAACGGTCGGGTCGCCCGAACTGTTTTCTCCCGGACATTTTTCGCGTGGGATGACCTCCGGCTTTTTCTCTCGCTTGCCGGACAGCCACGCTGTGGTCTGTGGATGAGAGTGGGCCTTCGGTACTGTGCATGCTACTAAGCCGTCTACGGGAACGAACGTCTCAGGCCAATCGACCAGCCTCCGGGTCAACTCTGGCTGGCATTGGGGCGAACAGTAGTTCAACTGTAATAAAGGCGGAGGTGATCCCCGAGTGTCGCTCGGGATTATCCATGTTTGCGTGGTGCAAAATCATGCGGGTGAGGAGCTCACATTGCTTTTGGCGCAGTCGTGGTGGAGATGATCCCCGGCAGGCGGCCCGAGTCTCCGGGCGCTCGAGGTATGCCCCAGCCGGTCAGGCCCATCCGTCCAGACGCCAGAGCGGGATGCGGACTAGCTGGCCCTCCAGCCGGCAAGGCGTCGAAGCGGACAGCGGACCAGCCGACCATGTAGTCGGTCACGCAGGCGGATGCGCAGCCGATCGTGCATGTATGCACGTACTTGGTATGTAACTTTTTCTCATCCGACTGAGCAGCTGGATGTAATATTCTCTCTCTCTTTCTTTTTTCTTAGCACCCGGCCACTTTTCCATTTGGGTAGCCGGCGACTCTTTACCACCTGGCCCCATTTCTCCTTTTCTTTTCTTTTACAAGCCGGCCTCTAACTTTTCCTCTCCTCCTCCGATATGGCTGAGCAGCCAGCTTGGGCAGTCGGCCCTCTACCGTGCGAGCAGCCAGCCACCACAGGAAGAGGTGTGGCAGGCGAAAACTGTGAGGCACACGGACCCAGCTGGCGGGGTGGAGGGGCCGAGCGGCGGCAGTCAGCGGGCGGAGCCACGTGCGAGGGAGACGTTCATGGGCGAGAAGCCGGCCATGCGGGTAGGCGGCGAGGGAGCTAAACAGACGCTCGGGGAGCCGGCCCTGGCCATCGAGCGCGCGGGTAGCGGACATCCTGGCGGGCAGCCACAGATGCGGAAGTCGGCCAGGCGCGTGGGAGCCTGAGCACTGGCCGGGGCGAAGGGGCGGGTGGCGGAGTCCGGCCGGCGCAGGGGCTGCCGGGCCGCGAGGGGTGCGGCAGGCACGGCATGCAGCTAGCATGGACGGAGGCGCGGTGCAAAGCGACACGGAGTCGGCCCGGACAGGGCGCGAAGACAGCAAAGGACGAGGACGGCCCGAGGCGGCGTGGACAGCGGCAGCCGGCCATAGCAGCAAGCCGGCGGGCGATCGCGACCACGAAGCCGGGGCGCGCTGATAACCCACAAGTATAGGGGATTGCAATAGTTTTCGAGGGTAGAGTATTCAACCCAAATTTATTGATTCGACACAATGAGAGCCAAAGAATATTCTCAAGTATTAGTAGTTGAGTTGTCAATTCGACCACACCAGAAAGACTTAATATCTGCAGGAAAGTATTTTGTAGCAAAGTAGTATGGAAGTGACGATAACGGTGGCAAAAGTAACAGTAGTACTTTTATAGTAATTGTAACAGTAGCAGCGGAAAAGTAACTAAGCAAGGATCAATATGTGAAAATCTCGCAGGCATTGGATCAGTGATGGATAATTATGTCTGATGTGATTCCCCATGTAATAGTATATAACATAGGGTGACACAGAACTAGCTACAGTTCATCAATGTGATGTAGGCATGTATTCCGAATATAGTCATACGTGCTTATGGGAAAGAACTTGCATGACATCTTTTGTCCTACCCTCCCGTGGCAGTGGGGTCCTATTGGAAACTAAGGGATATTGAGGCCTCCTTTTAATAGAGTACCAGACCAAAGCATCAACACTTAGTGAATACATGAACTCCTCAAACTACGGTCATCACCGAGAGTGGTCCCGATTATTGTCACTTCGGGGTTGCCAAATCATAACACATAGTAGGTGACTATTGACTTGCAAGATAGGATCAGGAACTCACATATATTCTTGAAAACATAATAGGTTCAAATCTGAAATCATGGCACTCAGGCGCTAGTGACAAGCATTAAGCATGGCAAAGTCATAGCAACATCAATCTTAGAACATAATGGATACTAGGGATCAAACCCTAACAAAACTAACTCGATTACATGGTAAATCTCATACAACCCATCACCGTCCAGCAAGCCTACGATGGAATTACTCACGCACGGCGGTGAGCATCATGGAATAGGTGATGGAGGACGATTGATGATGATGACGGCGACAATCTCCACTCTCTGGAGCCCCGAACGGACTCCAGATCAGCCCTCCCGAGAGAGATTAGGGATTGGTGGCGGCTCCGTATCGTAAAACGAGATGAATCCTTCTCTTTGATTTTTTTCTCCCCAAAAGTTAATATATGGAGTTGGGGTTGAGGTCGGTGGAGCCTCAGGGGGCCCACAAGACAGGGGGCGCGCCCAGGGGGTGGGCACGCCCCCCACCCTCGTGGTCAGGGTGTGGGCCCCTTGGTCTTGATTCTTTCGCCAGTATTTTTTATATATTCCAAAAATATTCTCCGTTGATTTTCAAGACATTCCGAGAACTTTTATTTCTGCATAAAAATAACACCATGGCAATTCTGCTGAAAACAGCGTCAGTCCGGGTTAGTTCCATTCAAATCATGCAAGTTAGAGTCCAAAACAAGGGCAAAAGTGTTTGGAAAAGTGGATACGTTGGAGACGTGTCACGCGCGAGACATATGCAGCCAGTCCAATAAGTGCAATTTTGGTCCCGTTTGCATGTCAATATTCGACATGCTGAAGTCGTTTGCAAGCAGGTCAGGTGATCGATTGGGGTGTTTTGGCGATGGTGTTTTTCCTTCGCCGTATGATAGGTGGACGGAGACAGATGACGGAGTAGAGCAGCGCGCAGAAGCGAGTCTGTAGCAATGCGCAACCGCACAATGGGAGTAGCGGGGCTGCAGCGACGCGCGGAGCTGCTGGGTGGCACGTAGGAGCAGGGCTTGGGTGCAAAGGGAGCCGAGGGCGGACGCTATGGCCGCGACAGAGCTAGCGAAGGTGGAGCAGCAGAAACACGAGGCAAGGCGAGGTGGACGGCGAGTTGAGATTGTTGATGGATGGCGAGGCGAACTGAGTTGCAGGTCAGAGCCACGGCGAGGCTTGCGCAGCTGGCGAGTCTGAGGCACGCACATGAGCTGAGCTAGCTAGCTAAGCTAGTACGCATGTTGCCGCTGCTGAATCCATTGGGTTCGCTAGCTAGCTAGCTAGCTATGCACAAACGCATGCATGCATAGGGACCAGAGGTGCTCGGGATAGCCGCGGAGTAGAGTGGAGCTGCGAGCATGCAGACTGAGGGTAGGCGATGATGACGCATATTTGCGCCGATGGATGCTGATGTCAAGCCAGTGACCGGTGCCGGAGTGACGGTGGCGACGCATCGACGGCGATGATGAAGATGGCGAGGCCGACGACGAGGACCTGCCACTCCGTGCGGCGGCCCTGGGGGTGGGTCGATGTCGAGCTGCCAAGCACTACCGGAGAGACGGCGCAACGCTGCGGCAGAGGCGATGAAGAAAAAGGGCCTCCCCAGACCGCGGTTCCAACAGCATCTTGCCCCACGGTGGGCGCCAATTGTGAGAGTATTCTCGTGGGGGGTCAGCGAGTGGACAGATGCCACGGGGTGGCTTCTGGTGAGGGCAAGACTACCGTGGAAGATCCGGGATAGGTATGCGAATAGCACGCGGGGGTTTACCCAGGTTCGGGGCTCTCTAGAGAGATAATACCCCTACTCCTGCATGTCTGAATATATGTGTGGAGTGTACATCTGGCAGTACAAAGTGCTCATGGAGCTGTATCTGAGATGAATGCCAAGGTCGTCTGACTTTGTATATGTCTCATATGTGTGTATGAGCTAGCTAGCAAGTGAGAGTAGAGTGCTCCTAGGGAGGCATGTGAAAGTGCAACTAATCCCCGGGTGGTTTTGGTAATTTATAACAACATATATCTCATTGAACTAATGATTCCTCAAGCTAAATATTTCAGGAAAGTTCAATGAATGGCATGGCTATTGTGGAGATGTGGACCCCTCAAAAAGCTAAGGAAGCAAGTTTGGCAAAAGGTCAAGACTCCACCTTTTTCACTTTTAGTGATCCAAGATCACATTGAGTCCTTAGGAACGCCAATACTATTAAAAGGGGATGAGGTGTTGCTTAACGAGTTGGTTGTTTACAATGCTTGATGATATGCTCCGAAACCTTCACACAACCTCTCCACTCTAAAAAAGTCAAAACCAAAATGCCAAACTCGGACTCACCTATTTTCATATCTAGTCCCACCGAGTTTCCTTTGACTTAGCCAGAGCCACAAACCCTAACATTTCGGCCTCACCGAGATAGGCTTTCGGTCTCACCAAGATGGTTCTGTAAACTCTCTGTTATAGGTTAATTTATTTCGGTACTACCGAGTTCATTAATCGGTCACACCGAGTTTACGTTGCCAACTCTCTGATGACTTAACCCTAGCTTTTGGTCCCACTGAGATGTCCCAGTCGGTCCCAACGAGATTCCTAACATTCACATATTTGAACCTTTCGATCAGACCAAGTTCACGAATCGGTCCCACCGAGTTGGCCAAAATGTGTGTAACGGTTGGATTTTGTGTGGAGGCTATATATACCCCTCCACCCCTCTTCATTCGTGGAGAGAGCCATCAGATCATGCCTACACTTTCACCCATCCAGATCTGAGAGAGAACCACCTACTCAAGTGTTGATATCAAGATATTCCATTCCTACCACATAAATCTTGTTCTCTAGCCTTCCCCAAGTTGCTTTCCACTCAGTCTCTTCTTCCACCATATCCAAATCTGTGAGGAGCTGTTTGAGTGTTGGGGATACTATCATTTGAAGCATTTGAGCAGGGAGTTTGTTATCGACACACCGTTTGTTACCTTTTGGAGAGTGGTGTCTCCTAGATTGGTTAGGTGTCACTTGGGAGCCTCCGACAAGATTGTGGAGTTGAACCAAGGAGTTTGTAAGGGCAAGGAGATTGCCTACTTCGTGAAGATCTACCCTAGTGAGGCAAGTCCTTCGTGGGCGATGGCCATGGTGGTATAGACAAGGTTGCTTCTTCGTGGACCCTTCGTGGGTGGAGCCCTTCGTGGACTCGCACAGCCATTACCCTTCGTGGGTTGAAGTCTCCATCAACCTGGATGTACGATAGCACCACCTATCGGAACCACGACAAAAACATATGTGTCTACACTTGCGTTTGCACTCTCCAAACCCCTCCCTTTACCTTCATATCCAATAATTTACTTTCCGCTGCTACACTCTTAGAATTGCATGTGTAGGTTGATTGCTTGACTTGTGCTAAGTTGCTAAAATCTGCCAAGAATTAAATTGGGAAAAGGGTAGATTTTTATTTGGCCAAGTAGTCTAATCACCCCCCCCCTCTAGACATACTTTCGATCCTACAAGTGGTATCAGAGCTTTGGTCTCCATTTGCCTTGATTTCCACAGCTTTGGTGATCATAGCCTTGGTTTCACAACCTAGGAGAGTATGGTGTCTAGCGAGGGAAGTTACCACTATAGAGGTCCTTACTTTGATGGTACAAATTTTGCTAGTTGGAAGCATAAGATGAAAATGCACATTCTTGGACATAACCCCGTCGTTTGGGCTATTTTGTGTATTGGTTTGCAAGGTGAAGACTTCGATGGGAAGGAACCAAATCGTGATGCATCCGCGGAAGAATTGAAGATGTTGCAATACAATGCTCCAGCTTGCGATAACCTCTTCAACGGATTGTGCCCCGAAGAATTCAACAAAATCAGCCATCTTGAGAATGCAAAGGAACTTTGGGATACTATGATTGATATGCACGAAGGTACCGACTTCGTCAAGGAATCCAAGTTGGATGTGCTTCAAAGTCAACTTGACAAGTTCAAGATGAAGGATGGTGAAGGTGTCGCTGAAATGTACTCTAGGCTTGCTCTCATCACAAATGAGATTGTCGGCTTAGGAAGTGAAGAGATGACCAACAGATTCATCATAAAGAAGATCCTAAGATCCTTGGATGGAAAATATGACACCGTGTGCACATTGATCCAAATGATGCCCAATTACAAATATCTCAAGCCAACGGAAGTCATTGGAAGAATTGTTGCTCATGAGATGTCACTCAAGGATAGAAGAGCTTCACAACAAGTCTAGTGGTGCCTACAAAGCCTCATGTTACGCTCCTACATCATCGAGTCAGAAACAAGTCTTCAATGAAGAATTGAGCTTAATGGTGAAGAACTTCAACAAGTTCTACATCAATAGAAGCAAAGAAAGAAGTTCCAAGTCAAGGTCCTACATTGAAAAAAGATCTTCTAGTCGTGAGCGTAATTGCTACAATTGTGGAAGACCCGAACACTACTCTAATGAGTGTACAGCTCACCACAAAATAAGAGAAGACTCACCTAAAAGGAGGAGTAGAAGAGAAGATTCACCACCAAGAGAGAGAAGGAGAAGAGATGATCGTTATGAATGAAGACCTTCCTGGAGAAGCAAAGATTCGGAAAGGAAGGACAAATCATAAAGGATCTATACAAGACGAAGACATCAATCTCATGGTGGTGAATGTGTATCTGGTTCCGACTCCGATAACTACTCCGAGAGAAGCTATCACTCCAACTCAGAAGATACTCAAGATGAAGGTGTTGCTAGAATTGCTCTTGTGTCATCCAACTCCTACGACATATTTGACTCACCAAATGAAGGAATTGTAAGATGCTTCATGGCTAAAGGCCCTTAAGTATCACACCCCGAGTATCTTGACTTTAATAGTGATGAAGATGACTTGCTAGGAGATGATGATTTACTTGTTGGTAGCAATAGTGATGAAACCCATGATGAAAACTATGATGAAATTGCTATTAATCACGCTAATCCAGATAAAACGAATGACAGTGATAAGGAGAATATTGAGCGTCTAACTAAACAATTAAACACTCTCAAGTTAGCTCATGAAACTACCTTAGAGGATCATCGAGAACTTTTGAGGACTCATGAGAAGCTACGCTTTGAAAAGCTCAATCTAGATCAAGAGCATGAGTTCTTAAAAGCAATCAATGATGATCTTCGTAAGAAAAGTTCTTCTTATATTGCCAAGCATTTACTCTTGTCTACTTACATGCCACAAGTAAAATCTAGCAACAAGAACAAGAAAGATTCTTCCTCTAGTAGCAACAACAATCATGCTAAATCCAATGATGTTGCTTCTAGTAGTTCTCTTGATTCCACTAACGATTCTCTTAGCCAAGTTACACTTGAGCAGGAAAATAGCTTATTGAAGGGAATCATAGAGAAAGGTGTATACAAGAGCCTTGCTGGGAGTAAGCAATTTGAGGAAATTTTACGCAAGCAAGGAAGGCACCGGAAGAATCAAGGTGTTGGTTTTGAACGAAAGTTCAATGCCACTGGAGTTGAGTGGGAAGAAGATCAATACCCCAAGGCCAAGTTGCTTCCTCAACAAGAGAAGTATGATCCTACTTCCTTCAAGGGGACACAAGCACAAGATGATCTTCCACCACAGGACCACAAGCTAAAGGGCAATGACAAGCTTCAAGAAGAGATTGATGCATTTGAAGAAGCTCCTAAGGCTTTGGTCAAGTGGGTTCCCAAGACTACCTCAAGTTCCACTTCATCAAGTATGAATACAACTCCAAGAATTCCCATCAAGATGGTGTGGATCCCGAAGAACAAGAACTAGAGAGTTCTTGAGGTTGACTCCACCAACATACTTCACTCATATCATCTTGGCAAGGACAAGTGCCACCAACTTCCACATCTTGCACAAGTCCAAGGAGTCACAAACCCTCTTATTGTTATGACAAGGGACAGGGTAACCTAATGCTTTCATGGACATCATTTTGTGTGCAATTCACTCTATGTCCATGGATATCTTTGTTTGTTCCTTGTGGGACTAACCCGTGTAGGTATTGAAAGTGCAACTCACTCCAATGGATTGCTCCAAATGATCTACATCAACATTGAGCATCCACATCTTCAACATATACATGAAGTCATCATCGACAAAACCCAAGGTTAGTTCATCCCTCTTAGGAGGGATATCACATCTAGGGGGAGCTTTACTCTAAAGATTGATCTAAATCAACTCTAATGGTGTGAACACAACAATGCTTTACGTAAAAGTGGTAAATCCACTTGTGCTTAAACGATGAGTATGACCTATGATCAATTGTTCTCATTGACTCCTAAGTCAATATACTCATATATAGATGACCTAGTCATCTCCAATTGCTTGATAGATGCTAGAATGTTTGTGCATGATTTGCCACATATTTCATTTGCCATTTTATTGTGTGAGCGTGTTGGTTGCATATTTTAATCATTCGAGGACATCCATTTGTTGCTTTGATTGTTTGGCTCCTTTTTCTTTTGACAAATGGATGGACAAGAATGCCTAAGCACTCCGTCTAGCTATCTATGTTTTTTTCGTCTCAAACTTTATTCATGCTATACATCACAAAGTTTGAACAAGTCTCTATCGGACCCACCGAGTGAGGAGCACTCGGTGTCACCGATCTGATCAGGGCTTAACTTCCAAAACCTCCAAAGTGTATTTCGGTCAGACCAACAAATCTCATTCGGTCCCACCGAAATCATTTAGGTTGATCAGTTTTTGTATCTCAGTGAAACCAAACAAACCGTCTCGGTCTAACCGAGTTGCAACAGCCCAGTGCTAAATGCATCTCGGTGCCACCGAAACAGTATTCTCGGTCCCACCAACAGATCTGGGTATATAACTCGCAGACCGAATTTTTGGAAACTTCTCCAACGGTTCTAATCTCACACCCCAGCTCTATCGTCGCCGTGGTCCAAGGATCTTCACCGTTGTCTCCGACCGCCTCCTGCTGTTGGAATCCGTCGCCGCCGAGGGCGTTCTTCTCCGCCCCTCGTTGTCGTAGGAGATCATCACCAAGTTAGGGTATGACTCGCTTGTTTTGTGTTCTCCAAATCTAATTCATGCACAAAACAACTTGCCATTGATCTTGCCACATTTGTAAACTTCTTATCCAACAAAACTAGTCTTTAGGGTAGATGGATTTCGAAAAACTTAGGGTTAGTTCTCCGTCGAACCCATCTCGGTCCGACCAAGTTGCAAGTCTCGGTGTCACCGAGTTGGCATAAGCCATTGCACTGATACACCTCGGTCCAACCGAATTGTATCACTCGGTGAGACCGAAACTAGCAGCTCGGTGAAACACTAGCAACTCGCAGCCACCGAAAACTACCTCGGTCTTACCGAAACAAGTATGTTTTGGCTCTGTCTTTGCATCGGTATCACCAAACTGGCAAACTCGGTAGCACCGAAATGGATTCTGTAGAAAACTAAAGTTAAGTTTTTCAAATCAATTTTCAAAACCAGTTGTGCTTTTTGATGCTCATCCACTCTATCTCATCTATACCTATTCACAGGGACAGCTTGCAATTTCAAAGATGTCAGAAGGCAGTGATAGTCAGAACAGGTCAGAGGAGCAGGCACAATTGAGTGAGGGCTCTAGTCCCAACAACTCCAGCTACTGTGAGAGTAGCAGAAGCACTCCCAGTGACCTTCCAAAGGCTGCTACCAAGTCAAGGAATAAGAAACTTTGGATTCAGAGGATGAAGACTTTGTAGCTGATTAGGCCACCTCAAAGAAGAAAGTTGCTAGGAAGGAATATGGCACAGTTGCTTCAACCTAGCCTGGTTTGAACAAGAAAGCTCCAGCCAAGAGAGTGCCCATGGCAAAAGCTAGAGCATAAACTCAAGAAACCATGCTGGTCACAAACCAGAGATGATGAGCCAGCGGGAACCAAGAAAAGGGCTAGAAAAACCACAGCCAGAGTGGTTGGCAAGCCATCTATGAGAAAGGATGGTGATGATGAGGAAGAAGAATAAGAAGAAGAAGAGGTTTTTGCACCAGCACCTAAATCTCAGAAGCCGATGGGGGATGCTATTAAGTCAGGGGCTGCTCCTTCAAAACCCAAAACTGCCCCCAAAGCTGCTGCCCAAGCCACCAAGTCTGCACCCAAGAGAAACACAAGGAACATTCCAGCTCCAGAAAAGAACAAGGATCCCATGCCTCAAGCTCATGAAGAAGAAGAGGAAGAGCAGGCAGAAGATAGTGACTATGATGAGTCACAAATGCTGAGAAAACTCAAGCCTAAGATTCCAGAGCATAATGATGCTCATCCTAAGGCTGAAGATATGAAGCTGAGAAGAGATGCAGGATTGAGAGCATGGAGGAAGTCAAATCACTATGCTGTATGGAGGAGAATATCAGTTGATTATAGGTTTCACACAAAGGAGCGACAAGATTTCTATGGGACAGTACCGCTTGACAAGAAGCCCAATTGTCTGTGACATGAAGTGGGTGGATTGGAAGTACATTGATAAACATGCTGACTACTTTCCAGATGTGCATGAGAGCTTCAGAATGACAGAGACTACAAAATTTGTCGGGAATAAGCTGACAAGATGGAATGATGAAATGGTAATGCAATTCTACTCTACTGCCCATTTCTATCCAGATGGGAGAATTGCATGGATGACTGAAGGCACTAAGTATCAGTCCACAATCTCTGAATGGGCTGCTATGGTAGGTGCTCCAGCTGAGTCAGAAGATGATCCAGGTATCTATGCTAAGGCTAGGATGAGCCATGACACCATGCAAAACATGTACAAGCCTATCCCCAATGAATAAAAGAGTCAATTCAAGTTTGGGTCAGTGTACTATCTATTGGCTGGACTTGGCACCATCAACACCATTGTGAGACACACTTTGCTGCCAAAGTCTGGGGATGACAGGATGATCAGAGGACACTCCATTAACTTGCTTCACCACTATGATGTTCCAGAAAAGTTAAAGGTCATGAGTCTGATTGTAGAGATAATAAAGAGGACAGCTGCTAACCCGAAGAGATCTTGTGGATATGCCCCCACATATTCAGACACTCATTAACTCTAGAGAGGGCACAAACACATATCTGCTTGATAGGAGGCACTTGCCCCTGAGGCCTGAATTTGAGGATAATGAGGTGGTGATGGACCCTACACACCCCTCATCTACATAAGAATCAGAGGAATACAGGAAGGAGCAAGCTGCTCAGCAAGCTCAAGCATCAACCCAGGCAGTTAACATTTCAAGCCTAAAGTCAAAGAGTGACCATATGACATATCTTCTTGAAGCTACAATGAGAATGGAGAAAGGATTGGCCACCCAGACTCATAATCAAGCAAGCCTAGAGAGGATCATTGAAGATAAGTTCCACGCTCTTGACACTAAGGTGACAGAAGTGTAGACCATCGTGCACAAGCTCAAGCGAGATACAGACAGAGGAAGAGTTGCTGCTGGAGTGAGTACTGACTGTGATGAGGAGGATGCTACTAAAGTAAATATGCCCTAGAGGCAATAATAAAGTTGTTATTTATATTTCCTTATATCATGGTAAATGTTTATTATTCATGCTAGAATTGTATTAACCGGAAACTTAGTACATGTGTGATACATAGACAAAACAGAGTGTCCCTAGTATGCCTCTACTAGACTAGCTCATTGATCAAAGATGGTTATGTTTCCTAGCCATAGATATGAGTTGTCATTTGATCAATGGGATCACATCATTAGGAGAATGATGAGATGGACAAGACCCATCCGTTAGCTTAGCACTATGATCGTTTAGTTTTACTGCTATTGCTTTCTTCATTACTTATACATGTTCCTATGACTATGAGATTATGCAACTCCCGAATACTGGAGGAACACCTTGTGTGCTATCAAACGTCACAACGTAACTGGGTGATTATAAAGATGATCTACAGGTGTCTCCGAAAGTGTTCATGGTGTTGGCATAGATCAAGAATAGGATTTGTCACTCCGAGTGTCGGAGAGGTATCTCTGGGCCCTCTCGGTAATGCACATCATAATAATCCTTGCAAACAAATGACTAATGAGTTAGTCACGAGATGATGTATTACAGAACAAGTAAAGATACTTGTCGGTAACGAGATTGAACTAGGTATTGAGATACCGACGATCGAATCTCGGACAATTAACATACTGATGACAAAGGGAACAACGTATGTTGTTATGCGGTTTGACCAATAAAGATCTTCGTAGAATATGTAGGAGCCAATATGAGCATCCATTTTCCGCTATTGGTTATTGACCGGAGATGAGTCTCGGTCATGTCTACATAGTTCTCGAACCCGTAGGGTCCGCACGCCTAACGTTTGATGACGATCGCTATTATGAGTTTATGAGTTTTGATGTACCGAAGGTAGTTAGGTGTCTCAGATGAGATCAAAGACATGACGAGGAGTCTCGGAATGTCCGAAACATAAAGATCGATATATTGGACAACTATGGTTGGACACCAGAAGGGTTCTGGGAGGTTTCAGGCATAAACTGGAGTACCGGGGGGTTACCGGAACCCCCCGGGGAGTTAATAGGCCTTAATGGCAAATAGTGGAAAGGGAGAGGAGGCGGCCTAGGTGGGGGCGCGCCCCCCACCAGCCCAATCCGAATTGGGAGGGGGGTCGGCCCCTCTTTCCTTCTTCTCCCTCTCCTCCTTCCTTCCTCTCCTACTCCTACTAGGGAAAGGGGGGAATCCAACTCCCGGTGGGAGTAGGACTCCCTAGGGCGCGCCATAGAGAGGGCCGGCCCCTCCCCTTCCCCACTCCTTTATATACGGGGGTAGATGCACCCCATAGACACACTAGTTGATCAGTTGATCTCTCCCAACCGTGTGCGGTGCCCCTCTCCACTGAAACACACCTCAATCATACCGTTGCAGTGCTTAGGCGAAGCCCTGCGCCGGTAGCTTCACCATCTCCGTCACTACACCGTCGTGCCTACGAAACTCTCCCGTGAAGCTCTACAGGATCAAGAGCTTGTGGGACGTCATCAAGCTAAACGTGTGCTGAACGCGGAGTTGCCGTATGTTTGGTGCCATATCGGTTGGATCGCGAAGAAGTTTGACTACATCAACCGCGTCACTAGATGCTTCCGCTTTCGGTCTACAAGGATAAGTAGACACACTCTCCCCTCTCATTGCAATGCATCTAGTAGATAGATCTTGCGTGATCGTAGGAATTTTGTTTAAATACTACGTTCCCCAACAGTGGCATCATGAGCTAGGTCTATCCGTAGATGATATGCACGAGTAGAACACAAGTGAGTTGTGGGCGATAATAGTCATACTGCTTACCAGCATGTCATACTTTGATTGGGCGGTATTGTTGGATGAAGCGGCCCGGACCGACATTACGCGTACGCTTACGCGAGACTGGTTCTACCGATGTGCTTCGCACGCAGGTGGCTGGCGGATGTCAGTTTCTCCAACTTTAGTTGAATCGAGTATGGCTACGCCCGGTCCTTGTGAAGGTTAAAATAGCACATACTTGACGAAAAATCGTTGTGGTTTTTGTATGCGTAGGTAAGAACGGTTCTTGCTAAGCCCGTAGCATCCATGTAAAACTTGCAACAACAAAGTAGAGGACGTCTAACTTGTTTTGTAGGGCATGTTGTGATGTGATATGGTGTAGACATGATGAGTTATATGTTATTGTATGAGATGGTCATGTTTTGTAAAGTTATCGGCAACTGGCAGGAGCCATATGGTTGTTGCTTTATTGTATGAAATACAATCGCCATGTAATTGCTTTACTTTATCACTAAGCGGTAGCGATAGTCGTGGAAGCAATAGTTGGCGAGCCGACAACGATGCTACGATGGAGATCAAGGTGTCGCGTCGATGACGATGGTCATCATGACAGTGCCTTAGAGATGGAGATCAAAAGCACAAGATGATGATGGCCATATCATGTCACATATTTTGATTGCATGTGATGTTTATCTTATTATGCTTCTTATTTTGCTTAGTACGGCGGTAGCATTATAAGATGATCCCTTACAAAATTTCAAGGTACAACTGTTCTCCCTGAGTATGCACCGTTGCGAAAGTTCGTCGTGCCGAGACACCACATGATGATCGGGTGTGATAAGCTCTACGTTCAAATACAATGGGTGTAAGACAGTTTTACACATGCAGAATACTTGGGTTAAACTTGACGAGCCTAGCATGTATAGACATGGCCTCGGAACACTGGAGACCGAAAGGTCGAGCGTGAATCATATAATAGATATGATCAACATAAGATGTTCACCATTGAAAACTACTCCATCTCATGTGATGATCGGACATGGTTTAGTTGATTTGGATCACGTGATCATTTAGATGACTAGAGGGATGTCTATCTAAGTGGGAGTTCTTTAGATGATTAAATTGAACTTTAATTTATCATGAACTTAGTCCTGATAGTATTTGCAAATTATGTGGTAGATCAATAGCTCGCATTATACCTCCCCTATGTTTTTTATATGTTCACAGAGAAAATTAATTTGAAAGATGTTAGTAGCAATGATGCGGACTTGTTCCGTGATCTGAGGATTTTCCTCATTACTGCACAGAAGCATTATGTCCTTGATGCACTGCTAGGTGACATATCTATTGCAGGAGCAGATGTAGACGTTATGAACGTTTGACAAGCTCGGTATGATGACTACTTGATAGTTTAGTGCGCCGTGCTTTACGGCTTATAACCGGGACTTCAAAACATTTTGAACGCCATGGAGCATATGAGATGTTCCAAGAGTTGAAATTAGTATTTCAAACTCATGCCCGTGTCGAGAGGTATAAGACCTTTGACAGTACTTTGCCTACAAGATAGAGGAGAATAGCTCAACTAGTGAACATGTGCTCAGATTGTCTGGGTACTACAATTGCTTGAATCAAGTGGGAGTTAATCTTCCAGATAAGATAGTAATTGACAAAGTTCTCTAGTCACCATCACCAAGTTAGTAGAACTTCGTGATGAACTATAATATGCAAGGGGTGACAAAAGTAATTCCCGAGCTCTTCGCGATGCTGAAATTGGCGAAGGTAGAAATCAAGAAAGAGCATCAAGTGTTGATGTTTAACAAGACCACTTGTTTCAAGTAAAGGGCAAAGGGATTGAAGGGGAAATTCAAGAATAATGACAAGCAAGTTGTCACTCCCGTGAAGAAACCCAAAGCTAAACTCAAGCCAGAAACTAAGTGCTTCTACTGCAAAGGAAATGGTCACTGGAAGTGGAACTGCCCTAGATACTTTGCGGATAAGAAGGATGGCAAAGTGAACAAAGGTATATTTGATATACAAATTACTGATGTGTACTTTACTAGTGTTCATAGCAATCCCTGGGTATTTGATACCAGTTCAGTTGCTAAAAATAGTAACTCGAAACGAGAGTTGCAGAATGAACAGAGACTAGTTAAAGGTGAAGTGACGATGTGTGTTGGAAGTGGTTCCAAGATTGATATGATCATCATCGCACACTCCCTATACTTTCGGGATTAGTGTAGAACCTAAATAAATGTTATTTGGCATTTGCGTTGAGCATGAATATGATTTGATCATGTTTGTCGCAATACGGTTATTCATTTAAAGTCATAGAATAATTGTTATTCTGTTTACATGAATAAAGCCTTCGATTGTCATACACCCAATGAAAATAGTTTGTTGGATCTCGATCGTAGTGATACACATATTCATAATATTGATGCCAAAAGATGCAAGGTTAATAATGATAGTGCAACTTATTTGTGGCACTGCCGTTTAGGTCATATTGGTATAAAGCGCATGAAGAAACTCCATAGTGATGGACTTTTGGAATCACTTGATTATGAATCACTTGGTGCTTGCGAACCATGCCTCATGGGCAAGATGACTAAAACTCCGTTCTCCGGAACAATGGAGCGAGCAACAGATTTGTTGGAATTCATACATACTGATGTATGTGGACTGGTGAGTGTTGAAGCTCGCGGCGGGTATCGTTATTTTCTGACCTTCACTGATGATTTGAGCAAATATGGGTATATCTACTTGATGAAGCACAAGTCTGAAACATTTGAGAAGTTCAAAGAATTTCAAAGTGAAGTAGAGAATCATCGTAAAAAGAAAATAAAGTTTCTACTATCTGATCGCGGAGATGAATATTTGAGTTACGAGTTTGGTCTTCATTTGAAACAGTGTGATCACAACTCACGCCACCCAGAACACCACAGCGTAATGGTGTGTCTGAACGTCATAACCGTACTTTATTAGATATGGTGCGTTCTATGATGTCTCTTACCGATTTACCACTATCGTTTTGGGGTTATGCTTTAGAGACAGCTGCATTCACGTTAAATAGGGCACCATCTAAATCCGTTGAGACGACGCCTTATGAACTATGGTTTGGCAAGAAACCAAAGTTGTCGTTTCTTAAAGTTTGGGGCTGCGATGCTTATGTGAAAAAGCTTCAACCTGATAAGCTCGAACCCAAGTCGAAGAAATGTGTCTTCATAGGATACCCAAAGGAGACTGTTGGGTACAACTTCTATCAAAGATCCGAAGCCAAGATATTCGCTGCTAAGAATGGATCCTTTCTAGAGAAGGAGTTTCTCTCGAAAGAAGTGAGTGGGAGGAAAGTGGAACTTGATGAGGTAATTGTACCTTCTCCCGAATTGGATAGTAGTACATCACAGAAACTAGTTCCAGTGATTCCTACACCAATTAGTGAGGAAGCTCATGATGATGATCATGAAACTTCGGATCAAGTTACTGCTGAACTTCGTAGATCAACCAGAGTACGTTCCACGCCAGAGTGGTACGGCAACCCGGTTCTAGAAGTCATGTTACTAGACCATGATGAACCTACAAACTATGAGGAAGCAATGATGAGCCCAGATTCTGCAAAATGGCTTGAGGCCATAAAATCTGAGATGGAATCCAAGTATGAGAACAAAGTGTGGACTTCGGTTGACTTGCCCGATGATCGGCAAGCCATTGAAAATAAATGGATCTTCAAGAGGAAGACCGACACCGACGGTAATCTTACTGTCTACAAAGCTCGACTTGTTGCGAAAGGTTTTCTACAAGTTCAAGGAGTTGACTACGATGAGACTTTCTCACCCATAGCGATGCTTAAGTCTGCTGAATCATGTTAGCAATTCCCGCATTTTATGAAATCTCGCAAATGGATAACAAAACTGCATTCTTTAATGGATTTATTAAAGAGGAGTTGTATATGATGCAACTAGAAGGTTTTGTCGATCCTAAAGGTGCTAACAAAATGTGCAAGCTCCAGCGATCCATCTATGGACTGGTGCAAGCATCTCGGAGTTGGAATATATGCTTTGATGAGGTGATCAAAGCATATAGTTTTATACAGACTTGCTGTGAAGCTTGTATTTACAAGAAAGTGAGTGGGAGCACTACAACCTTTCTGATAAGTATATGTGAATGACATATTGTCGATCAGAAATGATGTAGAATTTTCTGGAAAGCATAAAGGAGTGTTTGAAAGGAGTTTTTTCAAAGAAAAACCTCGGTAAAGCTGCTTACATATTGAGCATCAAGATCTATAGAGATAGATCAAGAAGCTTGATAAGTTTTTTCAATGAGTTCATACCTTGACAAGATTTTGAAGTAGTTCAAAATGAAATAGTCAAAGAAAGAGTTCTTGCCTGTGTTGTAAGGTGCGAAGTTGAGTAAGACTCAATGCCCGACCACTGCAGAAGATAGAATGAAAGTCATTCCCTATGCCTCAGCCATAGGTTCTATAAAGTATGCCATGTTGTATACCAGACCTATTGTATACCATGCCCTGATTTTGGCAAGGGAGTACAATTTTTTATCTAGGAGTAGATCACTGGACAGCGGTCAAAATTATCCTTAGAGGACTAAGGAAATATTTCTCGGTTATGGAGGTGATAAAGAGTTCATCGTAAAGAGTTACGTCGATGCAAGCTTTAAACACCGATCTGGATGACTCTGAGTCTCGATCTGGATACATATTGAAAGTGGGAGCAATTAGCTAAAGTAGCTCCGTGCAGACCATTGTAGACATAAAAATTTGCAAAAATACATACGGATCTGAATGTAACAGACCAGCTGACTAAACTTCTCTCACAAAGCAAAACATGATCACACCTTAGTACTCTTTGGGTGTTAATCACATGACGATGTGAACTAGATTGTTGACTCTAGTAAACCCTTTGGGTAGTGATCACATGGCTATGTGAACTATGGGTGTTAATTCACATAACGATGTGAACTATCGGTATTAAATCACATGGTGATGTGAACTAGATTATTGACTCTAGTGCAAGTGGGAGACTGAAGGAAATATGCCCTAGAGGCAATAATAAAGTTGTTATTTATATTTCCTTATATCATGATAAATGTCTATTATTCATGCTAGAATTGTATTAACCGGAAACTTAGTACATGTGTGAATACATAGACAAAACAGAGTGTCCCTAGTATGCATGTACTAGACTAGCTCATTGATCAAAGATGGTTATGTTTCCTAGCCATAGACATGAGTTGTCATTTGATCAATGGGATCACATCATTAGGAGAATGATGTGATGGACAAGACCCATCCGTTAGCTTAACACTATGATCGTTTAGTTTTACTGTTATTGCTTTCTTCATGACTTGTATGTGTTCCTATGACTATGAGATTATGCAACTCCCGAATACCGGAGGAACACCTTGTGTGCTATCAAATGTCACAACGTAACTGGGTGATTATAAAGATGCTCTACAGGTGTCTCCGAAAGTGTTCTTGGTGTTGGCATAGATCAAGAATAGGATTTGACACTCCGAGTGTCGGAGAGGTATCTCTGGGCCCTCTCGGTAATGCACATCATAATAAGCCTTGCAAGCAAATGACTAATAAGTTAGTCACGAGATGATGTATTACAGAACGAGTAAAGAGACTTGCCGGTAATGAGATTGAACTAGGTATTGAGATACCGACGATCGAATCCCGGGCAAGTAACATACAGATGACAAAGGGAACAACGTATGTTGTTATGCGGTTTGACCGATAAAGATCTTCGTAGAATATGTAGGAGCCAATATGAGCATCCAGTTTCTGCTATTGGTTATTGACCAGAGATGAGTCTCGGTCATGTCTACATAGTTCTCGAATCCGTAGGGTCCGCACGCTTAACGTTTGATGACGATCGGTATTATGAGTTTATGATTTTTGATGTACCGAAGGTAGTTCGGAGTCCCGGATGAGATCACGGACATGACGAGGAGTCTCAGAATGTCCTAGACATAAAGATCGATATATTGGATGACTATGTTTGGACACCAGAAGGGTTCCGAAAGGTTTCGAGCATATACCAGAGTACCGGGGGGTTACCGGAAGCCCCCGGGGAGTTAATGGGCCTTAATGGGCCATAGTGGAAAGGGAGAGGAGGCGGCCTAGGTGGGGGCACGCCCCCCACCAGCTTAATCCGAATTGGGAGGGGGGCGGGCCCCCTTTCCTTCTTCTCCCTCTCCTCCTTCCTTCCTCTCCTACTCCTACTAGGGAAAGGAGGGGAATCCTACTCCTGGTGGGAGTAGGATTCCCTAGGGCGCGCCATAGAGAGGGGCGGCCCCTCCCCTTCCCCACTCCTTTATATACGGGGGTAGAGGCACCCCATAGACACACAAGTTAATCAGTTGATCTCTCCCAACCATGTGCGGTGCCTCTCTCCACAGAAACACACCTCGGTCATACCGTTGTAGTGCTTAGGCGAAGCCCTGCGCCGGTAGATTCATCATCTCTGTCACCACGCCGTCGTGCTGACGAAACTCTCTCGTGAATCTCTACTGGATCAAGAGCTCGTGGGATGTCATCAAGCTGAACGTGTGTTGAACACGGAGGTGACGTACGTCTGGTGCTTGATCGGTTGGATCGCGAAGAAGTTCGACTACACCAATCGCGTCACTAGACGCTTCCGCTTTCGGTCTACAAGGGTACGTAGACACACTCTCCCCTCTCATTGCTATGCATCTAGTAGATAGATCTTGCGTGATCACAGGAAATTATTTGAAATACTATGTTCCCCAATAGCTACCAGATTTTAGAAGGTGACCCGAGGACAGAGGACTGAGACAGTGTTAATGGGAGACAAGAGACCCACTCAGTCTGCCCCAGCTGTTGCTGCCCAGAGAGTCACACATGCCTCAACTCCACCAGCCCCTCAGACATAAGCTGAAATCTTCGTAGAAGGAGTTCTCTCAACGCCATCTACGCACACTGGAGACAACAGCCAGAAGACCCCTTCAGGATTTCCAGGAGATGCCTAGAGAGAAGCATAACCTATGTATATTTTAAGCTTTTTGGTAACTTGTTGCCAAAGGGGGAGAAATATATATAGATCATATAGGCTTCAAGAGAGAGAGTTCTGCTTTTTATTGCATTTGGTTTTTTCTACTATCTTTTGGTGATTTGCTTTGATGATACTTGTGTGTGAGATGCTACAGTTATGCTTGTGATTATCATACTTTGCTTAGATGATATCTCTATGTGATCTTTTGCAATTGCCTTGGTAATGAGTACTTGTTATTCGCTTATTATCCCTTTGAGTGCTCCACCAAGATGTATGTGATGTGTGAGATGTGACCCATGATCCTATATAGTTGTGTATTTGCATTCAAATGCAAATATTTAATAATGCACAAATTTAGGGGGAGCTCTTGCTTATCACATAGTTCTCAAAGCAATGATATATTTCATTCTTTTATCATTTGTCGAAGCTTTGATCTATATGTTTTCATCAATTACCAAAAAGGGGGAGATTGAAAGTGCAACTAATCCCCGGGTGGTTTTGGTAATTTATAACAACATATAGCCCATTGAACTAATGATTCCTCAAGCTAAATATTTCAGGAAAGTTCAATGAATGGCATGGCTATTGTGGATATGTGGACCCCTCAAAAAGCTAAGGAAGCAAGTTTGGCAAAAGCTCAAGACTCCACCTTTTTCACTTTTAGTGATCCAAGATCACATTGAGTCCTTAGGAAAGCCAATACTACTAAAAGGGGGTGAGGTGTTGCTTAACGAGTTGGTTGTTCACAATGCTTGATGATATGCTCCAAAACCCTCACACAACCTCTCCACTCCAAACAAGTAAAAATCAAAATGCCAAACTCGGACTCACCGATTTTCATATCCGGTCCCACCGAGTTTCCTTTGATTTAGCCATAGCCACAAACCATAACATTTCGGTCTCACCGAGATAGACTTTCGGTCTCAGTATGATGGCTGTGTAAACTCTCTATTACAGGTTAATTTATTTCGGTACTACTGAGTTCATTAATCGGTCACACCGAGTTTACGTTGCCAACTCTGTGATGACTTAACCTTAGCTTTCGGTCCCACCGAGATGTCCCAGTCGGTCCCACCGATATTCCTAACGTTCACATATTTGAACCTTTCGGTCAGACGGAGTTCACTGAATCGGTCCCACCGAGTTGGCCAAAATGTGTGCAATAGTTGGATTTTGTGTGGAGGCTATATATACCCCTCCACCCCCTCTTCATTCATGGAGAGAGCCATCAGATCGTGCCTACACTTTCACCCATCTAGATCTGAGAGAGAACCACCAACTCAAGTGTTGAGATCAAGATATTCCATTCCTACCACATAAATCTTGTTCTCTAGCCTTCCCAAGTTGCTTTCCACTCAATCTCTTCTTCCACCATATCCAAATCTGTGAGGAGTTGTTTGCGTGTGGGGAGACTATCATTTGAAGCATTTGAGCAAGGAGTTCGTTATCGACATACCGTTTGTTACCTTTTGGAGAGTGGTGTCTCCTAGATTGGTTAGGTGTCACTTGGGAGCCTCCGACAAGATTGTGGAGTTGAACCAAGGAGTTTGTAAGGGCAAGGAGATCGCCTACTTCATGAAGATCTACCCTAGTGAGACAAGTCCTTCGTGGGCGATGGCCATGGTGGGATAGACAAGGTTGCTTCTTCGTGGACCCTTCATGGGTGGAGCCCTCCGTGGACTCGTGCAGTCGTTACCCTTCGTGGGTTGAAGTCTCCATCAACGTGGATGTACGATAGCACCACCTATCGGAACCACAACAAAAACATCCGTGTCTACACTTGTGTTTGCACTCTCCAAACCCCTCCCTTTACCATCATATGCAATGATTTACTTTCCATTGCTACACTCTTAGAATTGTATGTGTAGGTTGATTGCTTGACTTGTGCTAAGTTGCGAAAATCTGCCAAGAATTAGAATTGGGAAAAGGCTAGATTTTTATTTGGTCAAGTAGTCTAATCACCCCCCCTCTAGTCATAATTTCGATCCTACAACATGGTGGCGGGCCAAGTGTGTGTGGCGTGAGCATGTACGCATGCGTGAGGGAGTTCTCCTGGACGGAAGGATGGGTGCCCATATATATAGGCATGGCTAGCTTGGGGTAGCTTACTTCCTAAGCTAGGTAGTGGCATGGGGAAAGGTGGGCATGGGGCACCATGCCCATGAGAGCGTGTGTGCGTGGTGTGCATGCCACCTTGTCCCTGGTGCACTTTATAAAACAGTGCACAGGGACAAGTATATTGTAGATGATGTTGCAACTACAATACATCAATAGTACACCGCTGCGAGGTATGGTCGTCTTGTCCGCGTGTGTCTGATGGGATGCCGCAGTTGACTTCACGTAGTAGGCCAACTAGAGTAGTCGGATGGAGAGCAGGCCGGGCAGCTGGGTGGTGAGCCGGCCCGGGCAGTCGGACAGGGGGGCGTCTCGGGCGGCTTGAGCAGTGTCTTGAAATATTGTCTCGCCGTCTTTGGGGTACCCGGGGTCAATGATGACCCACAAGTGTAGGGCATCTATCGTAGTCCTTTCGATAAGTAAGAGTGTTGAACCCAACGAGGAGCAGAAGGAAATGATAGGCAGTTTTCAGTAAGGTATTTTCTGCAAGCACTGAAATTATCGGTAATAGATAGTTTTGTGACAAAAGGTAAAAGTAAATAAGGTGCAGCAAGATGGCCCAATCCTTTTTGTAGCAAAGGACAAGCCTAGACAAACTCTTATATGAAGGAAAACGCTCCCGAGGACACATGGGAATTATCGTCAAGCTAGTTTTCATCACAATCATCTGATTCGTGTTCGGTACTTTGACAATTTGGTATGTGTGTGGACCGGTGCTTGGGTGATGTCCTTACTTGGACAAGCCTCCCACTTATGATTAAGCTCTAATGCAAGCATCCGCAAGTACAAAAGAAGTATTAAGGTAAACCTAACCATAGCATGAAACAAGTGGATCCAAATCAGCCCCTTACGAAGCAACGCATAAACTAGGGTTTAAGCTTCTGTCATTCTAGCAACCCATCATCTACTTATGACTTCCCAATGCCTTCCTCTAGGCCCAAATAATGGTGAAGTGTCATGTAGTCGACGTTCATATGACACCACTAGAGGAGAGACAACATACATCTCATCAAAATATTGAACGAATACCAAATTCACATGACTACTTATAGCAAGACTTCTCCCATGTCCTCAGGAACAAAAGTAACTACTCACAAGACATAATATTGTTCATAATTAGAGGGTTATTAATATGCATAATGGATCTGAACATATGATCTTCCACCAAATAAACCAACCAGCATCAACTACAAGGAGTAATCAACACTACTAGCAACCCACAGGCACCAATCTGAGGTTTGGGTAAAAAGATTGGATACAAGAGATGAACTAGGGTTTGAGAGGAGATGGTGCTGGTGAAGATGTTGATGAAGATAACCCTCCCCAAGATGGGAGAGTTGTTAGTGATGACGGCGGTGAAGATTTCCCCCTCCAAGAGGGAAGTATCCCCGGCAGAACAGCTCTGCTGAAGCCCTATATTGGTTTCCGCCAAGGTTCCGCCTCGAAACGGTGGCGTCTGGTCCCGAAAGCCTCCTTATGATTTTTTTTCTAGGTCAAAACACCTCATATAGGAGAAGATGGGCATCGGGGGTCCCATGAGGCAGGGGGCGCGCCCAGAGAGGGGGGGGCGCGCCCCTCACCCTCGTGGGCAGGTGGTGCCCCCCTGGTGATCTTCCTTCACCAGATATTTTTTATATTTTCTGAAACGGTGTCCTGTGGAGTTTCAGAGCTTTTTGAGTGGTGCAGAATAGGTTTCCAGAGTTTGCTTCTTTTCCAGCCCATAATTCCAGCTGCCGACATTCTCCCTCTTCATGTAAACCTTGTAAAATAAGAGAGAAAAGGCATAAGTATTGTGACATAACGTGTAATAATAGCCCATAATGCAATAAATATCAACATAAAAGCATGATGCAAAATGGACGTATCAACTCCCCCAAGCTTAGACCTTGCTTGTCCTCAAGTGAAAGCCGATATCGAAAAATATGTCCACATGTTTAGAGATAGATGTGTCGATAAAAATAAAATACGGACATGAGGGCATCGTTATCATTCTGATAACAGCAACACATATATATTGTCATATGATTCTTATGCTAAAGTAACAATTCATTCACAATGTCAAGTATGAATCAGAAACTTCATTGAAAACCAACAAACTATGATCTCGGTCATTGAAGCAATTGCAATTTATTGTAACATCGGAAAGAGTCAACATGAGAGCTTTTCAGCAAGCCTACATACTCAACTATCATATAGTCTTTCACAATTGCTCACACTCGCGCAATACTTATGGTTATGGAGTTTTAATCGGACACAGAGAAAGATAGGGGCTTATGGTGTTGCCTCCCAACCTCTTACCCCAAAGGTAATGTCAACAGTAATAGACCATGATAACTTACATCCAATTGGGTATATATGTCAGGATCTTTCCAACGCAGTGTTCTTGCCAAAGGATAAAATGTAAAAAGGAAAGGTGATTTTCACCTTGACTCTTATAAGGTGGAGATAAAAGGTAGGCCCTTCACAGAGGGAAGCAGAGGTTTTCATGTGCTTTAATGGTTGGATGCACAAAGTCTTAGCGCAAAAGAACATCACTTTATATTGCCAGTTGTGATAAGGACCTTTATTATGCAGTCTGTCACTTTTATTACTTCCATATCACAAGATCGTATAAAGCTTATTTCTTCCACACTACTAAATCATACATATTTTAGCGAGTTTGCAATATGACAACTTACTTGAAGGATATTACTCAATCCATAGGTAGGTATGGTGGACTCTCATCGCAAAACTGGGTTTAAGGATGTATGGAAGCACAAGTAGTATCTCTACTTGGTGCGAGGAGTTTTGGCTAGCATGAGGGAGGAAGGCAAGCTCAACATGTTGGATGATCCGTGACAATATACTTTATTTTAGATATATGAAAACATAACCCATTATGTTGTCTTCCTTGTCCAACATCAACTCTTTAGCATATCATATTTTAATGAGTGCTCACAATCATAAAAGATGTCCAAGATAGTATATTTGTATGTGAAACCCCTCTTCCTTTATTACTTCTTATTAATTGCAACGATGACCAAAACTATGTTTGTCAACTCTCAACAACTTTTATTCATCATACTCTTTATATGTGAAGTCATTACTTCCCATAAGATCAATATGATATCTTTGATACTTTTTATGTTTTCTTTTATTCTATCATGTCCAAAGTGAGGAAATCAAGCCCTTGACTCAACACTAATATTTATTATAAAGCTCATGGACTCGATTACAAAGGGTAAAGATTATAAAGCAAAAGCTCACAACTAGATCATGCTAAATTTATTCTACTAGATCAAGATACTACCAAAAGGATCAAACTAAGAAAAACGGTAAAGATAGGAGTGTGATGGTGATACGATACCGGGGCAACTCCACCAAGCTTGGCAGTTGCCAAGGGGAGTGCCCATACCCATATGATTATGTCTCCTTCTTCGTAAGTGGTAATGGTGGAGTTGTTGATGATGTAGGCTTGTCGTCCATCTTCCAAGGCATGGGCTCACCATCGTAGAAGGATGATCGAGTCTCCGGGATGCTCAAATCTGCAGCCAAACTCATCTTCTTGAATCTATATTCATACTCACAGTTTTGGTTTTGCAGGTCATAGATCTGGGCTTGGAGGTCTTCGATTTTCTCTTGGAGATTGGAGATGGCTTCCCCGAAGATCCTTGAGTCCAGCTTGAGGTTGTTGGCGAGCTCTGTGATCATCATGTGGTTGGCATTGAGTCCTCATTCCACCATACCTTGGCACTTGAAAACTTGCTGCTCCATTTTTCTAGTCTTGTCTCCATGCTTCTGGTCCTCCTCGGCCCCTCAACATCGCGGATGTGCAGCACCCCCTCATGCAACTCCATGGTTTGAGGATGATGCAGCACCTCCGCGAGGTAGGGGTTGATGACCTTCTCGAAGAACTTGTCCTTGGGGGTGTTGGAAGGCGCCATGATGATCTAGAACTGTCAAAAACAACAGCTCGAAACGAAAACAGAGGATTTTTGTGTGATACAGAGGTCAAAACCTTCGGGGGTACATATAATGAATTTTTTACCGACCAAAAGGAGTAACGTATAAGAAATCGGAGTCCGGGAGACACACGAGGTGCCCACGAGGCAGGGGGCGCGCCCAGGGGAAGGGGGCGCGCCCTCCACCCTCGTGGATGGCTCGTGTCTCTTCCGGGATGCCTCTTATTTTTCTATTTTTCTAAATATTCCAAAACAGTGAAAAATTGCCTTTAGAACTGTTTTGGACTCGGTTTACTTACCGTACCACATACCTCTTCCTTTTCGGGGTCTGAATCGTTCTGGAAAGTGTCCCTTATGTATTCCTCCGGGGTTATGGTTTCAATAACATTGGTTTCAACATTTATAGGATTACCTGAGATATAATGTTTGATTCTTTGACCGTTCACCACATTCGGATTTGTGCCTTCGAAGTTGTTGATTTTTATGGCACCAGAACGATAGACCTCCTCGATAACGTAAGGTCCTTCCCATTTAGAGAGAAGTTTTCCTGCAAAAAATCTTAAACGAGAGTTGTATAGCAAGACATAATCACCTACGTTAAACTCACGCTTTTGTATCCTTTTGTCATGCCATCTTTTAACATTTTCTCTAAACAGCTTGGCATTCTCATAGGCTTGGGTTCTCCATTCATCCAGAGAGCTAATGTCAAACAACCTCTTCTCACCGGCAAGTTTGAAATCATAATTGAGCTCTTTAATAGCCCAATATGCCTTATGTTCTAGCTCAAGAGGTAAGTGACATGCTTTTCCATAAACCATCTTATATGGAGACATACCATAAGGTTTTTGTATGCAGTTCTATAGGCCCATAATGCATCATTAAGTTTCTTGGACCAATTCTTTCTGGACCTATTAACTGTCTTTTGCAAAATTAATTTGAGCTCTCTATTGCTTAATTCTACTTGACCACTACTTTGTGGGTGATAAGGGGATGCAATTCTATGATTAACATCATACTTAGCAAGCATTTTACGGAAAGCACCATGAATAAAGTGTGAACCACCACCAGTCATTAAATATCTAGGGACTCCAAACCTCGAGAAAATAACTTCTTTAAGCATCTTAATAGAGGTGTTGTGATCAGCACTACTAGTTGGAATAGCTTCTACCCACTTAGTAACGTAATCAACAACAACTAAAATATGTGTATACCCATTAGAGGAAGGAAACGGTCCCATATAATCAAAGCCCCAATAATCAAATGGTTCAATAACAAGTGAATAATTCATAGACATTTCTTGACGTCTACTGATATTACCAATTCTTTGACATTCATCAGAAGATAAGACAAACTTACGGGCATCCTTGAAGAGAGTAGGCCAATAAAAACTAGATTGCAATACCTTATGTGCAGGTCTATCTCCAGCATGGTGTCCTCCATAAGCTTCGGAGTGGCACTTGCGTAGGATCTGTTCCTGTTCATGCTCAGGTACACAACGTCTAATAATACCATCTACTCCTTCTTTATAAAGATGTGGGTCATCCCATAAGTAATGTCTCAAATCATAGAAGAACTTTTTCTTTTGCTGGTATGTGAAGCTAGGAGGTATAAACTTAGCAACAATGTAATTAGCATAATCAGCATACCATGGAGCAGTACGAGAAGTATTTATGACAGCTAATTGTTGATCAGGAAAGCTATCATCAATAGGTTGTCGGTCATCAAGAATATTCTCTAGCCTAGACAAGTTATCTGCAACGGGGTTCTCAGCTCCCTTTGTATCAATAATATGCAAGTAAAATTATTGCAGCAAGAGAACCCATCTAATAAGTCTAGGTTTAGCATCTTTATTTTTCATAAGGTATTTGATAGCAGCATGATCATTGTGAATAGTTACTTTAGAATCAACAATATAAGGCCTAAACTTATCACAAGCAAATACGACTGCTAAAAATTCTTTCTCAGTAGTAGCATAATTTCTATGGGCACTCTCTAGGGTTTTACTAGCATATTGGATAACATTCAATTTCTTATCAACTCTTTGTCCTAGAACAGCACCTACAGCATAATCACTTGCATCGCACATAATCTCAAAGGGTAAATTCCAGTCAGGAGGCTGGACAATAGGTGCAGAGATCAATGCTTTCTTAAGTATTTCAAATGCTTCTAAGCAATCATCATTAAAGACAAAAGGAATATCTTTTTGTAAGAGATTAGTCAGAGTCCTAAAGATTTTGGAGAAGTCCTTAATGAACCTCCTATAAAACTCGGCATGACCAAGGAAACTTCGTATACCTTTGATGTCCTTGGGGCACGTCACCTTTTCAATAGCATCAACTTTAGCCTTATCAACTTCAATACCACTTTCAGAAATTTATGTCCCAATACAATGCCTTCATTAACCATAAAGTGGCACTTCTCCCAATTCAAGACAAGATTAGTGTCTTCACATCTCTGCAAAACTCAATCAAGGTTGCTCAAGCAATCATCAAAAGAAGTTCCGTAAACGGAGAAGTCATCCATGAAAACCTCAACAATCTTTTCACAAAAATCAGAGAATATAGCCATCATGCATCTTTGAAAGGTAGCAGGTGCATTACACAAACCAAAAGGCATACGTCTATAAGCAAAGGTACCGAAAGGACAAGTAAAAGTGGTATTTTCTTGATCCCCCTTTGACACAGGTATTTGAGAGAAACTAGAATAGCCATCTAGAAAGCAAAAATGAGTATGTTTGGATAACCTTTCTAGCATTTGATCAATAAAAGGCAAGGGGTAATGATCTTTCTTAGTAGCTTTATTTAATTTGCGGAAATCAATTACCATCCTATATCATGTAACAATTCTTTGTGGGATCAATTCATCTTTATCATTAGGAACAACAGTCATACCTTCCTTCTTAGGGACACAATGGACAGGACTTACCCACTGGCTATCAGCAACTGTATAGATAATACCTGCCTTTAGAAGCTTTAGTATTTCCTTCCTTACCACTTCTTTCATCTTAGGATTTAACCGTCGTTGATGATCAATAACCGGTTTAGCATTTTCTTCCAATTTTATCTTATGTTGGCATAAAGTGGGACTAATGCCCTTAAGATCATCCAAAGTATATCCAATAGCAGCACGGTGCTTCTTCAAAGTTTTCAATAATTTTTCTTCTTCCTGCTCTGAAAGGTTAGCACTAATAATAACAGGATATATCTTCTTTTCATCAAGATAAACATACTTAAGATTATCTTGTGGGGAACTAAGAATAAGAAAATCAGTAGGGTATTTAACTTTCCCACAGAAAACTTCAACATCTCTAACAATCCCAATTGGTGAAATAGTGTCTCTATTAGCAAGCTTAATAGTAACATCAATCCCTTCTAGCTCAACAGGTGCAATATCATGCATAATTTCTTGATATAGGGAATGAGAAATTATACTTGCACTAGCTCCTACATCACATAAACCATGATAGCAACGATATCCTATTTTAACAGAGATAGCAGGCAAGCCTACAATAGGTCTATGTTTATTCCTAGCATCGGGTTTGGCTATTCTAGCAGCTTCCTCTTGGAGGTAAATAACATGTCCATCTAAATTTTCAACCAAGAGATCTTTAACCATAGCAGCACTAGGTTCAACTGTAATTTGCTCAGAGGGTGTAGGTGTTCTAGTACTACTCTTACGATCCACAGTTGAAGCTTTAGCATGATCCTTTATTCTAACAGGGAAAGGTGGTTTCTCAATATAAGCAGTAGGAACAATAGGATCAACATTATAAGTGATAGTCTTTTCTTCAACTTTAATAGGTTCAACTACTTTTACTTCAATGGGAGGATGGTATTTAAACCACTTCTCCTTGGGAAGATCAACATGAGTAGCAAATGATTTACAGAAAGAAACTACTATCTCAGAGTCAAGTCCATATTTAGTGCTAAATTCACGAAAAACATCGGTATCCATAAAAGCTTTAACACAATAAAACTTAGGGGTCGTACCTGACTCCTTACCTTCGTCGAGATCCCAATCTTCAGAGTTGCGTTTAATTCTTTCCAATAAATCCCATTTGAATTCAACAGTCTTCATCATAAAGGAGACAGAACAAGAATTATCGATCATGGTGCGATTATTGAGAGAAAGCCGAGCATAAAAATTTTGAATGATCATTTTTCTTGAGAGCTCGTGATTGGGGCATGAATATAACATTGAATTAAGCCTCCCCCAAGCTTGAGCGATGCTTTCTCCTTCGCGAGGCCAAAAATTATAAATATAATTACAATCACGATGAACCTGGTGCATAGGGTAGAACTTCTGATGAAATTCCAACTTCAGACGATTATAGTTCCATGATCCAATATCATCACATAGCCTAAACCATGTCAATGCATCTCCCTTCAAAGATAAAGGGAAGACCTTCTTCTTGATAACATCCTCGGGCATACCTGCAAGCTTAAATAATCCACATAGATTAGGTGTAAGTCGGGATGCAGCGTTATGTCTCCTGTAAAAGGATTATCTAGAGGTTTCTCTATCATACCCGAAGGAATTTCAAAGCAAACATTTTCAGTAGGTGTAGTAGGTTGAGGAGCAACTCTTTGCTCTTCTGGTCGGGGTGATGATACACCGAACAATCCCCTCAAAGGATGATGAGCCATAGTAACAAGTGATAGTAAATTTCAGCACACTATATAAATTTTTCCTTACCAAAGGCGCTTCACTCCCCGGCAACGGCACCAGAAAAGAGAATTGATGACCCACAAGTGTAGAGGATCTATCGTAGTCCTTTCGATAAGCAAGAGTAAATAAGGTGGAGCAAGATGGCCCAATCCTTTTTGTAGCAAAGGACAAGCCTGGACAAACTCTTATATGAAGGAAAACGCTCCCGAGGACACATGGGAATTATCGGCAAGCTAGTTTTCATCACGATCATCTGATTCTCGTTCTGTACTTTGATAATTTGGTATGTGGGTGGACCAGTGCTTGGGTGTTGTCCTTACTTGGACAAGCCTCCCACTTATGATTAACCTCTAATGCAAGCATCCGCAACTACAAAAGAAGTATTAAGGTAAACCTAACCATAGCATGAAACAAGTGGATCCAAATCAGCCCCTTACGAAGCAACGCATAAACTAGGGTTTAAGCATTTGTCACTCTAGCAACCCATCATCTACTTATTACTTCCCAATGCCTTCCTCTAGGCCCAAATAATGGTGAAGTGTCATGTAGTCGAAGTTCACATGACACCACTAGAGGAGAGACAACATACATCGCATCAAAATATCGAACGAATACCAAATTCACATGACTACTTATAGCAAGACTTCTCCCGTGTCCTCAGGAACAAAAGTAACTACCCACAAGACATAATATTGTTCATGATCAGAGGGGTATTAATATGCATAATGGATCTGAACATATGATCTTCCACCAAATAAACCAACTAGCATCAACTACAAGGAGTAATCAACACTACTAGCAACCCACGGGTACCAATCTGAGGTTTGGGTACAAAGATTGGATACAAGAGATGAACTAGGGTTTGAGAGGAGATGGTGCTGGTGAAGATGTTGATGAAGATAACCCTCCCTAATATGGGAGAGTTGTTGGTGATGACGGCGGTGAAGATTTCCCCCTCCCGGAGGGAAGTATCCCCGGCAGAACAGCTCTGCCGGAGCCCTAGATTGGTTTCCGCCAAGGTTCCGCCTCGAGACGGCGGCGTCTGGTCCCGAAAGCCTCCTTATGATTTTTTTTCCAGGTCAAAACACCTCGTATAGGATAAGATGGGCATCGGGGGCCATCGGGGGGCCCACGAGGCAGGTGGCGTGCCCAAAGAGGGGGCGCGCCCCCCACCCTCGTGGGCAGGTGGTGGCCCCCTGGTGATCTTCTTTCGCTAGATATTTTTTATATTTTGTGAAACGGTGTCTTGTGGAGTTTTGGAGCTTTTTGAGTTGTGCAAAATAGGTTTCTAGAGTTTGCTTCTTTTCTAGCCCAGAATTCCAGCTGTCGGCATTCTCCCTCTTCATGTAAACCTTGTAAACTAAGAGAGAAAATGCATAAGTATTGTGACATAACGTGTAATAACAGCCCATAATGCAATAAATATCAACATAAAAGCATGATGGAAAATGGACGTATCAGTCAATTACCCCGACATTTTCGACGCGCGGCGCGCTTGTGAAACCAGAGTTATGAAGGCCACATGTGCCAAATGAACATCTAAGGGCCATTGCATGGGAAGGCTGGACACCTAGGACCCACAAGAGGTGACGTGTATGGGGTTGGCCCGACAGACAAAGATCGGTCACTTGGGTTTGTCGATGCTCCAGGGATGAACCCGAGCATAGACGTCGTGCCAAGTCTTCTCATGCAACCATCCAAGGAAGAACACACGACGTGCGGTTCCTGCGGTGGTGAGGCGCCAGAATTGCGGTTATACGAACCGAGTCGCGCGCCCCCACTCGTATTCTCTCGATGTGCTCATGCGAGAACAAGGCACCAAGGACCCTGGGAGGTGTCGTGCACGGGAGCTGGCCCGTGAGACAGAGCTCGATTGCCTGGATTTATCAACACTGCAGGGACGGACCCGCGCACAAACGTCGTGCCAGCCCTTAATCACGAGGCCGTCGAGAGCGGGTTTGCGAGGGCGTAGAGATATTCATGGTGATGAAGCACCATACACGCAGATTAAAGTACCAAGTAAAATTATCAAGGTAGAGTTCTGATACATCAGTAGAACAATGAGGTTGCACGTGCACCCTCAATTGAACAAACCAAAAAGTAACCTGGTAATGTCGTTGTAGGGGTGTCAAGGAAGCCAATGAAGCATGCCGCAAGGGTTCACCCCTCATGAGCCAGGTGGCTCCTAAGGCTCAGGAGGCTCTTGAGGCGCCGAGACCATGTGAGACACCAGCGCCAGGCACCGGGCCTCATGAGACGCGAAAGCAAGGCACGCGAACCGGTGGTACATGACGCCCACATTGAGCAGGCCAAAGGGCATGCAGACGTAGTTGCGGGAGTAGACCCCACTTGGGTCGACGCGCGACGGCCAGAAGAGGTCTTGAGAAGCGGATCTATTAAGGCCGAGAATGTTGACGCAGGCGCGCAGCAAGTCGGCCGCACCGGGCATGGAGGCTGCACATGTGCGATGCATGGGGTGGCGCTCGCCGCGCATGGCTTGCGCTTCCCGAAGCTCCTCGATCGCCTTGGTGATGAACTCCTGTGCTCCTGCCGCTTCACGCCTCATCCGTCGCTCGTGGGGGTGTGCGTCAAAGCACGCCTCCAAGTGGTGCCCGATCACCTCCCTCATTGCAGAGGTCAGGTCAGAGGCTCACCAGAAGGAAGCCCTCGAGCCCATCCTTAAGGAGGTGCTGGCACGCTTTCCTATGCGAGAGGGAGAGGGGCACCAACGGCAGGCGTGGAGCCTGAGGTGCCTGTCGGCGTTCTGGGAACCAGGGTACCCCGACTTGCTTGCCTGCGGCCCACGACGTGGCTCCATTTCAGGCCTGGTACGGTCCTTCTTCAGCATCGACGCTCAAGACCCTCATAAGGGGCCGAGCCTCATGGGGCGGACGACACCAAGACCTCCGGAAGGGGCAGCCTTGTCTGGCTAGCTCCTGAGGAGTGGAGAACTCTATGCAACCCCCACCTCGCGAGGTTTGCATGATGCAAGCCATGACGACCAAGGCCAGGCGGGCGCCAACGGGCGCAGTACAACAGTTTCCTCTTTGGTTCTAAGGAACCAGGCTCAGGCGCAGAGTCCCGAGGAATCTGCCACAAGTTTTCATTTCCATGCAACAAGACCAAGACCGGCAGGATGGAGGTCATCACCGAGCCCACCATGGCGTCAGGATCAGAGGCTTTGAAGACGAAGACCACCTTTAGTCAGGATAAGATGTACTAGTTCACTCCCTTCAAATTTGGCCGTTGTGGGATCCCTTTCCGCCAACATTTCGGGGGAAGAGGACCAAGGCCACTATAAAGATAGCATAGCCACCACCATAGAGAAGGGATCGATCAGTCAAACACCAGATCACTCAGACCTTCCTCTCCACCACAAGGCAAGAACACACCTCCTGAGGTTGTTCGCCCATTGTACTAGTTCATCCAAAGCCCATATTAAGGCTAATCCACCATTCTGCTGGAGTAGGGCCACTCACCGCTAGGTGGCCTGAACTAGGATAAACTGTCTCGTGTCTCTTTTACATTCTTGTTTATCATGCTAGTCCGTGAGATGGCAAGTAAGTAGATAGGCGAGGTTGAGTTCTTTGCATGGACACCAGAGTTCAAACCTAGTAGGGTTTTGTGGAGCCCTGAATCCGACATTTGGCGCGCCAGGTAGGAGTGCGTCGAAGCTTCTCTTCGTCTGTTCGGTTCATCGTTATCTCACCGCCCCATGCTAGTCCGTGCTGAGCGTCGGGCCGCTCTCACCGCTCGCGTGGCCCATACGGCGCCTCCAGGCGACGGCATCCACCGTCGCTCTCCATCACCGGCGGCAAACACTGCCACCGACCCCGCTGCCCGCGATCAGCAGGATTAGTCGCTCCCACTCTCCTAGCGGCGCGACGGCCGCACTGCAACCCCGTCACTAACTCCAGCGGCTGCTTCATCCTCCCAGGCCCGACGCGGGCCGGTGAACTCATAGGCCGCGCTGCTCATGGCATTGAGCTCCTGCGCTACCGCAAGGCCGACGACCTCTACGAAGACTGGCTGGACCGTATCGCCGAGCTCCTCAGCTCTACAAGAGAAGCTCCAGCATCGTCTCGTTCGCTGTCTCTTCCACAACCACAATTGGGCGACCAGGCCCGCGGCGCACCCCCTCCACCGCTCCGGAGAGATGTCGTCCCCGAGCCAAGGCACGAGGCCTCCTAGCGTGACCAGCCACGTAGGGTGGCCGCGCGAGATGAAGAAGTTGTCAAGTGGTGCAGCGGCCTCAAGGCGAGGCGCGCGCGCTTCCTGCTCCGCTTCATCAATGTCGTGCGCCTCCCCATTCGGTGGCACGCAAACACCCGGGTGAGGCTCCACCTCAACAACATGCACCAGTCAGCACGGCAGGCTGCCGAGCGTTCACCCCGGAGCTCCGTCATGTCATCTGTCCTGGCAAGCTCAAGCCAGATATACCCTCATTCTATGATGGAACACCCGACCCTGTAGAGTTCCTGCAACTCTATGAGCTGAGCATTGAAGCGGCCAGCTGCAACGAGAAGGTCATGGCCAACTGGTTCCCCGTGGCTCTCAAAGACGACGCTCATTCGTGGCTCCTGAACCTCCCGAAGGAGTCGATCTCCTCCTAGGGTGAGCTGCGAGAACGCTTCATTTCCAACTTTGAACGGACTCGCGACCGCGCCCCAGTGGTGGGCGACCTGCGGCGAATCAAGCAGCAGCCAGGAGAGACCCTACGCAAGTACATGCAGCATTTCACCAACGTCCACATTAAGATCCCCAGGATATCCGATGAAGCCATCATCTCGATGTTCACCGATGGTGCCCGAGACGTCACGATGAAGGAGGAGCTCACCATTCAGGAGGATATGTGCTCAGCTCTGGAGATGTTCAACCTGGCGATCAAGTGCACAAAGGCAGAAGAGGGCCGCTTCTCGCTCATCAGGCTTCCCGAGGTTGATCCAGAATACAAAAAGTCCAAGACCAAGGAGGCCAAGCACAAGGGACCGACAATACTAGCGGCTGAGCCTGAGATGAAATGCAGGTGCGATTACCCCGATTCCTCTAAGGGCAGCCGCCCATTCTGCGCCTTCCATAACGTGCACAACCACAACACCAATGACTATCAGAAACTTAGGGCCATCCGTGACGGACGCTTCGGACGCCGCCCTGAGCGCGGCGAACGAGGCTACGGTCGCGGAGGTTGCCATGGAGGAGGATGTTGGGAGAATCGTGACTCTCGCCAAAGCTGGCGTGAGCGGCCTCGCAAGGATCACTCATAGGGCCAGCCTCGTGAGGGCCCATGGCGGGACCAGTTGCGTGAGGATCTATGGAGGGACCAGCCGCACGAAGATCGCCACCGAGACAACAAAGCCCTTCCTCCGCTGCCACCACCGCCGAGAAGGAACGACGACCGCCACCAAGATGAAGGGGCTGGGGGCTTTAGTCACATCCCTAGTTCTGGTATGCACTAGGTTAGCTTTGGTGTTTGCATCATGTCTAAATTTCAAATGAATTTGAATTGGGGACATGTGAAAGCCTCAGGAATCTTTTTGATAGTGACCCGGATAAAAATTGCTCCAAAAAGGTCAAAGAAAATGTTCATGTTTCTCTCTGAAAGTATTGGTCAGAGGTAAAATTCAAACCAATATTTTTAGGAGCTCATAAATATTCATTTTGGGCATTTGGAATTAATGCAATAATTATTTGCATTGGATATATATTTATTATATATTTAATATGTGTCCAATAATTCTGAATTTTTGTGAGGGGCTTGGAATAATTCCTTAGGTCCCTGAAAATTGTCACAACAAATAAAATGATTTAGTTTTTAAATCAAAACAAATGTCAGAAAAGAAAACATAAAACAAAAACAGAAAAGAAATAAAAAGGAGAAAGGCGAGAGGCCACTTACCAGGACTAGGCCGGCCCACCTGGCCCAGTGCCAGTTGTCACCCACCTTTGCCAGTAGGCTGGGGAGGGACACCATGATGCCGCCAAGCTCGCCATGCCTCCTCCCTGCCTGCCTGCCCTCCCCCTCGTCGCCTGGACGGCCTTGGAAGACGCCACGCCCCCCGGACCTCTCTCGCGTCCTCTCCCCTCCTCTGTTTGTCTCTCTCGCTCGGACCGAGCGCCGCCGTCGCCGCCGCTCATCGTTGTCGTGGCCACCGGCTACCCGACGCCCAGCCAACGCGCCCAGAATCTCCGCCAGTTCGTCCTTGTCCTCCCCTTTGAGCCGTGCATTGTCGGACGCCTTGTGGAGCCGCCCTTGTCGTCGTCTTCGACCTCCAGCGTCGGAGATCGCCGGCAATGCCGCATCGCAGTCCGGCCTCCCCCAAGCCCGCTGAGACCGCCATCCGATCCACTGTGAGCTCCTGCTCCGAACCCCTCTTCTCCCCCCTCGTTTTGCGCACTCCAGCTTTGTTCCCCACCACGGCCGAAGCTCGCCGCCCTCGTGCCATGTCGCCGTCGTGGCAAAAGCCACCGCAACTCGCTCCCGAGTGTGTCACCGCGTTCACCACACTGCCAGGAGGTCATAGAGCCCCTCGGCTGGCCTCCCCGTGCAACGTAGCACCAACCGCGCGACCACCCAAACTCCGGCGCCGCAGCAAGCTCAGCTCAAACGAGCACCGACCACCCCGCAGCCTCCCGCTTGTTCCCCTGGATGCGGACGAGCCCGGGCTACACCACGATGCTCTCAGATGCCGCCCCCGCCGCCTGTAGCGCGGACACTGCCGCAACCAGAGGTTGCCGGCGACGAGCCACCGCCTGTGCCATTGACCGGTGGGTCCCGTCGGTCAGGTGATTAGCTTAGGGATAATCACCACCTAACCAAACCGCCCCCGGATACTAACAGTGGGCCCCAGCGCCCCTAATCTTTTAATTAGTTTAGAAATAACCCCCTTTGTAAGCCTGTGTCACTGACATGTGGACCCCACATGTCAGGTTTGACTTCAATTAGCGCTGCTGACTTGCTAACGCAGGCATGACGCAATAAATGATTTTCTGGAATTATTTTTACTCAGGAAATTCCAGAAAATTGTTTAAACTTCAAAAAATCTTAGAAATTCAACCGTAGCTCAGATTGAAATAATTTATATATGAAAAATTATCAGAAAAAATCAATCTATCCATCTGTACTATTGTCACGCTTGAAAAATGAAGTTATACCTACTGAATATTAGAAAACACATAAGTGCCATCCATAAATGTTGTAACTGGAGTTGCATTTGAACCCTTGGTTCAAATGGACTTCACCCAAATGAATGCTAGTTGCATTAGCTCAAACAACATCACATATTCATGCCATGTTCATGCATCATATTGTTGCATACGCTTGTGTATTGATTGTCGGCACCATCCTTCTTGATAGGTCCTACTCCGGGGACCGTTCCAGAGTACATATCAGAGGAGCAGTGCTCTACTGTTGATCTACCAGGCAAGCAAACCCCTCTTGTTCATTCGATACAATCCCACTCTCTCACTCCTGCTCTCTGTTATTGCATTAGGACAACAACGATTCAACTGCTACTTTGTGTTGCGGTAGTTGAACCCATTCCTCTGCATGACCTGTCATTGCCATAGTAAATAGTTCAAACCCACTAGCATGTGTAGGAGTTGATTGAAGCCATGTTGTGTTCCTACCATGCCATGCCTGCTATTGCTTAGAGTGTGTCAGGTCTGATTCATTGGGAATGCATTTGAGTGTTATGCTATGTTCTAATGCTGAGAGTTAAGTGTGTGAACACGATTTGGTAAAGGTAGTGGTGAGAGGCCATGTAGGAGTACATGGTGGGTTGTCTCACTGGAACCGTCCTTAAGCAGTGAGTTCTTTGTGTGTTGTCCAATGACTAGCTACTACCACACATTGGCTTCCGGTAACTCGACCCCTCTCGACTTATTAACCAACTTGATCTCGGTCGAGGAGTCGCAACTAGTTTCTGTGTTGTAGGTAGTGTTATTTTTCTACCAAGTGGCACCCGGCAGGGTGGGCTTAGGATAGACTAGGCACACGTGCCCTGGTGTACCAAGTGGCACCCGGGTGGTGGGCTCGGGAACCCTGTACACATCGTTTGGGGCCGTGATGGAAACCTTGGCTGGACTCCCTTGCGGATAGAACCCGAATAGGCGATAAACCTAGACTAGAGTCATGTGTGGTTAGTCAGGTCATGGCCGACACCCTCGCCAGGCTTCTGCTTCAAGGTTGCCGAGATACACGACGTGTACATGGCGGTAAGTGGCGAGAGCGTGTGTGAAGAAGTACACCCCTGCAGGGTTAACATGATCTATTCCAATAGCCGGGTCCATGGTTATGGACTTCTTGGATGCTTATGTGGTACATAGACAACTTGAAGTGGATACTCTAAAATGCTCAAGACAAGTGTGAGTGCTATGGATGGCCTTCTCGTAGGGAGACGGGGATGAATCCATAGTGGTGTATTGAGTGGTGATTAGTGGACTCGTGTGCGCCACCTCAAAATAGTTACCAGCAGTCGTAGTACAGGATAGCCACCGAGTCAAAGCTGGCTTGCTGCAACTAAACCCCACTTTGCCTTCTTGATATAAATGCATGTATGATAGGATCTGATGTAAGTCTTGCTAAGTACCTTTGTACTCACGTTTGCTTAATTTATGTTTTGCAGATGAGACTTCTGTCTCACTAGTAGTTCCACTTGGACTTCGACAAGTAACTGATTACCTCAGCTACGATCTTGTATGGGTGTTGTAGGTAGTCAGGCTCTTCAGCCTTTTTCATTTGTAGTTGTTTGTACTCAGACATGTTATGCTTCCGCGTGTTGCTTGTATGCTCTGAGTGTTGGATCATGAGACCCATGTTTGTAATATCTGGCTCCTCGGAGCCTAATGAATAAATACTTTGTTTCATAGAGTCTTGTTGTGATGCCATGTTGTATTTGCACATATCGAGCATATTGTGTGTATGTTTTGAAATGCTTGGTATGTGTGGGATCCGAGAACCTAGTTGTTTATTCTTGGTAGCCTCTCTTATGGGGAAATGTCTCCTAGTGCTTCCACTGAGCCATGATAGCTTGCTACTGCTCCGGAACACTTAGGCTGGCCGGCATGTGTCCTTCTTCGCTCCTGTGTCTGTCTCTTTGGGAAAATGTCACGCGTTGTTCCTTTACGTCATTGCATCTTGCTACGACTTGGGTTCATACGTTGATGACCGACATGTTCGTTGTTGGGTCATGTATGCATGTCCCTGTAATTTAGTGCCACCTTGGGTTTACAACTAGTCAGGTCGGCCCGGATTCTCTGTCATATGGATGCTAGCGACACTATCATATACGTGAACCAAAATGCGCAAACGGTCTCGGGCCCGGTAAGGGGGCACCCGTGGGGATACCGTGCGTGAGGTCGCAAAGAGATATGATGTGCTACATGCTAGATCGGTGTGACTTAGGATCGGGGTCCCGACAGCTTTGGTATCAGAGCCTGACTGCATGTAGGATTACCAAGCAAAACTGGTCGAAATTGAGTCTAGAAATTCTTTAGTTATATAAGGGAATTGATTGTGGAACGAAACGTAAGGCTCTTTTTACTTCTTATACATTATGCCCTTCTGATCTGAGTCATCTTATCTTTCCTACGGGGTTAAGGAACTAGGCTTTCTCTTCCGTCTATCAGGATCACGAGTTATTATTCCGTAGTCCCATGGGATCGGTGGATCAGAGTCATACTCCTATTTTCGAGTTCTTCCGGTGTAATTTGTTTAGTACTATCACAGAACCTTGAGTGATGATGTTGAGTATGGTATTGCCCTATCATTTGCAGGATGTCTCATTTTGAGCATTTTACTGCCGTTATGCTGCCGGAATTGTCCCAGGAGTTTGAGAGATACTCATTTCTTGCCCTACATTCTGTATCCTATAGTTGATGTTGATTCCGTCCTTGCTTTCATTTCTCGGGATGTCATCAGTTAAGCGAAGTTCAGTTGCTCGTAGACAGAACCACGGAGGTGGTAGGGATGAGGAGGATCCTCCCGACCAGCCTTCATTGGCAGAGCTCATGTTAGAGGTGGAGAGAAACAAGCGAGAGTCTAATTGCTTGTTGGCACGTATTGAGGACAACACCGCACATGAGTGCAAAGAGACAGCGACCATCCATGACTTCATTGGTCTAAAACCACCCACCTTCCATCATTCCATGGAGCCACTCAATGCAGATGACTGGCTCCGTAGTATCACTTACAAGCTGCGTTCCGCGAACGTAGCTGAAGGTGACAAGGTCACCTATGCCACATACCACCTGAAAGGTCCTGCTAGTATTTGGTGGCAGAACTATGAGGCCATGATTCCAGCTGGCCAGATTCCTACCTGGAGAGATTTCACTGAGGCTTTTCGCGAGCATCACATTCCTCAAGCCCTCATCGATCGCAAGAGAGAAGAGTTATGTAGTCTTACCTAGGCTAAGATGGCCGTTGATGCCTACTGTAGAGAGTTTGAGAACCTCGGCCGCTATGCTACAGAGGAGGTGTCCACAGACGCCAAGAAGTAGGCTAGGTTCCAGAAGGGTCTCAACCCCAAGCTGCGTCGTGATCTTCACTTGCATCATTGCAATACATTCCAAGCTCTGGTGAACAAGGTCATTAATGCATAGACAGCTCGGCTCACTAACGAGGATTCTCGTAAGCACAACCGTGATTTGGTCTCTTCCTCCGGTTCTAGTTCTCAGAAGCGCTGGATTTGGGTTCCGAACTCCGCTCTTCCATCCGGATATTCATCGAGGCCATCTTATGTGGTGCCTCATCCAGCTCCGTCATATGCTCCACCCAGGCCTATTGGTAGACCGCTTGACAATGCGGGTCCACGTCCAACTTCAGGGACTTGCTTCACATGCCAAAGCTAGGACATTATGCATGTGACTGCTCTCTGGCCAGTTTTGCTCCAACCCAGCCAGAGAAGTCCGTTCTTCGTGGTAATCCACCACACAAGATGATCAGTGTCAAGTCAGCTCCCACTAAACATGGTGATACGTCTCCAACGTATCTACTTTTACAAACACTTTTGCCCTTGTTTTGGACTCTAACTTGAATGATTTGAACGGAACTAACCCGGACTGACGTTGTTTTTAGCAGAACTGCCATGGTGTTTTTTTTTGTGCAGATTAAAAAGTTCTCGGAATCGCCTGAAAATCAACGGAGATTTATTTCAGAAAATATAAAAAATACCTGCAAGAAGACCCACACCGGGGGGGCCCACGGGCTGTCCTTGAGGGTGAGGGGCACGCCCCCCTTCCCAGGGCGCGCCCTCCTGCCTCGAGGGCACCCCGATGCCCCACCGACGTATCCCCAGGTCCTATATATTCCGTTTCGTGGAGAAAAAATGAAGGAGAAAGAATTATCGCGTTTTACAAGACGGAGCCGTCGCCAAGCCCTAATCTCTCTCGGGAGGGCTGATCTGGAGTCCGTTCGGGGCTCCGGAGAGTGGAGATCGTCGCCATCGTCATCATCAACCTTCCTCCATTACCAATTCCATGATGATCACCGATGTGTGTGAGTAATTCCATTGTAGGCCTGCTGGACGGTGATGGGTTGGATGGGATCTATCATGTAATCGAGTTAGTTTTGTTAGGGTTTGATCCCTAGTATCCACTATGTTCTGAGATTGATGTTGCTATGACTTTGCTATGCTTAATGCTTGTCACTAGGGCCCGAGTGCCATGATTTCAGATCTGAACCTATTATGGTTTCATGAATATATGTGTGTTCTTGATCCTATCTTGCAAGTCTATAGTCACCTACTATGTGTTATGATCCAGCAACCCCGAAGTGACAATAATCGGGACCACTCCCGATGATGACCATAGTTTGAGGAGTTCATGTATTCACTATGTGTTAATGCTTTGGTCCGGTACTCTATTAAAAGGAGGCCTTAATATCCCTTAGTTTCCAATAGGACGCCGCTGCCACGGGAGGGTAGGACAAAAGATGTCATGCAAGTTCTTTTCCATAAGCACGTATGACTATATTCGGAATACATGCCTACAATGCATTGATGAACTGGAGCTAGTTCTGTGTCACCCTGGTTTATAACTTCTACATGATGAATTGCATCCAACGTAATTTGCCATCGCCGATCCAATGCCTACGAGATTTACCTATATTGCTAGTTGCTATTTACTTTTCCATTTTACACAAAAACACTATCTTTACTTTTATCGCTGCTACCACCACTATCATATCACTGTGCTACTAAACTATGTTGCTGCAGATACTAAGTTTCCAGGTGTGGCTGAATTGACAACTCAGTTGCTAATACTTAAGAGCATCCTTTGGCTCCCCTTGTGTCGAATCAACAACTTTGGGTTTAATACTTTACCCTCGAAAACTGTTGCGATCCCCTACACTTGTGGGTTATCAAGACTATTTTCTGGCGCCGTTGCCGGGGAGCATAGCTCTATTCTTTAAGTCACTTGGGATTTATATCTGCTTATCACTATGAAGAATTTGAAGGACTCAAAAACCAAGATCTTACCCTCAACTACGAGGGGAGGTAAGGAACTGCCATCTAGCTCTGCACTAGATTCTCCTTCTGTTGTGAGTAAACTTGTGACACCTACTCCTGCTATTGAATCTGATATGCCGTATGTTCTTGATGATGCTACTTCTGCTATGTATGATGAAACTACCTCTATGCCTGATACCGTGCCACTAGGTGAATTTCTAGATGAAAAAATTGCTAAGGTTAGGGAGAGTGCAAATGTTGATGATATTTATGAAAGTGATGATGAAACTAGTCCCAATAGATATGAATTGCCTGTTGTGCCTGAGGGTTATGTTATGGATGAAGAAACTGCTAGAGACATTCTTGCTTGCAATGATAGATATGATCTTAAGAAGTTATTAGCTAAGTTGAAAGAAAAGTCCATGAATGCTAAATGAAACATGACCCTGCTTTTGCTACTTCACCTATATGTGTCACTGATAAGGATTATGAATTCTCTGTTGATCCTGAGTTAATTACTTTGGTTGAATCTAATCCTTTCCATGGCTATGAGTCTGAAACTGTTGTGGCACATCTTACCAAGTTGAATGATATAGCCACCCTGTTTACCAATGATGAAAAGATTCGTTACTACTATATCCTTAAGTTATTTCCGTTCTCGTTAAAGGGTGATGCTAAGACTTGGTTTAATTCTCTTAATCCTGGTTGTGTGCGTAGTCCCTAGGATATGATGTATTACTTCTCTGCTAAATATTTTCCCGCTCATAAGAAACAAGTTGCCTTACGGGAAATTTATAACTTTGCTCAAACTGAAGAAGAGAGTCTTCCTCAAGCTTGGGGGAGGCTTCTCCAGTTACTTAATGCTTTGCCTGATCATCCTCTCGAGATGCACGATATACTTGATGTCTTTTATAATGGACTAACCGATGCTTCCACAGACCACCTGGATAGTTGTGATGGTTGTGTTTTCAGGGAAAGAACAGTGGAACAAGCTGAATTATTATTGAATAATATGCTGGCCAATGAAATTAATTGGACACTTCCTGAACCAGCCCCTAAGACAACTCCGAAGAAAAGAGGTGTTCTATTTCTCAGTCCTGAAGACATGCAAGAGGCAAAGAAATCTATGAAAGAAAAAGGTATTAAAGCTGAAGATGTTAAGAATTTACCGCTTATTGAAGAAATACATGGTGTTGATAACCTGACACAGGTAGTAAAGGTAAATTCTTTTTATAGATTTGATGAAGGTGATATTCCTCGTTATAAGTCTGCTAGCCAATGCTTAGATGAGTTTGACAATTTTATTGTGAAACAAGAAAACTTCAATGTTTATGTTGGTAGACAATTACAACACAATGCACATATGATTGAACGCTTGAGTGATTATCTATCTAGTGCTAAAGATGAACTAAAACTTATTAGTATACATGCTTCCATGGTTACCACTCAAGTAGAACAAGTACTTAAGGCTCAGAATGATTTGCTCAATGAATTAAATAGTAAGAATAATGATAATGCCGTTAGAGTTGTGACTAGAGGTGGTAGAATGACTCAGGAACCTCTGTATCCTGAAGGCCACCCTAAGAGAATTGAGCAATATTCTCAGAGAGCTAATTTAGATGCACCTTGTTCTTCTAAGAAGAAGAAAAGGAAAACTAATAGAACTTTGCATGCTTCTAGTGAACCTGTAGCTCACCGACCCGAGAATCCCAATGATATATCTATTTCTGATGCTGAGACACAATCTGGTAATGAACATGAACCTAGTGATAATATTAACAATGATGTTCATGATGATGCTCAACCTAGCAATGATAATGATGTAGAGATTGAACCTGCTGTTGATCTTGATAACCCACAATCAAAGAATCAACGTTATGATAAGAGAGACTTTCCTGCTAGGAAGAACGGTAGGGAAAGAGAACCATGGGTTCAGAAACCCATGCCTTTTCCTCCAAAACCATCCAAGAAAAAGGATGATGAGGACTTTGAGCGCTTTGCTGAAATGATTAGACCTATCTTTTTGCGTATGCATTTGACTGATGTGCTTAAAACAAATCCTTATGCCAAGTATATGAAAGATATTATTACCAACAAAAGAAAGATACCTGATGTAGAAATCTCCACCATGCTTGCCAATTACACTTTTGTGGGTGGAATGCCTAAGAAATTAGGAGATCCAGGAGTACCTACTATACCTTGCTCCATTAAGAGAAACTATGTTAAAACTGCTTTGTGTGATCTTGGAGCCGGTGTTAGTGTTATGCCTCTCTCTTTATATCGTAGACTTGACTTGAGCAAGTTGACACCTACTGAAATATCTTTGCAAATGGCTGATAAATCAACTGCTATACCTGTCGGTATTTGTGAGGATGTACCTGTTGTAGTTGCAAATGTTACTATTCTAACGGACTTTGTTATACTTGATATTCCCGAGGACGATAGTATGTCTATTATTCTTGGAAGACCTTTTTTGAATACTGCAGGGGCTGTTATTGATTGCAACAAAGGCAATGTCACTTTCCATGTCAATGGTAATGAGCATATGGTACACTTTCTGAGGAAACAACCTCGAGTTCATAGTATCAATTATATTGGAAAAACTTCAACTATTACTATTGGAGGTTTTGAGTTTCCTATTCCTACTATCAAGAAGGCATATGACATACTTATTGTTGGGGACATACATATGCCCATTGAGGTAACATAATGTTATTCAAAAATTCTCCGGTTTCATGTTACTCGCAAAGAGTTTATTAACAAGACCTGATCAACCTTGTTAATGGATTCCTTTTGATGAACATGGGATAGGTGAATCTAGATAGCACAAACCTTCTGTACCCTCCTTTTACTTTCTGTTAATTAGGTTAAATAAAAGAAAATTAACATTATCTGTTTGTCTCCAGACTTATCCATGCAATAAAAAATATCCCGAAAATAAAAGTTCTCCAAATGCCATGAAAATGAAATATGATTTTTTCTAGATTATTTAAGAAAATATGGCACTAAACACACAGCGAGGGGAGCCAGCACATGGCCTCGAGGGCACAGGGCGCGCCCCCCTTCCCATGGCGCGCCCCCTGCCTCGAGGGCCCCACGTGGCCCCCCTCCAGTTATCCTTTCACCCATGCTCTTCTTCTTCCTCCCAAAAAAATCTCCAACCAGCTCAAACCCGAGTTCTAGCTCATTTTGCTGCCATTTTCGATCTCCTTGCTCAAAGCACCATTCACCAAACCATTTGGGGAGATTGTTCCTTGGTATGTGACTCCTCCATTGGTCCAATTAGTTTTTGTTCTAGTGCTTTATTTGTTGCAAATTTATGTTGTTGTGGTGACCTTGTTCTTGAGCTTGCATGTCAATTTTTCTTGGTCCCAAGTAGTTCTAATGCATGATATAGCTTCTAGGCACTTATAGGAGTTGTTGCTATCAATCTTGTTGAGTTTCGTTAACTTTTATTGTGAGTTACTAAAAAAATCAGAAATTTTCAGAAAAGGAAAATGTTAAAAGGAATATTGAGGGGCTCTTCTAGCAAGAGCTCAGAGGAGAAGAAGAAAGAAGAAAATAAGAAGCCCAAGTATCATCTTCCTCGCATGGCGGAAGTTCGACCGTGCGAGTGGCCTTGTAATAATTTCATGGTGTCCGCCGGTATTTACGAAGACTTTTATTGGATGGAAAATAATGCAGGCCTCACCGACTTCCTCCACGACCAAAAAGAACAGTATCTCTTACTCACCAATATTTTTAGGCAAAGCTTCCATTTTCATTCTAGGAAAACACCACCTACTGTGGAGTTTCGCTTATATGATGTGGTTAAGGAGATATCATTGTTAGATTTTTGTGAAATATGCAAAGTACCCTTTGAAGGTAGACTTGATGAACCACGTCATGAAGACGTCAAAGGGTTTATTGATATGATAGCCGTAGGTGAAACTAGACAAGTTTCAGGGGCAAGAATCACCAGTATACACTTCCCTGTTCTGCGCTACTTTGCTTTATTTGCTAGTAGGTGTTTAATTGGTCGTGGGAACCGTGGGAATCTTAGCGCCCCTGATATTATTATTTTACGCCATGCTTTGTTTCGTGACACAACTTTTAGCTTGGGCGCCGTCGTTGCCAAACGATTGAGTCTGAACCGCTCAAAGGGGCCCGTCTTTGGAGGCATATTTGCTTCTCGCCTTGCTGAACATTTTAATATACCTATTAGGCATCATGAGAAGAAAGATAAATTGTTTGCCCCTGTTTATCTAGACTACAAGAGCATGGTAGCTCATGACTTTATTGTTAAAGACACAAATATGCATCTACTTTATAAATTAAGGTTTGATGAAATATATTGTGAAATTGTTACCTTGCCTGAACCATCTCTGTTTGATCTGTCCACAGGCAAGTACCTCATTACATCAGATGCCTTCTACAAGTACCAAGGCTAGGCACAAGCTTCAGAGCCTGAGCCAGAACCAGCACTTGATCCTTCCCGTCAATCTATTTATGGGTGGGATCTGGACGAGCTCGCCAAAACAGTGGCATCCAGAGGACACATCTCAGTACACTGGATGGAGTGGCTTCGATCCGTGGCCATAGACCAACTTAGGACAAAGGCCTAAGCTTGGGGGAGTACATGTTTCTCACTGACTTTACTTTCATGTTCACACTTATTCTAGTTGTCGGTGCTCACACTCTTTCACTGTACCATCCATGCTTAGTTTCAGTTTCTTTTTCTTAGTCTTTTTCTTGTGTGCTAGAAAACCCCAGAAAAACAAAAAAATATTAGTGTAGCTTCTAGCTAGTTTACTTTCTTTGCTTGTAGTAGTAACTAAAAATGAAAACCCAAAAAGATTTCTTGTTCTTCTTTTGCTTGTTGGGAGCTTTCTCGTGTAAATAGTTTCGTTTCTTTTCTTCAGGGATTAAGAGTAGAAGACCATGATTGAAAATGCTTAGTGGCTCTCATATGCTTTGTTGTTGATTTAACCTTGAGCCATATTACCTTGTCTTCTCTCTTGAATTAAATGCCTGCAGATTCCAGCTTAGTCCAATACACGTGCACTATTATTATTATCCACACCGTACGATCGTGCGAGTGAAAGGCAATAAGGATGATATATGATGAACTAATTGAGATGAGAAAAGCTGGTATGAACTCGACCTCTCTTGTTTTTGTAAATATGATTGCTCGTCGTTCTTGATTCAGCTTGTTATGAATGAAACATGTTTGTAATGACAATTAGAGATCATAGCTGCTTATGCCATGCTTAATTAGCTGAGATTTTATAATGGTCTATCTTGCGTGCCAACATGATATTAAAATGGTTGTGATGTGGTATGATGGGTGGTATCCTCCTCTAAACAAATTAAGTGACTTGACTTGGCACATGTTCACGCATGTAGTTGAAACAAATCAACATAGCCTTCACAATATTATGTTCATGGTGATTTATATCCTACTCATGCTTGCATTCATTGTTGATTAATTTTAATACATGTTCATGACCATTGTTGCTCTCTAGCTAGTCGCTTCCCAGTCTCCTTCTAGCCTTCACCTGTACTAAGCGGGAATACTGCTTGTGCATCCACATCCATAAACCCCAAAGTTATTCCACATGAGTCCACCATACCTTCCTATATGCGGTATTTACCTGCCGTTCCAAGTAAATTTGTATGTGCCAAACTCTAAACCTTTAAATGAAATTATGTTTTGTATGCTCGAACAGCTCATGTATTAACTAGGGTTGTCTATATCTTCCATGCTAGGTGGGTTATTCTCACGATGAGTGGACTTCGCTCATCATTCATGAGAAAATGGCTGGTAACCGGGATGCCCAGTCCCATGCTCAAATCATAATAATTAAACATAACTCCCCCAGGGCTGTTGCTTGTTTGGACGGTAACCCGTGGATTTGGCTGGCCGTGGAGTGTGCTTGTTGGTGGTTGGCGGAGAATAAACTTTACCATTCTGTTTAGGAACCGCCTATAATGTGCGTAGCATGGAAGATATCGAGATTCTTGGTTGTTATGTTGACAATGAAAGTATACCGCTCAAAATGTTATTCATCTCTATTTAAAAATCGAGCTCTCGCACCTCTACAAATCCCTGCTTCTCTCTATGAAGGGCCTATCTATTTACTTTTATGCAGAGTCATCATCCTCTTTTAAAAGAGCACCAGTAGGAGAGCACCTCTATCATTGGCATGCATTACTATTAATTTGCATTGAGTATGATCATGATTGGATCTCTTTTACCATGAATTACAATGTCTAGTCAGTCCTTAATCTTTAAAGGTGCTCTGCATTTATGTTTTGCGGTCTCGGAAAGGGCTAGTGAGATACCATCCTGTTATATCATATCATGATTGTTTTGAGAAGTGTTGTCATCCGAGGTTTATTAGTATTGCTCGCTAGTTGATTATGCCATTGATGTGAGTAGTCTTGAGACCTGAAAGTTATTGTGAATGTGGTTAGTTTATGATCTTGTTGAAAACCTGAATGCTAGCTTACATATTTACAACAACAAGAGCAAACAGATTTTGTCAAAAAATTTCTTTATCACTTTCAGTTTATCAACTGAAATGCTTGAGGACAAGCAAAGGTTTAAGCTTGGGGGAGTTGATACGTCTCCAACGTATCTACTTTTCCAAACACTTTTGCCCTTGTTTTGGACTCTAACTTGCATGATTTGAACGGAACTAACCCGGACTGACGATGTTTTCATCAGAACTGCCATGGTGTTGTTTTTGTGCAGAATAAAAAGTTCTCGGAATCGCCTGAAAATCAACGGAGATTTATTTCAAAAAATATAAAAAATACCTGCAAGAAGATCCACACCGGGGGGCCCACGGGCTATCCTCGAGGGTGGGGGGCGCGCCCCCCTCCCCCGGGCGCGCCCCCCTGAATCGAGGGCAACCCGATGCCCCACCGACGTATCCCCAGGTCCTATATATTCCGTTTCATGGAGAGAAAAATGAAGGAGAAAGAATTATCGCGTTTTACGAGACGGAGCCGCCGCCAAGCCCTAATCTCTCTCGGGAGGGCTGATCTGGAGTCCGTTCGGGGCTCCGGAGAGTGGAGATCGTCGCCATCGTCATCATCAACCTTCCTCCATCACCAATTCCATGATGCTCACCGCCGTGTGTGAGTAATTCCATCGTAGGCTTGTTGGACGGTGATGGGTTGGATATGATCTATCATGTAATCGAGTTAGTTTTGTTAGGGTTTGATCCCTAGTATCCATTATGTTCTGAGATTGATGTTGCTATGACTTTGCTATGCTTAATGCTTGTCACTAGGGCCCGAGTGCCATGATTTCAGATCTGAACCTATTATGTTTTCATAAATATATGTGTGTTCTTGATCCTATCTTGCAAGTCTATAGTCACCTACTATGTGTTATGATCCGGCAACCCCGAAGTGACAATAATCGGGACCACTCCCGGTGATGACCATAGTTTGAGGAGTTCATGTATTCACTATCTGTTAATGCTTTGGTCTGGTACTCTATTAAAAGGAGGCCTTAATATCCCTTAGTTTCCAATAGGACCCCGCTGCCACGGGAGGGTAGGACAAAAGATGCCATGCAAGTTCTTTTCCATAAGCATGTATGACTATATTCGGAATACATGCCTGCATTGCATTGATGAACTGGAGCTAGTTATGTGTCGCCCTAGGTTATAACTTCTACATGATGAATTGCATCCAACGTAATTTCCCATCACCGATCCAATGCCTACGAGCTTTACCTATATTGCTAGTTGCTATTTACTTTTCCGTTGCTATTATAACAAAAACTACAAAAACACTATCTTTACTTTTATCGCTGCTACCACCACTATCATATCACTATGCTACTAAACTATCTTGCTGCAGATACTAAGTTTCCAGGTGTGGCTGAATTGACAACTCAGTTGCTAATACTTAAGATTATTCTTTGGCTCCCCTTGTGTCGAATCAACAAATTTGGGTTTAATACTTTACCCTCGAAAATTGTTGTGATCCCCTACACTTGTGGGTTATCACATGGACGTGTGCATCACGTCTCAGCTAAAGATGCTCATGATGATCCAAATGTCGTTCTTGGTATACTCCTTGTCAATTGCCATCCAGCTTTGGTTCTATTCGATACTGGAGCATCTCACTCCTTCATCTCTGAAGGTTATGCTCATTTGCATGACATGTCATTTTGTGATATGCCAACTCCGCTTGAAATCACAACTCCAGTGTCTAGATGGCAAACTACCAAAATAAGCCATGGTAATGGAATCCTTGTTGACAGACTTGTATTCCTTGCATCACTTGTAGCCCTCAAGTCCTCAGATATTAACATCATCTTGTGAATGGACTGGATGATAGTTCATCATGCCAAGATTGATTGTTACACTAGGTCAGTTCAGCTTACACACCATCTGGCAAGATAGTCACTGTCACCACTAGAGTTGCAAAGCGTCAGCTCTATTCTCTTAATGCCAGCCCTCTCCCAGACCTTGAAGATATCCCGGTAGTCCGAGACTTTCCGGATGTCTTTCCAGAGGAACTGCCAGGTATTCCACCTGACAGAGATGTAGAGTTTGTCATAGATCTTATCCCAGGAAATGTTCCAATTTCTAGGAGACCTTACAAGATGGCACCTTTAGAACTAGCCGAGCTTAAGAAACAACTTGATGATTCCTTGCAAAAGGGTTTCATCCGTCCTAGTTCTTCTCCTTGGGCTTGTCCCATCCTCTTCGTCAAGAAGAAGGATGGTACGGATCGGATGGTTGTAGATTATTGTCCCGTCAATTTGGTCACGATAAAGAACAAGTATCTGCTACCCAGGATCAACGATCTATATGATCAGCTCGCTGGATCCTCAGCCTTTTCCAAGATGGATTTGAGGTTAGGCTACCATCAAATCAAGATCAGAAACGGAGACATTCCTAAGATGGCTTTTGTCACTCATTATGGCCAGTACGAGTACACCGTTATGTCCTTCGGTCTAACCAATGCTCCAGCCACATTCTCCCGCTTGATGAACTCGATCTTCATGGAGTACTTAGATAAGTTCGTCGTGGTTTACCTCGATGATATTCTTATTTACTCAAAGAATGAGGAAGATCATGCCGAACATCTTAGACTTGTGTTAGAAAAACTCAGAGAGCATCGCCTTTATACTAATCTCTCCAAGTGCGAATTTTGGTTGCCAGAAGTGACCTATCTCGGCCATGTAATCTCTGGTAAGGGCATTTTTGTCAATCCCGAGAGAGTTCGGGCCATTCTTGATTGGAGTCCACCTGAAACAGTTAAACAAGTTAGGAGTTTCCTTGGTCTAGCCAGTTATTGTCGCCGCTTCATTGAGAACTTCTTCAAAGTGGCCAAACCTCTCACGGAACTTCTCAAGAAAGATAAAATTTTTGAGTGGTCCCCATAGTGTGAGCACAGTTTTCAGGGACAGAAAAGACGCCTCACTTCTGCTCCAATACTTGTGCCACCGGATTTCAAGGACTTTGTTATCTATTGTGATGCCTCACGACAGGGACTGGGTTGCATTCTTATGCAGGATTGTCATGTGATGGCCTATGCATCTCGACAGTTGCATCCACATGAGGAAAATTATCCTACACATGATCTAGAGCTTGCAGCTATAGTCTATGCACTTAAGACCTAGCGACATTACCTTCTTGGTAATCGTTGCGAGATATACACCGATCACCAGAGCCTCAAGTATATATTCACCTAGCCAGATTGAAACTTAGGCAAAGACGTTGGTTGGAGTTGATCTTAGATTACGACTTAGGTATTACCTACACTTCAGGCAAGGCCAATGCCATGGGTGATGCAGTAAGTCGTAAATCCTATTGCAACAATCTCATGTTGCGGCACGGCCAACCACTTCCCCATGAGGAATTCTGTAAGGTTAACCTTCACATTGCTCCTCACGGGTTCCTTTCTACCTTGGTGGCAAAACCTACTCTTGTGGATCACATCATAGAAGCCCAGAAGCATGATACAAGGATTACCCGGATCAAGAGAAACATTGCCAAGGGTATTGCTGGTAGTTTCTCAATAGATGATCGAGCTGTTGTTTGCTTCGGGAACCGCCTGGTGGTCCCCAAGAAGCAGCATCTTCGGCAATTGATCCTTAAGGAGGCTCATGAATCACCTCTCACGATTCATCCCGGTAGTACTAAGATGTATCAGGACCTACGCCGGAGGTTCTGGTGGACTAGGATGAAGAGAGAAAACACTCAGTTCATTGCTAACTATGACATTTGTCGTCGCGTTAAGGCAGAGCATCAAAGACCTGCTGGCACCCTTCAGCCTTTAGCTATTCCTGAGTGGAAATGGGATAAAGTTGGTATGGACTTCATCACCGCCTTTCCGAGGACCAAGAGAGGGAATAATGCTATCCTTGTAGTCATTAATCGTCTCTCCAAAGTGGCTCACTTCCTACCTGTTCGAGAGAGTATCACTGCTAGTCAGCTCGCTGACTTATATATTTCTCGAATAGTGTCACTTCATAGTGTCCCACTAGAGATCAATTCAGACTATGGTAGTCTTTTCACTTCTCATTTCTGGGAGAGTTTCCAGACTACCATGGGAACCCATCTTTCCTTCAGTACCGCTTTCCACCCTCAATCAAGTGGACAGGTGGAACGGTTCAACCAAATTCTCGAAGACGTGCTTAGATCTTGCGTTATCTCTTTCGGTATGGATTGGGAGAAATGTCTTCCTTTCGCCAAGTTTGCTTATAACAATAGCTATCAATCCAGTCTCAAGAAAGCTCCTTTTGAGATTATCTATGGACGAAGATGTCGAACACCTTTGAACTAGTCAGAAACCGGTGAAAGACAATTATTTGGACCGGACATGATCCAGGAGGCAGAAGAGCAAGTTCGCATCATCCGTGAGAATTTAAAAACAGCCCAGTCTCGTCAAAAGAGCCAGTATGACTGTCATCATAAGGAAGTGGCTTATGAAGTTGATGACAAGGCTTACCTTCGGGTTATTCCTTTGAAGGGTACCCATCGTTTCGGTATCAAGGGCAAGTTGGCTCCTCGTTACATAGGTCCTTTTCGCATTCTTGCTAAACGAGGAGAGGTTGCCTACCAATTGGAACCACCCCCACATCTTTCTCGAGTTCATGATGTCTTCCACGTCTCTCAACTCAGGCGTTGCTTCTCGGATCCCTTCGGCGGAGTGGACCACGAGACGCTTGACCTCCAAGATAACCTCACATATCGGGAGTACCCCGTTCGCATTCTGGATCAAGCACAACGTGTCACTCGACATCATAACATCAAATTTCTCAAGGTTCAGTGGTCTCATCATTCCGTGAGAGAAGCGACTTGGGAGCGAGAAGATCGTCCCCGACTGGAGTACCCCACTTTCTTTCCGTCGACCACTGAATCTCGGGACGAGATTCTATTGAGTGGGGGCGAGTTGTCACATCGCTAGTTCTGGTATGCACTAGGCTAGCTTTGGTGTTTGCATCATGTTTAAATTTCAAATGAATTTGAATAGGGGACATGTGAAAGCCTCACGAATCTTTTTGATAGTGACCCAGATAAAAATTGCTCCAAAAAGGTCCAAGAAAATGTTCATGTTTCTCTCTAAAAATATTGGTCGGAGGTAAAATTCAAACCAATATTTTTAGGAGCTCATAAATATTCATTTTGGGCATTTGGCATTAATGCAATAATTATTTGCATTGGATATATTTATTATATATTTATTATGTGTCCAATAATTCTGAATTTTTGTGAGGGGCTTGGAATAATTCCTTAAGTCCCTGGAAAATTGTTAGAAGAAATAAAATGATTTAGTTTTTAAATCAAAACAAATGTCCGAAAAGAAAACAAAAACAAAAACAGAAAAGAAATAAAAAGGAGAAAGGCCAGAGGCCACTTACCTCGACTCGCCCGGCCCACTTGGCCCAGTGCCAGTCGTCACCCACCTCTGCGAGTAGGCACAGGAGGGACACCGCGACGCCGCTGAGCTAGCCATGCCTCCTCCCTGCCTGCTTGCCCTCCCCCTCGTCGCCTGGACGGCCTTGGTCGACGCC
>LR738714.1:265231836-265313980 GCA_902687465.1 Secale cereale | reverse complement strand
CCCCCCCCCCCCCCGGCGCGGCCCAGGGGGGTGGCGCGCCCACAGGCCGCCTGGAGCCCCTGTGCCCCCCCCCCAGGCTGCCCTTCGGACGTAGTGTTGTTTCCGGTTCGCTGATTTTTTATATAATTTTTCTGGATTTTTCTGGGCAGTTCTCGAAACGTGAAAACCTAAAATACAAAAACAGCCGAAAACCGAAACTGGCACTGGGGTGCACTGGATTAGTAAGTTAGTCCAAATATGATCAAAAGTGTATGGAAGTGTATGAATATCATAGCAATATCACCCAAAAGTGGCATGGAGCAAGCAAAAATTATAGATACGTTTTGGACGTATCAACATCCCCAAGCTTAATTCCTGCTCGTCCTCGAGTAGGTAAATGATAACAAGAATAATTTCTGTGGTGACATGCTATTAACCATATAGGACTTTCTCATAGTCATATGACAAAAGCTTACTGAGACAATGATTCTAAAGTAATTAAGTTGTCTCAAGAGAAAATCACAAATGACTGAAATTTTTACAACATGAAACTGAAACATCAAAAAGATTTGCAATGAACATGATGTGCAAATATGATAAAGTGATATCTAGCTTGCCCCCTTTAGTGATGCAAAACATAAATGCAAGGGCACCTTCAAGGTTTAAGTGATGACTAGATACAATCATTTCAGAATAAACGATATCACAATCATGCAAAAGACAATGCTACTTTGGGACAATGCACATTACACTCAGAATGACAATCATGCTCTCAGTAGTTGGTGCTTCAATATAAAGGTAAAAGAAAGGTTAAGTGCTAGAGCTTTTTATTTTGAAGACATGGAAGCAATTGTGTCAACGGTAGTAGTACTTCATATGTGTCATGTATAAAACATCTTATAAGTTGCAAGCCTCATGCATCGAATACCAATAGTGCTCGCTCCTTGTCCTAATTAGCTCGGATCCCCATGGGTTATCATTGCATTGCATATGTTTTAACCAAGTGTCACAAAGGGGTACCTCTATGCCACCTGTACAAAGGTCCAAGGAGATAGATCGCATTTGATTTCTCATTTTTGATAGATCTCAACTTGAGGACATCCATACCGGGACAACATAGAAAATAGATGATGGACTCCTCTTTAATGCATAAGCATATTCTCATAAGAGATTGAGGATTAAGGTCCAAGCTAAAACTTCCACCATGATGCATGGCATTGGTTGGCGGCCCAATGTTCTTCTCTAACAATATGCATATTAATTCAACCCACGGTAAATCACCCTTACTTCAGACAAGACGAACATGCATAGCAACTCACATGATATTCAACAAAAGTGTGACAGTTGATGGCGTCCCCAGAAATATGGTTACCGCTCAGCAAGCAACTTATAAGAAATAAGATACATAGGCAACATATTCTTTACCACAATAGTTTTTAGGCTACTTTCCCATGAGCTATGTATTGCATGGTTAGTTTGCTTAGTACAGGTGGAGGTTAGCAAAAGACTGGGAGCGACCAACTAAGAGAGCAATGACGGTCATAATCATGCAGAGCGACAAAGAAATATTGAATCAGGCATGGTAGTTATATCGCTACTTAGAAACAAAAGATCATCAAGGCTTGACAGACTTTCTTTACAGTCTTGAATATGCGTGAGCATACGCCAAGTCAATCAAAATAAATTCTCGAAGGAAGATATTACTAAACCATACCACATCATAGGCAAACAAACCAAGTTGGTATTCCAATAACACATTGGGAACCCCCCAGCTATTTGAGATTAACCATAAGAAAACCTGAACTACTAAGCACCATCATGAAAGTAGCATCTTTATCATAGACACATTAACCCATGCAACAGAAGCAAACTCTCTTAATAAGGTGAGCATGGTAATTAAATAGATTTCAAGCAACCAACTAAATAAAAGCTCTTGAAAAGATAAGCATGAATACTAAGAGTAGAGCACGATAGTAGCTATTAAAAGACAAAGAACACACACAGCTTAGATAGACATGAAAATTCTATGTAATGTTCTAGGTAGAGGTGGAGCGTGTTTCTCTCCCACATAAAGGAATGCGGGGTTCCGACTCGTTATGAAAAACTAAAAAGAAAACTAAAAGCAAGACGCTCCAAGCATAGCACATAACACATGAAGTGATAAAAATATAGCGAAACGAAAGATGAACTGATAATGTTGATGGAGAAGGGGATGCACGGGGGCATCCCCAAGCTTAGACGCTTGAGTCTCCTTGAATATTTCTTGGGGGTGCACGGGGGCATCCCCAAGCTTGAGCGCTTGACACTCCTGAATCTTTTTATCATCTTCCCTCGCACACTTGAAAACTCCCTTCATACACAACTCATCATAATCTGATTAGCGAGGTTAGTACCCTTAATAAAATAATTATACCTTGCTGGAAATAAGGATATTCTTGAAGTTCTACTGTTTCTCAAGATTTCCAAAAGGTTTTTGCAAAGAAAAAGCAAGTTCTTAATTTGCGAAGTGAAGGTAAGGCAAAACAGGACAGAATCTGTGAAAAACAGAACAGCAGGCAGTAATTGACCTGTTCGGGATACTTCTGCAACTCAAATAAAAAAACTCAGAACTGACGCACGAAAGACAATTATATAGAGAACGCTGTCGAAAAAAATCAGACCAAAAAGATGAGCTGGTGATTTTATACGAATTTTTCTATCCAAGGACAGAATCTGTTTCCTGGACAGCACCTCACAACTTTTGAACTTTCTAGCGATCAGAGGCTATACTTGGCACAAATATGAAAAGCAAAGATACAATGATGATGCTACAGCAGTAAACAACATCAAGACACAACAAAAGCAAAAAATATATTCATGTGGGCTGCCTCTCAAAAGCGCTTTCTTTTATGCCTTTAAGCTAGGCATAATGCATAGATCAAGTTGTATCAATTGAACCATCATCAAGATCATCAAAAAGCTCTTCAATAATACAACTAGTCTTAAGAGGACTCTCAAATAAAGGCCTCATAGAGATACTTCTAGGTAGAAGACCAAAAGGATAAAAGTCAAGGGAAGATTCATTTATAAATTCATCAACGATAGGTGTTTCTTCCAAAGTCTTTACAGTTTCAACCCCTTTGGCAATAGGTGGATTGCTTTTAGAACGGGGATCCTTTGGAACGTGAACGAACTTAGGCTCCCTCTTTGCCGGAGTTTCTACCTTTTCGGTTTTGATCGAGGAGAAAGTAGTTCCTAAGGTATCAAATATTTCCTCAATCTTGTCCATCCTAGAAGAGTCAGAATCATGGAATTTGACGGTCTCCAAAATTTTGAAAATTTTATGCATGGAGCTATCAAGTCTATTCAAATTCCCTTGGATCTTACGATCCAACTCATTCATCTTATTAGTGCTTGGCATCTCTAGCTCTATTTTTTCAAGTTTTTTCATAATGTGAGCTAGGGTGATGTCCTCTCGAATGCTAACAACAGGGGGACTCCCAACAAGATTTTCAATAATACTAAGAGACTCCCAAACTGGGGCCTCCAGGAAATTCCCATTGATAGCAGTATCTAGAATAAACCTATTCCAAGAAGTAATTCCAACATAAAAAATTCTAAGCAAGATAGTGGTAGGTTGCTTCTTGGTGGCTCTTTTTTGTGAATCATTAATTATATACCAAGCATCTTTCAAACTTTCCCCACCTCTTTGTTTAAAGGTGAGAACTTCTGCCTCGTCAAAGAAAAAAGGACCCGACATGATTACAACTAAAGAATAAGATAACTATTTTTGTGATTTTTGATAAAAGGAACTAAAGCAAAAATGAAATGTAAACTAACAAGACTAAAAAGCAAAGGTAAAAGATAGCATGCAACTCCCCTATCCTGAAGAGTGGAGTCCCCGGCAACGGCGCCAGAAAATACTCCTTGATGGGCCTCGAACCCCTCGTTGGTTACCCCAAGTGGAAGGTGTAAGATGCAGTAAGTAGAAGTGTTTTCCCCTAGCAAAGATGCCAAGGATCGAATCCCCGGAGACTCCTAGGTTCAACAAGTAGGTGTCAATTGCTAACGGCGCAATTAGCAATCAACGTGGACCTGCACACATATACAAATAACTTTGCTCCCAACGAGTACAGAGAGGTTGTCAATCTCTCCGGCCTTGTAGTTCACAAAGGGTTAAAAGCAATATGATAGTAGTGATAGATAGTGTTTTGCAATAGTAAGTAAATAGCGAAAAGTAAATAGTGGATGTGATCAATGATGGTAATATGGACCGGAGTCTCATGATGTTCACTAGTCATGTCTCTCTCCCAAAAGACGATAAAACAGCTATGTGAGGTAAACAAATTACAGCTGGGCAATTGACAGGACCACGAACGCAAACCAATGCTGACTACATTGCAAGAAAGGTTGAGGTTCAAAGCATGGGCGGTACGCCAAAGTAAGTAGACCGAAATCCATCAATATCTACTACTAATCATCCACCTTGAGATATCTATCGAGAACATCTCGCTGGTATTAAGTTGCGAGTCTCACCCATAGTGTAAACTCAATGCAACAGACAACTGCATTAAAAGAACTTTGCGTAAAGTAAACAATCCTTGCACCCGCGGGCACAAGCACCGTTGTTTTCCCCCTTGTGGCAACAGCACATCCCCTAGACTCATGTTTCTGTCACTCAAGCTAGTCATCGAGGGGCATGAACCCACAATCGAGCATAACGTTCCCTCTTGGAGTCACTACCTATTACTCGGCCAAAGCAATAAATAACAACGGAGAACATGCAAGAATTACTTATGAACTAAAATATAAAAGAGGTGAATCAAATATATTACTCAAGATCAATCTGAACATAATCTCATAATCCATCGGATCCCAGCAAACTCAACATAGCAACAGCATAAGGATTACATAGGTGCCTCGATCATGTAGGGCAGCTCACGAGGACTAATTAGTGAAGCACAAGAACGGGAGGAGAACATCACATAGCTACTGGTCATGGACTCATGGTCCAAGGGAGACTACTCACGAGTCATCCGGGAGGCGTCCATGGTGGTGGAGAAGCTCCCGGTGATGATCCTCCCCTCCGGCAGGGTGCCGGGAAGAGTTCTCCTGGTGCTCCCGATCTTGGAAGCGGTGGCGGCGGCGGAACAGAGATGGGATCGCGAAAAGAAGTCCTGTTCTGAGGGTTACGGAGGACCCTTTAAATATATGCCAAAGTAGGGCACCGGGGGAGTCTCGGGGGGCCCAGGCGCCCCCCCCCCCCCCCGGCGCGGCCCAGGGGGGGCGCGCCCACAGGGCGCCTGGAGCCCCTGTGGCCCCCCCAGGCTGCCCTTCGGACGCAGTGTTGTTTCCGGTTCGCTGACTTTTTATATAATTTTTCTGGATTTTTCTAGGCAGTTCTCGAAACGTGAAAAACCTGAAATACAAAAACAGCCGAAAACAGAAACTGGCACTGGGGTGCACTGGATTAGTAAGTTAGTCCAAATATGAACAAAAGTGTATGGAAGTGTATGAATATCATAGCAATATCACCCGAAAGTGGCATGGAGCAAGCAGAAATTATAGATACGTTTTGGACGTATCAGTTCATCACCCAAATCATTGAAGACCTGCATGTACCAAGGGCAATGCGAGACGGGCATCGCCCCACACCACCAAATGCAGCTGCCGTCCCAGGCTCGGGCGAAAAGTTGTGCGTCTGCGTCAACGTCTCAGGGCTCAACAGAGTCGCGCCTCAGGAGCTCTACTGGCCGTCTCAAGTGGGCTGGTGCGAGGGCCCCCTAATAGCTTTGTTCGCATGCCTTTCGGAGCGAGGCGACTCATGAGGAGCAACTTCTGTGGCACGCGCCTTCAGCTACTCCAACACTTCTCCACCAACAGTGCGAGGTGACATTTTCCATTTTGTTCAGTTGGGGCGCCCCTCGGGCTACGTCATCCCTAGACCACGTGTGTCCGTCCCTGCGGCATGTCTCGTCTTTTCGTTTAAGTTCGGCAGGGGGCGCCCCTCGGACTGCATCATTCCCAGATCATGTGGGTCCGTCCCTGCGGCATGTATCCCTTTTGCTTGAATTTGGATTGGCTTTGCTTGAGATTGGGGTTTCCCCTTGTTTTCCTTTGAAAGTCGCTTGTTCGGTGTTTCGTCGTTTGAAGTGTCGCCGCGCCCTGGCCGGCAGGCCGGGGCGCGCAAACCAGTTTCCTTTTTGTGGCCTGGGATGCCTCCGCGGGAATCGTGCGTCGATGGCTCCTCCTGGGGTTGTTACATGAAGAAGCTTAAGCACGAAGCCTGTTCTCGGGTCTGTCCCTGTAGCATTGACAAATCCAAGTGACTGAGCTCTGTCTGACGGGCTCGCCCCGCTCACGTCACCTCCCGAGGTCCTTGGTGCTCAACCTTCCCATGCAATGGCCTCCGGAGGTTCATTTTGACGCGGGTTACAACTGTCACGCAGAAGCTCTCGAAGACCAGGCGCAACCCGCCTTGAGGTAGGGCCTCGTGGGTCCCGCACTGGCTCACGAGTGCCCATATACACCTCCTCCAGCTGGGCAGTACACACCCGGAGTGCTCCCCCGGAGGGACGTCCACCCACGTGACCAGTGGAAGCCCCAAGCTCCGCACTGCCGAACGACACGGTCAAGGCGCGGCTACGCCCATGCCAAGTGGTAGCCCTATGCTCTCCGCTGGGGATAAACAACTAGGGGCCCCTCCGGGACGCACTAACTCCGGGATGGACTCTCGGTCGACCGTTCAGCCTCTCCCTGAGATGAGCGCGCAGGGGACTGGACATCGGGGTTGCGCCCAGGTTGGTTAGACCTGGCACGCGCCACCTCACCATGTCCTTGCACGTGGTCCTTGCGCGCCCCTCCCAAGCAAAGGCTGACGGGAAGAAGGTATGGAACAGATACATCTCCAACGTATCTATAATTTTTTATTGTTCCATCCTATTATTTATGATGTTTTGGATGTTTAATGGGCTTTGCTATACACTTTTATATTATTTTTGGGACTAACCTATTAACCCAAAGGCCCAGTCGAGATTGTTGTTTTTTGCCTATTTCAGGGTTTTACAGAAAAGGAATATCAAACGGAGTCCAAACGGAATGAAACCTTCGGGAGAGATATTTTTGGAGCGATATCTTCACGGGAGACTTGATAACCACGGAATAGGGCACATGTGGCATCCACGAGGGTGGGGGCGCGCCCCCCTACAGGGCGCGCCCACTGCCTCGTGGGCCCCATGTTGGTCCCCCGATGCCCTCCTTCCTCCTATATATATCCATGTACCCCGAAAACATCAGAAGAGGAGAGAAAACCCTAATTCCACTGCCGCAACCTTCTGTTCCTGTGAGATCCCATCTTGGGGCCTGTTTCGGAGCTCCCCCGGAGGGGGGATCTACCACGGAGTGCTTCTGCATCAACACCATCGCCTCACCATGAGTTGTGAGTAGTTTACTACAGACCTTCGGGTCCATAGTTAGTACCTAGATGGCTTCTTCTCTCTCTTTGGATCTCAATACCAAGTTCTCCTCGGTCTTCCAGGAGATCTATTCAATGTAATCTCTTTTTGTGGTGTGTTTGTCGATATCCGATGAATTGTGGGTTTATGATCAAGATTATCTATGAGAAATATTTGGTTTTTTCTGAATTCTTTTATGTATGATTATAATATCCTTGCAAGTCTCTTCGAATTATTGGTTTGGTTTGGCCTACTAGATCTATAGTTCTTGCAATGGGAGAAGTGCTTGGCTTTGGGTTCAATCTTGCGGTGTCCTTTCCCAGTGATAGTAGGGCAGCAAGGCATGTATTGTATTATTGCCATCGATGATAAAAAGATGGGGTTTATATCATATTGCTTGAGTTTATCCCTCTACATCATGTCATCTTGCTTAAAGCATTACTCTATTCTTATGAACTTAATACTCTAGATGCATGCTGGATAGCGGTCGATGTGTGGAGTAATAGTATGTAACATCCCAAATTTTCAAATTTGGAATGTTAATAGAACTGTTTTAAACTTGCTTGTGTTGCTTGTTGTGAGTAATTTTGACTAGGATTTAAAGTATTCTGGAGTTGTTGAAACTCAAAAGTTTATAGTTGTTATAATTCTCTTTGTATGCTTGCATTGCATAAAATATATTTTCGTGTATGTGGGTTAAAAAAATGTTCATAATGTGCAGAATAATGTTTCTAGTCCTTTTGATACGTTCTTGTATTTTTTTTCACAATAGCCAAAATATTTTATTTGTGTGTATTTTGTTGTTAGAGTGGCTTATTGCATACAAATGATTTTACAAAATTGCATTATAGGTGGAACTAGTGTTCCTATATTTTATATTTGTACTTTTGAACTTTAATGTATCTATATGTATTTTTTTATTTAGATTTTAGACTGGTGTTTTATTTTAGTTAGTTTTCTTTCTGCTGTCTTTTTTATTAAAAAAATACTTAGAAGCCAGCCGGCCGGCCAAGCCAGTCAGCCCGCCAGCCAGCCCTCGCAGCCCACCTACCCCGCGCCGCCAGCCCAGTGCGTCGCGCAGCCCCGCAGCCTCGCTCGCTCTGCCGCTGACCGAGCGGGCCCGCACGTCATCTTCCAGCTCCAGCCGGACTCCAGCACGCACACGTTTTCTTCTCTGTTCCCGATCAAAATCCCCATCGATTCCGATAGATCTTTTGTCCCTAGCCAGTCCTGACCCCATATAAGTAACCCCCTCGTTCCTCTCGTCCGATTTTTGCCAAAATCTCTGTCTCCCGTGACCTAGAGGGCCGTAGCCATCTCGCCGGAGTTCCGCGTACAGAAGCTCTTGCGCCGGCCGAGTTCTCCGCCACTGAGGGTCCCCTGCTCCCCTGTATTGGTCGCCATGAGCTCCTCTATCTCCCTCATATCTTGTTTCGCAGAGGGATGAACCCAATCGAGCGCACGGATGTCAACTGGAGCAACCCGAAGCCGATCTCGAGTCCAGCCAGACGTCGCCGACTCCAGAGGACGTTGCAGTCGTCCCTGAAGACGCTTGCGTGTTCGCCGCGTCCCTCCTCACCTCGTCCTGTTCTCCTAGAACTCGAGAAGCCTCGCCAGCGAGCGCACGCTCCAAGTCCGGGCCGCCCGTGGCCATCTTCTTCAAGTCCGGCGGCTGCCCAGCCCCTCTGTTTTCCGGTGAGCATCGCTGTCCGTCCGATCTGACATGTACGTCTGAGATTAGATCATTTTTTTTTCTTATCATGAACCGTTGTCTTTTAAGTTGTGGCCGTACACTCTTCAGCCACAACAGCGAACACATCCAGCCAATAGTAATGCTCCACATGGCAATGCTACAGCAGCCTCAACAGTTTTTCCAGGAACTGTTTTGGCACAATTTAATTTTTGACAGATTCTATATCAAATGTTCAATTAGGTATATATTTTAGTCTGTAACTCCAAATTCACCGATTCTTTTTCCTGTGTACTCGTATAGACCAGGAGAATATTGTAGAACCAAAATTTCACATGTTTGAACAGTTCAAATTTGAATTTGTTGAAATCTGAATTCAAACTTCCGGAGTCCATATCTTTTAAACCGTAGATCCAAATCAGTTGATTTTTTTTTGCGTTGTGATCCTACTAGCATGTAGAAGAGATATACCTACTGACAGTTTATGTTAGTTTATTTTTATTTGAATTCATTGTTGTTTACTTTATTGTGGGTCATGTGAATATGATTTATTTACCGGTGCCTTCGTTATCGTATAGATTGTCCGGAGTGTCAAGCGGATTGGAATTAAGTGTTAGAGTACTTCAAAAACGTTCAAGGCAAGTTTGCACTTTTGATTTGCTCATCCTATATTCTGTTATGCAAGTGTGGTTTTGATGCTATGATGAATGTTTGGCTTGATATGTGCATCCAGTGTTATCATATTTTGTTGTTGATTGTGTTATGTGATGGTGTGATCATCTTGCTATGGTAGACGGAGCATGTGTCGAGCGATGCATGGAAGTGGTGAGTCTTTATAGCTGTAGGCTCGGGGCTTTTTCTCAGGTGAATGCGTCAATGGCTGAGCGCTCTATCGTCCCTAGAGAATGCGCCATGACTGAGCGCACTTGAGTTGTCGGGGCTTTTTCTCACGTGAATGCGTCACTGGCTGAGCGCTCTACTGTCCCTAGAGAATGCGCCAGGGCTGAGCGCACTTGAGACATCTTGGAGATCTTTATCATCCGGGTTTGTGTGTACCTTGCCTATGTCGTGGAGGTAGGTGAAGGTAGTCTTACGCGGAATCAAACTTGAGTGTTCTGTTATCATACTTTGCTTGTGGATGTAGGTTTGCTATATCATATTGTGTAATTTGCCAATACATTCAATGTATTGACCCTTTGTGGCTGCAACTTATCATGTTGCAGGTTTTTCAGATGGTCATTGAGATACAGTAGGGTCGCGAGTCTTCACTCAACATTTTCTCCAGTGGGCATTGATGGGACTCATAGTTTACTTATGCTACATTTCCGCTGTTATTGAATAAAGATAGCTATGTGCTACTCAGTTTGTAATACTTTGTATATTCTGGATCATACGTTATATTAAATGATGCACTTGTTACTTTGATATTCCTATGTACTCTGTGTGCTAGCGAGTCGATCCAGGGACTAGCACGGTAAGCACAGAGACATCGAATCTTATCAGATTCAGGTCGTTACATAGTAGTAGATGCAGAATCGTTTCGGTCTACTTGTCACGGACGTGATGCCTATATATAATGGTCATGCCTAGATATTCTCATAATTATTCGCTTTTCTATCAATTGCTCGACAGTAATTCGTTCACCCACCGTAGAATTCTGTTATCATGAAAGAAGCCACTAGTGAAACCTATGGCCCCCGCGTCTATTCTCAACATATCAATCTACAATCTACTTTACTTTACCATTTTTACTTCCTGTTCTTATATCCAAAAATACCAAAAATATCATACTATCATATCTATTAGATCTCACTTTCATAAGTGACCGTAAAGGGATTGACAACCCCTTATCGCGTTGGCTGCGAAGTTCTTATTTGTTTGTGCAGGTGCGAGGGACTCGCGCGTGGTCTCCTACTGGATTGATACCTTGGTTCTCAAAAACTGAGGGAAATACTTACGCTACTGTGCTGCATCATCCTTTCCTCTTCGAGGGAATACAACGCAAGCTCGAGATGTAGCAAGAAGAATTTCTGGCGTCGTTGCCAGGGAGGCTTACGCAAAAGTCATATACCAAGTACCTATCACAAACCCTTATCCTTCGCATTACATTTATTTGCCTCTCGTTTTCCTCTCCCCCACTTCACCCTTGCCGTTTTATTTGCCCTTCTTTTTGTCATGTGTTTACCGTTCTCTTGCCCTCATGTCTGAAATGGGGGAAGATTTTATCGAGAAGGGTAGTAATGTTGAGGGCAACGTCTATCTTGACCCTCCGTATGAAACTACCACTTTACATATTAAGAAGTTCCGGGTTGGCAGTTGTAATATCATTGGAAAAGGAGTTCTTCAAGACTTCTTTACTTGTGCCGGTGCTTTGCCTACTTTGGGTGGTTCTATTCTTCATAGAACTAGTAGCCTTGCGGATGCCATATCTATGCTTGTAGTTGAAATTGAAAGGCAATTTATCCATATGCATCCCTGTATTCAGAGAATCTTTCTGGAATTTTCCAATGTTGAGCATTCTTCTCTTAAGTGTGCCGCTACTATCTTTTTGGCTCGTGAATTCAGATTTATCATGAAAGAGGCCAAAGAAATCTTTGCTCATTACGGGGTAGATGATGGTCGACCTCCCATAGAGGCTATCTTATTTAATCAAGAAGACATAATGCGGTTGCGATCTCCTGATCATGTTGCTTTTAATGAAAACCTTAGAAAAAAGGTTCCTACCGATGTCTTGGTTGATAGAATTTCTGAGTTGAATGATAATTTTCCTATTCAAAACAATGGGTTAGGTTTTCCCTCGAGCGAAGGCTCATGACCTTCTGCCAAAAGAATGCCTATAATGATGAATTGGTTGTACATTATAAAGGGCCAAAAGAGGAACCTATACCTCCTGAGCTTGATGTGGGGGACTTTTGTCCCATTAAATTTATCCCTTTTGATTACTTTTGCTTGCCACAAAGAAAACATGCTGCTGAACGTAGGGAATATGAGATGAGTTTTCGTGATATATCTTATCATTATGGCAATACCTAGATCTATCCTCGTATCGTGCCTAGCTAGGGGCGTTAAACGATAGCGCTTGTTGGGATGCAACCCAATTTTATATTTTTTGTTTTTGCTTCTGTTTAGGAATAAATATTGCATCTAGCTTATGTTTAGATGTGGTTTTATGTTTTAATTAGTGTTTGTGCCAAGTAGAACCTTTGGGAAGACTTGTGTGAAGTTTATATGATCTTGCTGCAAAAAACAGAATCGTTAGCGCTCACTAGAATAGTCACCAGATTTTACTGGAGTGTGATATTTAGTTGATTCTTTTTGAAGATGATTAATAGAGAAATTCCCCACGTTTACCAATTTATTTCAAAAAAATTGGAGTTACAGAAGTATGCAAAAGTTACAGATTACTACAGACTGTTGTGTTTTTGACAGATTCTGTTTTCCGTGTGTTGTTTGCTTATTTTGATGAATTTATGAGTAGTATTGGAGGATCTGAATCATAGAGAAGTTGGAATACATTAGGTTTAACACCAATATAAACAAAGAATGAGTTCATTACAGTACCTTCGAGTGGTGGTTTGTTTTCTTATACTAACGGACTTCACGAGATTTTTGTCTAAGTTTTGTGTTGTGAAGTTTTCAAGTTTTGAGTATTGCTTTGATGGACCACGGAACAAAGAGTGGCAAGAGCCTAAGATTGGGGATTCCCAAGGCACCCCAAGGTAAAATTCAAGGACAACCAAAAGCCTAAGCTTGGGGATGCCCCGGGAAGGCATCCCCTATTTCATCTTCATCTATCGGTAACTATACTCGGGACTATATTTTTATTCACCACATGATACGTGTTTTACTTGGAGCGTCATGTATGATTTGAGTCTTTGCTTGTAAGTTTGCCACAATTATCCTTGTTGGGCACACCTTTTTGAGAGAGATAAATATGGCCTAGGAATTGTTAGAACACTCTATGTGCTTCACTTATATCTTTTGAGCTAAATAGTTTGCTCTAGTGCTTCACTTATATCTTTTTGAGCACGGTAGTAATTTTATTTTGTAGAAATTGTTGATCTCTCATGCTTCACTTATATCCTTTTGAGAGTCTGTTAGAACAGCATCGTAATGTGCTTTGGCTATAAAACTAGCCTTAACATGATAGGTATCCAAGATGAATGTAGTAAGAACTTTCATACAAAGTGCATTGAATATGATGAGAAGTTTGATACTTGATAATTGTTTTGAGATATGAGGATAGTGATATTAGAGTCATGCTAGTGGAGTTATTATGAAATTGAGAAATACTTGTGTTAAAGTTTGTGATTCCCGTAGCATGCACATATGGTGAACCGCTATGTGACGAAGTTAGAGCATGAGGTATTTGTAGAGTGTCAACCTTTGTGTGGAGGTCGGGGGTGCGCGATTTTTAACTCCTACCAACCTCCCCCCTAGGAGCATGCGTTGATTGCTTTGTTTTGATGACTCGTAAATTTTTGCAAAAAATATATGAGTTCTTATGACTAATGATGAGTCCATGGATGATACGCACTCTCACCCTTCCACCATTGCTAGCCTCTCTTGTACCGCACAACTTTCGCCGGTACCATACACCCACTATATACCTTCCTCAAAACAGCCACCATATACCTTCCTCAAAACAGCCACCATATCTACCTATCATGGCATTTCCATAGCCATTCCGAGATATATTGCCATGAAACGTTCCACTGTTCCGTTCATATGACACGCTTCATATTGTCATAGTGCCATGCATGATAATGTAGTTGACACAGTATTTGTGGCAAAGCCAATATGCATAATTTTTCATACATGTCACTCTTGATTCATTGCACATCCCGGTACACTGCTGGAGGCATTCATATAGAGGCATACTTTGTTCTAGTATCGAGTTGTAAATCAATATAAGTGTGATGATCATCATTATTAGAGCATTGTCCCAAAGAAAAAAGAAGAAGGAAAGGCCAAGAAAAATAAAGGCCCAAAAAAGAAAAAAAAGAAAAAAAAGAAAGAAAAGAAAAAGGGACAATTGCTACTATCTTTTTCCACACTTGTGCTTCAAAGTAGCACCATGTTCTTCATGATAGAGAGTCTCATGTTTAGTCACTTTCATATGCTAATGGGAATTTCCATTATAGAACTTGGCTTGTATATTCCAATGATGGGATTCCTCAAATACCCTAGGTTTTCATGAGCAAGCAAGTTGGATGCACACCCACTTAGTTTCTTTTGTTGAGCTTTTATACATTTTTAGCTCTAGTGCATCTGTTGCATGGCAATCCCTACTCACTCACATTGATATCTATTGATGGGCATCTCCATAGCCCGTTGATACGCCTAGTCGATGTGAGACTATCTTCCTCCTTTTTGTCTTCTCCACAACCACCACTCTATTCCACCCATAGTGATATATCCATGGCTCACGCTCATGTATTGCGTGGAAGTTGAAAGGTTTGAAAAAATTGAGTATGAAAACAAGTGCTTGGCTGAAACCGGGGTTGTGCATGATATGAATATTTTGTGTGATGAAGAGGGAGCATAGCCAGACTATATGAATTTGTAGGGATAACTTTCTTTAGCCATGGTATTTTTAGAAGACATGATTGCTTTGTTAGTATGCTTGAAGTATTATTATTTCTTATGTCAATATAGACTTTTGTCTTGAATCTTTCAGATCTAGACATTCATGCCATAATAAAAATAATTACATTGAAAATTATGTTGTTAGCATTCCACATCAAAAATTCTATTTTTATCATTTACCTACTCGAGGACGAGCAGGAATTAAGCTTGGGGATGCTTGATACGTCTCCAACGTATCTATAATTTTTTATTGTTCCATGCTATTATTTATGATGTTTTGGATGTTTAATGGGCTTTGCTATACACTTTTATACTATTTTTGGGACTAACATATTAACCCAAAGGCCCAGTCCAGATTGCTATTTTTTGCCTATTTCAGGCTTTTACAGAAAAGGAATATCAAAAGGAGTCCAAATGGAATGAAACCTTCGGGAGAGATATTTTTGGAGCGATATCTTCACAGGAGACTTGAGAACCACGGAATAGGGCACACGTGGCGTCCACGAGGATGGGGCCACCCCCCCCCCCCTACAGGGCGTGCCCCTGCCTCGTGGGCCCCACATTGGTCCCCCGATGCCCTCCTTCCTCCTATATATATCCATGTACCCTGAAAACATCAGAAGAGGAGAGAAAACCCTAATTCCACCGCCGCAACCTTCTGTTCCCGTGAGATCCCATCTTGGGACCTATTCCGGAGCTCTGCCGGAGGGGGGATCTACCACGGAGTGCTTCTACATCAACACCATCACCTCACCATGAGTTGTGAGTAGTTTACCATAGACCTTCGGGTCCATAGTTAGTACCTAGATGGCTTCTTCTCTCTCTTTGGATCTCAATACCAAGTTCTCCTCGGTCTTCGAGGAGATCTATTCGATGTAATCTCTTTTTGCGGTGTGTTTGTCGATATCCGATGAATTGTGGGTTTATGATCAAGATTATCTATGAGAAATATTTGGTTCTTTTCTGAATTCTTTTATGTATGATTATAATATCCTTGCAAGTCTCTTCGAATTATTGGTTTGGTTTGGCCTACTAGATCTACAGTTCTTGCAATGGGAGAAGTGCTTGGCTTTCGGTTCAATCTTGCGATGTCCTTTCCCAGTGACAGTAGGGGCAGCAAGGCACGTATTGTATTGTTGCCATCGAGGATAAAAAGATGGGGTTTATATCATATTTCTTGAGTTTATCCCTCTACATCATGTCATCTTGCTTAAGGCGTTACTCTGATCTTATGAACTTAATACTCTAGATGCATGCTGGATAGCGGTCGATGTGTGGAGTAATAGTAGTAGATGCAGAATCGTTACGGTCTACTTGTCACGGACGTGATGCCTCTATATAATGATCATTCCTAGATATTCTCATAATTATTCGCTTTTCTATCAATTGCTCGACACTAATTCGTTCACCCACCGTAGAATTCTGCTATGATGAGAGAAGCCACTAGTGAAACCTATAGCCCCCGGGTCTATTCTCAACATATCAATCTGCAATCTACTTTACTTTAACGTTTTTACTTTCTGTTCTTATATCCAAAAATATCAAACTATCATATCTATCAGATCTCACTTTCGTAAGTGACCTTAAAGGGATTGACAACCCCTTACCGTGTTGGCTGCGAAGTTCTTATTTGTTTGTGCAGGTGCGAGGGACTCGCGTGTGGTCTCCTACTAGATTGATACCTTGGTTCTCAAAAACTGAGGGAAATACTTATGCTACTGTGCTGCATCACCCTTTCCTCTTCGAGGGAATACAACGCAAGCTCGAGAAGTAGCAGGAACTCACAAGGGCAACTTGAGCGTCAAGGGGGACCCCTGAGCATCACGACTCAGGGGCCTCGCTGGCTTCATTGCCCCTGGCCCCTTGGTCATGTCCATGTGATCCGAACGCCCCAACGGCAGTCGAGAAAGCGCGAGGTCGGGCCCCGATGACACGGAGCCCACCCCCGTGAGGCTCTGGCTCATAAAAATACTAAGCATGTTCATATGTTAAGGGGGACCCCTGTGCATCGTGACCCAGGGGCCAAACTGGCCACGTAGCCCCTCGCCCCTTGATCTCGTCCTAGTGATCTGGATGCCCCAATGGTGGTCGAGGTATGCGCGGGGTCGGGACGTGCGGACGCTGAATACCAAAGGCAAACAAAAAAAGAAAATAGCAAAATCCAAAGCAAGTTATTACAAAGCATATGTTTTTTCGAAAGTTCAAAGCAAAGTTCTTACGCCTCCACGAGGCATGGCAAATGTCGCAGGGATAAAGTGGGAAGCAGCAGCACCATCATCTTCTTCTTCAGCCTTGGATGCCACCATCGTCCCCCTGGGGAGACTCGTCGTCGGCAGCGTCGCTATCATCTCCCTCACTGGCTCCTTCCGCGGCATTGGAAGGCTCGGCCGGGCGGAACTGCTGCAGCAAAGCTTCCACCTGCTCCTTCACGACTTCGTCGACGGCGTCTTCAAGCTCGGGAGCTGCAGGCTCAAGCAGGGTGCCAAAGTCGAAGTTGGGGTCACGAAGATGAAGGTGGTGGTAGACGCGCGTCGCAACCGAGGTGGAAAGAGTGTGGGCCTCCGTTTCCACCAAGGGGCCCAGCCCGACGGCAAAAACTTCGAGCTCCGTGGCAAGCTTGGGGAGCACTCCGGCGGGGCCCTCCTCCGGCATCACCAGCGGTGCCTCGTACCCTTACCCGTAGAGGGATCGCAAGTAATCATGGAACTTTTCCTCAAGGGAGACGAAGGTATCATACTTCATGACAGTTGTTTCCTCAGCCTCGGCAAGGGACCTCCGGGTCGCCTCCAGCTTCTCCAGGCGGCCATGTTCTATGGCTTGTTCTTGGGCGGCCTTCTTTAGCTCGGCATCGCGGTTGTCAAGGTCCACCTGCCGGGTGTTCAACTCCTTCTCCCGGTCCACAAGACGGCGGGTGGCATCATCATGCGTGATGGCGAGGGCCTTGAGATCGGCCTCCGCCTTGCGGCAGCGCTCTTCGGAGGATTTGTCACCGGCTCACGCCGCATCATGCTCGACTATGGCCAAGCGCGCCATCGTCTGGCCATCTTTGGTAGTGGCGTCGGCTTCGCTCCAGGCCTTCTTGAGGGACGAGTCGGCCTGGAGCCACCCTGAGATTAGCCCCGAGCATCCCATCACTAGGCGGCGGTGGGCATCGCGAAGGCCGAGCTGGAACTGATCCACCGCGGCAAGGGCCTCTTCCATGGCGCGAGGCGTAATGGAGGAGGCAGCATGAGGAGAAGACACCTGGGCTGGCGGAGCAGCTGGTTCATGGATGGCAGGGGGCTCCGGAACCCCCATGCCCTCAGTAGGGCCGCCGGGAGCTGCGGCCTCCTGAGTCAGCTTGGCCATGCTTGTGGCCAGCTCCTGAGCTGGGGCCTCGGAGTCTCGGGAGACGGGCACAAGGCTGGGTTGTCGCAAAGCGGCTCCTACCTCCAACGTCGGGTCCCGGCGGCAACAACAGGCGCAACCTTGTAAGGCTAGGTCTCCTCCATCCTCTTCCTCGACGACGGCAGCGGCCTGGCCAACAGAAGGACGACATGATGAGCACAACACCCAAAGTAAAAGCAAAGGTAGGATGAGATGCTTACTGCTTGACGTGATGTACTTTCTCTTCTTGGACAGGAGCAAAGCAGGACCAACTTTCCCGGACGCCGGACCTGCTATGCTCTTCGAGGCAGGCTGGTGCATCGCGGCAGACCCGGAGGCACCAACGATCGACGACGAGGCGGAGGCACCGCCCTAGAGGGGCGGGGCCACCTCGCCTTTCTTCGGGGCACCGCGCGCCGGCCTCTTCGAGGTGGAGGCCCTAGATCTGGTGGTCACCCCGATGAGGCGTGTCAACGCCTTCACCAAGTACTCGCCAGCATCATCGTGGTCAGAGAGGTCATGGAGGAGCTCGCTTTGCCGCGAAGGAGAAGTCTCTTCCACCTCCTCTAGAGTCTCCTCCGAGTCTTCCTTCCCCTCCTCGTCGGAATCCTCACCGGAGGACACCGGCACCGCAAGCGGAGGGGCATGGGGGTTGGCGGCACGAGCCCTCGCTCGTTGAAGACAGGCATGGCGGCGATCACGTCGTCCTTGTCCTCCCGACTGTACAGCAGGACGCGGCCCTCGGGCAGATCCCTAGGGTCCTTCTCGAGAATGACGTGCAGGACCTTGCCCAGTTCCTCAGCAGTCAGTGCCACTGGGTGCAGCCGGAGCGCATCGTTATCGCCCTGAAAGGTCCACAAGGGGTGCGAGCGTGCCTGAAGAGGGGCCAGCCGCTGCTTCATGAACTCCTTGATAAGCAGGGGCCCGTTCAGCATCCCCAACATCAGCTCCTTCGTCATCACCTCCAGTAGCTGCGCCGCCCGGGGGTCGGTGAGCTTCTCGTGGCCCCATTGAGTCGGCTTCTCCGGCAACGCGGTTGGCAACTCCAGCCAAGCATAGGAATGCTTGGCATCCACGATGACCCACTTACACCAGAAGTCGTCCACCTTCTTCTTGGCCTTTGAGATCACATTGCCCAAATGGACCGCGACGAAGAAAAGCCCCCCGGTATAGTGGTCGATGTTAACCGAAGGTAGAAGAAGTGGCGGAACAGTACGATGGAGGGTAGCACACAGATGAAAGCCTCGCAGTAAAAGGCGAAAATGGACAAGAGGAAGGTGGAGATGGGATGGAGGTGAAGGGTGCGAATCTGGTAATGCTTGAGGATAGCAAAGAATAAGCTAGAGAAAGGAAGGATGAGCCCCACAAAAAGGTTGTGCAGGAAGAGAGGGTAGAAGGTTTTACCCAGGGACTCCGGTATGGCGGAGCCGAATTGGACCACCTTCTCTCCCCCTCATTGTGGTTGGAAGCCAGGAGTGGGAGTACGGCGGTGAGGTCCTTCTCCTTGGTGATGATGGAGGCGCTGAGGGCCAGTTCGAAGTCAGGAACCTAGCGCGGAGGAGAAGCACAGGGCTTGGTTGTCCCCGAGGCCATCGGCGCCAAACTCGGGGGCAGGGTCCGGGAGATATGGAAGTGCTTGTGGCAAGGAAGAAAGGGGATCTAGAGCAAGACGAAGGGAAAGCAGAGAGAGACCAGAAGTGGGTGTTGGCCCCTTCAAGTCGAATCGAACGGTTGCCGAGGCAGCATGGGCAAGAGGAGATGCCCACATCCAATCCGGGCGCCACGCGTTGGCCAGGTCCGCAGGCGATTGGGGCCTGCAGTGCTTCGCCCTTGCCCCTCGGCTTCGCCTCGAAGCCAAGTCCGAGCATGCCTTGGGCCCGGGGGCTACTGTTGGTGTTCTGGGAACCAGGGTACCCAGACTTTCCTGCCTGCGGCCCACGATGTGGCTCCTTTTCAGGCCTGGTACGGCCCATCTTCAGCATCGACACTCAAGACCCTCTCGAGGGGCTGAGCCTCGCGTGGAGGATGACACCAAGACCTCCAGAAGGGGCGGCCTCATATGGCTGGCTTCTGAGGAGCGGAGAACTATATGCAACCCCCACCTCGCGAGGTTTGCATGACACAAGCCATGATGACCAAGGCCAGGTGGGCGCCAGCGGGCGCAGTACAACAGTTTTCTCTTTGGTGCTAATGTGATAGCCTGGCTTATTAGGGATGATAGACTACTCATATCAATAAGGAATTCCTTCTTTTCCGGGAGCCATTCGGACACAACTCCAAAGTTAAGCATGCTCAGCTTGGAGTAGTTTCAGGATGGGTGACCGACCGGGAAGTTGCTCCCGGGTGCGCACGAGTGAGGACAAAGTGCGTAGAAAAGACTAGTATTGATATTTGGGGCCAGTCTAGATCCCTCCAGGAGTAACGACCACCGGCGGGTGTGTCTGAGGCGTTACAAGTTGGTATCAGAGCCGACCCTCGCGGTTACACGAATGTTTGCGGGCAGGTGCTCGGTCATGTTATTCATGACGTTTTTGACCCGTCGTGGCACACGGCATGGCACATGTATCGGACTGGATGCATAGACGTTTGTGCCAAGAGGGAACGTTCTTGTGGTCCGACGAGGACGTTGGTTCTCTGAGTGGGGTTGTATGTGATAGCCTGGCTTATTAGGGATGATAGACTACTCATATCAATAAGGAATTCCTTCTTTTCTGGGGGCACATTCGGACAGAACTCAAAGTTAAGCGTGCTCGGCTTGGAGTAGTTTCAGGATGGGTGACCGACCGGAAAGTTTCTTCCGGGTGCGCACGATTGTGGACAAAGTGCGCAGAAAATACTAGTATTGATATGTGGGGCCAGTCTAGATCCCGTCAGGAGTAACGACCACTGACGTGTGTGTCCGGGGTGTTCCAGCTAAGGAAGCAGGCTCAGGCGCAGAGTCCCAAGGAATCTGCCAAAGGTTTCCATTTCCATGCAACAAGACCAAGACCGCCAGGACGGCAGGACGGAGGTCATCACCGAGCCCACCATGGCGTCAGGATCAGAGGCTTTGCAGGCGAAGGCCACCTTTAGTCAGGATAAGATGTACTAGTTGTGTCCCTTCAAATTTGGCTGTTATGGGGTCCCTTCCCGCCAACATTTCGGGGGAAGAGGACCAAGGCCACTATACAGATAGGATAGCCACCACCATAGATAATGGATCGATCGGTCGGAGAATAGATCACTCAGACCTTCCTCTCCACCACAAGGCAAGAACACACCTCCGGAGGTTGTTCGCCCATTGTACTAGTTTATCCATAGCCCATCTCAAGGCTAATCCACCATACTGCTGGAGTACGGCCACTCACCGGTAGGTGGCCTGAACCAGGATAAACTGCCTCGTGTCTCTTTTACATTCCTGTTTATTGGGCTAGTTCATGAGATGGCGAGTAGGTAGATAGGCGAGGTTGAGTTCTTCGTACGCACCCCAAAGTTCAAACTTAGTAGGGTTTTGCGGAGCCCTGAATGCGACAGCGCCATCGGCCGGTTTCTTTGGGTTGGGACGGCTTTTGGGGAGGAGCTGCTTCTTCTCCGCAAGGGTAGCCTCCCGGTAGGTGTGCTCAAGAGAGCAGACCACATCTTTTCATCACAGGTGACAGTGATGATGCCGCTGCATCCAGTCATCTTGAAGTTGTTGTAGCCGTGGTGAGTGGCCGCCATGAACTTGTCGAGAGCAGGGTACCCCAGGATGGCGTTGTACGGGAGGCCAATTTGGGCAACATCGAAGTCGGACAGCTCTATGTGGTAGTTGTAGTGCTTGCCGAAAGTGACTAGGAGGCGCACTTGCCCCAAGGGAATTGTGGAGCCGTCGATCACCCCGGAGAACAGCTTTGTGGGCATCAGCTGGTCATACGGCACCTAAAACATCTCAAAGGTCTCAACAGAGAGCACATTGAGGCCACCGCCACCGTCGATGATGGTCTTGGTGACTACCACGTTGCTGATGGTGGGCGTGCACCGCATGGGGAGCGCGCCAGCAGTGGCAGCGCACCTGAGATCATCCTTAGAGTCAAACGTGATGGTGTACCGCGGCCACCTGAGGGGACACATAGCCTCGAGCTTCGGGGAGAGCCGCGTACACCTCGCGGGAGAATTGCTTGAAGATGTTGTTCGAAGCAAGTGCCTGAGATCCACCTAGGATGCAGGTGATGGCGCGGGGCTCCCGGTAGCTCCCAACCCATTCATGTTGTTGGTAGTCTTCGTTCCTCCTTGGCAGCGGTGGCAGTGGAGGGAGGCCAGCATTGCCTTGTGGGCGAGCCCCGCGAGGCTGATCGCGCTAGGCGTTGTCCCGAGGCTGATCGCGCCAGCCACCCTCACGAGACTGGTCTCGCCAGCCCTAACGAGGGTTGTGATTGTCCCAATGGCCTCCTACACGGCCGCCTCCATAGCCGTAACCACTCTCACCGCGCTCAGGGCGGCGGCCCACGCACTCGTCCCGGAACGCCCTGAGCTCCTCACAGTTGTCAGTGTTCTAAGAGTGCACATTGTGGAAGACGCAGAATGGGCGAGCGCCCTTGGAGGGCTTGTGGCGGTCACAACCTTGCTTTAGTTCAGACTCTACTGCCAACATGACAGGGCCCTTGCACTTTGCTTCCTTGGTCTTGGCCTTCTTTCCTTCATGATGTTCGTCTGGGTGCTTGATGAGGGAGAGGTGGCCTTCTTCCACCCTGGCGCACTTGTCCGCCAAGCTGTACATCTCCAGCACCGTGCACATGTCATCATTGATGGTGAGCTCCTTGCTCATCTTGACATCCGTGACACCTTCTATGAATGTAGAGATGATGGCTTCATCCGAGGCCTTTGGGCTCTTGAGGCGGACCTAAGTGAAGTGCTGGATGTACTCGTGGAGAGTCTCGCCTTGGCGCTGCTACATGCGTCGTAGGTTGTTGACGGGAAGGGCACAGTCGCCGGTGCCTTGGAAGTTAGCGATGAAGTGCTTGCAGAGCTCATCCCATGAAAAGATCGACCCCTCTGGGAGGTGCACGGGCCAGGAGCGTGCACCATCCTTGAGGTCCATCTACAGCCAGTTCGCCATGACCTTGTCGTCACCGTATACTGCCTTGATGCTTAATGCATAGAGCTGGAGGACTCTGCAGGGTCGGGGACGCTATCGTAGCACAGGGGCAGCTACGGCTTGAACTTTACCTGCCAGACAACTCGGCATAGCTCGCGAGTGAAGGCGCGGCAGCCCGCCTCGCTCACAGGCATGGCCCGCACGAGAGGAGCGCGGTCTTGGCTCCCATAGGCAACATCTTCCGGGGCGGCCCGGTCTTGGTGCTGACACGGCAGAGGCGGAAGAGCACCACCTGGTAGATGGCTTCATCGATGTCGGATTCGAGTGCTCCGCAAACCCAAAGTGGTTCGAACTCTCAGGCGTGAACGAAGATCTCCACTTCACCTAAGCACTACACTAGCCACTCTAGGCTCAAACTCGCCGCTCGGGATGGTCGAAAGAAGAGAAGTGACATAGCGATTTACCGAGGTTCGAGCCACCTTGCGATGTAAAAACCTACTCCTGCTTGGTGGTGGATTGGCCTCATGAGGAGGTTGGATATGAACTACTACAATGGACGAGCTGCCTCAGGAGGGCTCGAGAGGTGTATGTGGGTTCGATCTTTTGATCCCCTTCTATGATGGATACTGGTCCCTATCTATAGTGGCTTCAGTCCTCTTCCCGCATCATTTGGGCGGGAAGGGATCCCACAACGGCCAATTTTGAAAGGAGACAAGAGGTACATCCTATCCTGAGGAAATGTGGTCTTCACCTGCAAAGCCTCTGACCGTGACGTAGGGGTGGGATCGGCGATGATATCCATCCTGCCGAGCTCGTGGTCTTGGTCTTGTTGCACCAGAATGGAAACCTTTGGGGATTACTTGGGAACCTGTGTTCATCCTTGTCTTCTTAGAACCAAAGAGGAAATTGTACTCCTAGCACCCGTTGGCACCCGCCTGGCTTTGGTCGTCATGGCTTGTGTCACTACGCCCTCATGAGGAGGGGCATTGGCATAGGAATCTCCGCCCCTCGGGAGGCAGCTTGCGGAGCCACTCCCCAGGAGGCCTTGGCACGCTTTCCTTCACGAGGGCAGGGGGGCTCATGAGAGCTCTTCTCGAGTCGTCTTGAAACTGGGCCCAGCTGTGCCATTGTGAGGTCGCGCATCGGGTCACAGGAAGGCAGGTCTGGGTACCCTTGTTCCCAGTCCGCCGACGGTAGCCCCCGGGACCAAGGCGTGTCGGGCCTGGCCTCAAAGCGAAGGCGAGGAGTAGAGGACGACCCACCGTGGGACCTAGTTCCCAGCGGGCCAGCCTTGACATGAGGCGTGCGATGGGTCGCTAGAGCCTCCACTCCACCATGATGTGTTGACAACCATGCGGCTGACAAAGCCTAGTGCACGCTGCAGAATAAACATTGCTCTCCTCCCTTGCACCTCTCTCCTCCTGCTCATATCCCCTTTCCTTCGCAAGTGGTTCCTCCAGATCCAAGCGAAGTGCCGCCTTTCCCTCTTCTTCTCCACCTCCGTTGGCCTCGCAGACGGCACCCGGGAAGTTGAAGCCTATGGCGCAGGCTATGACCTTTTCCTCACTTTCACCCGTGCTCGATGTGTTCTCTATCACTAAGGCGGGGCACCTTAGCCCGGTGCTTCCGCATACAATATGCAAGGATCACGAGTGGGGCGAGACCTTGTCTGGGTGGGCTCCGCCGAGAGGAGCACGTTGGCGTCGACGGTTTACCCCTTCTTCCTCCACAACATCTATGCGGGGCTCATCCCGCTCTTCTCCGAATTCTTCTTTGCCATCCTTCGCCATTACAGGGTGCGTGTTCTTCAGCTTCAGCCCAACTCAATTCTTCTCCTGTCAATCTTCGCCTTTTACTACGAGGCCTTCGTGGGTGTAAATCCCTCTATGACCTCTCCCACCACTTATTCAGCACGCGGATGCACGAGCGAACACAATGCTCTGCTTGCGTCTCCTTCATCGCCATCCACAAGGGGAATGTGCTGACAAAAGCTGGGAAGAAGGTGGAAGGCCACAGGCACCACCGGGTCTTCATGGATGCCAAGGGTCTCGACCTGCTCTTGGAGCTGCCGACAGGGATGCCTACAAAGACCTCGGTGTGGAGCTCCGTGAAGATCTCAGATCCCCCAGCAGAACCCGTTGTGAAGAGGATTCTTGCCAACATAGAAGCCACGAAACTGACTGGGGATATGGTCATGAAGGATTTCCTGATCCAACGCCTAGTGCCACTTCGGTCTCACATGTGGCCCATGTGGGAGTACAATGGCGAGGAGGACAACATGAGGTTGCGCCCCGACAGCCTGACGGGCGAGGAGCTGGACAAGGTCCTGGCAATCCTGCTTGGTGACAATCCTAGGGCCCTCCCCGAGGCCTACGCCCTGCTGTACCGCCACGATGATCGGGAGGATCTGGTCGCCGCAATGCCTGTCTTCAACGAGCTGGGTCTCGTCTATGCTGATGGTCTGAACTCCCCGGTGTCGGTGTCATACGATGACAGCGGCGACGAGCGGGGTTCGGAGGAGATGGAGGACAACATTCTGGATGAGGTGTCGCCTCTGTTGCAAACTGATCTCCTGTGCCACCTTTATGATGATGACGATGCAGGTGAGTCCCCGCCCACGAACCCTCCGTCCTCGGCACGGGTCTCGATGCACTTTGGGGCCCGTCCCTGGTACCACGCAATCATCCTGTCGGGCGCCCCCGAAGAAGGACGTGAGTGCAGCTCCTCCGGGAGGCCCCTCCAACTTGCAGCAGGCGCCAACCTTTCCTCCTCCTAAGGCGTAGCTGGAGGGCGAGGTGACCACACCTGGGACGGTTGTGGCCACAACCGCCCCAGCTCCCCAAGGTGACCTCCAGATTCCTCTGAGCGGTGCCCCAGCAAGGCCGGGCAAGTGTCACTCGGCTCGCCTTCCAAGCATGGCCAAGGCCACACCGGAGAAGGGCAAGGGCGCACAGGCCTCCGCTAAAGAGGAGGAGGAGAGGAAGAGGAAGTGGGCCGCCATGACAACCTAGCATCTTGAGGACGTCGTAACCGTGGTGAACCACTGCCGTCAGCTTAGCGAGGGCGGGGTACCCTTCAGCGGGAGGCCGATATGGGAGGCCGTTATGGGCGACATCAAAGTCGATGAGCTCGGTGTGGTAGTTGTCACGGGTGCCGAAGGTCACGGGGAGGCGTACCTGCGCCAAGGGAATGGTAGAGCCATCCGTCACCCCAGAGAATGGCTTGGTTGGCATGAGCTACTCGCAGGGCACCTGGAGCCTCTCAAAGGTCTCGACGGAGACCACATTGAGCCCCGCACCGCCGTTGATGAGGGTCTTGGTGATAGAGACATTGCTCATGGTCGGTGTGCAGAGCATGGGGAGAACTCGAGCGGTGGTCGCGCACTTGAGATGATCCTTGAAGTCGAAGGTGATGGCCCACTGGGACCACTTGAGGGGGCGCGCAGCTTCGAGCCTCGGGAGAGCCGCGTAGACCTCGCGGGAGAACTGCTTGAAAATGCGGTTTGAGGCAGACGTCTGCGCGCTGCCGAGGATGCAGGCGATTGCACGAGGCTCTTGGAACCCACCAGCCCCCTAATCCTGACTGTCTTCTTCGTTCCTTCTTGGAGGTGGCGACAGTGGAGGAAGACCGGCGTGGCCCTGAGAACGGGACTCATGAGCTCGATCATGTCAGGGGCCCTCACGAGGCCCATCGTGTCATCGATCCTCGCGAGGTTGGTCACGCCAACCCTGGCGTGGGTTGTGATTGTCCCTGCGGCCTTAGTCGCGGCCTCCCCCACGGCCGTAACCTCTGTCATTGCGCTCAGGACAATGGCCCAGGCGCTCGTCGCAGAGCGCCCTGAGCTCCTGGCTGTTGTTAGTGTTGTGGGTGTGGAGGTCGTGGAAGACGCAGTAAGGGTGGTGATCCTTGACTGGCTCGACGCGGTCTCGGACACGCTTCTGCTCGAGCTCCGCTGCCAGCACGTCGGGGACCTTGCGCTTCACTTCCTTAGCCTTGGCATTCTTGTCTTCTGGATCAGCCTCGGGGTGCTTGAGGAGGGCAGGACGTCCTTCTTCAACCCTGACCACTTGTCCGCCAGGTTGAAAAGCTCCATAGCCATGCACAGCTCGTCATGGATGGCGAGCTCATCGCTCATCTTGACGTCAGTGATGCCTTCTGTGAAGGTGGAGATGATCGCTTTGTTCGATGCCTTCGGGACCTTGAGACAAACTTGGTTGAAGTGCTGCATGTACTTCCAGAGGGTCTCACCTGGCTGTTGCTTCACACGCCGCGGGTCGTTGACGGTGAGGGCGCGGTCACGAGTCCCTTGGAATTTGGCGATGAAGCGCTCGCGGAGTTCTTCCCACGTGGTGATGGACCCCTTGGGGTGGTTCATGAGGCAAGAACGTGCGCCGTCCTTGAGGGCCATGGGAAACCAGTTTGCCATGACCTTCTCGTTGTTGTTCGCCACCTTGATGCTCAGTGCGTAGAGCTGGAGAAACTGTTGGATCATGGGTGCCATCATAGCACGCGGGCAGGTCGGGTTTGAACTTGACTAGCCAAACAACGCAGCATAGCCGACGAGAGTAAGAGTGGCAGCCCACCATGGTCACAGGTACAGGCGTATAGCTTGCTCGGCAACGGGGTCTTCTTGCATGGCCCGGTCCTGGCACTGGCGCGACTATGCGAGGAGCACGCATGTGATAGCCTGGCTTATTAGGGATGATAGACTACTCATATCAATAAGGAATTCCTTCTTTTCTGGGAGCCCATTTGGATAGAACTCCAAAGTTAAGCGTGCTCAGCTTGGAGTAATTTCAGGATGGGTGACCGACCGGGAAGTTGCTCCCGGGTGCGCACAAGTGAGGACAAAGTGCGCAGAAAAAACTAGTGTTGATATGTAGGGCCAGTCTAGATCGCGCCAGGAATAACGACCACCGGCGGGTGTGTCTGGGGCGTTACAAGTTGGTATCAGAACCGACCCTCGCGGTTACACGGATGTTTGCGGACAGGTGCGCAGTCATGTTTCTCATGACGTTTGTGACCCGTCGTGGCACACGACATGGCACTTGTACCGGACTGGATGCATAGACGTATGTACCAAGAGGGAATGTTCCTGTGGCCCGACGAGGACGTCGGTTCCTCTGAGTGTGGGTGTATGTGATAGCCTGGCTTATTAGGGATGATAGACTACTCATATCAATAAGAAATTCCTTATTTTCCAGGAGCCCATTCAGATAGAACTTCAAAGTTAAGCGTGCTCAGCTTGGAGTAAATTCTGGATGGGTGACCGACTGGGAAGTTGCTTCCTGGTGCGCACGAGTGAGGACAAAGTGCATAGAAAAGACTAGTGTTGATATGTGGGGCCAGTCTAGATCCCGCCAAGAGTAACGACCACCGACGGGTGTGTCAGGGGCGTTACAACGCAGCCGTCGCGTTGTGCCAGCTGGATGACCTGACAGCTAACATCATCGCACGCCAACATCGGGGCCTCGTCCCGCGCATCACGCCTTGGATTGCCCTCGGCATCGCGCCGGAGTAGGGGCGGGGGCACACCGTGCGCCACCTCTCCAACGCGTGAGGATGGGCGACCGACCAGGAAGTTGCTCCCGGGTGCGCACGAGTGAGGACAAAGTGCGCAAAAAAGATTAGTGTTGATATGTGGGGCCAGTCTAGATCCCGCCAGGAGAAACGACCACCGGCGGGTGTGTCTGGGCCATTACAAGCTGGTATAAGAGCCGACCCTCGCGGTTACACGGATGTTTGCGGATAGGTGCGCGGTCATGTTGTTCATGACGTTTGTGACCCGTCGTGGCACACGGCATGACACCTGTACCGGACTGGATGCACAGTTGTATGTACCAAGAGGGAACGTTCCTCTGCCCCGACGAGGATGTCGGTTCCTCTGAGTGTGGGTGTATGTGATAGCCTGGCTTATTAGGGATGATAGACTACTCATATCAATAAGAAATTCCTTCTTTTCCGGGAGCCCATTCGGATGGAACTTCAAAGTTAAGCGTGCTCAACTTGGAGTAATTTCAGGATGGGTGACCGACTGGGAAGTTACTCCCTGGTGCGCACGAGTGAGGACAAAGTGCGCAGAAAAGACTAGTGTTGATATGTGGGGCCAATCTAGATCTCGCCAGGAGTAACAAACACCGGTGGGTGTGTCCGGGGCGTTACAACGCAGCCGTCGCGCTGTGCCCGCTGGATGACCTGACAGCTAACATCGTCGCACGCCGACATCGGGGCCTCGTCCCGCGCATCACACCTTGGGTTGCCCTCGGGGTCGTGCCGGAGTAGGGACAGGGGCACATCGTGTGCCACCTCTCCTACGCGTGACGGTGGAGGGCGAAACAAAATGGAGGGCGTTGGGCCTCACTCACGGCACTGACGAGCTCGGTGATGTGGTCGAGCTAGTCATCGAAGCCGTCGTTTGGCGGGACAATAACGCAACAGCTCCCACGCCATGAGGAGCGCTACCTGCGCACTCGCCGGCCTACGACAAACTTGAGAAGATGATGTCGTGACATGGGTGAAGGAGGGTATGGCGGTGCGGCCATCGTGCTGCGTGGAAGGAGGTAGCAAAGAGTCTTGTTGCTCTTGGAAGACCGGGTCGGTGGTGGCGTTGACCACACGTGAAGCGGAGTGACGAGGGGCACGGTGGCCCACCGGGGCCGTCTGGGTGACTAGGGCGGCCCTGCGCTTCGCGCGGACATGGCGAGCCTCAGCCATGGGCATGGTGGGTCATGGACGGGAGGTGGTCGATGAAGAATGATGCTTCGAGACGCCCCTACCTGGCGCGCCAAATGTCGGATTCGAGGGCTCCGCAAACCAAAAGTGGTCGAACTCTGGGGCGTGAACGAAGATCTTCGCTTCACCTAAGCACTACGCCAGCCATGCTGCAGGCTCAAACTCGTCGCTCGGGATGGTCGAAAGCGGAGAAGTAACATAGCGATTTCCCTAGGTTTGGGCCACCTTGCGGTGTAAAAGCCTACTCCTGCTTGGTGGTGGCTTGGCCACACGAGGAGGTTGGATATGAACTGCTACAATAGACGAGCTACGTCGGGAGGGCTCGAGAGGTGGATGCGGGTTCGATCTTTTGATCCCCTTCTATGATGGATGCCGGTCCCTATTTATAGTGGATTCAGTCCTCTTCCTACGTCATTTGAGGAGGAAGGAATCCCACAACGTCCAATTTTGAAGGCGGGCAAGAGGTACATTTTATCCTAACGAAAGGCGTTCTTCGCCTGCAAAGCCTCTGATCATGATGCAGGGGTGGGCTCAGCGATGACATCCGTCCTGCCGAGCTCGTGGTCTTGGTATTCTTGCACCAGAATGGAAACCTTGGGGGGTTTCCTTGGTAACCTGTGTTCTTCCTTGTCTCCTTAGCACCAAAATAGGAAACTATCCCCCAGCACCCGCTGGTGCTTGCCCGGCTTTGGTCGTCATTGCTTGCGTCACTGCACCCTCATGAGGAGGGGCGCTTGTGTTGGGGAACATAGTATTTCAAAACATTCTTACGATCACGCAAGATCTATCTACCAAATGCATAGCAACGAGAGGGGAGAGTGTGTCTATGTACCCTCGTAGACCGAAAGCGGAAGCGTCTAGTGACGCGGTTGATGTAGTCGAACTTCTTCGCGATCCAACCGATCAAGCACCGAACGTACGGCACCTCCGCATTCAGCACATGTTCAGCTTGATGACGTCCCACGAGCTCTTGATCCAGTTGAGCTTCACGGGGGAGTTTCATCAGCACGACGGCGTGGTGACGGAGATGATGAAGTTACCATCGCAGGGCTTCGCCTAAGCGCTACAACGATATGACCGAGGTGTGTTTCTGTGGAGGGGGGCACCACACACGGTTGGGAGAGATCAACATATCAACTTGTGTGTTCTAGGGTGCCCCCCTGCCCCGTATATAAAGGAGCAAGGGGGAGGCCGGCCGGCCCCTCTATGGCGCGCCAAGGGGTGCAATCCTACTAGGAATAGGATTGCAATCCTATTCCTAGTAGGAATCACCAAGAGGGAGAAGGGGGAAGGAAAGAGAGGGAGAGAAGGAGAGGGAAAGAGGGGGTTGTGATGCCCCGAGACCGATGCGCCAGGTGTCAGCCAGTTATTCGTCATCGTTGCCATGTCATTTGCTTGCGTGTTGCACTTTGCCTTGTCATCATGTGCATTTCATCAGCATGTTTTCAAAATTTGCATTCGTTCGGGTTCCCCAGTTCTCTCCGTTGCCCATTCTGAGCCCAGACACACTCGCACGCGCCCGCAGCACCTCCGAATATTTATTTTATAAGTGGCCGGAAAATGTTCTCGGAATGGGTTGAAACTTGGCGTGCGGTCTTATTATAGTGTAGGCAGACCGCCTGTCAAATTTCGTCGCATTCGGAGTTGGTTTGATAGCCCAACCGTTAAACCTATAGCGGCATTATAGCCGGTTTATTCGTCGGACATTTCAGTGCTCTAAAACCTGTTGCCGGGCTGCCATCTATCTCTCTCTTCTCAGCCTACACATTCTACACAGGCCATTTTTCCTCTCCTCGCAACTTGTCCGAAACCGCCCCGAACCCGACCCGGGATGTTGTTACCGATGGGTCCGGATCATCCCCAAACATCCCTAAAACATCTCTGTTTTCTTATTTGGGCCACCTAACCTATTTAGTTCGGACCGTCCGATTTCGATCGGAGGGACCAAATGACGCCAAACCTAGCCTACTTACTATATAAATAGAGCAACCCTAAAATCTAGGGGAGCTGTCCCATCCTCCGAATCCTTCCGCCGCCACGCACCTACCTTTCTTCCTCGGGATCCCCTCACTCCTTCCCAAGCCAGCCCAGAGCCGCCACCTACCTCCATCGATCCCCTCCACTACCATCGAAGCCTGCAGCCTCCTCCTCCCACCTTGGGATCATCTCCCGGCCAACCCGAGCCCCTTCCGTGCCTGTTCTCCTCCTCTTCCCCAAGCCCCTCGATCCAACGAGGAGTGCGCCTTGCAGCCTCTGCTCGATCGACAGTGAAGCTCCCGATCCACTGTGCCGCTCGTCCCGAGATTCCCGATGCCTCGCACCTCAAGCTCGCCATCTCTCCGTGCTGCTAGGACCCCCACCTCGCCGCTCGTGCTCGGATCCGCGCGGATCTCATCGCCGGAGTCCCGTCCTCACCCCGTGGGATCTCGTCGGTCGTCTTCTTCGTCATTTGAGTGACCAGTGCCTCCCCTTCCTCCCGTCCTCCTTCATTTATCTTGCTCATGCCTCCCTACTCTCTCGCGCAGGAGGTTTAGCCATGGCCGCCCGCGGGCCTTCTCCTTCTTCAAGCTGTGGAAAAACCACTGGCCAGGGACATGGAATCCAGCCGCTCGCACAAGAGGAGCGCCGGCCTCTGCTTCCCTGCTCTAGATCGAGCGACCGAGGAGGGCGCTGACGTTGACCGCATCGCAGCGCGTGGGCTTCGCCCTAGCCAAGGCCAAGGCCCAGCCTCGCGCCGCTGGTGGGCTGCTCCTTCGTCAGGCCGTGAGGCCCAATGTGAGCAGCCCCCCAGCCCCAGCAGTTTCGGCCCGAGTCCCCTTTTTCTGTTTTTTTTTTCGCGGAACGTTTTGTCTAATTATTCCAGAGACAGTTGTTTTGCAGTTTGACCCCTAGACTTCATTCATTTAATAACTCACAAATAGTGAATCATATGTAAAAAATTTAGATATGTAAAATGCTCAGAATTTTGTGTAGATTAATAATATGCCACTTTCACCCCTGATTAAAATGTTTAAAATGATGTTTGTTTAAATTTTCTCAAATAACTTGTTAAAATGGTTTAATTCATAACTAAATAACCGTGGCTCCAAATTTAATAAACCTTATATGTAAATGGGGTGGGAAAATGTGTAGAATAACATGATGCACTTTGTTTTGATGTTTAACAACTTTAAAATGTGGTAATAGGCAGAACAGTACCAAATTCATAAATATGCACATGAGGAATTTCCGGAATTGTTGTTGTTATTTCCGGCCTCATTTAAAATGACTAAATAGGTAGTTTGTTTTTGTTTTTTTTTTTGCTTCACCTCTTGCCATGTTAACAAACATTTAATCTTGTCTTGTAATTAAACGAGAGTCAACTAAATAAATAGCATGTGGTGTTTCGTCAATATGCAACTCGTTGCATATTGAGCTCCACTTAACTTGTAGTTTTGCTTGTGCACTTTGCCATGCCGTGCATAATTAAACCGAACATGCATCATACTTGTTTGTGCATCTTAAGACATGTTTATGCTTGTTGTTTGTTCTTTCCGGTTGCTTCTCTTGTTAGCTTCGGTTCCGTTGCGGAGTTGTGAGGATTTGTTCGACTACTTCATGGACTTGTTCTTCTTCCTTGCGGAATATCAGGCAAGATGACCATCCCCTTGGATACCTTTACTATCATTGCCATGCTAGCTGTCTCGATGCTATCATTATATGTCGCGCTACCCATCATTTATTGTATGCCCTCTCCTTGTTGCCATGTAACCTCTAACCTTTGACACCTTCCTAGCAAACCGTTGTTTGGCTATGTTACCCGCTTGCTCAGCCCCTCTCATAGCGTTGCTAGTTGGAGGTGAAGATGAAGATTGTTCCATGTTGGAACTTGTTGTTGGAATATCACAATATCTACTATTATTATTAACACACATATATACTTGGCAATGGGTGGAAAGCTTGGCCTTTTGCTCGGTGTTTTGTTCCACTCATGCCACCTTAGGAGCCGATAAACCGGTGTTATGTTCCTTGATTTTGCATTCCTTACACGGTTGGGTATATGGGGACCCCTTGACAGTTCGTCTTTGAATAAAACTCCTCCAGTAAGGCCCAACATTGGTTTTAATTTGCCTCATAATAACAACTTAATTAATTAATTAATTAATTGGCATAGGGGGTCATGTCCCCGAGGATTCCTCTACATAACGGGGGGGCAGTGCTGATGGTGTTGGTCCCAAACTAGAGCCACTTGCGGTGCCACCCAGTTATCTGGGGTCTTCGATTGCTGTACGTATTGCTCATCCGGACGTGGCCTGAGACGAGATACGCGCGGCTACTATCAGGGTGTCGGCACACCGGGAGGTCTTGCTGGACTTGTTTTACCATTATCGAAATGTCTTGTGCACCGAGACTCCGAGTCTGATCGGGCTGTCCCTAAGATAAGGGGTAATATTATTATTACTTCTGCTAATTGTGAGAGCTTGTGATGGGCTAAGTTGGGACACCCCTGCAGGGTTATGATCTTTCGAAAGTCGTGCCCGCGGTTATGTGGCAGATTGGAATTTGTTAATGTCCGGTTGTAGAAAACTTGACACAGGATCCGAAGTAAAACACACAACTATGTGAGTAACCGTGACTGTCTCTTTTCACTTTGAGAAGAGAACACGGTGGGGTTATGTTTGACTCGTAGGTAGTTCAGGATCTTTAGCGATCATTACTAGTTTGCGACCGCTTGCGTAGATGCTCATCTTATTCTTGTACTCGTAAGTTAGCCACCATACATATGCTTAGCCGCTGCTGCAACCTCACCACTTAACCTCTCCTGACCATTAAGCTTTGCTAGTCTTGATACCCATGGTTATGGGATTGCTGAGTCCTCGTGGCTCACAGATACTACAACACCAGATGCAGGTACCACTGAGAACAGTGCAGGAGTTGGTTCAAGAACTTCACTGGAAGCTCGATGAAGAGAGTGGCCGTATGTATGTGACGTTTTTGACGATCAGTAGTGGTTCCTACTAGGGGCGATCCGGGCTTGTGTTGCTTTATTTATGGCATCTTTCATTTGGATCTTCGTCCGTAGTCGGACTGTGATGTTATTTGGATGATGATTGCTTATGTAATGTATGGTGTGACGTGGCGAGTGTAAGCCAACTACTCTTTTGCAATTTCATCCCTCTTTTACATGAGTCGTGCAAAGATACCATACTTGAGATCATTCTAGTATGAGCTTATACCTTTAAGTCGTGACTCGACACGTGGGAGGTATAATCTCATACTGGGCATTACAGGGGCCATGCCCCCCTCCCCTAGTCCAATTCGGACTGCCCCTTGGGAGGGGGTGCGCCACCTCCTGGCTGCTGCCCTCTTTCTTCCCTAAGGCCCACTAGGGCCCAACTTTCCCCCGGGGGGGTTCCGGTAACCCCTCCGGTACTTCGGTAAATTCCGAAACTTTCCAGAACACTTCCGGTGTCCGAATATAGTCGTCCAATATATCAATCTTTACGTCTCGGACATTCCGAGACTCTTATTCATGTCCATGACCTCATCCGGGACTCCTAACTACCTTTGGTACATCAAAACTCATAAACTCATAATACCGATCGTCATCAAATGTTAAGCCTGCGGACCCTACGGGTTCGAGAACTATGTAGACATGACCGAGACTCATCTCCGGTCAATAACCAATAGCGGAACCTAGATGCTCATATTGGCTCCTACATATTCTACAAAGATCTTTATCGGTCAAACCGCATAACAACATACGTTGTTCCCTTTGTCATCGATATGTTACTTGCCCGAGATTCGATCGTCCGTATCACCATACCTAGTTAATCTCGTTACCAGCAAGTCTCTTTACTCGTTCCGTAATACATCATCTCCTGAATAACTCATTAGTCATTTGCTTGCAAGGCTTATTATGATGTGTATTACCGAGAGGGCCCATACCTCTCCGGCACTCGGAGTGACAAATCCTATTCTTGATCTATGCCAACACCACGAACACCTTCGGAGGCACCTGTAGAGCATCTTTATAATCACCCAGTTACGTTGTGACGTTTGATAGCACACAAGGTGTTCCTCCGGTATTCGGGAGTTGCATAATCTCATAGTCATAGGAACATGTATAAGTCATGAAGAAAGCAATAGCAGTAAAACTAAACGATCATAGTGCTAAGCTAACGGATGGGTCTTGTCCATCACATCATTCTCCTAATGATGTGATCCTGTTGATCAAATGACAACTCATGTCTATGGCTAGGAAACATGACCATCTTTGATCAATGAGCTAGTCTAGTAGAGGCATACTAGGGACACTCTGTTTTGTCTATGTATTCACACATGTACTAAGTTTCCAGTTAATACAATTCTAGCATGAATAATAAACATTTATCATGATATAAGGAAATAAATAATAACTTCATTATTGCCTCTAGGGCATATTTCCTTCAGTCTCCCACTTGCACTAGAGTCAATAATCTAGATCACATCACCATGTGATTAACACCAATAGTTCACATCACCATGTGAATAACACCCATAGTTCTCATCGCCATGCGACCAATACCCAAAGGGTTTACTAGAGTCAACAATCTAGTTCACATCGTCATGTGATTAACACCCAAAGAGTAGTAAGGTGTGATCATGTTTTGCTTCGTGAGAGAAGTTTAGTCAGCGGGTCTGTTACATTCAGATTCGTATGTATTTTTGCAAATTTCTATGTCTACAATGCTCTGCACTGAGCTACTTTAGCTAATTGTTCCCACTTTCAATATGCATCCAGATTGATACTTAGAGTCATCTGGATTGGTGTCAAATCTTGCATCAACGTAACTCTCTACGACGAACTCTTTATCACCTCCATAACCGAGAAATATTTCCTTAGTCATCCAGTAACTAAGGATAATTTTGACCGTTGTCCAGTGATCTACCCCTGGATCACTTTTGTACCTCCTTGCCAAACTCATGGTAAGGTAGACAACAGGTTTGGTACACAACATGGCATACTTTATAGAACCTATGGCTGAGGCATAGGGAATGACTTTCATTCTTTCTCTATCTTCTGTCGAGGTCGGTCTTTGAGTCTTACTCAACTTCATACCTTACAACTCAGGCAAGAACTCCTTCTCTGACTAATCCATTTTGAACTACTTCAAAAACTTGTTAAGGTATGTACTTATTGAAAAACTTATCAAGTGTCTCGATCTATCTCTATAGATCTTGATGCTCAATATGTAAGCAGCTTCACCGAGGTCTTTCTTTGAAAAAAAAATCCTTTCAAACACTCCTTTATGCTTTCCAGAAAATTCTACATTATTTCCGATCGACAATATGTCATTCACATATACTTATCAGAAAAGGATGTAGTGCTCCCACTCACTTTCTTGTAAATACAGGCTTATCCAAAAGTCTATATAAAACCATATGCTTTGAACACCTTATAAAAATGTATATTCCAACTCCGAGATGCTTGCACCAGTCCATAGATGGATCGCTGGAGCTTGCACACTTTGTTAGTACCATTAGGATCGACAAAACCTTCTGGTTGCATCATATACAACTCTTCTTTAAGATATCCATTCAGGAATGCAGTTTTGACATCCATCTAGAAGATTTCATAATCATAAAATGTGGCAATTGCTAACATGATTCGGACAGACTTAAGCATCGCTACGGGTGAGAAAGTATCATCACAGTCAACTCCTTGAACTTGTCGAAAACCTTTCGCAACAAGTCGAGCTTTGTAAACAGTAACATTACCGTCAGTGTCGGTCTTCCTCTTGAAGATCCATTTATTTTCGATGGCTTGCCGATCACCGGGCAAGTCAACCAAAGTCCACAATTTGTTCTCATACATGGATCCCATCTCGGATTTCATGGCCTCAAGCCATTTTGCGGAATATGGGCTCATCATCGCTTCCTCATAGTTCGTACGTTCATCATGGTCTAGTAACATAACTTTCAGAACCGGGTTGCCGTACCACTCTGGCGCGGAACATACTCTGGTTGATCTACGATGTTCAGTAGTAACTTGATCCGAAGTTTCATGATCATCATCATTAGCTTCCTCACTAATTGGTGCAGGAATCACTGGAACTAGTTTCTGTGATGTACTACTTTCCAATTCGGGAGAAGGTACAATTACCTCATCAAGTTCCACTTTCCTCCCACTCACTTCTTTCGAGAGAAACTCCTTCTCTAGAAAGGATCCATTCTTAGCAACGAATATCTTGCCTTTGGATTTGTGATAGAAGGTGTACCCAACAGTCTCCTTTGGGTATCCTATGAAGACACATTTCTCCGACTTGGGTTCGAGCTTATCAGGTTGAAGCTTTTTCCCATAAGCATCGCAACCCCAAACTTTAAGAAACGACAACTTTGGTTTCTGGCCAAACCACAGTTCATAAGGCGTTGTCTCAACGGATTTAGATGGTGCCCTTGTTAAATGTGAATGCAGCTGTCTCTAATGCATAACCCAAAACGATAGTGGTAAATCGGTAAGAGACATCATAGATCGTACCATATCTAATAAAGTACGGTTACGACGTTTGGACACACCATTACGCTGTGGTGTTCCGAGTGGCGGGAGTTGTGAAACTATTTCACATTGTTCTAAATGAAGGCCAAACTCGTAACTTCAAATATTCTCCTCCGCGATCAGATCGTGGAAACTTTTATTTTTCTTGTTACGATGATTCTCTACTTCACTCTGAAATTCTTTGAACTTTTCAAATGTTTCAGACTTTGTGCTTCATCAAGTAGATATACCCATATCTGCTCAAATCATCAATGAAGGTCAGAAAATAATGATACCCGCCGCGAGTTTCAACACTCATCGGTCCACATACATAAGTATGTATGATTTCCGACAAATCTGTTGCTCACTCCATTGTTCCGGAGAACGAAGTTCTAGTCATCTTGCCCATGAGGCATGGTTCGCAAGCACCAAGTGATTCATAATCAAGTAATTCCAAAAGTCCATCACTATGGAGTTTCTTCATGCGCTTTACACCAATATGACCTAAATGGCAGTGCCACAAATAAGTTGCACTATCATTATTAACCTTGCATCTTTTGGCTTCAATATTATGAATATGTGTATCACTACGATGAGGTCCAACAAACTATTTTCATTGGGTGTATGACCATTGAAGGCTTTATTCATGTAAACAGAATAACAATTATTCTATTACTTTAAATGAATAACCGTATTGCAACAAACATGATCAAATCATAGTCATGCTTAACGCAAATGCCAAATGACATTTATTTAGGTTCTACACTAATCCCGAAAGTATAGGGAGTGTGCGATGATGATCATATCAATCTTGGAACCACTTCCAACACACATTGTCACTTCACCTTTAACTAGTCTCTGTTCATTCTGCAACTCCCGTTTCGAGTTACTAATTTTAGCAACTGAACCGGTATCAAATACCCAGGGGTTGCTATGAACACTAGTAAAGTACACATCAATAATATGTATATTAAATATACCTTTCTTCACTTTGCCATCCTTCTTATCCACCAAGTATCTAGGATAGTTCTACTTCTAGTGACCATTTCCTTTGCAGTATAAGCACTTAGTTTCAGGCTTGAGTTTAGCTTTGGGTTTCTTCATGGGAGTGATAACTTGCTTGTCATTCTTCTTGAAGTTCCCCTTCTATCTCTTTGCCCTTTACTTGAAACAAGTGGTCTCGTTAACCATCAACACTTGATGCTCTTTCTTGTTTTCTACCTTCACCGATTTCAGCATCGCGAAGAGCTCGGGAATTACTTTCGTCATCCCTTGCATATTATAGTTCATCACGAAGTTCTACTAACTTGGTGATGGTGACTAGAGAACTTTGTCAATTACTATCTTATCTGGAAGATTAACTCCCACTTGATTCAAGCAATTGTAGTACCCAGACAATCTGAGCACATGCTCACTGGTTGAGCTATTCTCCTCCATCTTGTAGGCAATGTACTGTCAGAGGTCTTATACCTCTCGACACGGGCATGGGTATGAAATACTAATTTCAACTCCTGGAACATCTCATATGCTCCGTGGCGTTCAAAACGTTTTTGAAGTCCCGGTTCTAAGCCATAAAGCATGGTGCACTAAACTATCAAGTAGTCATCATACCGAGCTTTTGTCAAAACGTTCATAACGTCTACATCTGCTCCTGCAATAGGTCTGTCACCTAGCGGTGCATCAAGGACATAATTCTCTGTGCAGCAATGAGGATAATCCTCAGATCACGGAACAATTCCGCATCATTGCTACTAACATCTTTTAACTTAGTTTTCTCTAGGAACATATAAAAATTAACGGGGAGCAACATCGTGAGCTATTGATCTACAACATAGATATGCTAATACTACGAGGACTAAGTTCATGATAAATTAAAGTTCAATTTAATCATATTACTTAAGAACTCCCACTTAGATAGACATCCCTCTAGTCATCTAAATGATCACGTGATCCAAATCAACTAAACCATGTCCGATCATCACGTGAGATGGAGTAGTTTTCAATGGTGAACATCTTATGTTGATCATATCTACTATATGATTCACGCTCGACCTTTCGGTCTCCAGTGTTCCGAGGCCATGTCTGTACATGCTAGGCTCGTCAAGTTTAACCCGAGGATTCTGCATGTGCAAAACTGTCTTACACCCATTGTATTTGAACGTAGAGCTTATCACACCTGATCATCACGTGGTGTCTCGGCATGACGAACTTTCGCAACGGTGCATACTCAGGGAGAACACTTGTACCTTGAAATTTTGTAAGGGATCATCTTATAATGCTACCGTCATTCTAAGCAAAATAAGAAGCATAATAAGATAAACATCACATGCAATCAAAATATGTAACATGATATGGCCATCATCATCTTGTGCTTTTGATCTCCATCTCCAAGGCATCGTCGTGATCACCATCGTCACTGGCGTGACACCTTGATCTCCATCGTAGCATCGTTGTCGCCTCGCCAACTATTGCTTCCACGACTATCGCTACCGCTTAGTGATAAAGTAAAGCAATTACATGGCGACTGTATTTCATACAACAAAGCGACAACCATATGGCTCCTGCCAGTTGCCGATAACTTTACAAAACATGATCATCTCATACAATAACGTATAACTCATCATGTCTTGACCATATCACATCACAACATGCCCTGCAAAAACAAGTTAGACGTCTTCTACTTTGTTGTTGCAAGTTTTACGTGGCTGCTACGGGCTTTAGCAAGAACCGTTCTTACCTACACATACAAAAACCACAACGATTTTTCGTCAAGTATGTGTTGTTTTAACCTTCACAAGGACCGGGCGTAGCCACACTTGATTCAGCTAAAGTGAGAGAGACAGACACCCGCTAGTCACCTTTAAGCAACGAGTGCTCGTAACGGTGAAACCAGTCTCGCGTAAGCGTATGCGTAATGTCGGTCCGGGCCACTTCATGTCACAATACCGCTGAAACAAAGTATGACATGCTGGTAAGCAGTATGACTATTATCGCCCAGAACTCATTATGTTCTACTCGTGCATATCATCTACGCATAGACCTGGCTCATGATGCCACTGTTGGGGAACGTAGTATTTCAAAAATTTCCTACGATCACGCAAGATCTATCTACCAGATGCATAGCAACAAGAGGGGAGAGTGTGTCTACGTACCCTCTTAGACCGAAAGCGGAAGCGTCTAGTGACGCGGTTGATGTAGTCAAACTTCTCCGCGATCCAACCGATCAAGCACCGAACGTACGGCACCTCCGCGTTCAGCACGTGTTCAGCTTGATGATGTCCCACGAGCTCTTGATCCAGTTGAGCTTCATGGGAGTGTTTCGTCAGCACGACGGCGTGGTGACGGAGATGATGAAGTTATCATCGCAGGGCTTCGCCTAAGCGCCGCAACGATATGACCGAGGTGTGTTTCTGTGGATGGGGGCACCGCACACGGTTTGGAGAGATCAACAGATCAACTGGTGTGTTCTAGGGTGCCCCCTGCCCCCATATATAAAGGAGTAAGGGGGAGGCCGGCCGGCCCCTCTATGGCGCGCCAAGGGGTGCAATCCTACTAGGAATAGGATTGCAATCCTATTCCTAGTAGGAATCACCAAGAGGGAGAAGGGGGAAGGAAAGAGAGGGAGAGAAGGAGAGGGAAAGAGGGGGCCGCGCCCCCCTCCCGTAGTCCAATCCGGACTGCCCCTTGGGAGGGGCGCGCCACCTCCTGGCTGCTGCCCTCTTTCTTCCCTAAGGCCCACAAGGGCCCAACTTTCCCCCGGGGGGTACCGGTAACCCCTCCGGTACTCCCGTAAATTTCGAAACTTTCCAGAACACTTCCGATGTCCGAATATAGTCGTCCAATATATCAATCTTTACGTCTCAGACATTCCGAGACTCCTCATCATGTCCGTGTTCTCATCCGGGACTCTGTACTACCTTCGGTAATCAAAACTCATAAACTCATAATACCGATCGTCATCAAACGTTAAGCGTGCGGACCCTACGGGTTCGAGAACTATGTAGACATGACTGAGACTCATCTCCGGTCAATAACCAATAGCGGAACCTGGATGCTCATATTGGCTCCTACATATTCTACGAAGATCTTTATCGGTCAAACCGCATAACAACATACGTTGTTCCCTTTGTCATCGGTATGTTACTTGCTCGAGATTCGATCGTCGGTATCACCATACCTAGTTAATCTTGTTACCGGCAAGTCTCTTTACTCGTTCCGTAATACATCATCTCCTGACTAACTCATTAGTCATTTGCTTGCAAGGCTTATTATGATGTGTATTACCGAGAGGGCCCAGAGATACCTCTCCGACACTCGGAGTGACAAATCTTATTCTTGATCTATGCCAACACCAGGAACACCTTCGGAGACACCTGTAGAGCATCTTTATAATCACCCAGTTACGTTGTGATGTTTGATAGCACACAAGGTGGTCCTTCGGTATTCGGGATTTGCATAATCTCATAGTCATAGGAACATGTATAAGTCATGAAGAAAGCAATAGCAGTAAAACTAAACGATCATAGTGCTAAGCTAACGGATGGGTCTTGTCCATCACATCATTCTCCTAATGATGTGATCCCGTTGATCAAATGACAACTCATGTCTATGGCTAGGAAACATAACCATCTTTGATCAATGAGCTAGTCTAGTAGAGGCATACTAGGGACACTCTGTTTTGTCTATGTATTCACACATGTACTAAGTTTCCAGTTAATACAATTCTAGCATGAATAATAAACATTTAACATGATATAAGGAAATAAATAATAACTTTATTATTGCCTCTAGGGCATATTTCCTTCAGCTTGCATAGGAATCTCCCCCCTTCGGAAGGCAGCTTGTGGAGCCGCTCCCCAGGAGGTCTTGGCACGCTTTCCTTTCGTGAGGGCAGGGGCCCCTCGCGAGAGCTCTTCTCAAGTGGTCTTGAAACTAGGCCCAGCTAAGCCATCGTGAGGCTACGCGTAGGGCCGCAGGCAGGCACTTCTCGGTACCCTGGTTCCCAGAACACCGACAATCGTGTGCCTACGCCGACACTCCACGCGGTGGGCCACACGGCCGCGCCTCGCGCATTGGTTCGATGTTGTCGCTGCACAGGGGAGGAGTAGGAGGCGTGTCGGGCGCCATGTCGCACGCACGGTATGGCGGAGGACGAAGCGAGTGGGAAAGAGTCGGGCCCTTGCTCGCGGTGTTGATGAGCTCAGTCATGGGGCCAACCCAGGTATCGAAGCCTTCATTGGCGGGACGGTAGCGCAGCAATTCGCGCGCCATGAGCAGTGCAGCCTGTGCGTTCACCGGCCCATGACGAGCATGGGAGGACGAAGCCGTGGCCGGAGTGAGAGAAGGCGTGGCGGTGTGGCCATCACGTTACATGGAGGGCGACACAGAGGAGGCCTGCTGCTCATGCGCAGCTGGGTCAGAGGCGGCGTTGGCTGCGCTGGAAGTTGAGTGGCGAGGAGTACCGTGACCTGCCGGCGTCGTCTGGGCGACGTGGGCAGCCCGACGCTCGACACAAAAATGGCAGGCATCGGCCATCGCAATGACAAAGGTGAAGGGGATCAACGTGAAGGAACTTCAGCACACCCCTACCTGGCGTGCTAAATGTCTTAATCGGGGATCTGCGGTCCCTTGGAAAGTTCAAACACTGGGGCGTGCGCGAAGAACTCCGCTAGGCTACAATAAGATGCTCATCGCACAAAGGCCATGCTTCGTCGTGTTCGAGCAAGCGTGAAGGAGAAGGAAGGAACACGATGATTTACCCAGGTTCGGGCCACCATGCAGTGTAAAACCCTACTCGTTATTTGTGGTGGATTGCCTCGCGAGGAGGATAAGTATGAACTACTACAACAATGAGCTGCCTTGTGAGGGCTCGGGACTCAATCCGGTTGTCTCTCTTCTCTATGGTGGAGAATGGCCTATATATACATTGGCCCAATCATCTTCCCACATGTCTCAGGCGGGAAGGGATACCACAGTGGCCAATTTTGAAGGGGGGCAATAATACACCTTATCCTGACTAAAGGTGGTCTTCGTCTGCAAAGCTTCCGGTCGTCACGCACAGGTGGGCTCGATGATGACCTACATCCTGTCGGGCCCATGGTCTTGGTCTTGTAGCACTGGAATGGAAACCTTTGGGGGATTCCTCGGGAACCGCGTACGTCATTGCCTCCTTAGCACCAAAGAGGAAATTATCCTTGCCTATGCCTGCAAGTGCCCTTCTGGCTCCGTACATCATGGCCAATGTCACCCGCGCCTCGTGAGGCTGGGTGCCAAGCCTAGAGATGTCCGCCCCTCAGGAGGCGGCTTTGGGAGACTGATCCTCGGGAGGCCCCGGTGTGGTTAGCCACGCGAGGCGGGAGGCATCGTGAGGGTCTTGCTCGCAAAGTCTTGGCATTGGGCCTCGCCGGGTCGTTGATGGAGCCATGCACTAGGCCGCAGGCAGACGTGCCTGGGTACCCCTAGTCCCAGAGTCGCGACAAGTACTAATGTTTGGTACCATGAGGTACCAAACTTTGAACTAAGAACTCTATGAACTCCTACACATGTTCATAAAGTATCCCTAGACTATGAACTCAATGAACTCCTAGACCTGTTCATAGAGTATTGTTGCAGAACTCTCAATAGTTCTAGTAGTATAGTGTGTGTTTTGTACTAAGAGATATACTATATGAACTTCCTCTACTTTCTGTACTTGAAGCATTTTGTTCTCATATATAAAATAAAGTGCATATATGAAATCTCGAACAAAATGCACTATGGACTCTTGGAGAATTGTTGTTTAGTACCTATTGGAATTTGCACATGAAGCATTTTGTTCTTAGTTTTTTGGTGAAAGATAGCCTCCATATTGCATAGTTGTTGCAGTAGACCTTCTATGCATGCTACTCCTGGAAGGGCTAGTGTAGTGAGCAATTTTCTACCATGACAATTTTCCTGGAAGGGTTGCTGTAGTGAACATGGTGCCAACTTGTTGCTAGTTATATTCAAAGTTCACCTTGCAAAACAACATCAGTTTTCTCATGAACATGCGTCAGTTCAAGGGGTGGACATGCATCGGTTCAAGGGGTTACAAAGTAAAGCAATGTATACACACACCCCATAACAATCTTTCCTCGTGTAAAAATATTTAACTAGCTAGTGCAAGGCATTGCGCCGGTTCAATATAGTCAAAAAAACTAAGAGTACAACCGAGGCCATTTGTATGAATCCGACAAACTGTTTGAAAAAAAAACATGAAAATACGTTTCGTCCAGAATTTCACCGTTTTTCAACTTACATTTAAATCATGTAGAATTTGAGAAAACAATATATATATATGGCATAAGCGTATTTTCACCATCTTCCCAACACCATCCTATTTGGTCAATTATGAAAAACCGTTTGAAAATTAAGTCCAAACACGATTCATGTTTTCAGTTTAAAAAAAAACGTTAACTGCTCTTAAACCGTGATGATTTTAGAAAAAAAAATCTATATGACCTCTTATCTACCTGTCAAGAGCTTTCCAACAATATATTAAATGCCCCGTTCTGACCAAAAAATATTGCAAACTTTTTTTGAACTAAAGAAGACGATCAGTTCGACGAGAATAAGAGCACGAGTTCAACCGCACAAATTTATCAGTTCAACAATAATGACAGAATACGACCGATACTATTCTAATAGGAAAAGTATTAGAATCATCCGACTGTTTACACGGACGTAAACCGCGCTGTGTGCTCGACACGTGCCCCTCGGTCCTCCACTGCTTTCCCCTTCCAGCGACCTTATCTCTTCGCATGCGTCTCCCTCCACACAATTTTTCTTTCCCCATCTCTCTCTCTGTCCCCGCCTGAGAGAGGATTTCCCATGGCAACGCCTCCATCTCCGCGACACTACTGGGGACCAAAGAGGAGCGACGACGTGCACCACCAGCTGCACCCGCCACCTCAATTGAAGGTCGATCAAGCCCTGCACGCTACTGCCGCGGTGCTACACTACAACCCCGTAGGGGCAGCGCTCGGCGCACTGCTGCAACATAGGCGGGAGGGCGGACGCTTGTATGGAGCTGGCGACGCCGGTCGACTCCATTGATGCATGGTCGGAGCTGCGATGGGGCCGCTGATGTTGCGTTGGAGCACCGCGTGCAGGCTTTCGGCTGCATTGAAGCATGGTTGGAGTTGCGACGGGGCCGCCGGTGTTGCATTGGAGCACCGTGTGCCGGTGTCGCGGCTGCATTGAAGCATGGTCGGAGCTGTGCCGGGCTGCCGATGCTGCGTTGGAGCACCGCGTGACCGTGTCGCGGCTGCGTTGCAACCTTGTCAACACTGCTATGCAGCACTCCTGACGGACGCGACAAGAGGCACCAGTGCAGCGATGTAGCTCATCGATGTAGCATTCCTGAGGCTACAAGTCAGCGTCACTGCGACGATGATGTGTGACGGTGTGGATGCTGCAGGGGCGACTGCAATATTGTGTGGTCGACTCCAACGGAGCATCGTAAGGGAGGCCGAAGGTGCCGGTGCTGCAATGCAGTTCGCCGCCGATGCAAGGGAGGCCGGAGGTGCCTACTGCTCGCGCACCGGTGCTCGGCGGCGCTCTGACGGCTTCCCGGCGTTGCTGCTTGGCGGCTGGGAGTTAGCGCTTAGCCGGCGAGGGGCGCGTGCTGTTACATCGATGTATCTAGAGGAGAACGAAAGGGGAAGATGTGATGAGAGGATGACGACTTGATGTCGCGTTGACCGGATCCTATGGCTAGCGAGCAAAGGATCCGATGGCTGGCGAGCCGACTGATTTCTATAACACTATGTTTGGATGTAGGAAAAACTGCTTGGAATTGAATTAGAGTGGAAATTTCAAATCCAAGATGGAAAGGAAATGGGCTCCATTTCGAATTCTATTGTTTTGTTGTGCATGGAATGTACTGTTGGAATTAGAGGGTAGCACCAAATTCCTATTGTTGTTTCGATGTACAAATGGATGGAATTGGATGTTTTTGGAGTTTGGACAATATCTTCTGTACATGTATGAAAAATAGTATTATGTGTATATTTCAATGTATATATACATAAATGTATATATTGTTTTACACACATAATAGCATTAAAATGTTCCGAACTGCATCCGAGGAGGTACAGTGAACACGAAAAAAATTCGAGTTCCCCTATGGACACCACAGATATTCGAGCTCCACACGGGATGGGAGGGAGAGGAGGGAGGGGACGGATGGGAGAGGGAGAGGAGGGCCGAGAACTGACCGCCGCCGCTGCAAATCCCCTTCTACAGAATCTAGTGTTTGGGTTCCTAGCCGGAGAAGGTCGCGCCATGGCCGAAGAACGGTGGAAGAGGACAAGGGGTGGGAGGTAGAGGGGGGAGGAGACAGATGGGAGAGGGAGAGGAGGGCCGAGAACCGACCGCCGCCGCCGCCGCCGGTTGCTTCAGGGGAGTGGGGAGCGAGCTCGTCTGAATAACGAGCGAACAGGTACGCGGGATGGGGGTCTGCGGGGCGTGGGCTGCGAGTTTCCGAGCCTTTCCGAGCTCGTGTGCTCGGAAACGTTGTGCGAGGGGCAGACGCGTGTGGGTGGACCGCTTGGAATTGGGCCAACTTTTCCAAGCCCAAATCCTATACCACCCCAAACAACAGAATTTGGTTTGGCAATTCCAGATTGCCAATTCCAACCAGTTTTTCCTACATCCAAACACGGTGTAAGAAATCAGCCGCCATTTCTAATATCCAATGTTCAAGAAATTGTTAATTGGTAGCTGCTCGGTCGGTTTAGGAGTGGCGATTAATCGGTGAATCGGCCTATTAACTGGATTAATCGGTCGACCATTAATCGGCCGACCATTAATCGGTAGATTGAATAGGAACTTGTCAACATATATCAAGATTTTTTATGTATTATACCATACTCCCAAGATCACAGGTAGGTAGTATACTAAAACATGCTTCCTTAGACATATGAAAATCATAGAGAGGAGGTACAATTATTAATCCTAGCTATTAAGGAGCGGGATGGGGATGGAAGGGGTTACGGGTCAAAAATTTGGGCTTTGTTTGCCCACCCATTAATGAACCGGCAGTGATTAATCGGCATGACAACTGATTAATCGGTCTAACTGGCCAATTAATCGGCCCGACAAGTTAACTCGATGAATAGGTGTTATTCGATTCGGCCATGCGGTGAGTAGCGATTAACTGGTCCGTTAACTGATTAATCGGGCGAATTCTTGAACATTGCTAATATCACCTTTAAGACCTTTATTCTACTAACACCGGAGCCTTATTCTACTAACACCTTCCGACCACCCCGCGGCTACGAACTAAGAGCATCTTCAATAGATAGTCCATATGTAAAGTTACCTAACTTTTGGATCGTCTGGGGCAAAAAACACTGCTCCAACAGACGGTCCATATGCAAAAAAATTGGACCGCGGCCTCCTCGTGATGTAAAATGCAACACCTCGCGGTGCAAATTTACATCACGAAGTGCATCTGGTCCAAAACCAGCCGCCGCCCGCGAACGCCCAACCGCCACTTCATTTCTTTTCCCGCCCGCCCGAAGAACAACCGGTCGGAATCCGCCACCACGACCGCCCAAAACCTTACCGTCGGCGCCGCCACCACCCCACATCCCCGCCGCCGCCGTCGCCCCCGCCGCCTCCCTCGCCGGTAGCTGGCTCACAGCCGCCCGGACGCCGCCGAATCGGGAGGCAGCCGACGCGGGATTCGGCGCCTCCGGCGGTCCGGCTGCCGTGGTAGGCCTCCGTTGGGTCTTAGGCTGCTGCCGACCTCCTCCCGTCGGCCGTGAGCCTGTCCACGGCCGTTGCGCCGGCCGCACGACCACCGCACCAAGCCCTCCGACCGGCTTGCGAACTATTCTTCGCCGCCCGCCGAGCTCCTCTTGGCCGGCCTCCAAGCTCATTTCTTATCACCGTCGCCGGCCGGAGCCGACCGCAGCCGTCCGCAGCCGTCAGCAGCAGCCTATCGAACCGACGGCCATCTTCTTCCCCCGCGCGCACAAGGTGTTCGACGGAATTCCCCAAGATGTTTTGGACCATGAATTTGGACCATCTATTGGAGTTGCTCTTTTGGACCATGAATTTGGACCATCTGTTGGAGTTGGCCTATTTTGAAGCTCCAAAACGCACTTTTTGACGCTCTAAATTTTACATCTCCGATTTTGGACCGCCAAATTTTAAAGCTGCTCTGACAACCTGCGATGGCCAACCGAACTGCGCGCACAAAAAAAAAAGAAACCACCTTATCCCTAACACCGTGCTACCCACCCCACAAATCTCTCTCCCCCGTTCTCCTCCATCCCATGGCGCCGCCGCCTCCCTCCCCGGTGCACCCGCTGCAGCGTCGCCGCCTCCCTCCCCGCGACCCCGCTGTAGGGCCGACACCTCCCTTCCCGCGCCGCCGCCGCCCTAGCGCCCCCGCGCCGCCGTCTCCCCAGCATCGTCGTGCCGCCTCCCTCTCGCCCCCGCGCCGCCAGCGCTGCAGCACCGCCGTCTTCCTCTCGCCACGACGTATCCGAGATCCTCCCCAATGAGCCTCCTCCTAATCCCATGTGCGTTGCTGGATCCATGGCTGCCGGCGGTGGCTGATCCACCACTGCCTTGAGCCCTTGACCACCTTCTCCCCTGTAAGAGCCACCCTTCGCGTCGACGAAGTCCAAGGTGAGTCCCCCTGACCCGCTCTGTTCTACTTCCTCCGTCGTGGAGCACTACCTACAAAAAAGGGGGAGCCACACGAGGAAGATAAATGGACGATGGCGCGACCTGCAGTTCACCCGCGGGAGGTTTGGCGGGCATGTTCTGTGCAGGTTTCTTGAAGTACCCCGGCGAGCGCTCTGAACCTTCTTGGTTTTCTCCGCATCATAGGATCCGCCTCCCCTTGTTTGCAGCTCCTTTGATTTTTTTGCAGCTCACTGAATATTTGTTTGCAGTTCATTGCGAGAATCCGTGGCGCTGGCCACGTCTCTCCTTTTCTTGCTGGTACGTCTCAGGAGAGGACGGGCTCCGCACCGGTAACCATGGTGTTGGGCAACACCGGCGAAGACGGTGTGGTATGATATCCTGTGAATTCAGTGTGAACCCACTTACAGTTCACTCTTGCACTGCTTGTCATGTTATTTAGTCGGTGCCTTGATGGATTTCTACTATAAAGCATTATCTATGCTCAAACTCAAAGTTGAATGGCATCACACCATTTTTCAAGATGAAGATATCTATACCTTACCCAGCTTTGTTGTTCAACCTGGAGCAAAAAGAAAGGGAAAGGGGTGTCACGCAGAGGATTGCTCAAGCATCAAGTTTGACCTCAACTCTAATAACTATTTCTCATGCACTGTTGGTAGGAAACACTCTGTAGCACGGTACAATCTTGAGTCAACAAACGAAGTTGTGTCCCTACTCCAGGATCTTGCAGCAGCTGCTGCTCCAGGTAACATGAGTCACCCACCATAGCTTGTCTATTGCTCAACTGTTCGGAAGAAAAGGAAAGAAGATCGCGATCAGCAGATCTGAGCGACCAGTCAGTTGGCCTTTTCTCATACACATGTGTACAAAATTCTAGATTAGAGAAAAAAGGGTAATATACTAGGAAAAAATGATTTTTTTTCGATCTAAGAATTGAAGAAGACAATGTTACTAGCAAGAGTTCTTCACTTTGGCGGCTTTTGATAACCACACTAGTACAGAACGTGATGCTGTAAAACAGGTAAATGATGTTACCGATGGATGGTTCTTATGCAGATTTTATTCAATTCAAAGTATTATTTCTTTGTTTGTACCATAGTTGCTGCTGCAGCTCGGCACCTCACCCCTGTGCAGTTCGGCCCATGAGGTCGACGGCTTCCGATGACTGCAACTCTGCACATGGGCGTGCAGTTTTGCCAACGGGCCAGTGCAGCTCGGCCCACGGGAGCGTGCAGTTTGGCCCATGGCTTTTCGGCGAACTCGCGTGTGCACGTGCAGTTCCCTGGACTCTGCACACGTCGTCGTTTTTTAATGAGAGGTTCACTCTGTATGTTGGAGATGTTCTCTCCGTATGGGTCCTTTTTTTTGGTAGTTAGCTTCTTTCGCGAGTGAACTCTTTTAACACTTTTTTGTTTTTTGGGGGTTTAAATCTGGTCCAGTGCAGTTTGTTTGGTATGTTGGAGAGGTTCATTTTCATGAAAAAAAACGTTGATACAGCCCACTACGAGGAATATTGTGGTCCACTTTAGTCAAATGTATTTTTCTGTCAAAATAGATGCAGTCCGTTCAGGTACTGCTTGCGGTTTGCGCGGCTCGTGTATGAAGTTTTTTTTTTCATTTGTATATAGAAAAAAGTTTCATCTCGTCGGGCACACTAGTAGCCTATTTTATTTAGAATATGCAGTCCAGTGGCATGGTCTACTTTGCAGGTGCAGTCCGCCGCTGGGGTGTGATCTAGAGCAGCTCGTCGAGTCCTTAAATTGCGGTTCGGCTGGTGATAGTGTCGATTGTGTGTATGTATTTGTGTGGCTGTGTAAAAACAATGAAATTGGTATAAATGTTCTGAAGCTCACTTTGTTCTCCTATGTGGTTCACTATATCAATACAACACCTGCAGTGCGTTTGGTCCTGGTCCTTGGATGTGGTTCACTTTTCAGAGTGATGATGTTCGCTTGCACACAATGTGGAAGTATGATTTTTTTTAAAACAACAACAACAAAGTTATACGGTTCACTTCGATATATGTTCGTGGTTCACTTGCCCTTGTCTCTGCGGTCCATTCTTGTTCTTTTTTTTTTGAGAAAAAGACAACAAAAACTCGTTTGGGAAAATTTTACATCCGACAAAGTAAATTATGCAGCTCGCTTGCCCATCCGATGTAGTGCGGTTTTCTGTTCGATGCGGTTCACTCGTTGATTTTGGTGTTGCGAAAAACAGAGTGTCCGCATTTCGGTAATTTCAAAACTGCTTTTAAACCGTAATGGATTTGAGAAAACGTTCTACATGAAAAAGTTGCTCTCGGCGATATCTTTCCAACGGCGTATCGTTTGGATCATTCCGACGAGCGGTTTGAATTTTTTTTAATGAAAAAACGGCGTTGCCACTCGTCACCCGCCGCACGATTTTCATATTGAAGTAAAAACCGTAAGGAATCTCAAAAACATTTCGACATATGAAAGTTGTGCCTCATCCATAGCTTTTCAATGGTATATTACACGCCTCATTCCGACAAACGGTTAGAAAACTAGAGCAAAAATAGTACCGAAAATTTGACTTTTTTGAAAAATAGAATTCCGTGATTTAGTAAATTTGAAACTGCTCTTAAACCGTAACAAATTAGAGAAAATAATAAATATGAAAAAATGCATCTCGACAATATCTTTTCAATGGTGTATCATTTGCTTCATTCCGACAAGCGGTTTAGAAGAAAACGCGAAAAAATGCTCGCTGCCACTCATCGTGGGCAGCACCATTTACAAAACTGTTTTTAAACCGTGAGGAATCTCGAAAAATGTTCAACATGACAAAGTAGCGCCTAATTCATAGCTTTTCAACGGTATATTACACACCTCATTTCGACAAACGATTAATAAACTAGAGAAAAAAAACAAAAAAAAAACAGTGTGCCGTTTTTTTGCGACGGGAAGTTCACTCGCGTGAGTACTGCCACACACTTGGTTCAAACAATGACGTGCACTCGCGTTGAGCGTGCAGTGCGGAAGTATTATCAGAATAGTTATTCTGCTAATAGTAGGATTTTCTACAATAGCTTGCCACAGAACTAGTTAAGGTTTTCGACGGTTTAAAAGTCTCTAAAAATCCTGAAAGAAATACAGAAGCAACATACCTATAATATAACAAGATTCAACAGAGGGATTGACAAATTATGATTGTATGTGCCGTGGACAGAAAAAACAAATAGTTCAGTATATATATATGTCGCAATGAGATGAAATGATTGTTTTTTTGCCGAGGACACATAAATGCATACTCCACTATTTATTTCAATTTTTTTTAATAATATTTACACCGTTAAAAAGTTTAGCGAGTCTTAACTAGTTCTATGGCAATATATATATAGGGTGGGTCTATTCTCATAACATCCACCTTATTCTCATAACAAAATGCCTTATTCTCATAACACCCCCCACTTAACACATGTTTCTAGCGCGGCAGAGCCTCGAGGACAGCAACCCCCTCCCTTCCCACCTTCTCCGGCGCGGCGCGCCCCTCCCCACCTTCTCTGGCGGCGCCGCCCACCAGCACCTCAAACCGCGGCGTCCCACCAGCACCTCTAACCTCCCTCCCCGCACCGTCCCTCCCCCTCCCCACCTTCTCCAGCAGGTCATGGCGGGATCCGGCCGCGCATGGCCACCGGCATGGCCTCAGCCACCAGATCTAGCCGCCGCCGGCCACCGGCGCGGCTTTAGACACCAGATTCGGCCGCCGCCAACTCTCACCGCGGAAGCCCCCCACCCCCTCAGCCCGGCGCTGGATTTGGCGAGATCCGCACGAGGGTGCTGGGAGGTGGGTCTCTACAGGGCGACGACCTTCTTCTCCACCGACGGCCACCACCAGCACCATGCTCCACCCTCTCCCTCATCTCCCTCGGCTGCGGCGCCCCTCGCCCACATCTGGTGCGTCCAGCGGCGGTGCCCACTCATGCGTGGACAACGGTCAAACTCAGCCACCCGCGGGATGATTTAGCCCGGCCCGACTACATCGTCGTCGTCCTCGTCTCTGGCCATCACCGCCCAGATCGCACCACCACCGGTGCCCTGTCGCATACCTCCCCAGCACGAATGTTGGCACTGGCGTATGATCCTTCGACCTGGGTGGCCGTTCCCCACCCGTCGACTCAGATGCACACGGCAGCACCACGGGCTTCACTCTCGGCGCCGGGTGGTTCGTGCAGTGCAGTTTGCCCGCGAGTGCAGTCCACGACTGCCTCTCCTCTGTGTCTCTCCCTCCACAAGCAGTCCCTCGATTGCTATGTATTTTTGTTTTTACGAGTCTAAATCTCGAGGGATGAGTCCCCCTAGTGATGTAGTGTGTCATTACGCCGCACTGTAGCTCCACATCGCTGCGTCTGCGGTGCACCATAGTTGCTGCTACAGCTCGGCACCTCACTCCTGTGCAGTTCGGCCCATGAGGTCGACGGCTTCCGGCAACTGGAACTCTGCACATGGGCGTGCAGTTTTGCCAACAGGCGAGTGCAGCTCGACCAACAGGAGCGTGCAGTTTGGCCCATGGCTTTTCGGCAAACTCGCGTGTGCACGTGCAGTTCCCTGGACTCTGCACACATCGTTGTTTTTTAATGAGAGGTTCACTCTGTATGTTGGAGATGTTCTCTCCGTGCGGGTCCTTTTTTTGGTAGTGAACTCCTTTAACACTTTTTTGTCTTTTTGGGGTTTAAATCTGGTCCAGTGCAGTTGGTTTGGTATGTTGGAGAGGTTCATTTTCATGAAAAAAGGTTGATACAACTCACTACGAGGAATATTGTGGTCCACTTCAGTCAAATGTATTTTTTTGTCAAAATAGACGTAGTCCGTTCAGGCACTGCTTGCGGGTTACACGGCTCGTGTATGAATTTTTTTTCTTTTATTTGTATAGAAAAAAGTTTCATCTCGTTGGGCACACAAGTAGCCTATTTTATTTAGAATATGCAATCCAGTGGCATGGTCTACTTTGCAGGTGCAGTACGCTGCTGGGGTGTGATCTAGTACAGCTCGTGACAGTGTCGATTGTGTGTATGTATTTGTGTGGCTGTGTAAAAATAATGAATGTGTATATATGTTCTCAAGCTCACTTTGTTCTCCCATGTGGTTCACTATAAACTCCCCCGTTGTTCACTATATCAATACAACACGTGTGTTTGGTTCTCGGATGTGGTTCAATTTGTAGAGTGATGCTGTTCGCTTGGGCAAAATGTGGAAGTGTGATTTTTTTAGCAAAAACAACGAAGAAGTAATGCAATCCACTTCGATATATGATGTCGTTCACTTGTCCGAGTCTCTGCGGTCCACTCTCGTTCATAAAAGAATTGAAAAAAAGACAACAAAAATCTTGTTCGAGAAAATTTACGTAGGACAAAAAATAAATCAGGAAGTTCACTTGATTGTCTGATACACTGCAATTTTCGACCGAAGCAGTGCGGTTTTCTATCGGATGAAGTTCACTCGTCGATTTTTTGATTGTCTAATGTATTGAGATTTTCGACCGAAGCAGTGCGGTTTTCTGTCGGATGAAGTTCACTCGTCGATTTTGGTGTCGCGAAAAACAGAGTGTCCGCGTTTTTGTAATTTCAAAACTGCTCTAAAACCGTAAGGAATTAGAGGGAGTGTTCTACATGAAAAAGTATCGTCTCGGCGATATCTTTCCAACGGTGTATCGTTTGGATCATTTCGACCAGCGGTTTGTAAAAATTTCACGAAAAACGGCTGCTACATCTCGTATTCAGCAGCACGTTTTTCAAAATTAACTAAAAACCGTAAGAAATCTCAAAAACATTTCAACATATGAAAGTTGCGCCTCGTTCGTAGATTTCCAACGGCATATCACACGCCTTGTTTCGACAAACGATTCAAAAACTGAAGCAAAAACAGAATGGAAATTGAAAAAAAAATCGAAAAAACATAATTCCACGATTTGTTAAATTTAAAACTGCTCTTAGACTGTAACGAATTAGAGAAAACAATATACATATGAAAAAGATGCGTCTCGACGATATCTATCTAACGGTATATCATTTGATTCATTCCGGCGTGCGGTTTAGAAGAAAATGTGAAAAAACGCTCGCTGTCATTCGTTGTGAGCCGCACGATTTTCGAAACTGCTCTTAAACTATGATGAATTTTGAAAAGTGTTCAACATGGCGAAGTTGCGTCTACTCCATAGCTTTTCAATGGTATATTACACGCATAATTCCGATAAACGGTTAAAAAACTAGAGCAAAAAAGGTACACAAAAAACAACACGTACAGTTTTTTTGAAACGAAGTTCACCTTTCGTTGTGTTGCAGTGCCCTCGCGTTGTGCGTCCAGTGCCCTCGCGTTGTGCGTGCAGTGCGGAAGTGTTATGACAATATTATTCTCATAATATTATGAGAATAGAACGACTATTTAAGACCCAGGGTGAAGAATGAGTAATTCTTCACCCCGGTCGAACCTCCGAGCCGAGCCACGGTTCCATTGATCGAAAAAGAAACCCACTGTCCCTTACGGTAAGATTACAATAGGGTCTTGTATTTTTATTGGACCGACCGCACACACACAATGTCGACGTCCAAACCGCTTTTTTGTCCCGGGGATTAGGAGGTAGCCACGCTCACGTCCTGTTCTAATCAGGCGGCGAGCCGACGACCAGCAGTTTCGAAGGGTAGCACGGAGTTATGCTGAGAGGGTGTTTGAGGCTATCATTCAGGATTTTCAATCCAGGAGAGCCGCAGGCGGATTGTCTTCTTTCTGAATCATGTTTTTGTTGATTTCTCCCCGCTCGTAGTGTATTAGAGGTCATGAGTGTTAGAAGGGAGAGAGGGGTTTGGTGGAATAGTTGTTGTATTGCTTGAGCCCCGTGGGCATATATATAGGAGTACAAAGACCAACTTGAAGTACAAGACAAGACATGATCAAATCCTAGTCTATCCTATACTTCCTAATAATCCTTATACTCAACATCCCCCCGCAGTCACAACGGTAGCGACGCAGACGGTGAGACTGGAGAAGAATCCGAAGGCAAGCCAACGGACACCCCCCCCCACAGTCGTAACGGTCGATGCATCGCGGAGTCGTGGCTGGAGTGAAAACTGACAAGGTTGCTCAAGCAGGCGGTAGCCCTTTGTGCCGTTTGTCGATGTAGCCGAGAACGTATGTGGTGGAGCCGTGGTCGAGGTAGCCGTGCGAAGAATGCCGTGGTCGATGTCGAGTCGGTGTAGCCGGTGTCGAGGAAGTCGCCGTGCAGCCGCGGGCGCAAGGGGGCGCCGAGTTAGCATGGGCGCTGTGGTGTCGAAGTAGTGGTGCGCCTGGAAGAAGATGTTGTTAACGACGCGTCGCGGCGGGTTTGCCAAGCCCGGGGACACATCGTAGATGAAGGCACGCACCGGTGTTGCCAGCACCGGGCATGCGTAGACGGACGAAAACGAAGTTGACGAAGCGCCGACCAGGCTTGCCAGGCCCGGGGACACGTTGTGGATGAAGTCACGCATCGGTATTGCCAGCACCGGGCATGCGTAGACTAGGGACCTGCACGAGCTGTACGCCATGTTAGAGAAGTCGGAGGGGCCAACAGAGAAGAACTCGACGACGATTGCGGCGTCCATCGGCGCGGGGCCGATGTCACGAATGGTGGTCGGAGTAGACAAAGTGGTCGGGGTAGATGACGGCGACGCTGCCGACGGGCTGGTGCTTGGACGAAGACGAAGGGGGTGGACGGGCGACGGCGGCAAAGAAGAGCGGCGGCGGCGGCTAGGTTAGGAGTGCGGCGGCGGTGCTCGAAGTAGGCGAAGAACCCTGATAGCGTGACGAAGACCGGCGCGGACGGTGACGTTCCCGCACCAAGGGAGATGGCGCGGCGCATACCACGAGAAGTCGACGCACGGTGACGGCGGAGTGGACCGCAGGCCGCGGCGCTACGACCCGAAGGGGCAACGCAGCGGCGGCAAGCGGGTCGGGGCGACGGCGGGGACCGCGGGATGCGACGCTACGGCCCGTAGGGGCGACGCAATGGCGGTTCGCGAGTCGGTGCAACCGCGGGGACGGCCTCGGGGCGGCGGCGGGGACCGCGTATCGCGGCGCTACGGCCCGAAGGGGCGACGCAGCGACGAAGCACGAGTCGATGCAGCCACGAGGAGAACCACGGGGCGGCGGCGCTGCGGCCCGACGGGGCGACGCAGCGGCAGCCCGATGCTCGATCGGCGAAGAGGCGTGTAGTACTCGGGACGATCTTCACGGGACCTGCCGAGGCGCGTGTAACCAACGGGCCAGGTCGATCGCGCGACGTAGATGAGGCGGATCGCGGCAACGAGCGGGTGATCAAGCAGATCGCGCGCGAGGTCGGGGACGCCGCTCGGTGGAGGCGGAGTCCGAGATGAGGCCGGCGATGACGGACAGCGTGGGATGTCGTGCGGACAACCTTGTCAGCACCGACAAAGCAGCACTGGCGTCCGGACAGTGAGGCCAGAGCGACCAACGGAGCAGCGGCGCCAAAGCAGCACCGACGAGCCTGATGCAGCCGTCCCAACGCAGTCGAGGACGAAGCCCGCGAGGTTGACCGCCGGACCGCCGTGCAGACACGACGGAGACGGGTGACGTGGATCGAAGGGCGGGCAGGCGCATAAGCGACGGCTATGATTGGCCGTCGCATGGCGCGAGGCCGCCGGGTCGGGGCGATGCAGGTGTTCCGGTCGAAGCAAGGCGGTGATGGCCGGCGCAGGGCGATGGGGGGACCGACGCGCGGACGGTGGCTGGCCCGGACAGTCCGCCTCGGCGTGCGTGGCCGCCGGGTCAGAGGAGAGGCAGGCTGGTCGCGCCGGGGTCGAAGTAGAGGCGCACGGGGGTCGACGGCGACGGCGGGCGACGCAAACCGATCAAGATTAGATCGAAAAACAAAAAACAAAAACGCCGATCAAAACGACTGGCGAGAGAGCGAAAAATCCGGAGCAATGGCTCGGGAAAAGACTCTCTAGGGCAGCCGACCAACACGGCCTGCGGACGAACCATAGGTACGGGCGGCGCGGCCCCCGGGGACGGTCATGGAGGCTGACCGCCCCGGGGGCGGCGCGCGGGTGCGGAAGCGTCGACGGCTAGGATTTAGGATCGATTAGGCTGATACCATGTTAGAAGGGAGAGAGGGGTTTGATGGAATAGTGTTGTATTGCTTGAGCTCCGTGGACATATATATATAGGAGCACAAAGACCAACTTGAAATACAAGACAAGACAGAATCAAATCCTAGTCTATCCTATACTTCTTAATAATCCTTATACTCAACAATGAGTACAGTTCCAATTCTGTTTTCTCAAGAGCTGACCCTGTAAATACTCACTCGCTCCATGTTTCTTTGAGATAATCTATAAATTATTCCCTCTATTTCAATATAGTTCAGTGTTAGGCCCTTCGAGATAACACGACTCCCCATATTAAAGAAGTCAATGTGAGGTTATCGTTGGAAATTGGAAATTTCAGTCACTATTCCAGAAAGAAACTTTTGATTAATCGAGGATGCAATTCCATAAATGGTGTAATTCCAAATGAGATTTTACGACATCAAATCCATGGCGCCTAATGAACAAGTGTAGACAAAATATAGGCAAAAATGAGAGATAGTATGCATCACTACCTTTGTTGTTTTTCTCGAAGCAGAAAAGAAGATCATTTTAAAGAATTTGACATAAGAAAGGTCTTGCGATGCATGCAGCTCTGCAGATAGACGTAGTTTAGCACGTGAGGTAAGTTTACCTCACAAACCTATTTTTTTCTTTCGGCAGTGGTTCTAGTGTCCGAACATTGCATGCGTGAGGAAAAATTACCTTACACGCCTTGTTTCTTACGGCAGCTCCATAGTACGTTTCCTTGCTCCCTGTTGTAATCTTACCTTAGTGCTTCATTTCTTACGTTTTGAAGGGGGGTGGCTGGGTGAAGAATAAGAATTCCTCACCCGGGGTGACGAATAGTCAATCCCTAACGTTTATTTAAGACCCAGGGTGAAGAATCACCCCGGTCAAACCTCCGAGCCGAGCCACGGTTCCATCGCTCGAAAAAGAAACCCACCACCCCTTGCGGTAAGATTACAATAGGGTCTTGTATTTTTATTGGACCGACCGCACATGCACAATATCAACGCCCAAACCGCTTTTTGGTCCTGGGGATTAGGTGGTAGCCACGCTCACGTCCTATTCTAATCAGGCGGCGAGCCGACGACCAGCAGTTTCGAAGGGTAGCGCCGGCGTGCGACAGCTAGCCAACGGCATGCCGAGCAGCCGGTGGGCGCGAGAGGGAGGTGGTCCGCGGGTGTGCGCGATGGCTTGGTGGTCGGCGTCTAGGCTCGGTGGCATGTTGCTCGACGCCTCGACGAGTAGAATGGCGGCGGGATTGTCGGTGCCTGTCATGGTCGACCGGTGAGAGCACCACCGTGTTTCGGCTCCACGCATCTCTACCTTCCATCATGCGCCTCTGTCGGCCAGTGAGAGCACTACCGTGCTAGTCCCCTGCACTTCCACCCGGCCACACATCTCCAGGTCTTCGTTGCCCCTCGATGCCGATTTCACTCTTGTGCTTGCCTGTGAACTACTTTGACTGTATAGGCGTACTTGGACTTCAACTCCTCTTGCTAGTCTTGTACTCCCTCCGTCCCAAAATAAGTGACGCAAAAATAACTCAATTTTGCACTAATTTAGTGCAAAGTTGAGTCACTTTTGCGTCACTTATTTTGGGATGGAGGGAGTATTTTTTATTGTTCAAATTATGGCTTGAAATGTCTCCCAGCCTCAAGCGTTTTTCCTTAAAGCGTTTCTCGTTGTGCTCTTCGCTAATGGAGATCCGGTCCATTTGTGGCTTTGCGCCCAGAAGGTGTTCTTGAAAATTCCTAGATGAAAAATTATTTTCCATTTTAAGGTATCACAGTTTAGATAGAGAAATCATGCTCCAAAAACCATACAGAAGTTGTGAGAAGAGTTAAAACTGACCTGATCTGAACAGCAGATATTCATTTACTTGGTACCCCACCTATTAGAGAAACAATGTTATGGTGGGGGTTTGTTCATTCATGCCTAGTTATCTCATGATTTTTGTACGTGATGTGATCTGGGCTTAATGCTAGTTACATTGTGTTTGGCCATTGCTTCAAAATTTCTATTATTTTGGACGGGATACTGCAAAGCTGCTTGTCCGTAGACTCGGAGCGGGATCGTGTAGTTCCTTACATTTCAACGAAATATGGTATCATTCTGCTATGTTTTATCATTGGTGAGAAACCAGTTAGTAATGTAATATCCTTTTGCTTATTTTATTAGATTGATCCAGCCAAGTACGAGAGCATCTCTTCTGGATTTGGAGTTCTCTTGAAAGTGCAAGGGGCAAAAGGTTTCTTCAGAGGTTGTGTGCCTACTTTGATTGGATATATTGGTCAAGGCAGGTGCAAATTTCGTGTCCGTGAATTCCGCCAGAAGTATTACTCGGGTATTGCTGTACCTGAGTATGAAGCAATTACAAGTCTTTGATCTAACTTGTTGATCTGCTTCAGCCGAGGTTATTGCCGACGATGCCCTCTGCCCTATGGAGGTTGTGAAGGTCCGTGTTGAGACATACTCTAGCTTTCGAAGAGGTTTTTCTGATGGGCTCCGTAAAGTTTGTGAAGTCTGGAGGATATGCTGAGTAAGTTGAGGCAAGTGACCATAATATTGAAATTTGTTGTTCTCTGTAACTGTAATCCAACTCTTCTGGAACTATGGTAGGTATGCAGATTGTACAAGGGAATTGTCCCACTATAGGGCAGACAAATGCCATGTAAGTATCTATTACATGCCTTATTGTCACCACAACCCCAGATTGCTTTTTTTTAGGGAACTATCACTACTCTAAATCATATAACCTTGGGACTCCCTATGAGATGATTGCTATTCTAAATCATGTCTAAATGTGGAAAACTAAATTCACTATAAGAATCTCATTATCAAGTAATAATGTTTTTGACTGATAAGGTGTTATCCTCCAGAGTATATGTGACAGCGGGATCTTTACTTGTATCTTATCAGGGGTACAACGGACTGCGTTAATTATGTCTTGGTATGTCTTGATTGTTCTCTTGCGTAAACCGAAATTAGCGAGTATATGAATTTGATTTTGCTTCCAAATTGTTTCCTCTAATTTGTTCCTGGAATACTGTTTTGTTCCTACTTGAGTTGCAACGTGTGACTTATTGAGGCAAACTCTTCCATCTGATGTTGTTCAACAGGTCATAGAGAGCAAAGTAGTCAGGCTTCGACCAGATGTCCAACATCTCCAGAACCTTGATTGGTTATCGTACATACCTAAACTCTATTCTGGAAAGTAATACATGTAATCATTAGTTCTAGGAGAGTATGTAGATTGAATTTGCTATACTGCAGTCTGGAGCAAAGTAGTCAGGCTTCCATGTAGATTGAATTACTTCTAGGCTTTATGGGATTAATCACTCTATCACAAGTTCTTCTAGTTTTTGGAAGAATCCTCTAAGATAATTCTGATTTAAGTAAATATCATCAATCCACCTAATGGGAGAACATTTATATTTAGTTCGATCAAATGTCTTACATTTTCATTAAATCTAGTTGCCTTAATCTACTATCTTTGTACAGTAACATTTCGACCTAGATCTGAGAATTTCGTAGCTCCTTTATTTCAACAGTAATGATTTACTAAGCTCCTATCTTACCACATGGTTCGTTTTATTCACCACATTAAGATATACCAACCCTTATTCACCAAGTTCCTAGCACCCTTTGTGTTTTTAGATCAATTCTTCTGCAAAAACAATTGAACTGTTGGTCTGAAACCAAAATTATTTTGAAAGAAACTGAATTTCGCTATCTGCTCATTTTCAACCATCTACACTACTACAGCATGTGGTACATGCCAGAGAACATATTCTTTATAACATATTTCAGCGTTGGGCATCATTCTGCTGTTTTTTGGATCACGTGCTGTTATCATAGCTTTCATGATTTGAGTTTCTTTAAAAGTATCTGAAATAGAACATATTTTTGATAAATGATTTGTGATGCATTCTTTTGCACACCAAACTGCCTACTTAGAAAACAAAATTAGAAGTAGCTGCATTCACCTATACTGTGGAGTGTGTATAGATGCCAGAATAGTTGCATGCTTGCTTCCTACTCCCTCCGTCTGGAAAAACTTGTCCCTCAAATGGATGTATCTAGTACCAAGTTAGTGGTAGATACATCCATTTGAGGAACAAGCTTGAGACAAGCTTTTTCGGACGGAGGTAGTACTAATCAGTTTTTACACTGTAGATAGCTCATATATAAGTACCCTGATAACAGTAGGCTGATATTAATACATTTAACAACTTGGTAAAAAACAAGGATCTTTGACAGCACGTAGTTATGCTGAGAGGGTGTTTGAGGCTATCATTCAGGAGTTTCAATCCAGGAGAGCCGCAGGCGGGTTGTCTTCTTTCCGAATCATGTTTTTGTTTGATTTCTCCCCGCTCGGAGTGTATTAGAGGTCATGAGTACAGTTCCAGTTCTATTTTCTCAAGAGCTGACCCAGTAAATACTCGCTCCATGTTTCTTTGAGATAATCTATAAATTATTCCCTCTATTTCAATATAGTTCAGTGTTCGGCCCTTCGAGATAGCACGACTCCCCATATTAAAGAAGTCAATGTGAGGTTATCGTTGGAAATTTCAGTCACCATTCCAGGAAGAAACTTTTGATTAATCGAGGATGCAATTCCATAAATGGTATAATTCCAAATGAGATTTTACGACATCAAATCCATGGCGCCTAATGAACAAGTGTAGACAAAATATAGGCAAAAATGAGAGATAGTATGCATCACTACCTTTGTTGTTTTTCTCGAAGCAGAAAAGAAGATCATTTTAAAGAAAACGATCAAATGCAGATAAGAAGGGTCTTGCGATGCATGCAGCTCTTGCAGATAGACGTAGTTTAGCCCGTGAGGTAAGTTTACCTCACAAACCTATTTTTTTCTTTCGGCAGTGGTTCTAGTGTCCGAACATTGCATGCGTGAGGAAAAATTACCTCACACGCCTTGTTTCTTATGTTTTGAAGGTCTGGCCGTGGGGTGGCTGGGGTGAGCAATTATTCCTCACCCAGGGTGACGAATAGTCAGTCCCTAACGTCTATTTAAGACCCAGGGTGAAGAATAAGTAATTCTTCAACCCGGTCGAACCTCCGAGCCGAGCCACAGTTCCATCGATCGAAAAAGAAACCCACCGTCCCTTACGGTAAGATTACAATAGGGTCTTGTATTTTTATTGGACCGACCGCACATGCACAATGTCGACGCCCAAACCGCTTTTTTGTCCTGGGGATTAGGAGGTAGCCACGCTCACGTCCTATTCTAATCAGGCGGCGAGCCGACGACCAGCAGTTTCGAAGGGTAGCGCCGGCGTGCGACAGCTAGCCAACGGCATGCCGAGCAGCCATGGGCGCGAGAGGGCGGTGGTCCGCGGGTGTGCGCGATGGCTTGGTGGTTGGCGTCTAGGCTCGATGGCATGTTGCTCGACGCCTCGACGAGTAGGATGGCGGCAGGATTGTCGGTGCCCGTCATGGTAGACCGGTGAGAGCACCACCGTGTTTCGGCTCCACGCATCTCTACCTTCCATCACGCGCCTCTGTCGGCCGGTGAGAGCACTACCGTGCTAGTCCCCTACACTTCCACCCGGCCACACATCTCCAGGTCTTCGCTGCCCCCTGATGTCGATTTCACTCTTGTGCTTACCTGTGAACTTGCCTGTGATGGAAGGTAGAGATGCGTGGAGCCGAAACACGATGGTGATATCACCGGTCGACCATGACGGGCACCGATCATCCCGCCGCCATCCTACTCGTCGAGGCGTCGAGCAACATGCCACCGAGCCTAGATGCCGACCACCAAGCCATCGCGCACACCCGCGGACCACCGCCCTCTCGCGCCCACCGGCTGCTCGGCATGCCATTGGCTAGCTGTCGCACGACGGCGCTACCCTTCGAAACTGCTGGTCGTCGGCTCGCCGCCTGATTAGAATAGGACATGAGGGTGGCTACCTCCTAATCCCACGACAAAAAAGCGGTTTGAGCGTCGACATTGTGCTTGTGCGGTCGGTCCAATAAAAATACAAGACCCTATTGTAATCTTACCGGAAGGGACGGTTGATTTCTTTTTCGATCGATGGAACCGTGACTCGGCTCGGAGGTTCGACGACCTAAGATTACCTCCTCACACCACACGACCTAAGACGCCCATTCAATGAAAACTGTTTACCGGATGTATCTTCCTTGATTGCCGGTTGCAGCAAACAATTGATATGATTGTAGCAAAAACAAAAACAAATATCGGCCGGCCGCTGCTTATGGTGGTAACAAACCTTGTTGCCGGTTGTAGCAAATATCTTCATGGTTTGCAGAAAAAAAGTGTTGACGCCCATCGTCGAGGCTGCATCATCTTCATGAACCTGTGTAGCAAAAAAATATCGTCGCCAGTAGTAGCAAATGAAGATGCCGGTAGTAGCAAAACAAAATATAGGTTCCAGCAAAATGAAAATAGCGACAAATCTAGTATTTGGTTCCAGCAAAAATAAATATCGGTTGTAACATCCCCCGCCGCCGGATGTAGCATCTCGTACGGCCGGTTGCAACACTCCATAACAGAAAAACAAAGCTCTGTATGAGCACATCCATGGCGACTGCTGCGTCATCGTGAGCGTCGACCTCACGGCAGTGTGTGCGCAGGCAGCAAAAAACAAAGGGGGAACCGGAGGCAGCAAAAACGCCGTCTCCGTTTGGTTGCAACTCGCCGTCAGAGGTAGACGTCCCCGTCGTCGACGCTTTCTCGTACGTGAGCACGCCGCCGGTGAGAGAGCTTTTGCTTTCTCGAGCTGCGTGGGAAAGACTGAAAAGTTGCAGAGCCATGGCGCTGAAGGTAGAAGAAACGAACTGAGTAGAATGGAGGAAGAAGATAAGGCACCGGATTTCGCTGTGCGTGTGGACACGACCGGCCGAAGTTTCGGCCGGCGCGCCGTATACAAGCAATTCCCTTATCTTTATTCATCATCCACGTGAATAGGGCTTTCACGAGAGATTGCATTGTCTTCGATCGTCCTGAGCGCTGCTGCGATGTACAAGACGATCCGGGATGAATTCACTAGCGCCTAGCCCATGCCCTCAACCAGCCAGGAGTGGCCCTTCGCCCGTCGGGATGGGCCTACAGTCGATAGGGAGTGGCCCTCCGCCCAATCGCGACTCTCCCTTCGCTCGTCGTGACTCGGTTCCAACATCCTCGATGAATTCTTCGTCGGCTGCGGGTCACCCTCCATGGACGTGGCTCATTTTTTGGCGGTCGGGAGTCACAGTTTGGAGCACTCGTCTTTGCCCCAAGCAATTGTGTCCCCTCACATCCCTCTGCCTCTTCATAGTAATGTACATGTAAGCCTGTCATTAGAGCTATAAGAGACGGACGAGCACTGTAATTGACTTGATACAGTGCTCAAACAGTGTTTTTGTACGTAAACTGTTGTCACTTTTTTAAGCATGCTAATGAAGACGCAATTCATAGCTTTGTCTGCTATGAACAATGTGTAGCCGATCAATGAGCTCCCGAGCCATTTCATTCTAGAAAGGTGGAAGACAACAATTAGATTTGGCAAAGAGAAAAATGGTTTCTGAGATACACCAAACACTATATGATACAATCAGGTTGGACAAACACTCTCCCGAAGAATTGGAAGCATTGAGAAGCGCTCTCCTTGACATGAAAAGAAATTTATCTCAAACGGTTGCTGCCAATAATCATAGTAGTCAAGATGGATTCAAAGCATATATTGGTTGTAGTATGCTTAATGAAGTTGAAACCAATCCATCAACTAATGTCCACACAAAGGGGAGATGCAAAGGAATTAAGGAGCACTCAGATAAGGGTGGTGAAGGGAAGCAAAATAAAGATGGAGAAGGGAAGCAAGACGTGTAAGCAGGTTGGCTTCCATGACAGTCGTAGGTGCTCCAATAAATTGTCATTGGTCTATGCACAATGCGGAAGAAATTCAACTTTATCTTCAAGAGAGACATACTATTTATTTATCTTCTCAAAGAACTATAAGTTGTCACCGGTTTATGTAAAATGTCTGCCTTGAATTGTATCTTTTGCAATATGAGCAGTATTTCTTCTTCTTCTTGTTTTGGTTGAGCACGCAAGAATATCGTAGGATCTTGGTTCCTCTCAGCCTGTACTATCTTGGGATTTTGGTTTATACTATGTATTCCCTTCCAGGTTTGAATTCTGACTAGTAAACAACATATACATGAGCTTTGATTTTATTTTACACTAGTTGCTAATCCTGTTCTCTCATAAAGTTATATCGGTTTGTTAGCTGGTATTTTTTTCATTTCTATGATTTATGTCGTGTATTGACTTGTATGGAACTGGCGCATCTTTGTTCAAGTGGGGAACCTCAGATTACCCTGACCTTCATGCCACTATTTAAGCAATCTTTTGATGTTATGTTTATCCTAACGTCATTTGTGTCAAACATGATAATATTGTGTGATAGAGGAAAAGATATCTCGTCTTTCGATGAGATGGTGGCTATCGTTTTCGGTGGAGTAGACTTCGACGATCCGCCTACGAACGTGCGAGGACGTCGCACCTTAGCAATCGCTAAACCGACTCCGAAAGGTTATTGACCACACCAGAGCACGATCAACCTGACCATGAGGGTCTATTTCCTCCAAGCAAATGAAGAACAAGCAAGAAACTAAGATTGCAATCTGGATATTGCGAATATAAAAGGAAAGCTTTATTGATCAAGGTGGGGTTCTGTGACGTCTTTGTCTGGTTGTTGAACACAAACGAAGTACACGAACTTGCAGCTATGGCGAACTTTAATCTAAACAAAACCAAAGTCTAAACGATGACCTAAGGGTTGTATATATGGAGAGAGAGAGGAGGAGGAGGAATTTTGTGGCCCCTTGGAGAAGGGGTCCGAAACCAACCTGTCGTGGAATTAGCACGTCAGATGTACGATTTAGAGGACTTAGGTGTGGAGCCATCGCACGGGTTAGCTTGAAGATGTTAAAAGCACGTAAAGGACACAGAGGGTTTATACTAGTTCGGCCCCTTCGATGAAGGTTAAAGCCTACGTCTAGTTTGGTTTGGTATTGCTTGGACGTCGATGAACAGGGAGCAGATTGCTTGCCTGTCTCTCGACGGATTGTTGCCTACCCTTGAACCGTCGCCGGGCCGTTCCTTTATATAGGAGGCAACGCCCGGTCCGGTTTACAGAGTACCGAGGCCGGCTCATACTCGTGTCCGCCTCGGTCTCTTCTCTTTCTTTCTTGTATCTCAAGTTACATGATAGGACGGTTTATAAACCGTAAACTTTATACATGGGCCCTAAGCCTTCATGGGCCGTAACTTTTACTAAGCTTATAATAACACAGCTATATTATCGTAATCCGGATCTCCCTAGCCAGTTTATACCTGCTAGTAATACCCTTGACATTAGGCCCGAGAGTGATTTGAACTTGTTCATGTCAGTCTTCTAAATCTTGCATAAACTTCTTCTTTGTATCTTCTCGGCTTTGTAAACCGGCTATGACGTCATCCCTGGAAATCATTTTATTCAGTCGTGACATCACCTCCGCATTTATTGCTCACAGCTGTTTGTTACCTTTGTTTAAAGGCTATCCCGAAAATCGAGGCGACAGTAGAATCTTTATCCAATCTATGACCTCCTCAAATCCCGCGCTTGCCGTTTCACATCCCAGCCTTTATAAATACTGCTGAGCCTTTATTCTTTTCCTTCCTTCTGCTCTGCTTCTTCCTCCGTCGCCCGAAGCTTCGCCGCTGCCTTCGAGCTCGTCGCCGTCGTCGACCAGGCCGCTGCATCACCCTGAAACGCGACCAGATTACTCCGCCGCTGTCCCTTTCCTTCTCAGGTATTCCTTTTCTCTTGCTGCAGATCTGTGATCTAGGGTTCCTCCATTGCTTCCGCCATTAGACCTCGAAGCTTTCGCTGTTCATCTTATACGCCATGTTTGCAGTAGATTCCAACTCTGGACTAGCTTCGAACTCGCTCCTGCTCCGTATTTTTAGACTTAGATTAAGTTCGCCCTTAGATTCATTGCTCTGTAGAAAACCTTTGCAGTTCTTCCGGTGATAGACTTGCGTAAATTTCATCTTTTTCTTACTGCTCAGATCTATTTTACTTTAGCCTCTTGTAGAAACCTGTTTCTTCGTCTTGATAGATCTGTAAGTTACTCGCCGGTTTAATCAATCATATATTGCTCCTGCAACGCATCAACCATGAACCCGACAGTTTAGCTTCTTCTTTTTTGTTATCATAAACCGGTAGCAGCTCATTTCCCGCCTGCTTCCGGGTTGTTAATGCCATTAGCCTCCTGTCTAAACCGTCGATGTAATTTGATAACACAATCTGGTTTATGCTTCAACACTTGTATAATCCGGGTTTTGCACTTTACTTTTTCAGCACTTTCCTTCTGCTCATATGTCTGCCAAGCAGTTTGTTTCTTGCAACTGGGTTCCTTCCCGCATTACGAAAGAGGACTTAGTCAATGCTGCTTCGATTGGTATTCTGGGTCCTCAAGCAGTTCTGAAATGACGGGCCTCAGGGGATGATTGTCCTCCTACCCCCAAAGAAGGAGAAGTTATTGTTTTCTTTGATCATATGGCCCGGGGTTTTAGCCCTCCCGGTTCAAAAAATTTCCGGGATGTGCTGGCCGCTTTTCAACTCCATCCTCAGGATATAGGCCCAAATTCCGTATCAAACGTCTGCAATTTCCAAGTCTTCTCCGAGGTGTACCTTCAAGAAGAGCCGTCAGTGGACTTGTTCCGGGATTTTTTCCACTTAAACCGGCGGACAGAGTTTACTGCCGGACCACATCAAGAGCTGGGTGGTGTCAGTATTCAGAAGAGAAGAGACGTAGTCTTTCCTCATGCTGCCCTCCATACACACCCCAAGGACTGGAACCAATCTTGGTTTTACTGCAAGGATACCTCGCCTGAAGGAGAAAACCCACTGCCGGGTTACCGCGAACATCGCCTTCCGGAAGATCATCCCCTGCCGCAACGTCTTAGTTCCTCAGAGCGGGCCCGGTTTGCCCTTCAGCTTGCCAAGCTTAAGGCCTTTATGGCCAACGGTTTAACCGGAGTGGACTTCGTCCGTTGTTGGCTTGCTTGGAGCATCCTTCCTCTAAGCCGGCGCTCCGGTTTAATGTGTCAGTATAGCGGAAAGACGGATGATCCTCAACGCCACATCGACGTAATGCTTCTTGAGAAGGATGTTATTGAATCTACTAAGAAAATGCTCAACATCTCTCTGGAAGAATGTAGCCAAACCGGATTGGCCCCATATTACAAGAAGAACAAACTGCCAGCCGTAAGTTTTACCCTCTTCTGTTTGCATCTAATCCGTACGTATAAATTATCTTCCATTTATCTTTAATTTTTCTGCATAGGCCGACGATCCGTTTTGGAAAAGAAAATCTCAGGACAAGTCAGGTAAACAGCCACGCCGGAAAATATTCGCTGTCAAGAAGAAAAAGGCAGCTGCTGGTTCCGGTTCACATCTTGAGGAGGATGATCCGGACTCTGAGGTATGAGTTGATCCTGATATGTTTTGATCTCTTTTATTCAGATCTATGTTAACAGTGTCTTTTCACAGGATTTGGCTGAAGCTGATAAAGCGGCAGAAACTGAGGTAATCACTCTTTCTTCAGATTCTGAACCGCCGGTGCCCAAAACTCGTCGGGCATCTCGGAAGTACCCTTTTTCTCATCCTTACGCTCAACTGGACCCTGATGGGCCTCTAACCCCTCGTTGGTTACCCCAAGTGGAAGGTGTGAGATGTAGTGTTGTGGAAGTTTTTCCCTTAGCAAAGATGCCAAGGATCGAATCCCCAGAGACTCCTAGGTTCAACAAGTAGGTGTCATCTGCTAACGGCGCCAGATATTAGAAATCAACGTGGACCTGCACACAGATACAAATAACTTTGCTCCCAACGAGTACAGAGAGGTTGTCAATCCCTCCGGCCTTGTAGTTCACAAAGGATTAAACGCAAATGATAGTAGTGATATATAATGTTTGAAATAGTAAGTAAAAGCGAAAAGTAAATAGCAGATGTGATCAATGATGGTAATATGGACCGGAGTCTCATGATGTTCACTATTGATGTCTCTCTCCCAAAAGACGATAAAACAGCTATGTGAGGTAAACGAATTACAGCTGGGCAATTGACAGGACTACGAACGCAAACCAATGCTGACTACATTGCAAGAAAGGTTGAGGTTCAAAGCATGGGCGGTACGCCAAAGTAAGTAGACTGAAATCCATCAATATCTACTACTAATCATCCACCTTGAGATATCTATCCAGAACATCTCGCTGGTATTAAGTTGCGAGTCCCACCCATAGTGTAAACTCAATGCAACAGACAACTGCATTAAAAGAACTTTGCGTAAAGTAAACAATCCTTGCACCCGCGGGCACAAGCACCGTTTTTCCCCCTTGTGGCAACAGCACATCCCCTAGACTCATGTTTCTGTCACTCAAGCTAGTCATCGAGGGGCATGAACCCACAATCAAGCATAACGTTCCCTCTTGGAGTCACTACGTATTACTTGGCCAAAGCAATAAATAACAACGGAGAACATGCAAGAATTACTTACGAACATAAATATAAAAGAGGTAGATCAAATATATTACTCAATCACAATCTGAACATAATCTCATAATCCATCGGATCCCAGCAAACTCATCATAGCAACAACATAAGGATTACATATGTGCCTCGATCATGTAGGGCAGCTCACGAGGACTAATTAGTGAAGCACAAGAACGGGAGGAGAACATCACATAGCTACTGGTCATGGACTCATGGTCCAATGGAGACTACTCACAACTCATCCGGGAGGCGTCCATGGTGGTGGAGAGGCTCCCGATGACGATCCTCCCCTCCGACAGGGTGCCGGGAAGAGTTCTCCTGGTGCTCCCGATCTTGGAAGCGGCGGCGGCGGCGGAACAGAGATGAGATCGCGAAAAAGAGTTCCCGCCCCGAGGGTTTCGAAGGACGCTCTAAATATATGCCAAAGGGGGGCACCAGACGGGGCTCGGGGGGCCCAGGCGCCCCCCCGGCGCGGCCCAGGGGAGGGGTCGCCGCCAGGGCGCCTGGGGCCCTGGTGGCCCCCCCGGCTATACTTCGGGAGCAAGGTAGGTTCTGGAATGCTTATTTTTTATATAATTTTTCTGGATTTTTCCTGACAGTTCTCGTAATGTGAAAACCTGAAATACAAAAACAGCCGAAAACATAAACTGGCACTGGGGTGCACTGGATTAGTAGGTTAGTCCAAATATGATCAAAAGTGTATGGAAGTGTATGAATATCATAGCAATATCACCCAAAAGTGGCATGGAGCAAGCAGAAATTATAGATACGTTTTGGACGTATCAACATCCCCAAGCTTAATTCCTGCTCATCCTCGAGTAGGTAAATGATAACAAGAATAATTTCTGTGGTGACACTATTAACCATATAGGACTTTTTATAGTCATATGACAAAAGCTTACTGAGACAATGATTCTATAGTAATTAAGTTGCCTCATGAGAAAATCACAAAGGACTGAAAGTTTTACAATATGAAACTGAAACATCAAAAAGATTTGCAATGAACATGATGTGCAAATATTATAAAGTGATATCTAGCTTGCCCCCTTTAGTGAAGCAAAACATAAATGCAGGGGCACCTTCAAGGTTTAGGTGATGACTAGATACAATGATTTCAAAATAAACGATATCACAATCATGCAAAAGACAATGCTACTTTGGAACAATGCACATTACACTTAGAATGACAATTATGCTCTCAGTAGTTGGTGCTTGAAGAAAGAAGGTGGAGACTCAAAAAGTAAAAGAATGGTTATGTGCTAGAGCTTTTTATTTTGAAAACATAGAAGCAATTTTGTCAACGGTAGTAGTACTTCATATGTGTCATGCATAAGACATCCTATAAGTTGCAAGCCTCATGCATCGAATACCAATAGTGCTCGCACCTTGTCCTAATTAGCTCGGATTTCCATGGGTTATCATTGCATTACATATGTTTCAACCAAGTGTCACAAAGGGGTACCTCTATGCCACCTGTACGAAGGTCCAAGGAGATAAATCGCATTTGATTTCTCGTTTTTGATAGATCTCAACTTGAGGACATCCATACCGGGACAACATAGAAAATAGATGATGGACTCCTCTTTAATGCTTAAGCATATTCCCATAAGAGATTGAGGATTAGTGTCCAAGCTAAAACTTCCAGCATGATACATGGCTTTGGTTGGCGGCCCAATGTTCTTCTCTAACAATATGCATACTCATTCAACCCATGGCAAATCACCCTTACTTCAGACAAGACGAACATGCATAGCAACTCACATGATATTCAACAAAAGTGTGACAGTTGATGGCGTCCCCAGAAACATGGTTACCGCTCAGCAAGCAACTTATAAGAAATAAGATACATAGGCAACATATTATTTACCACAATAGTTTTTAAGCTACTTTCCCATGAGCTATGTATTGCAAAGTTAGTCTGCTTAGTACAGGTGGAGGTTAGCAAAAGACCGGGAGCGACCAACTAAGAGAGCAATGACGGTCATAATCATGCAGAGCGACAAAGCAACATTGAATCAGGCATGGTAGTTATATCGCTACTCAGAAATAAAAGATCATCAAGGCTTGACAGACTTTCTTTACAGTCTTAAATATGCATGAGCATACGCCAAGTCAATCAAAATAAATTCTCGAAGGGAGATATTACTAAACCATACCACATCATAGGCAAACAAATCATGTTGGTACTCCAATAACACATTGGGAATCCCCCAGCTATTTGAGACTAACCATAAGAAAACATGAACTACTAAGCGCCATTATGCAAGTAGCATCTTTATCATAGACATATCAACCAATGCAATGGAAGCAAACTCTCTTAATAAGATAAGCATGATAATTAAAGAGAGTTCAAGCAACCAACTAAACAAAAGCTCTTTGAAAAGATAAGCATGAATACTAAGAGCTGAACATGATAGTAGCTATTAAAAGACAAAGAACACACACAAATCAAAGATAGACATGAAAATTCTATGTTATGTTCTAGGTAGAAGTGGAGCGTGTTTCTCTCCCACATAAAGAAAGCTGAGTTCCGACTCGTTATGAAAAACTAAAAAGGAAACTAAAAGCAAGACGCTCCAAGCATAGCACTTAACACATGAAGTGATAAAAATATAGCGGAACGAAAGACGAACTGATAATGTTGATGGAGAAGGGGATGCACGGGGGCATCCCCAAGCTTAGACACTTGAGTCTCCTTGAATATTTCTTGGGCGTGCACGGGGGCATCCCCAAGCTTGAGCGCTTGACACTCCTGAATCTTTTTATCATCTTCCCTCGCACACTTGAAAACTCCCTTCATACATAACTCATCATAATCTGATTAGCGAGGTTAGTACAATTAATAAAATAATTGTTCCTTGCTGGAAATAAAGATATTCTTGAAGGTCTACTGTTTCTCAAGATTGCCAAAAGGTTTTTGCAAAGAAAAAGCAAGCTCTTGGTTTGCAAAATGAAGGAAAGGCAAAACAGGACAAAATCTGTGAAAAACAGAACATCATGTAGTAAATGATTTGTTCGGGGTACTTCTGCAACTCAAATAAAAAAACTCAGAACAGACGCACGAAAGACAATTATATAGAGAACGCTGTCGAAAACATTCAGACCAAAAAGATGATCTGGTGATTTTATACAAATTTTTCTATCCAAGGACAGAATTTGTTTCCTGGACAACACCTCACAACTTTTGAACTTTCTAGCAATCAGAGGCTATACTTGGCACAAATATGAAAAGCAAAGATACAAGGATGATGCTACTGTAGTAAACAACATCAAGACACAATAAAAGCAAAATATAAAAATTTATTCATGTGGGCTGCCTCCCAAAAGCGCTTTCTTTTATGCCTTTAAGCTAGGCATAATGCATATAGATCAAGTTTTATCAAGAGTAAAAGAATAGCTAGCCCATACAACAGACTCAAAAGGTAACTTGATCTTCTTACGAGGGAAGTGTTCCATCCCTTTCTTGAGAGGAAACTGAAATTTTATATTACCCTCTTTCATGTCAATGATAGCACCAACGATGCGTAAAAAGGGACGTCCCAAAATAATTGGACATGAAGGATCACATTCAATATCCATAATAGTGAAATCAACGGGAACATAATTATCATTAACAACGATAAGAGCATCGTCGATCCTCCCCAAAGGTTTTTTTATGGAAGAATCAACGAGACGAACACCAAAAGAATAAGAATCATAAGGTTTCAATTTAAGCATATCATATATTCTTTTGGGCATAACAGAGGTACTAGCTCCAACATCACATAATGCATAGCAAGATAAGTCATTCAACTTAATTTTTATCATAGGATCCCAACCATCTTCTAGCTTTCTAGGTATGGAGGCTTCTACTCTAAGTTTCTCCTCCCTAGCTTTGATGAGAGCATTAGTGATATGCTCTGTAAAGGCAAGGTTAAGCGTGCTAGTGCGGGGGTCTCTAGACATCTTGTGAAGAAAATCAATAACTTCGGTAAGAGTGCAATTATCAAAATCAAGGTCACGAGCATCAAGTAAAGTGGTAGTGGTGTCCTTTAGGTTTACTTGTTTGGTAGTTTCTATAGTCATAGCATCACCATTAATAGGTCCAATGGGACCAGGAGTACATTGGGTGCTAAGAGTTTGAACATCCTCAACAACTTGGATAGTAGCAACAGTGTGGTGGGTAGGAAGGCTCTTAATTCTATCTTCTTCCTCCCTTTCTCTAGCCCATCTTTCTTTAAGTTTAGCCATCATCCTAATGTTTTCATTAATTTGCACTTGAATAGCATTTATAGGAGTGACTTCCCTCTCCTCAAGAGCAGAAGTTTTATTTTTTAGCAATTTTACCTCATTGGATAAATGGTCTACCTTAAAAGAAAGATCATCTAGTTTATGTAGTTTTTCTTCTACACTCTTATTAAAGGCTTTTTGGGTAGTGATGAAATCTTTAAGCATAGTCTCTAGTTCAGTAGTGGAGTCCTTGGTGATAGGATAAGCATTGTTGTTCCCATAAGAATTAGAGGGGAACGGTCTAGGATTGCTACCAAAGTTACTCCTATAAGCATTGTTGTTAAAATTGTTTCTAGAGATAAAGTTCACATCTACTTGTTCTTGAGCAATCAAAGAATTTAAAGGAACATCGCGAGGATCAACAGAAGATTGCTTCGGAAGTAGAGACATGATCAAGTCAACTTTTTCATTTAAGGAAGAAATCTCCTCGATAGAGTTTACCTTCCTACCTGTTGGAGCGCGTTCGGTGTGCCATTGGGAATAGTTGGTCATCATCTCATCGAGAAGCTTTGTGGCAGCACCAAGTGTAGTTGACATAAAAGTTCCTCCCGCGGCCGAATCTAACAAGTTCCGTGAGGTAAAGTTCAAGCATGCATAAAAAGTTTGGATAACCATCCAAGTAGTCAAACCATGAGTAGGGCAGTTCTTGATAAGAGATTTCATACGTTCCCAAGCTTGGGCAACGTGTTCATTATCCAATTGTTTAAAATTCGTTATGTTACTTCTTAGTTGGATAATTTTATCAGGTGGATAGTATTTTCCGATAAAAGCATCTTTGCACTTGTCCCATGAATCTATGCTATTTCTAGGCAAAGACTGAAACCAAATTTTAGCTCCTCTTCTCAAGGAGAAAGGAAAAAGCTTAAGCTTAACAATATTACCATCTATTTCGTGGTACTTTTGCATATCACAAGTTCAACAAAGTTGTTTAAGTGTAAAGCAGCATCATCTCCAGCACCGGAGAATTGATCTTTCATGACTAAGTTCAGTAAAGCAGGTTTAATTTCATATGAAGGTGCTGAAGTGGCAGGTGTAGTGATAGGTGTGCTGATAAAGTCATCGTTGTTGTGACTAGTGAAGTCACACAACTTGGTGTTCTCGGTGGAACCCATAGTAGCAAGCAAGCAAGATAACTATTTTTGTGATTTTCGATAAAAGGTACTAAAGTAAAAACTGAAAGGTAAACTAACAAGACTAAAAAGCAAAGGTAAAAGATAGCATGCAACTCCCCTATCCTGAAGAGTGGAGTCCCCGGCAACGGCGCCAGAAAAAATCCTTGATGGGCCTCTAACCCCTCGTTGGTTACCCCAAGTGGAAGGTGTGAGATGCAGTGTTGTGGAAGTTTTTCCCTTAGCAAAGATGCCAAGGATCGAATCCCCAGAGACTCCTAGGTTCAACAAGTAGGTGTCAACTGCTAACGGCGCCAGATATTAGAAATCAACGTGGACCTGCACAAAGATACAAATAACTTTGCTCCCAACGAGTACAGAGAGGTTGTCAATCCCTCCGGCCTTGTAGTTCACAAAGGATTAAACGCAAATGATAGTAGTGATATATAATGTTTGCAATAGTAAGTAAAAGCGAAAAGTAAATAGCGGATGTGATCAATGATGGTAATATGGACCGGAGTCTCATGATGTTCACTAGTGATGTCTCTCTCCCAAAAGACGATAAAACAGCTATGTGAGGTAAACGAATTACAGCTGGGCAATTGACAGGACCACGAACGCAAACCAATGCTGACTATATTGCAAGAAAGGTTGAGGTTCAAAGCATGGGCGGTACGCCAAAGTAAGTAGACCGAAATCCATCAATATCTACTACTAATCATCCACCTTGAGATATCTATCCAGAACATCTCGCTGGTATTAAGTTGCGAGTCCCACCCATAGTGTAAACTCAATGCAACAGACAACTGCATTAAAAGAACTTTGCGTAAAGTAAACAATCCTTGCACCCGCGGGCACAAGCATCGTTGTTTTCCCCCTTGTGGCAACAACACATCCCCTAGACTCATGTTTCTGTCACTCAAGCTAGTCATCGAGGGGCATGAACCCACAATCAAGCATAACGTTCCCTCTTGGAGTCACTACGTATTACTTGGCCAAAACAATAAATAACAACGGAGAAGATGCAAGAATTACTTACGAACATAAATATAAAAGAGGTAGATCAAATATATTACTCAATCACAATCTGAACACAATCTCATAATCCATCGGATCCCAGCAAACTCATCATAGCAACAACATAAGGATTACATATGTGCCTCGATCATGTAGGGCAGCTCACGAGGACTAATTAGTGAAGCACAAGAACGGGAGGAGAACATCACATAGCTACTGGTCATGGACTCATGGTCTAAGGGAGACTACTCACAACTCATCCGGGAGGCGTCCATGGTGGTGGAGAGGCTCCCGATGAAGATCCTCCCCTCCGGCAGGGTGCCGGGAAGAGTTCTCCTGGTGCTCCCGATCTTGGAAGCGGCGGCGGCGGCGGAACAGAGATGAGATCGCGAAAAAGAGTTCCCGTCCCGAGGGTTTCGAAGGACGCTCTAAATATATGCCAAAGGGGGGCACCAGACAGGGCTCGGGGGGCCCAGGCGCCCCCCCGGCGCGGCCCGGGGGGGGGGGGGGGGCGCCGCCAGGGCGCCTGGGGCCCTGGTGGCCCCCCCGACTGTACTTCGGGCGCAAGGTAGGTTCTGGAACGCTGATTTTTTATATAATTTTTCTGGATTTTTCCTGACAGTTCTCGTAATGTGAAAACCTGAAATACAAAAACAGCCGAAAACAGAAACTGGCACTGGGGTGCACTGGATTAGTAGGTTAGTCCAAATATGATCAAAAGTGTATGGAAGTGTATGAATATCATAGCAATATCACCCAAAAGTGGCATGGAGCAAGCAGAAATTATAGATACGTTTTGGACGTATCAGACCCTAAATTTCTTTTGAAGAAGGAGCAACATGAAGCCCGTCGGACTACACGCAATAGTGGCCATGTAGTAGAGTCTTCCGGAATATCTCTCACTCTGGCTCGGAGGCGCCGCTCTGAGGTTTTACTTTTTCCAACTCTTCTTCATCCCAAGGCCGGACTTATACGCAAACCATTAAAACCGTCTGATCCTAACTATCAGGAGACGCCTTTATCATCTTCCGGTGAATCGAATGCCACACAGGTCCCAATACTGAAAACTGTCCCTGGGTAAGTCCGTTACCTCATCCGGTTTACCTTTGTATTTGCCCTTTATAACTCTGATTGCTGCTTCAATTTCTATCAGCAAGCCCAAGCCTAGTAAAAAGGCAAAGGCCACTAAATCGGCGGTCGAGGCTGCCACTGCTGATCCGGATGATGTCATCCCTCCGGAGAACGAGCCTGCAATTCAGCTTGACGATCCTGCTCCCATGGATCATGATTATGTTGCTGCTCCTGAAGATACCAATGTTGAAGATGTCCTTGAACCGGCAAGTCCTGTCCGGGCTAACCCTCCTCGGACTAGCCCGGCTCCCGTTAGTCCGGCTCATACCGCTGCCCCTTCACAGCCAACCACTGCTTCCTCTCCGGATGTTCAAATAACCGGAACGGGTTTTACCGCTCCTGCCGAGCCTATCGTTTTAGCCAAGCATACTGCTAAAGCGGAGAAGCTTCACCAAGAGAAGGGCAAGTGGAGCACGGACTTGTCCAGTTATGTCGAACTGAGCGCCCAGGAACTTTACTTCGGATATTTGAACCGGCTTCATACCAGCCGTGAATATGAAATGGGCTTGGTTAACATGATGAAGGACAAATACGAGGTACCTTACTTGTCTTTGCTTTGCCTTCTTTATACTTCTGTCTTTATGCCATAATAGCCCCCAAGTGTCGGTTTAGCTTTGTTGTAGGTGAACCGGTACTTCCAAATGTATGGAAAATGAACTTACATTAGCCCCCAAGTGCCAGGGTCATAATTTGTGTTATGTACCTGGGACTTGTCTGACTCTCTCTTTCGATACTTCAATTGTCCATTAGCCCCCAAGTGTCAAGTAAATAACTTGCTTATGTGCTTGAGACTTATCTTTAATTGTCTTCTTTTGATACTTCAATTGCTCATTAGCCCCCAAGTGTCAAGTGGATAACTTGGTTATGTGCTTGAGACTTGTCTGAACTGTCATTTATTCCACTTGATTTTTTTGTAGGCTGACTTGACCCAGAGAGCTGCAGAAATAACTGAGGAATAGACTTGCTGTGACTGAAACTGCTTCTGCCAAGGCCAAAGATGATCTGGCGTTGAGCTTAACCACTGCTGAACAATTGAAAAAATATTTTGAAGCGGAGCGGACAACCTGGGAAGTGCAGAGAAATGCTCTTGAAAAAAGAGCAAAGGATGCTGAAGAGGCCCTTAACCCGGTGACACAAGAGCTGACCGGTTTAAAGCGGCAAATAGAGCTTATGACCTCTGCCGTCTTTGGAAAATACTTAACTTGCATGTGTTTTCATCTCTGCAATCTTTAGTCCGCTCCGGTTTAACTGTGACAATCATATGCAGGGCGACGCGTCACCCATCTTGGGGATGACCTCCGGAAGAAACTCAAGGCCTCTTATACTCTGGTTGAGCAGCTGTATTCCGGCACTCAAAGGATTATAAGTGCGATGTCTTTTCATAAAGCAGCCCCCACCACTATCCAAGGTACTTTGGAGAAGCTTTCTATATTGCCTGTACGCTTGGAAGAGGTGAAGAAATCTGCTGCACGGGCCGGTTCTCTTGTAGCACTGACCAGAGCTAAAGCATGGGTTCCGGACTTTGATCCGGAAGAAGCTATGAACGGGTACCCCAGCACCAAGGAAGATGGATCGGCCTTCTCTGGCAACGATCTTCATGCCTTGACTAAGGAAATGCGTCCTCTTGCCAGCAAGCTTGCTGATGAATCGGACTTGACCAGGTATCATCCGGCGTATGACTTAAAGAATGAGCGGGTGGATCGTCCGGTTTATGACACCGAAAATCTAATCCCACCAGTGCTCCCCCATACTTTCGCCCCAGATATTGATCCGTCTGATCTCATTACTGAAGAGATGTACTTCCGTGCTTTATCAAAGATCGACTGGCGCGTTCCTGATTTTCAACCGCTTCAAGAAGATGAAGAAGCTCCGGAACAAGTCGATCCTCAGCCTTCGCAGCAGGAAGAAGAAGCATAAGCCGCTCAGTTTAACTTTTAGCTGCTGTACTCTTTTGTCGAGAAGAAACTTTAATCCGTTCAGGTTTGCAGTGCTTTGTAATAGGATAGTTCGAAACATTGTCCGTCTTAATCCGGATGTCACAACTTTGCTTTGGCGTCTGCCAATTTGAATCCTTTGTCTGCTATGGTTTATCTGTATCTGCATAGATAACACTGAAAAAAATGCCCTGGTGCTTTACCGCCGGACCGATTAAAGTGCTCTCATATGTTTATATATATCGCACAAGTATCTGTTTTATACCAGAAATAACTTCATACCTTTGATTAAGTATGCTTGACATCCTTAATCCGGTGAACATTGTAATTTCTGAGGAAGCTCTTGGCTCTGTTGGGGTGGACCCAATAATTGTTCCGGGTTATAGTAACTACCGGTTTAAATAATGCTGGAGCTCTATGTCCAGACTTTTGAAAATATGTGGTCAACCTTGAAGTTGTCCAGCTCCGGATAAAAAAACCATAGAAAACACTTGAAAAAATCTCAAAATACAAAACACAGGTTGCAAATAAGACCATGTAGTCGAGGCTTTTTACGAGCTGCCAGGCTCCATATGTGCCAATCAAAGGGTGCGACCCAAAAGGCTATGACTCTTTTTTCTTTTTCCATCAAAGGATGTACTCCAAGGGGCAAGAAATATTACATTTGCCATCAAAGGAAGTACCCCTAGGGACAAGAATTTTTCTTTTGCCATCAAAGGGATGTATCTTCCAAGGGGCAAGAAATTTTGCATTTGCCATCAAAGGAAGTACCCTAGGGACAAGAACAGTTTTTTCTTTTGCCATCAAAGGGAGTGATCAACCAAGGGGCAAGAAATATTGCATTTGCCATCAAAGAAAGGTTCCCTAGGGACAAGAATAGTTTTTTCTTTTGCCATCAAAGGGAGTGATCAACCAAGGGGCAAGAAATATTGCATTTGCCATCAAAGGAAGGTTCCCTAGGGACAAGAACATTTTTTTCTTTTGCCAT
>LR738714.1:265011433-265231732 GCA_902687465.1 Secale cereale | reverse complement strand
TTCTTTTGCCATCAAAGGGAGTGATCAACCAAGGGGCAAGAAATATTGCATTTGCCATCAAAGGAAGGTTCCCTAGGGACAAGAACCGTTTTTTTCTTTTGCCATCAAAGGGAGTGATCAACCAAGGGGCAAGAAATATTGCATTTGCCATCAAAGGAAGGTTCCCTAGGGACAAGAACAATTTTTTGCCAATCGATGGAGTTTATCCAAAGGACGCTTGATGTGAAGATAATCATGTAGACCGGACTAGAAAAGACTTTTAGCGAGGATTCACATGTGATCCGTAGCCCCCTAGTTTGGTCCCTTCTGCATAAAATAGTTTGTTTTGAAATATCTGTAATAATTTTCACAGGACATATATTTAGAAAAAAGGCTGATCCCCCGGTTTACCAAGGGTGCCGGTTTATTTATTAATCATAATATATACATAGGATACAGCAGAGCTCATGGCTCAGGTGTAGTAGGGCCGCAGGAGAGCGATGTTCCACGGCCTCTTCGTCTCTTCTTTTGATGTTCGTGAGTCTTTGTGCTCTCGAACGTCCATCAGGTAGTATGAACCGTTGTGCAAGTTCTTGCAGACCACAAAGGGCCCTTCCCAAGGTGGGGATAGCTTGTGCATATCTGTCTGGTCCTGGATGAGCCAGAGTACCAAGTCCCCCTCCTGGAACGTCCTTGTTTTAACCCGGCGGCTGTGATATCTGCGCAAGTCCTGTTGATAAATGGCGGATCGTGCTACTGCTATGTCACGCTCTTCATCTAGCCGGTCCAAACTGTCCTGTCTTGCCTGCTCATTGGCTGTCTCAACATAAGCCGTCACCCGTGGTGAATCATGGCAGATATCGCTTGGAAGAACCGCTTCAGCACCGTACACCATGAAGAAAGGTGTGTAACCTGTGGACCTGTTTGGCATAGTATTGATGCTCCAAAGGACAGAGGGCAATTCCTCAACCCAGCACCCTGGTGTTCTTTGCAAGGGAGTCATAAGCCGGGGCTTGATACCTCGCAAAATTTCTTGATTGGCCCTTTCAGCTTGACCATTGGATTGAGGGTGAGCTACAGAAGACACATCTAGGCGAATATGCTCCCTTTGACAAAACTCTTCCATCTCTCCTTTAGATAAATTGGTGCCATTGTCAGTGATGATGCTGTGTGGGAAACCAAACCGGAAAATTACCTTCTTGATGAATTTAACCGCTGTTGCCGCATCACACTTGTTCACCGGCTCTGCCTCAATCCATTTTGTAAACTTATCCACAGCAACCAGCAGATGAGTTTTTTGATCTTGGGATCGTTTAAAAGGCCCAACCATATCAAGCCCCCAAGTCGCAAACGACCAAGTAATTGGTATCATCCGCAGATCCTGTGCCGGAACAAGAGCACGCCGTGAAAATTTCTGACAAGCATCGCACTTCCGGACTAGATCCTCCGCATCAGCATGGGCTGTCAGCCAATAGAACCCATGACGGAAAGCTTTAGCCACCAGGATTTCGAACCAGCGTGATGACCACAATCCCCTTCATGAATCTGTCGAAGGATGTCATAGCCTTCTCGGATGATACACACCGCTGAAATGCTCCAGAAACACTGCGATGGTGAAGTTCCCCGCTTACAATTGTCATGGATTTGGATCGCCGGATTATCTACCTTGCTTCAATCTCATCATCCGGCAACTCTCCACGGCTTAGATATGCCAAGTAAGGGAGCGTCCAATCCGGAATAACATGAAGTGCAACAACCAAATGCGCTTCCGGATCAGGAACAACCAAATCCTCCTCCGATGGTACCTGAACTGATGGACTGTGTAGCTCATCCAAAAAGGTATTCGGTGGCACCGGTTTACGCTGAGAACCTAGCCGGCTTAGAGCATCGGCCGCTTCATTTTTCCGATGGTCTATGTGATCCACCTGATATCCTTTGAAATATCGTGCGACTGCTTCAACTTCTCGTCTGTAGGCTGCCATGAGAGGGTCTTTAGAATCCCACTTGCCGGATACTTGCTGTGCCACTAAGTCTGAATCACCAAAACACTTAACCCGGCTCAAGTTCATCTCCTTAGCCATCCACAGGCCATGAAGCAATGCTTCATATTCCGCTGCATTATTAGTACAAGGAAACATTAGACGGAGGACATAGCAAAATTTGTCACCTCGCGAGGAAGTTAACACAACTCTAGCCCCCGAGCCCTCTAATTGTCTTGAGCCGTCAAAGTGAATAGTCCAGTATGTATGATCCGACTTTTCCTCTGGTGCTTGCAACTCTGTCCAATCATTGATAAAATCTACCAATGCTTGCGATTTGATAGCGGTGCGTGGCACATACTTTAATCCGTGCGGGCTAAGCTCAATGGCCCACTTTGCGACTCTGCCAGCGGCTTCTCTGTTCTGGATTATATCCCCCAACGGAGCTGAACTGACAACAGTTATTGGGTGGCCTTGAAAATAATGCTTCAACTTCCGGTTTGCCATGAACACGCCATATACTAGTTTCTGCCAATGCGGGTACCTTTGTTTGGACTCAATGAGAACCTCGCTGACATAATAAACCGGACGCTGAACCGGATATTCCTTGCCCGCTTCTTTGCGCTCGACCACTATTTCCACGCTAACTGCCCGTGCATTGGCGGCTACGTACAACAGCAGCAGCTCCTTATCAACAGGGGCATCAAGGACCGGTGGTTCCGCCAGTTGCGGCTTTAAATCCTCAAACGTGGCGTTTGCTTCATCGCTCCATATAAACCGGTCTGTCTTTTTTAGCATCTGATAAAGCGGAGTTGCCTTCTCTCCCAGACGACTGATGAACCGGCTCAATGCTGTAATTCGGCCGGCGATACGTTGAACATCATTGATGCAAGCTGGTTTAGTCAGGGACGTGATTGCCTTGATCTTCTCCGGATTGGCTTCTATTCCTCTGTTCGACACCAAGAATCCAAGGAGCTTGCCCGCCGGAACACCAAAAGCGCATTTCTCCGGATTGAGCATCATTTTATAGGCCCGGAGATTAGTAAAGGTTTCCTTGAGGTCCTCTATCAACGTCTCTTCCTTCCTTGACTTTACCACGATGTCATCCACATAGGCATGAACATTTTTCCCTATCTGCCCTTTAAGACAGTTCTGTACGCAACGCTGGTAAGTTGCTTGGGCACTCTTGAGCCCAAAAGGCATAGATACGTAGCAAAAGGCACCAAAAGGAGTTATGAAAGTTGTCTTCTCTTGGTCTTTAACTGCCATCTTGATCTGGTTATACCCTGAGTATGCATCCAAAAAACTTACCGCTCACATCCCGTCGTAGCATCAATGATCTGATCGATACGGGGGAGAGCAAAAGGATCGGTTGGACAAGCCTTGTTTAAGTCTGTGTAATCCACACACATCCTCCACTTTCCATTTTTCTTTAGCACCAGAACCGGATTAGCCAACCACTCCGGGTGGAATACCTCAACTATGAACCCCGCGGCCAAGAGCCTGGCCACTTCTTCACCTATAGCCTTGCGCCTTTCTTCATTGAAGTGGCGCAGATACTGCTTGACCGGTTTGAATTTCGGATCAATATTAAGACTGTGCTCAGCGAGTTCCCTCGGTATACCTGGCATGTCAGAAGGTTTCCATGCAAAGATATCCCGGTTCTCACGGATGAACTCGATGAGCGCGCTTTCCTATTTAAGATCAAGGTTAGCGCTGATAGTGAACTGCTTGGATGAATCGCCTGGTACAAAGTCGACTTGCTTGGTTTCCTCTGCCGATTTAAACTTCGACGCCGGATCATGCTCTGTAGTTGGCTTCTTCAACGGGGACATATCTGCCGGATCAACGTTGTCTTTATAGAATTTCAACTCCTCCGTAGCACATACTGCCTCTGCATAAGCAGCGTCTCCTTCCTCGCACTCCAATGCGATCTTGCGACTTCCATGAACCGTAATGGTTCCTTTGTGACCCGGCATCTTGAGCTGTAGATAAACGTAGCATGGCCTAGCCATAAACTTGGCATAAACCGGCCGTCCAAATAGCGCATTATATGGGCTCCGGATCTTTACCACTTCAAAGGTTATCGTCTCTGACCTGGAATCCTGTTCATCTCCAAAGGTAACTTCTAGGTCAATTTTCCCAACTGGGTAAGCTGATTTACCTGGCACCACCCCATGAAACACTGTATTTGACTGCCTTAGCTTCTTGTCCGTTAACCCCATGCGACGGAAAGTCTCGTAATATAAGATGTTGATGCTGCTGCCGCCGTCCATGAGTACCTTAGTGAATTTATAGCCACCCACCTATGGTGCCACTACTAAGGCCAACTGACCCGGATTATCAACCCGCGGCGGGTGATCCTCTCTGCTCCACACAATAGGTTGTTCCGACCAGCACAGGAATCGTGGTGTTGCCGGTTCAACTGTGTGTACCGCCCGCTTTAGGATTTTTTGATCTCGTTTGCACAAACTCGTAGCGAACACATGATACTGTCCACTACTCAGCTCCTTCGGATTACTCTGATATCCGGATTGCTGCTGCTGCTGACGCTGCTGATTGCCTTGATTATTGTGATTACCTTGGCCATGCTGTTGGTTGCCTTGGTTATTATAACCGCCCTGACCATACTAATGGTTGCCTTGGTTATTGTAACCGCCCTGACCATACTGATAATTGCCCTGGTTGTAGCCATTATTGCCACCCTGATATCCTGATCCGGAGCCATTACCCTGGTGACCCGGACCATGAAACCCGGGACTTGAGCCGCCGCCCGGTGGTCCGTTCTTAAATCTGGCCTGGTTCATGGCTTCCATCATGACCCGGCATTCCCCCCATGTGTGTTTAGCTGGGCGTTCCTCTGTGCTGTGCTTCGGGCAAGGCTCGTTCAACTGTCGCTCCAGATTAATGAATCCTCCACCGCTCTGTGGAGGCGGTCTATCATTGTTGCGTTGAAAGCTTCCTTGAACCTTGGTATTGGCCACAAAATCAGAGCCATCCTCTGCCTTTCGCTTGCCGTTGAAGCTTGATCCGACCGGACTAGCCTGCGCCGGTTTACCAGGCTTACTTGCTTTTCCGGACTTATCCCCATCCGCTTCTAGGTATTTAGTGTTGTCAAAGTCCCCATACTTTACCAAAGCGCTCATGAGTGTCCCCATGTCATTACAACCCCGCTTGAGCCATCCCAACTTCAGCTTCAGAGACTCGAACCGGCAATTGTTTTCCAGTGTTACTATTGCTGTACTGGGACTGATACCGTTCGAAGAGTGTAAGATTTCTGACACTCGCCGCACCCACGCGCTCGTAGGCTCCTGCTCTCCTTGTATACATGCCGCTAGGTCTACTACTGACATTGGCTGTTTGCATGTGTCCTTGAAGTTTTTGATAAACTGGCGGCGCAACTCACCCCATGATCCGATGGAGTTAGGCGGTAAGCCCTTTAACCATGTCCGGGCTGTACCCTCAAGCATCATGGTAAAATATTTTGTGCATGCCGCTTCATCTACGTCCAGCATCTCCATAGCCATCTCATAGCTCTCAATCCAAGCCTCTGGAGCCAGATCCGCTGTGTAGTTGGGCACCTTACGTGGACCTTTGAAGTCCTTGGGTAACCTTACGCTTCGCAAAGCAGGAATGAGACATTGCACTCCGAAGGAACTTGCTGTGACTCCCGTCTCTGCTGTAGCTGTGTGAACCGGTGTCGTTTGGCGGATCTCCTCACGGGCAGTAGGTCTAGCCCGGTTCACCGCCTCCTGGGCGTGCGCCTCCGCTCCTGCCAGATTATCTTGCCTATGACGGTGACGTCTCCGTTCGCTGCTAGACACTTCCGGTTCATCCCAATGCCTAGTATAACTCTTGCTATGACGGAGTGTTGAATGAAGTCTCTCCCTACTGTAGGAGTACGCCTGCTGCTGTGTCAACGCCGTGTTGAGCAGATCCTTGACCCTGCGTGCTTCCATTGCCATGGGGGATGTTCCCTCAATGGGTAAAGCGGCCAGGCACGAAGCGGCGGCGACAATGTTATCCAGGGGGTTTGAGTAATGGCCAGGAGGAGTGGGGACGTGCGGCGTGGGTATAACCCGACGATCTTGCTCCGTAGTGAGTTGTTGAACCGGTGCACCTGTCGCTGGGGCTCCCCTCCAGTTTACTTCTAGAGTATTGCTAGCTCCCGCTCCTGGCGTGCCAAAGAGATTCATCGCCTCATAGACCGACGGTAGACGAGTCTGATACCTTCTGTTCCTTACTTCCTACGCGGAGATCTGATCCATCCTGAGCCGGAAAGCCTGAGAATCCAGCTCTGCCTGCCTTGTTGCTATCGTAACTTTCTCTGCATTTAGATCCTGTCTGGCTTGTTCGATCCGGCCTTTCAGCTGAAGGATTTCTGCATCGTGTTGCGCCTTGTCGGCAGGAGCCACCACTGCTACTGCCCGGGTTGTCAACTCCTCCACCAAGGCGGATAGAGCGTTAGAGGGTGAGGGGGCTTGGCCGCTCCCCCCTGCACCAGCCTCTGCTGTGAACGCCCCGGTCACCGTGGGCTGCGGCGCAGATTGCGATCCGGCCATGAAGACAGCCACCCGGTTTGGCGGATCAAAAGGGTCCGGAATACTATCACCATCGGACACACCCTCGGATCGGCCGTCCCGCAACAGATACAAGGATTCAGTCTCTCCGGATGAGGATTCATCGTCGGAATAGACAACTGTCTCGCCACCAGAATCCGATTCGTCCTCGGCTTGGACTCCATGTATTGCTCCAACGAAAACGCGCTTCATGGCAGGCGGAATCCGGGCCGATCTCGCACGCTGAGCCGGCTCGACGATGTTGGGGAAGATGTCCGGCTCAGGTCCCAGTTCACCAATCTTCCCGATGAAGACATGGATGCCGCCGAAGGGAACCCGATACCCGTATTCAATTGAATCGGCCTCCGGGCCCCAGCCCGCGTCGTCGATGTAGATCCGTCCACGGCGACTCTTGGTCATCCGGCCGACCGCGTAGCCCTTGAGTCCTTCAAAGCTGCCCTTCAAGAACTCGAAACCATCATGCGAGGGCCCCACGGTGGGCGCCAACTGTCATGGAATTAGCACGGCAGATGTCCGGTTTAGAGGACTTAGGTGTGGAGCCATCGCGCGGGTTAGCTTGAAGAGGTTAAAAGCACGTAAAGGACACAGAGGGTTTATACTAGTTCGGCCCCTTCGATGAAGGTAAAAGCCTACGTCTAGTTTGGTTTGGTATTGCTTGGACGTCGATGAACAGGGAGCAGATTGCTTGCCTGTCTCTCGACGGATTGTTGCCTGCACTTGAAAAGTCGCCGGGCTGTTCCTTTATATAGGAGGCAACGCCCGGTCCGGTTTACAGAGTACCGAGGCCGGCTCATACTCGTGTCCGCCTCGGTCTCTTCTCTTTCTTCCTTGTATCTCAAGTTACATGATAGGACGGTTTATAAACCGTACACTTTATACATGGGCCCTAAGCCTTCATGGGCCGTAACTTCTACTAAGCTTATAATAACACAACTATATTATCGTAATCCGGATCTCCCTAGCCGGTTTATACCTGCTAGTAATATCCCTGACACAACCCTAACTCTGTTTTCCCCACTCATACCGACTCTAAAAACATCCTATACTTTAGTATTTCAAAATTACATAGGCCTGGCCCAATAATAAGGTGACGCAACACCTATAATAGCCTCTGGACGAAATTTATGAAGTGGCATCTTGTATATTTTGTCCAAGACTTCATGCACTCATTATGGTGGCTTCAAAGTCTTGAAATCATCACTTGTAACTCTGTTCTTGTTCCCCTTGCGCATGCCATCATCTCCATGCTTGATCTTGCTCCAATGTTCATCCTTCTTGTTCAAGCTAGGCACTTCATTTGTAAGCGAGACAAATGTATCCAATTTAGGTAGCATCATATCCTCATGAATATTAAAATCATTACCAAGAAACGAAAGTACCTCGTAATTCAATTGGCGTGCGCGAGCTCTAGTAATTGGTCTAGTATGTATAATAGCAGGGGCAGTGGGTGTAACAATGGTATTGATGTCCTCATAATCCTCCCCTTCTTGAAATGAAGTCGTCCTCGACGGAAGCTCATCATCCTCACCCAAATTAAGGCTTCAAATCTGCAATGTTAAAAGTGGGACTAACCCCAAAATCTGCAGGTAGCTCAAGTTTATATGCATTATCATTTATTTTCTCTAACACCTTAAAAGGACCATCAACACGTGGCATTAGCTTTGACTTGCGCAAATTAAGAAACCTACCCTTACGCGAATGTAACCAAACAAGATCTCCAGGTGCAAAGACAACACGTTTTCTACCCTTATCTCTAGCAAGTTTATATTTAGCATTCATGCGCTTAATATTTTCTGTAGTTAACTCATGCATTTTTAAGATCAATTCAACACGTTGTTTAGTATCAAAATTAACCTTCTCCGAAGATGGAAGAGGCAACAAATCAATAGGTGCACGAGGTAAGAAACCATACACAATTTCAAAAGGGCACATCTTAGTAGTAGAATGCAGTAAATGATTATAAGCAAATTCAATATGAGGTAATCATTCTTCCCACATTTTCTTGTCATTCTTCAAAACATCCCTAAGCATAGTAGAAAAAGTTCTATTAACTACTTCAGTTTATCCATCAGTTTGGGGGTGACATGTAATACTAAAAAGCAGTTTAGTCCCCAACTTATCCCATAAACATATCCAAAAGTGGCTAAGAAATTTAGTATCACGATCTGACACAAGAGTATTTGGCACACCATGCAAGCGAATAATATAACGAAAGAACAAATCAGCAAAATTAGCAGTACCATCACTTTTATGACATGGTATGAAGTGTGCCATTTGTGAAAATCTACACGCGATAAAAAATATGCTATCCCTCCCCTTCTTTGTTCAAGGTAAACCCAAAACAAAGTCCACATATATATCTTCCCAAGGAGCACTAGGTACAGGCAAAGGCATATATAAACCATGAGGATTGAGTCGTGACTTAGCTTTTTGACATGTAGTTCAACGAGCAACAAAACGCTTAACATCCCGTCTCATCTTTGGCCAAAAGAAATGCGTAGCAAGTACGTCCTCCATCTTCTTCACGCCAAAGTGTCCCATTAATCCTCCTCCATGCGCCTCCTGCAATACAAAAGACGAACAGAGCTAGCTGGAATGCATAGCTTGTTAGCACGAAACACAAATCCATCATCAACAACAAACTTGTTCCATATTCCCCTTCTTTACAATTCTGCAATACATCTTTAAATTCAACATCATGAACATACTGATCTTTGATGGTCTCCAAACCAAAAAATTTAAAGTCAAGTTGTGAAAGCATAGTATAACGATGAGACAATGCATCAACAATAACATTTTCTTTACCCTTCTTGTGTTTAATGACATAAGGGAAAGTCTCAAATGAATTCAACGCATTTAACATGTCTACGATTCAATTTAGCTTGACTTTTAATATGCTTCAAAGATTCATGATCAGAATGTCTTTGGGCCATAAATAATGTTGCCATGTTTCCAAAGTCCGAACAAGAGCATATAATTCCTTGTCATAAGTAGAATAGTTCAGACTAGGTCCACTCAGTTTTTCAGAAAAGTATGCAACATGTTTACCATCTTGTAATAACGGACCTCCTAATCCAATTCCACTAGCGTCACATTCAAGCTCAAAAGTCTTATTAAAATTAGGAAGTTGGAGTAATGGAGCATGTGTCAACTTATCTTTCAATACCCTGAAGGCTTCTTCCTGTGCAGTACCCCAAACAAAAGACACATCCTTCTTTGTAAGCTCATTGAAAGGTGCAGCAATGGTGCTGAAATCTCTAACAAAACTCCTATAGAAACCAGCGAGGCCAAGGAAACTCCTCACGTGTGTGACCGTTTTGGGTTGCGGCCAACTCTCTATAGCTTCAATCTTGGCTTTATCAACCTCAATTCCCCGTCGAGTAACAACATAGCCAAGAAAAGATACTTGGTCGATGAAAAAGGTGCACTTCCCAAGGTTACCAAACAAACATGCCTCACGTTGAGCAATAAAAACAACATGTAAATGTTCCAAATGTTCCTCCAAAGATCTGCTATAAATCAGTATATCATCAAAGTAAACTACCACAAATCATCTAATGAAAGCACGTAAAGCTTCATTCATTAATCTCATGAAAGTACTAGGTTCTTTAGTTAACCCAAAAGGCATGACTAACCACTCATATAATCCAAACTTAGTTTTAAATGATGTTTTTGATTCATCTCCCAATTTCATACAAATTTGATGGTATCCACTACGCAAATCAACTTTGGAGAACATAGTAGAGCCACTTAATTCATCAAGCATATCATCTAGCCTAGGAATAGGATGATGATAACGAATAGTAATATTATTAATGCCTCTACAATCAACACACATACGCGATGTACCGCCCTTTTTCGGCACTAGAATAATAGGAACAACACAAGGACTAAGGGATTCACGTATATAACCTTTATCTAGTAGCTCCTGTACTTGACGCATAATCTCCTTCGTCTCCTTCGGATTGGTACAATATTGTGCATGGTTGGGTAGCGATGCACCGGGAATTAAGTCAATCTGATGCTCAATCCCTCGAATACGTGGTAATCCCGGTGGTACGTCTTGTGGAAAGACGTCAGCGAACTCCTGCAAAATGTTAGTGACAGCAGGAGGCAAAGAGGAAGGCACATCCTCGAATGAAAATAATGCCTCTTTGCACACAAAAGCATAGCAAATAGATTTGTTGAAATCTATATCATCAATATCAGATTTGGTGGCAAGTAAATATCCACTTTTCAATTTAATTCCAGATGCAACATGAGATGATGGATTATTATTAGGTTTCATTTGTTGCGAAAATTCTTTTGCCACAATATGATTTTCACTCTTATTTTGCTCCTGTTTTGCTTTAGTAGCTCGATGAATATCATCTTTCCAAATTGAATCAGGAGTCATAGGAAGCAAAGTAATATATTTATCCTTATGAACAAGAGTATACTGATTGTTTCTACCATGGTGTACATAATTTTTATCAAATTGCCATGGTCTACCAAGTAATAAGGAACATGCTTGCATGTGTACCACATCACAATCAACATAATCAACATATGTAGCTATACTAAAATGCACACAAATAGTATGTGTTACCTTAACCTTGCCGCTGTTGTTGAACCATTGGATGTAGTAAGGATGTGGATGTGGTCTTGTGGTAATAGATAGCTTCTCCACCATCTCGATGCTAGCCAGATTATTGCAGCTCCCTCCATCTATGATGACGCGAACAGAATGTTCCTTCACAACTCCCTTTGTATGGAACAAATTGTGCCTCTGGTTTTGCTCAGCTTGTGTGATCTGCATACTCAAAACATGTTGAGCAACTAAATAGTCATACCTTTCAACGTCGTCAGTAGCCATGTAATGCATCTCTTGTTCAGAATCATCTCCAATGTGTTCTTCACGTGTCATAAGAGCCAAAGTCTCCTCATCATAGTCACTAGCGGACTCATACCCACCATCCTTAGTAGCAATCATGACACGCTGAGATTTGCATTCCCTCGCAAAATGACCTCTTCCCTTACAACGATGACAAATAATATCACTTGTGTGCCCTGTTGATGCCATGGAAGAAGAGGAGCTCTGTGCAGGCTCGGTGGGTGTGCTCTTAGCAGATAGTGGTGATTGTGCCTGCTTTCTTGTATCATGGCCGGAGGTGGTAACTGATGGATGTGCCGGTGCAGTAGAATGTGTGGAAGTAGAAGATGCACGCAATGTCCATGATGAAGGTTGACCTACAAAAAAATTAGTCTGCGCCAATGCCTGTCAATCCCGCACTTCACGTTCAGCTTTGCAAGCATGATGGAATAAACGAGTGATATTATTGTACTCCTTATACTCTAGAATGGTCTGAATCTCTCTATTTAAGCCACCCATAAAACATGCAAGCATAACTTCAGTATCCTCAATAATACCACATCTAATCATGCCAGTTTGTAATTGTTGATAATATTCTTCTACAGAATTTTTTCCTTGTCTTAAACGCTGTAGGTTTTGTAGTAATTCACGTTCATAATATGGTGGAACCCGACGAGTACTCATATCAGTTTTTAAAGCAGCCCAAGTAGTTGGAATATTATTTGGATATAATCTATGATGTTCAGACCACCACACACAAGCAACACTAGTGAAAGCACAAAGAGCAGCAGCAACACGTCTCTCCTCGGGATATTCTAAACATGTAAAACGTTGTTCAATTTCTAACTCCCAAGTAAGATATATATCAGGAACATATCTACCCTCAAATGGCGGAATATTCAATTTTAGTTTAGGGAGATGGTCATGATCTCGTACCTGAGGGTGTGGTGCAGCCCTACCATTGCGATTATTTGCATGAGGCCGACCTGGTGGTTGTGGTGCGGGTGGTTGCACGTAGTTCCGATTTTGATCAACCTCATCCTCGTAATATCCCGTGTAATTGTCCTCCTCCTCAGTAGCAGCATGAGCCACAGAAGTATCAACATCAGCACCAATAGTTTGGCCAGGCTCAAGAGAGACACGGGTCGCTCGGCGGAGGGCTGTTTCGCGACATGGAGGTGGTTGTTGTGGTTGATGTTGCAATGGTGCAGCAGGTGGAGGTAGACGTGCAAGCACTTCAGCGAATGTGGCATCCAACTTGGTGTCAATTGACTTCTCAATGCCATCCATCCTCCCTAGTGCGTCGCCAAAACTGGTCATCACATCTTCTACCTGTTGACCCATCATTTGCTAAAATTTATCATGCAACTCCTTGTTCGTCATGTTCTCCCAGTCAGTCTCGTCGACTTGTGATCCTGCCATGGTTAGCAACAATAGAAACACACAAAAAACAATCCTATAGACTACTAGAAAATGGTGGCGGTGGGGCGTCACAAATCCGTCAAGCAAACCTCAAATTCTTACCAGTTCTTACCCAGCAACAGGTGGTGATCGGCAATCGTGGTAGTCAAAACTCCCAAAGCTCGATGTAGATGTATGTGGATCCAGGAAGGCTTATAATATGGTCGCAAAAAGGGTCAGCAACAATCAATTCAGAGATGCGAAGTTGAGTAAACGCTCAACGACAGTACTGTGCTGGTCCTAGGCTAGACCGTACTAGAGACGCGAGCCTAGAACACTAACAAAATCACGGCGCTACACGGAAACAAGGGAAAAGGACAATCTGATTTTTTTCGCTCTATTTTTTTGTGCACCTTTTTTTGCGCTCCTTTTTTTGGCCGAAAATCACTATAATGTCAAGTGTCTCAAAACTCTTCCCAAGTCAAACTAAGATGATAGGCACGGATTTTTTTTTGACTATTTTTTTCAGAAATCAGGCAGCGACGACCAAAAAGTGCGGTAAGAAATAGTTTGATGCCACGTGTCTCAAAAGACTTAGAAAAGCCTAAAAACGGGATAGGGAAAAATATTTGCACCTGCCGAAATTTTGGCCTAAAAACTGCCCCGGGGTCTCCAGTTTTTTTCCATGACCTACGCAGGCAAGGAAACACGAATCCGAAACTAGACGGATCTCGAGAACAAACCTAATATGAAAAGAACTTGGATTGGCGATGGATATATGTTGGTAGGATATGGCAGCGGTGGTGGTATATGGTAGCAGTGGTGGGATATGGCAACAATGGTGGTATGGCAGCAACGATGAATAAGGTGCCGCGGCGGCGTGACAAACTGTGACAGAACTCGAAACTCCAAAGGACTAGACACTAAGACCAGCAACTAGACATGACGTTGCAACCGCAAATTCAACAAAGCAAAACCCTAAAAAGATTATGCAAAGGCTCAGATTGGTTCGGATATGATGAACTAACCCTAATTTTTTTTGCCTTTTTCGTGGACTATAGGTATGAAGAACGGACTCAATCTAACTATGAAAAACTGGAAAATCTCATCGAGCAACCTGGAAATCTGATACCACTTGATAGAGGAAAAGGTGTCCCGCCTTTCGATGAGATGGTGGCTATCGTTTTCGGTGGAGTAGACTTCGACGATCCGACTACGAACGTGCGAGGACATCGCGCCTTAGCAATTGCTAAACCAACTCCGAGAGGTTATTGACCATGCCGAAGCATGAACAACCTGACCACGAGGGTCTATTTCCTGCAAGCAAACGAAGAACAAGCAAGAAACTAAGATTGAAATCTGGATATTGCGAATATAAGAGGAAAGCTTTATTGATCAAGGTGGGGTTCTGTGACGTCTTTGTCTGGTCATTGAACACAAACGAAGTACGCGAAGTTGCAGCTATGGAAAACTTTAATCTAAACAAAACCCAAAGTCTAAACGATGCCCTAAGGACTGTATATAAGGAGAGAGGGGGGATTTCATGGCCCTTTGGAGAAGGGGTCCAAAACTAACCCTAACTCTGTTTTCCCCACACATATGGACTTTAAAAACAACCTATACTTTAGTATTTCGAAATTACATGGACCTCGCCCAATAATGAGGTGACACAGCACCTATAATAGCCTTTGGACGAAATTTATGAAGTGGCATCTTGTATATTTTGTCCAAGGCTTCATGCACTCATTATGGTGGCTTCAAAGTCCTGAAATCATCACTTATAACTCCATTCTTGTTCCCCTTGCGCATGCCATCATCTCCATGCTTGATCATGCTCCAACGTTCATCCTTCCTGTCCAAGCTAGACCCTTTATTTGTAAGCAAGACAAATGTATCCAATTTAGGCAGCATCATATGCTCATGAACATTAGAATCATTACCAAGAAACAAAAGTACCTGGTAATTCAATTGGTGTGCGCGAGCTCTAGTAATTGGTACAATATGTATAATAACAGGGGCAATGGGTGTGTAACAATGGTATTGATGTCCTCATCATTGTGCGCATGCCTTTGGTGTGTACAGCAAGGAGCATCTATCAACCGAAGGAGGAATAGTTAGACATGATACCATGTAATCTTTATCTTCTCTTATCTCTTGTATTCTTCCTCTCCAAGATGTACTTATCTCAACAACCTATACACGTATTTGGGCTCGCACCCCATCTATATAACATGCAACACGTCGGCCAAGATAGGCAAGACATTTACCGCAAGTCGCACATGGTATACAGAGCTATCTTCTTCCATTAAACCCTAGCTAGTCCATCTGCACCAAAGTGCACGACAGCCATGTCTTCCCCGGCCTCCTTCCAGCCGACGCTCTGCGGTGGAGTCCCAGAGAAGCTCTCCCGCACCAACTATGTTCTATGGCGAACGCAGATCACGCCGTAGCCGCGGGGCGCCGACGTCTTCCACTACGTCGACTACACGGGCACCGGACCGGCCAAAGTCCTCATCACCAAGGACACCACCGAGAAGGAGACCTCTGGGCCAAATCCTCTCCATCCGATCTAGGTGAGGGAGGACCAATCGGTTCTTGGATACCTGCTCCAAAACCTCTCCAAGGAGGTGCTCATCACGGTGACCACGATCACCACAGCGCGAGAACTCTGGGTGGCACTCGCGAGCATGTTCTCGTCGCCGTTACTTAGCAGTGTCAACAACATCCGCACAGTGCTGATAAATGCGCAGAAGGGAAATGAATCGGTGGCCTCCTACTTCGCTGCCATGAGGGGCCTCGCCGATGAACTCACCGCGGCCGACAAATACATCCAGGATGATGAGCTCATGGCCTACATCATCCACGGGCTGGACCAAGATTACCAACCTCTAATCTCTGCTCTGGATGCCCGCGCCACTCCGGTAAACCTTGATGAGCTCTTTGCCACGCTTAGTAATTTTGATCACCGCATGGTGCAGTACCATGGCTCCGGTGGTGGCTTCAAGTCGTCGGCCAACTCTGCCTCTAGGGGCCGCGGCGGCGGCCCTCGTTCGTGTGGCTCTCCCCGTGGCAAAGGGAGGTTCAGATCCGGCGGGGGTGGCTACTCCAACAACTCTCGCTTTGGCGGATGTTCCGGCAACTCCAAAGGACGTCGCGGTGGTGGCTCCAACAGATCGCGTCCGGACTTACCTCGCTGCTGTCGGATCTTGAGTTCTGGCAAAACCCTTGAGGTTCGAACTCTGGGGTGCACACGAAGATCTCTCCTTCCGCCCTAGCTCGTCTACTCGCCGATCCCTAGGCCTAGCTCGTCAGATCCGAAGAACAAGGGACACAAGGTTTATACTGGTTCGGGCCACCGTTGTGGTGTAATACCCTAACTCAGTGTGATGTGGTGGATTGCCTTGTAGGCTGGGAATGAACTAGTACATGGATAAACTACCTCCCGAGGAGAGGAGTTCTTGTGCTCGAGTGAGCTTGTGGGTATGTGTGTGGTCTTGATGATCCGATCAGATCAACTCCCGGTCCGATCAGCTGATCCCAATGGTGGTCGCTAGTCCTATTTATAGTGGCTCGGGTCCTCTTCCAAAATATTGAGCGGGAAGGGATCCCACAACGGCCAAATTTGAAGGGGGACCGCTAGTACAAGCTATCCTGACAAAAGCTGGTCTTCGCCTGCCAAACGCTCTGGTGGTGACGCCGCCGTGGGCTCCGCGATGACCTCCGTTCTGCTATCCTGCTGGTCCTAGTCTTGTTGCACCGATATGGAAACCTTGGCCTGATGCCTTGGGACTCCTCGCCTGCACCTGCTTCTTTAGCACCAAAGAGGAAACTGGCACTCTACGCCCGCTGGTGCCCGCCTGGCCTCGGTCGTCACTGCTCACGTCATGAGGACCTCGCGAGGTACCCCTTGCCTTGATATGTCTGATCCTCATGAGCCGGCCTAGTGCGGCCGCCCCAGGGGATGTCTTGCATCGTCCGCCTCGCGAGGCTTGGCCCCTCGCGAGGGTCTTGAGTGGTTGTTGAAGATGCTGGGCCGTACCAGGCCGCCTAACGAGCCACGCCCTGCGCCGCAGGCAGGCAAGTCTGGGTACCCCCATTCCCAGAACGCCGACAGTAGCCCCCGGGCCCAAGGTGCGCTCGAGCTTGGCTTCGCCGCGAAGCCAAGGGTCAAGTGCGGAGCGCCGCGGGCCCCAAAAGCCTGCGGCCTTGACTGACGCGTGGCGATTGATTGGACGTGGGCGTCTGCGCTCCCACACTACCTCGGCAACCGCACGACTGACGAAAGGCAAGTGCGTGCTGCTGTGCCTTCATTGCTAGCCCTTGCCTTGCTCCAGATCCCCTTTCTTGTTTCTCTCCTCTGCAAGGCTCCAGATCTTCGCCGTCTCCCTTCCAAGCTCGCAATTGATGGCGTCTGGCAAGTCGACGGCCGCCGCTCTGCCCGCCTGGTATAAGCCGGCTTTGTGGGCGCCCATCGTCTCGGAGACAAACCTTGCCGCCGTGCTCCTGATGACGGCAGAGGACACCAACGAGAAGGGGAAAACCATGGTCCAAGCCGCCTCCGCCATGCCGGAGGACTCCAAGAGTACCTTCTATCCCTTCTTTATGAGAAGTATTATTGCGGGGCTCGTCCCACCTTTCTCCGACTTCTTTTTCTCCGTCCTTAGCCATTATAAGCTTCATGCCCTTCATCTTCATCCCAAATCCATCCTTCTTCTGTCCATCTTTGCCTTCTACTGCGAAGCATTCGTGGGGGTGATGTCGTCCACGACATTGCTTCGCCACTTCTTCTACCTCCGGATCAAGGAGGGCCAGTGCTCGGGGTGCGCCAACCTTGTTGCGGCCAATGGGGCCAATGCAATCTCGAGAGCCAGGAAGAAGTCCGAGAACTTCAGGAACAAGTGGGTCCTCATGGACGCCAAGTGCTCCCATCCTCGGCTGGTGCTGCCGACGATGGTGCCCGAGTCGAGCGATAGGTGGCTCAGCGTGAAGCTCACCGACCCTCGGGCAGAGAAGGTGTTGGAGAAGATGACTACATACCTGAAGCCTGATGATCCCGAGGCGGCGAAGCTAATGGGGGCCATGATCATCAAGGAATTATTGACATGCCGCATGGATCCACTTCAGGCTCACTCGCGCCCCTTGTGGACGCTTGGGGACGAGATGGACAACCTCCGGCTGCGCTGTGATGCCTTGTCCGCCGAGCAGCTTGGGGCAGCTCTCCGTCTCCTGGTTGGGGTCGACCTGGGATATCCGCCTGCTACCCATGCCCCCTTGTACCGCCGCCAGGACGGGGCGACGATGGCGGCTTCCATGCCCACCTTCGAAGGGCGCGGGCTCGTGCCTCCGGCGCCCCCTGAAGCTCAAGTGGCAGCCCCAATGGTGGAGGTGTCTTCGTGCGACTCCAGTGGGCAAGACGACTCGAAGGCAATCGTGGAGGGGACCGAGGAGTTCTCCCCTCCATGTAAGGTCGACCTCCTTCGCGCCTTGCCTGATGACGACGACACCGACGACCACCCGGTGAAGGAGGTGCCGCCCCCGGCTGGGGTTGTCGCGAGGTCCAAGCTCACCCCCCCAAAGAAGCCGCCAGTTGGGGTCCCGACGAAGAGCCGGTCGACGCTGATCTCCCGAGGTGGTGCCTCAGCCCCAACACCTCTAGACACTGTTGCTATGCCGGCTGATATGGCCTTGTCTGTCTTGGGGGCTCGCGTTCCCGCGGCACCAGCTGCGGGGCCCTTGGGCTCCATGGTTTCGAAGAGGCCTCGGGGTTTCCTTGAAGTGGACCAATAAGTACCTTGGCCTGGATTTGTCTTCGTCCTTGATTCCATTGTTGATTCATAACATCTCGCCCTGCATTGCTAGGTGTAGGATCGAAGAAGGTGAGAGTGTCTAGAGGGGGGGGGGGGTGATTAGACCACTCGACAAGATAAAAATTCTGTCTTTTATCAAGGACAGATTTTGACAGTTTTTGCATAGCACACAAGTCAAGTAGCAAACTACACATGCAATTCTAGAGTATGGGCAGCGGAAAGTAAATTGCACAAGTAGTAAAGAGAGGTGGAGAAGATCAAACGCAATTTGGAGACACGGAGATTTTTGTCGTGGTTCCGGTAGGTGGTGCTATCGTACATCCACGTTGATGGAGACTTCAACCCACGGAGGGTAACGGCTGCGCGAGTTCACGGAGGGCTCCACCCACGAAGGGTCCACGAAGAAGCAACCTTGTCTATTCCATCATGGCCTACGCCCACGGAGGACTAGCCTTACTCGGGGTAGATCTTCACGAAGTAGGCGATCTCCTTGCCCTTACAAACTTCTTGGTTCAACTCCACATCTCAAGACGGAGGCTCCCAAGCGACACCTAACCAATCTAGGAGGCACCACCCTACAAAAGGTAATAGATGTTGTTGATGATGATGAACTCCTTGCTCTTGTGCTTCAAATGATAATCTCCCCAACACTCAACTCTCCTCACTGATATGGCTGTGGTGGGAGAAGGGATTGAGTGGAAAGCAACTTGGGAAGGTTAGAAATCAAGTTTCATATGGTAGGAATGGAATGACTTGATCTCAACACAAGGGTAGGTAGTTCTCTACTCAGAAAGTGTAAGGTAGGAGTGGTAGTTCTTTCTGATGGCTCTCTCCACGAATGAAGAGGGGGTGGAGGGGTATATATAGCCTCCACACAAAATCCAACCGTTACACACATAATTGAGCAATCTCGGTGAGACCGAAGTGAAAGCTCGGTCAGACCGAAAGTTCAAATATAGTGAGCGTTGGGGTTTTCGGTGGGACCGAAAATACCATCTCGGTGAGACCGAAAGTGTAAATGATATGAACGTTGGAGTTTTCGATGGGACCGAGAAAGAAAACTCGGTTAGACCGATTTGAGAAAAGACAGGAACATGCCAGTTTCGGTGGGACCGAAGATGCAATCTCGGTGAGACCGATTTGAGCCAAGACAGAAGCTTGTCAATCTCGGTAAGACCGAAAAAGCAATCTCGGTTATTCCGAAATGATGTCAAACTGTTACAGAAGGTTGGCAATCCAGATTTCGGTGAGACCGATCTCAAACTCGGAATGACCGATTTTTCTAGGGTTTGGAATATGGCTGAAGTGGTTCATCTCGGTGGGACTGAGTTGGAAGAATCGGTTTGTCCGAGATTACTTATGGGTGTGTTTGTAGTGAAAGTTGCTGATAGTTAAAGGAGCTAAATCACTAAGCACTTGAGCAACCAGATCATCAACACAACCTCATCCCCTTTTAATAGTATTGGCTTTTCCTATGGACTCAATGTGATCTTGGATCACTAAACCAAAAATGGAGTCTTGAGCTTTTGCCAATGCTTGCCTTAGCATTTTGAGGGGTCCACTTCTTCAGTCCTCTTGCCATGCCAATGTGATTGAATTTCCTGAAACATACTTGATAAAAGCATTAGTCCAACCACAAAGTATGTTGTCATTAATTACCAAAACCACCCAGGGAGCAAATGTGCTTTCAATCTCCCCCTTTTTGGTAATTGATGGCAACACACTGAAAACACACTAAACAAAACATCAAAGCTTATTGAAAGAAAGACAGAATTATCACGAAAGCTTTGACAAGCATGTAGTACACAAGTGTGACGCCCGAGACCGACGTCCCAGAAGATTCCAGAAGATTCCCGAAGATTCCAGATGTTCCGGGTTGCCCGTGTGTTTCAGTTCTGTTTGTGTTATTTATTTTTCTGCTTTGCATCATGTCATTTTTATTTTTTTTGCATCTCAACCTAATAAATTGTGTGGACCTTCGGTCCATTTAAATCGAGGGAAGGTAACTTCTCTTTATAACATATAAAAGCCTCCTAATAATTATGGAGCTATATTAATAATTATTCCATTCCTCGGAATCACCGTAACACACTTGCATAATTTCCCCATGTCTTCCTTTTCTTATTCCTTGCTTCAAAAACCTTGCCAACATTTCTTTTCTCAGTTATCGAGGTTCCTCAAAAACCCTCCAGCCTTTTTCTTTAAATTCCTGACTTTTGGTGAGTCCAGTAAAATTAGTCTCATGCCCTAATTCTCTCCTAACCTTCTCCTCTCTTTTCTTTCTTCCTTTTTTTCTTTTCTGTAATTCTAAGAGAAGAGGGCAGCAGCCCCTGCCTCTTGGGCCTCCTTCCCAGCCAGCCCACTTTGGCCACCCCGGCCCGACAACTCCCGCTAACCCTAGCATCGAGGCCCTAGCGCTAGACTCATCTCGCTCCTCCCTCGCTCGCTCCCAGCCGCCGCCACTCCCGATCCCGTTTTCCATCTCCCTCCGAGCCCCGCGCAGCACCTCGCCCGAGCGCTTCTCCTCGCTCGATCCCTTCGACCCGAGCCCGTTCCCTCCTCCTCTGGTCGTCGACCCACTCGCCTCGCCGAGGCCTCTGCCCGTCGCCAGGAGCAGCTCGCGACCTCGCCCCCTGGCCCGAGCGCCCGCCTCGCCAGGTCGCCGCCCCGGGCTCGGCCCCTGTTCCTCTCCCGACGCCCCAGCGTGGTGCCCGTCCGCCCGTGCGCGAGGCCGCGCCCGAGCGCCCTCTGCTCCTCGCCGGCCAGGAGCGCCGCTCCTCCCCAGCACCCGCGGCCCCTTCGCCTCGCCCTCTGCCTCGTGCAGCGCCATGGCGCTCGACCGTCCCTGTGCGGCCGTCCTCAGAAGCCCGCGCCCAGCGCGCGCCCAGTCCTCACGGCCGCGCGTCTCCCTCGCCTTGCTGCCTTCGTCCGCGCGAGGCTCTGCCTCGGCTCCTTCGTCCAGCAGCAACCAGCAGCGCCGCAACCCCCGCAGTCCTTTCCTTTCCTGTTTTTTTTTTGTTTTGTTGTGCTGTTTTTGTTAATCTCAGTTAACCAGGAAAACAGCAAGTTTATCTTCTTTTGGACCCTTGTACGACTACGGCTACGAGCTCGAGAACGACTACATGTACGAGAACGACGACCCGTGTACCCCTTCGAGTCGCCGACGAGCCGTCAAGTACGACTACACGGCGACAAATGACATGTACAACTACCTACGCCAAGTACCTCTACATGACCGGCAAGTACCACGACGACCCGAACGACTACCGTCGCGTGTACCACTACCGTCGCCCGGAAACGAGGAATTCGCCAAGTACCACGACATGGTGACGTGAACCACTACGTCCTCTCCGATGAACGAGAACAACTACTTCCCTCTACGGAACGACTTCTTCCTCTTCGGAAACGTGAACCACTACTTCCTCTACGACTCACGAGAACGTCTACTTCCACTACTTCCTCTCCGACCGCGAGTACCACTTCTTCCTCTACGTCTCGATCCGCCCCGAAACGCACGCTTCGAAGGTATAACCCCGTGGATGACCCATGTCATGCTTGCTTGTGTTGTATGAAATGTTTCCCGTGTGAGCTCCGTGTCCGTTTCGTCCCTTTTGTTGTTCCTCGGTTGCCTCGTCACCGACCCGTGGGAACCCGGTAACGGGATCACCCCATCATCTCGTTTGACTCACCCACGCCTTCTTACCTTTTGCACCGGACTCTCAACGAGTTACCGGAGCCGATATGATGCCGTTGCATCATTTTCGGAATTGTTGCCGTGGCACCCTCTTTTCATTCCACCACGGTGACAAAGCTTCATATCTCTCTTGTCAACCTTTTAATAAAACTTGCATAACTTGATCATGTCATCCGCATCATGATAACAACATTGATATGTTTAATTGTTGTTGCTTATAATTATTAAACATGCTCATGGGGATTTTCCGGACTTGTTGTTGTTATTTCCGGCCCCATTTAAATTGCCTAGTTAGTGTAGTTTCTTTATGCTTCACCTCTTGCCATGTTAAAAAAATATTTAATCTTGTCTTGTAAATAAACAAGAGTCAACTAAATAAATAACATGTGGTGTTTCGTCAATATGCAACTCGTTGCATATTGATCTCCACTTAACTTGTAGTATTTGTTTGTGCACTTTGCCATGCCATGCATATTTAAACCGGACATGCATCATACTTGCTTGTGCATCGTATGCCATGTTGTTGCTTGTGTGTTTACCGTGTTGTTCTTTCTTTCCGGTTGCTTCTCTTGTTAGCTTCGGTTCCGTTCCGGAGTTGTGAGGATCCGCTCGACTGTTGCTCCGTCTTCTTCTTGGATCTGTTCTTCTCCCTCTGTGGAATTCCAGGCAAGATGACCGAACCCGGATACCATTACTATCTTTGCCTATTGCTAGTAGTTCCGCTCTATAGTTTTGCCTCGATGCCCATGTTCTTCTTGTCAGCCTCCTACTTGTAACCACTACCATGTTTAACCACCCTACCTACGCAAACCGTTGCTTGGCTAAGTACGCTTCGCTCAGCCCTTCTTATAGCATTGCTAGTTGCAGGTGAAGATTGAAGATGCTTGCTTCATGTTGAAGTTTGGGTTGGGTTATATCACACTATATAAATGCTTAAAATGAAATCATCTATATACTGGCAGAGTGGAAGGCTAAGCCTTTTGCTTGGTGTTTTGTTCCACTCATGCCGTTAGGAACCGTATAAACCGGTGTTATGTTCCTTGATTATGCGTTCCTAACACGGTTGGGGTGTATGGGACCCCCTTGATAAACCGCTAAGTGCTAAGTCTTTTCCAGCAAGTCCCAACATTTGGTACTATTTGCCTCATAATAACAACTTAATTAATTAATTAAATTTGCATAGGGGGTCGCTCCCTCGAGGATCCTTTATTTCTACATAGCAGGGGGGGCCAGTGCCGATGGTGTTGGTCCCAAACGGGGAGCCTGCGGGAACCACCACGGGGAAACTCGAGGTTTGGGTCCTGTAGCATCACCCATCCGGTCGTGTCCTGAGACTTAGATACGCGCGGCTACTATCAGGGTGTCGACATGCCGGGAGGATTTGCTGGATTAGCCTTACCTTAGTTCGGTTTAACTTGAGCACGGGATTCCGAGAATACTCGGGTCTTCCCACCTATGGAGTTGCGACTCCGCGGATCGTGGGCTTGTGATGGGACAAGTTGGAACACCCCTGCAGGGTTTGAACTTTCGAAAGCCGTGCCCGCGGTTATGTGGCAGATGGGAGCTTGTTAATTCCGGTTGTAGATAACTTGAGACAATGTTTCAATACACTACCAGCGTGTGTACCGTGACTGTCAATTTCCGAATAGGGATTCGGGAGTTGAACACGGTGGGGTTATGTTTGACCGGCTTTAGTTAGGATCACTTCGTGATCATCTTTCGACCGATGCTCTTCTCTTCTCGCTCTCTATTACGTAAGTTAGTGCTAGTTGCTGCTGCAGACTCTTGTTTTGTTTCCTTCACCTCTCGTTCTTTCTTCAGCCTTGTCCTCACCCAAGGCTTAAATAGTCTTGTTACCCGGGAACGGGATTGCTGAGTCCTCTGTGGCTCACAGTTACTTCACCACACCAGATGCAGGTTCAGCCGAGTTCGATGCAGGAGCTGGTTCAAGTACTTCATCGGGAGCTCGATGAAGCTTGTGGCCGTTGCTTGTGACGTTTCGATGTTCAGTAGTGGTTTCTACTAGGATTCGATCCTGTCCTGTGGCTTTATGTTGTTTTGGTATCTTTCTTTGGATCTTCACCCGTAGTCGGGTTGTGATGTTTTGAATGATGTTTTGCTTATGTAATGTATTGTGTGAAGTGGCGAGTGTAAGCCAACTATCTCCTTTTGCATTTTAATCCCTCTTTTACATGAGTCGTCCAAAGATACCAAACTTGAGATCATTCTAGGATGGGCTTATATCTTTAAGTCGTGCCTCGACACGTAGGAGATATAGTCCCATCCTGGGCATTACAAGTTGGTATTCAGAGCCTTCTCCGACCTAGAAGCCCCCACTGATTGATCGAATCGTTGACGGTTGAGTCTAGGCACACACTGAAAAATATTTTGAGTCCTATATATATATCGGAGAGTAGGATTTTTGTTTGCTTCTCATCCCCTTTTCTCTCTGGTGAGGACTCCTGACGATTACTCTTACCTCTTCTACTTTCAAAAAATGCACCAATTTTTTTTAGGATTCCGCGAGTATTCTGGGATTGTTTCGATGTTCTTGTGACAAGGATATTGTTCTCGATGCCTCCTGTTACCGAGGAGTTGAGCTTCGGGGTATCATTGTAACAAGCATATCGCGGCAGTACTAAATACTTAAGACGGTCGACATCGAAAATCTCTCCTATACGGCCAGTGGCAAGATAACCCCGACAGCACCCAGTACTGGGGAGGTAGTTCGAGAGTATTGCCATAGCTTGTTATAGCGGATGCTTTTCGAAGGTCCGAGGTAAACAGTTTCCGAGAAAGACTGGTTATGTGTTGAAGGATGGATACACCTGGATGTAGGTTTAGAGTTGATTGCGCGGTGCTTCCCGTGTATCCCCAACACCTGATTGCATAACTGGAAACTTTCGGAAATCTATAGGTGGGTTCATCTAGTAGTTCTAGTCATTCTTCCAACGGATGCTCGATATGAAGTTCGGGGTTCTACATTGAGTGAAGTGGTTTTATGGACTTGTTCTGATCGGGAGTTGCATCTTAAAGGGTCCTTGGCTATGCTGATCCGGGGATGACAAAACCCTTTTGTAACATGTTCCATGAGCTTTCAGCACGAAGATGCGGAACGAAGCTTCTATCTTGTATTTGTTCTATCTGATCCTTGTTCCTTTTTATTTACCTTTTGCTCTCCAAGTGGCTTCTCGTCAAGCTGATGTACCTGCGGAATTCATTCGTTCAATCCTCTGTTCGAATGATATTGTGAAGATCATGTTGCATATCTATCCTTTGTTTTTGTTTTGATTCTGGTATTCGAGTTGCTTCGATGTCAAATGTTGATTCCATACCTTTCTTAATCGGTGTTCTCATATTTCTATGGGAGTCCTAATTCTTCTTGACCATCAAGATCTTCATGTTAATTCTTTTCAACCGGTGTCCTTTTTGTTCATCTCAAGTTGTCTTTGTTTTCCCCACCCTCCCACCCTTCTTCTTCTTGGAGTCAGAATTCTCAGATGAAGTATCCATTTATTCATGTGATGTTTCTTCATTCTTTTCTTTCAATGTTCTTATCCGGTGATTATCGTGAAGATGCTCAAGAGCTTCAAGTTCATCATTCTTTTGTTCTCTAATTCTGCCGGTGGATGTAATTCAAGATTTCGGTGTTGATCTTATCCTTTTCCTCTTTTCACAATGCTTTCTTATTCCGGTGCACCAATTAATCATTTTCCTCTTGTTATTCATATCCGGAGTGCTGAAGATTCACAATTCCATTCTTAATCCGTTCAAACTATTCTGAGCTATTTTGAGCATTGTTATCTTATTCAAGCCTTTTTAATTCAACCGGTGCAATATCTCTTAAGCAATCTTTTTTCCAACGGTGATTTCTTTTGAGTGGGCCCTAACCCACAGGTCTTTTCCCAGGATCTTACCTGACTCTTCTTTTCCGGAGTTATACTCAAATTCCTTTTAAAGTGTGACGTAAGAATGATTCCCATCAGTCACATGCCTTCTCCAAGACCGCTTTCAAATTCTTTTTCATCATTGGTTCAACATTTTAATTCTTCATTCCGGAGTGCCTATACAATTCATGGTGGTGTATCTCATCGTCTTCTCAGATTTGAAGACCGGAGAAGAGTTTCTCTTAAACCTTGGCCCGTTCTCTTGATGAGTTGTGGTTCTAGCTTCTTGCCATCCTCATTATTGTTCAGATTGTGAGGAATTCTTTTATACCATCCAAAGCATTTCATGAATTCTTTCCAGTGTGATCCTCCGAAGGCCATCATTTCAGAAGATTTCTTCGTTCTCAGTTTTCAACTTCAACCTCCAACTATTCTTCATTGATGTCTCTTCGTTCGTCTCCATATTCTTACGGTTGTTCTTTTAAGTTACCCTTCCGTTGTTATCGTTTTAATTCATTTGTTCTTTTCATAATCCTACCGGTGGTTTGTTGAAGATTTATCCAAGCTTGTGCGAGATCTCTCTTTAATCCTTTCCAACGAGAATAAGTAGTATGCCAAATCCTTTGGTTGTCATCAATTTAAATTGGTGAAGGATATGCATAACATAATTTTTATTCTTGTTCCTTCAGGTGATTTAATTCTTTTGTCTGGAGCTTGTTCATCATATCATATCCTTGGTTCTAAATTCTTCGTCTTGTCTATCCGGAGCTCCATGTTATTTCAATTATCATTTCAAGCTCCATCTAATTCATCGCAGGCCTTGAATCTTATTCTTTCATCTTTCACTTCTCATGCTTTCATTACCGGAGTTCTTCATGGTGGTTCATCATCATTTAATTCATCCTTGAAGTTTTCTTCAAGATTTTTGTTGGAACTCAAGCATTCTTCATCATGCTTTCCAATTGCAATCCTTTCTACCTTATCTTTTCAGATGGTGTTATGTCATTTTTGACAATTCCTTCATGTTTCATGATTCACAAGTTATCAAGAATGAAATAATTAAAACCATCATTTTCCTTGTTCAGGAGATCTTTCCAACCATTCAATTTATTCATTGGAGTTATTTTGGGTTGTATTTCACCTAAAGCTTTCCCTGAGAATTGTTGCTATTATGGTGCTTATAATGACCCAAGTTCTTCATTTATCATTCCGATGAAATAAGATTTCCATCTCCTTGTTGATCTCAATCCAAGCAATTGTTTCTGTTAGTGGCTGGTTGTCACATCTTAATTTTGAGATGTTTTCCATAAGCCCACATCAAGATTATTCTTTTCGTTGTTGATTTTCCAACAACTTTGTTCAACCTTCTTCGTAAGGATGCTCTTTCAAATTTAATTTTGAGAGAAGTTGTCATTTTCTTCTCCGTTATTTTCTTTCCAAGGATCTTGCATCTATTCTTTCATTCCGGAGGTATTGTTATGTTGCTCACTCCAAACCATCATCTCGTTTTATCGAGATCATGTTCTTTCCCTTGCTTATCTTTTAACCGGAGTGTTGTATTCTTCATTCTAGTTCTCTCATCTTATCAAGTTTTGCCTCACTCTTCAACCGGAATGCTGTCTGAGTCTTTCTTACCCCTTGTGCCATTCTTTTAATGTTCCGGAGGCTATATGTTGTTGTTTTCATCAAGTATCATCTCATCTCCTCAAGTTCATATTAATTCCTTCCATTTTCAGACGGAGTGCTGCCGAAATTCTGTCATTCTTATTCCTTGGCCATACCATTGCGGTTTCATATTCTTTCCGTCCGTAAGCTCTTGTTTCATGTCTTTCAACCTTCAAGGTTCTTGTAATGTTCCTCCTGCTTACCGGAGTGCTCTTAACTTCGTTCATCTCCGTTGCATTCTTCTTTCATTTTGTTCAACCTCTCAAGGTTCTTTGGTTTCAATCGTCTGTCAAAGAAGCAACTTTGTTTTACCTCTTCCTCTTCCGTTTTTACCCGGTAATATCTCTAGGATCTCGGGTCGAGATCCTCTGTTAGTGTGGGAGAGTTGTGACGCCCGAGACCGACGTCCCAGAAGATTCCAGAAGATTCCCGAAGATTCCAGATGTTCCGGGTTGCCCGTGTGTTTCAGTTCTGTTTGTGTTATTTATTTTTCTGCTTTGCATCATGTCATTTTTATTTTTTTTGCATCTCAACCTAATAAATTGTGTGGACCTTCGTTCCATTTAAATCGAGGGAAGGTAACTTCTCTTTATAACATATAAAAGCCTCCTAATAATTATGGAGCTATATTAATAATTATTCCATTCCTCGGAATCACCGTAACACACTTGCATAATTTCCCCATGTCTTCCTTTTCTTATTCCTTGCTTCAAAAACCTTGCCAACATTTCTTTTCTCAGTTATCGAGGTTCCTCAAAAACCCTCCAGCCTTTTTCTTTAAATTCCTGACTTTTGGTGAGTCCAGTAAAATTAGTCTCATGCCCTAATTCTCTCCTAACCTTCTCCTCTCTTTTCTTTCTTCCTTTTTTTTCTTTTCTGTAATTCTAAGAGAAGAGGGCAGCAGCCCCTGCCTCTTGGGCCTCCTTCCCAGCCGGCCCACTTTGGCCACCCCGGCCCGACAACTCCCGCTAACCCTAGCATCGAGGCCCCAGCGCTAGACTCATCTCGCTCCTCCCTCGCTCGCTCCCAGCCGCCGCCACTCCCGATCCCGTTTTCCATCTCCCTCCGAGCCCCGCGCAGCACCTCGCCCGAGCGCTTCTCCTCGCTCGATCCCTTCGACCCGAGCTCGTTCCCTCCTCCTCTGGTCGTCGACCCACTCGCCTCGCCGAGGCCTCTGCCCGTGCCAGGAGCAGCTCGCGACCTCGCCCCCTGGCCCGAGCGCCCGCCTCGCCAGGTCGCCGCCCCGGGCTCGGCCCCTGTTCCTCTCCCGACGCCCCAGCGTGGTGCCCGTCCGCCCGCGCGCGAGGCCGCGCCCGAGCGCCCTCTGCTCCTCGCCGGCCAGGAGCGCCGCTCCTCCCCAGCACCCGCGGCCCCTTCGCCTCGCCCTCTGCCTCGTGCAGCGCCATGGCGCTCGACCGTCCCCGTGCGGCCGTCCTCAGAAGCCCGCGCCCAGCGCGCGCCCAGTCCTCACGGCCGCGCGTCTCCCTCGCCTTGCTGCCTTCGTCCGCGCGAGGCTCTGCCTCGGCTCCTTCGTCCAACAGCAACCAGCAGCGCCGCAACCCCCGCAGTCCTTTCCTTTCCTGTTTTTTTTTGTTTTGTTGTGCTGTTTTTGTTAATCTCAGTTAACCAGGAAAACAACAAGTTTATCTTCTTTTGGACCCTTGTACGACTACGGCTACGAGCTCGAGAACGACTACATGTACGAGAACGACGACCCGTGTACCCCTTCGAGTCGCCGACGACCCGTCAAGTACGACTACACGGCGACAAATGACATGTACAACTACCTACGCCAAGTACCTCTACATGACCGGCAAGTACCACGACGACCCGAACGACTACCGTCGCGTGTACCACTACCGTCGCCCGGAAACGAGGAATTCGCCAAGTACCACGACATGGTGACGTGAACCACTACTTCCTCTCCGATGAACGAGAACAACTACTTCCCTCTACGGAACGACTTCTTCCTCTTCGGAAACGTGAACCACTACTTCCTCTACGACTCACGAGAACGTCTACTTCCACTACTTCCTCTCCGACCGCGAGTACCACTTCTTCCTCTACGTCTCGATCCGCCCCGAAACGCACGCTTCGAAGGTATAACCCCGTGGATGACCCATGTCATGCTTGCTTGTGTTGTATGAAATGTTTCCCGTGTGAGCTCCGTGTCCGTTTCGTCCCTTTTGTTGTTCCTCGGTTGCCTCGTCACCGACCCGTGGGAACCCGGTAACGGGATCACCCCATCATCTTGTTTGACTCACCCACGCCTTCTTACCTTTTGCACCGGACTCTCAACGAGTTACCGGAGCCGATATGATGCCGTTGCATCATTTTCGGAATTGTTGCCGTGGCACCCTCTTTTCATTCCACCACGGTGACAAAGCTTCATATCTCTCTTATCAACCTTTTAATAAAACTTGCATAACTTGATCATGTCATCCGCATCATGATAACAACATTGATATGTTTAATTGTTGTTGCTTATAATTATTAAGCATGCTCATGGGGATTTTCCGGACTTGTTGTTGTTATTTCCGGCCCCATTTAAATTGCCTAGTTAGTGTAGTTTCTTTATGCTTCACCTCTTGCCATGTTAAAAATATATTTAATCTTGTCTTGTAAATAAACAAGAGTCAACTAAATAAATAACATGTGGTGTTTCGTCAATATGCAACTCGTTGCATATTGATCTCCACTTAACTTGTAGTATTTGTTTGTGCACTTTGCCATGCCATGCATATTTAAACCGGACATGCATCATACTTGCTTGTGCATCGTATGCCATGTTGTTGCTTGTGTGTTTACCGTGTTGTTCTTTCTTTCCGGTTGCTTCTCTTGTTAGCTTCGGTTCCGTTCCGGAGTTGTGAGGATCCGCTCGACTGTTGCTCCGTCTTCTTCTTGGATCTGTTCTTCTCCCTCTGTGGAATTCCAGGCAAGATGACCGAACCCGGATACCATTACTATCTTTGCCTATTGCTAGTAGTTCCGCTCTATAGTTTTGCCTCGATGCCCATGTTCTTCTTGTCAGCCTCCTACTTGTAACCACTACCATGTTTAACCACCCTACCTACGCAAACCGTTGCTTGGCTAAGTACGCTTCGCTCAGCCCTTCTTATAGCATTGCTAGTTGCAGGTGAAGATTGAAGATGCTTGCTTCATGTTGAAGTTTGGGTTGGGTTATATCACACTATATAAATGCTTAAAATGAAATCATCTATATACTGGCAGGGTGGAAGGCTAAGCCTTTTGCTTGGTGTTTTGTTCCACTCATGCCGTTAGGAACCGTATAAACCGGTGTTATGTTCCTTGATTATGCGTTCCTAACACGGTTGGGGTGTATGGGACCCCCTTGATAAACCGCTAAGTGCTAAGTCTTTTCCAGCAAGTCCCAACATTTGGTACTATTTGCCTCATAATAACAACTTAATTAATTAATTAAATTTGCATAGGGGGTCGCTCCCTCGAGGATCCTTTATTTCTACATAGCAGGGGGGGCCAGTGCCGATGGTGTTGGTCCCAAACGGGGAGCCTGCGGGAACCACCACGGGGAAACTCGAGGTTTGGGTCCTGTAGCATCACCCATCCGGTCGTGTCCTGAGACTTAGATACGCGCGGCTACTATCAGGGTGTCGACACGCCGGGAGGATTTGCTGGATTAGCCTTACCTTAGTTCGGTTTAACTTGAGCACGGGATTCCGAGAATACTCGGGTCTTCCCACCTATGGAGTTGCGACTCCGCGGATCGTGGGCTTGTGATGGGACAAGTTGGAACACCCCTGCAGGGTTTGAACTTTCGAAAGCCGTGCCCGCGGTTATGTGGCAGATGGGAGCTTGTTAATTCCGGTTGTAGATAACTTGAGACAATGTTTCAATACACTACCAGCGTGTGTACCGTGACTGTCAATTTCCGAATAGGGATTCGGGAGTTGAACACGGTGGGGTTATGTTTGACCGGCTTTAGTTAGGATCACTTCGTGATCATCTTTCGACCGATGCTCTTCTCTTCTCGCTCTCTATTACGTAAGTTAGTGCTAGTTGCTGCTGCAGACTCTTGTTTTGTTTCCTTCACCTCTCGTTCTTTCTTCAGCCTTGTCCTCACCCAAGGCTTAAATAGTCTTGTTACCCGGGAACGGGATTGCTGAGTCCTCTGTGGCTCACAGTTACTTCACCACACCAGATGCAGGTTCAGCCGAGTTCGATGCAGGAGCTGGTTCAAGTACTTCATCGGGAGCTCGATGAAGCTTGTGGCCGTTGCTTGTGACGTTTCGATGTTCAGTAGTGGTTTCTACTAGGATTCGATCCTGTCCTATGGCTTTATGTTGTTTTGGTATCTTTCTTTGGATCTTCACCCGTAGTCGGGTTGTGATGTTTTGAATGATGTTTTGCTTATGTAATGTATTGTGTGAAGTGGCGAGTGTAAGCCAACTATCTCCTTTTGCATTTTAATCCCTCTTTTACATGAGTCGTGCAAAGATACCAAACTTGAGATCATTCTAGGATGGGCTTATATCTTTAAGTCGTGCCTCGACACGTAGGAGATATAGTCCCATCCTGGGCATTACAACAAGCTCCCCCTACAAGTGTGCAAGATTTTCATAGACTATGGTTTTGGACTACCACAAGCACACAAGAGAGATAAGCAAGATGTGCTACATGCAGCTTGGCTATATGCATCAGAGCAGATGAAAGGAAATGAGTGAAAATGCATATGTGCATGGTGATTTCTTGCAAACAAGTATTTACAAGCAAGTAACCATCATGCACATTCTGCAAGATGCATATACTTACCTTGAGGTTCCTTGGCATTGTACCTGAAGGGATAAACTTGGGAAAACGAGGTTAGATAACACAAGAGTATTCCTTCAACCAACTGCAAGAACATCAAGAGTACCAAGCCAGGGAGGACATGTATAAAGAGTGTCTCATATTGAGCACAAGCTTGAATCAGCAAACATGTCTCCGAAACTAAAAGATTTTCAATGAACTCTGAGAGATTTTGCTTTCCATAAGATATCAATTGTGAAGATTCCTCTCCCTTTGAGTTCTCTCAGAACAAGGGGTTTTGATGGAAAAAGCAAAATCAAAAGAATGATGCCAATTGAGAATGATGTCCAAAGTAAAACAGCTTTGATGTGATTCTCTCCCCCTTAAGATAAGATTGCTTTTCTTCTTCCCCTAAGTCTTCTCTTCTCCCCCTACTCCCCCTAAGTCTTCTCCCCCTTTGACATCAAGTGCCGAAAAGGAGCAACTAGGTAGGGCAGGAAATGTGGGAAGGAAAGAAGTGGGATCCTTAAGAATCACAACAGAGCAAATAAGAACATTCAGTGTAGCTGCAGAAGTTGATATCCTGGAAGATAAATCAGTGACACCGAATTGAGTTAGGGTAGACCCTTTTCGGTTAGACCGAAATTAATAAATCAGTGACGCCGAGTTTAATTCCAAGGAAATACAGAAATAATTCAGCTCACTTTGCGAGGAATGTTTCAAAGGATTTGCAATGAATTTGTAAAAGATTTTCAGGGAATTGATCAGAGCCAAAAGGATATTCACAAAGACATAAGAAAAGAAATGAAAAAGATTCCTAGATGAAGTTTTTTTTAAAAGAAAACTCAATGAGAGAACAAAAGAGAAAACAGAAAGACTCCAAAAACATATGTACTTCATCTAGATAAAGGTCGGCGACAAAGTCACCTATGTTTGAGTATATTGACTTAGGAGTCAAATGAAGACATTTGATCATAGGTCATACTCATCATTTAAGCTCAAAATGGGGTTGCCATTTTTCGATTAAGCATTTGATGTGATCACATCTTATGAAGCTGCTTGTACTCATGACTTTGAGTAAAGCTCCTTAAAGATGTGAAGAACATACCTTGGGCTTGTTGATGCTTTGCTCATGTAGGTAAGCTCGATGTAGGTGCTCATTGAATGTGAAGTTGGAGCGCCATTTCTACTTGTGTAGTTCATCTTCCTACATGGGTTAGGCAAGCAAGGAAATACTCGAGGATATCCAAGATGACAAGAGTGAAATACTAGATGTATAAGGTGTCAAAAATGATATGTGGAATTTTGTTCCTTGAACTCAACATCCCAAAGGGCTAGATACTTGGTTAATGACAAGATTACTCATGATTTGAGTGTGTGGTAATCTTGTGGAATGTAGATCATCCAAGTACCTGCAAGGAGTTAGATGCAATACAAGGAGGCAAATGTGTCCAAGACATATGATCATCATCATAAGAGAAATATCAAGGATTAGTCAAGAGGGCTCATGCCTTGCATGCATCAATGGAGTTCTTACTCTAAGTTTGAAGCATCAATGATGTTCAACTCACTCCTTAAGCAACAAAACACCTTCTCATCAAGAGGTTTTGTAAAGATATCAGCAAGTTGTTTGTCAGTACGAACATGCTTAAGATTAATGTCACCCTTGGCAATATGATCACGAATAAAATGGTGACGAACTTCAATATGCTTTGTTCAAGAGTGTTGCACTGGATTGTGTCCAATTTTAATTGCACTCTCATTGTCACAAAGCAAGGGAACACGTCTCACATGTATCCCATAATCCTTAAGCGTTTGTGTCATCCATAGCAATTGAGCACAACACGAACCAGCAGCAATATATTCCGCTTCGGCAGTGGATAATGATACCGAATTTTGTTTCTTGGAGGACCAAGATACAAGGGATCGACCAAGGAATTGACACGTACCCGAAGTTGACTTTCTATCAACCTTGTCACCGGCATAGTCCGAGTCGGAATAGCCAACAAGGTCGAAAGAGGCCCTCTTAGGATACCAAATGCCAAAGTTTGGTGTGTGTATCAGGTATCTCACTATCCTTTTAACAGCTTTAAGATGACATTCTTTAGGGGCTGCTTGATATCGCGCACACATGCATACACTCAACATTATGTCAGGACGAGAAGCACAAAGATATAGTAGAGAACCAATCATAGAACGGTAAACCCTTTGATCAACGGGTTCTCCATCTTTTGTCAAGTCATTATGTCCACTAGTAGGCATGGGGGTACTCATACCTTTGCTTTCTTGCATGTTGAACTTCTTGAAGAGATCCTTGGTGTACTTTGTTTGTGAGACAAAGGTACCCTCCTTAGATTGCTTGATTTGCAACCCAAGGAAGAATTTGAGTTCACACATCATGGACATCTCATACTTCTCTGACATGAGCTGTCCAAACTTCTTGCTAAAATGGGGGTTAGTTGAACCAAAGATAATATCATCAACATATATTTGGCACACAAATAGTTCACCATTAACCCTTTTCGTGAATAGCGTTGAGTCTATCTTTCCAATCTCAAAGCCTTTTTCAAGAAGAAAACTAGTCAAGCATTTGTACCAAGCTCTAGGAGCTTGTTTAAGACCATAAAGAGCTTTGTGCAATTTGTAAACATGATTAGGCTTTTTGGGGTTCACAAAACTGGGAGGTTGTTTTACAAATACTTCCTCCTTAATTTCACCATTTAGGAAAGCACTTTTGATATCCATTTGATAGAGAGTAATATCATGATGATTGGCATAAGCAAGAAGAATGCGAATGGACTCAAGTCTAGCAACGGGGGCATAGGTCTCACCATAGTCCATACCTTCGACTTGTGTGTAACCTTGAGCTACGAGACGAGCCTTGTTGCGGATGACTTGTCCATCTTCATCTTGCTTGTTCCGAAACACCCATTTGGTTCCAATGATGTTTTGATCATCCTTGGGCTTCTCTACCAAAGTCCATACTTTGTTCCTCTCGAAGTTGTGTAGTTCTTCGTGCATAGCGTTCACCCAATCCGGGTCTTCAAGTGCTTCTTCTACCTTCATAGGTTCAATACTAGAGATAAATGAGTAATGCTCACAAAAGTTAGCTAAGCGAGTTTTAGAGCGAGTAATTCTCCCGGAGTTGATGTCGTTCATCATTTGTTCCACGGGATGATTTTTCTTGACTCTTGCTCGGATTCGGGATAGCTTTTGTTGAGGTTGTGGCTGAGCTTCCTCATCATCTTCATCTTCCTCTTCTTCTTCTTCATTGTTGTTGGTGTTGTCTTGAGGCGGTGGAGAAGGAGGTTGTGGTGGATCTTCTTGTTGCACTTCCTCATCTTGGTGAGTTCCACTTGTGGAGGCCTCCATGTTGCCTTGAGGTTCATCTCGCCGTGAGGTAGGGGGCTCCACATATGTAGATGAGGTACTCTCCTTCACTTCCATGGGACGGATCTTTCCAATAGATAAGTCTTGGATAGCTTCCGATGGGTCCTTGTCTCCTACATCAATAGGCATTTGCTCTACTTGCGAGCCATTAGATTCATCAAACTTCACGTCTACCGTCTCTTCAACCTTTCGGGTGAAATTATTGTAGACACGGTAGGTGTGGGAGTTTGATCCATAACCAAGGAGAAAGCCTTCATGAGATTTAGGAGCAAATTTAGACCGACGATGCTTATCAAGGATATAGCATTTTGAACCAAAGACACGAAAGTATCCCACTTGGGGTTTGTTACCGGTGAGAAGCTCGTATGATGTCTTGCCGAGGAGCTTATGAAGATAAAGCCTGTTGATAGCATGACAAGCTGTCTCGACCGCTTCTCCCCAAAAATGCTTCGGTGTCTTATATTCATCAAGCATCGTTCTTGCCATCTCTATGAGCGTTCGGTTCTTCCTCTCAACAACTCCATTTTGTTGAGGAGTGTATGTAGCCGAGAACTCATGTAGAATCCCTTCCTCATCGAGAAAAGAGTCTACATTGGCGTTCTTGAACTCCGTTCCATTGTCACTCCGAACTTTCTTGATCATCACCTCAAATTGATTTTGGGCCTTTTTGGCAAAGGTCTTGAAGATTCTCTGAACCTGCGATTTATCATCAAGGAAAAATACCCACGTAAATCTGGAATAATCATCAACTATAACTAGACCAAAGGAGTTACCACCAAGGCTTTTGTAAGCATTGGGACCGAAGAGATCCATATGAAGAAGCTCAAGCGGTCTCCTTGTGGTCATGATGTTTTTCACGGGATGACTTCCACCAACTTGTTTTCCTGCTTGACAGGCACTACAAAGTCTATCTTTGTCAAAGAAAACATCTTTAACACCAAGAATATGATCACCTTTGATCAGCTTGTCTAAATTACGCATACCAACATGTCCTAGCCTTCTATGCCATAACCAACCTTTAGAGGATTTAGCAATGAAACAAGCTCTAGGTTGGGCTTTCTTAGTGAAATCAACAATATATAGATCACCTCTACGGATACCGGTAAATGCCATATTTTGATTGTCACGACGAAAGACTTGGCAATCTACTTTGGTGAATAGCACATTGAATCCAAAGTCAGCTAATCTAGACACGGAAAGTAAATTGTATCCAAGAGATTCTACAAGCATGACATTTTGAATAGAGCTATCATGAGATATGGCCACCTTACCAAGGCCAAGTACCTTACCCTTGGAGTTGTCTCCAAAAGTCACATACTTGCGTGGACCATCGTTCTTTGCAAGCTCTCGAAACATGTCTTTGTCTCCGGTCATGTGGTCGGTGCATCCACTATCAAGAATCCACTCTTTTCCGCCGGACATGTAGTCTCTCAGATTTGCCATAAGATTGAGACTCTTCATGACCTTGTCTAGCTCGGTGTCCGAAACGGAGTAATCATCATCATGCTCATGCTCATCATCATATTGACCCATAGATTGTTCATCATCAACACCTAGGTCAATTTGATAAGTACTTGCATTAGTTTGGTCAATGTGACAATAATCTTCGGAATGCAATGCAAGAGCATTTCTAATTATAACATTGATAAGAGCGGGATCACCCTTCTTTTTCATAAGATCACGAAGCTCAAAGAAGCATTTATCAAAGTTAGGATCATTGGGATGCAACTTATCAAATTCAATAGTCTTGTGTAGAATTTCATCAAGACTTCTCAAAGAGTAGTCCGGATAAAGTTCTTCCAAGAATTTCCACATAGCATAGGCACACTCAAAGTTTGTAACAAGCTTAAGCAAATCATCGGGTAACCCTCTAATGATAAGATTTACAGTTCTAAGGTTACGAAGCAAATCAAGCTCTTCATCCATGGTAGGGTGCAAGGGATCAAAAGGAGGCACATAGGGGGTCTCAACATATTTGCACAAATTGTACATTTTAAAGATACTAAGCATTTCAGACCTCCAAGAGTTATAGAACCTTCCATTAAGAACAGGCACTCTATGGCTAACACTCCCAACCGTAGACACGTCCATCTTCCTCCAATGGTGTGTAAACCAAAGCAATGGAGACCAAAGCTCTGATACCAATTGTAGGATCGAAGAAGGTGAGAGTGTCTAGAGGGGGGGGGGTGATTAGACTACTCGACAAGATAAAAATTCTGTCTTTTATCAAGGACAGATTTTGACAGTTTTTGCATAGCACACAAGTCAAGTAGCAAACTACACATGCAATTCTAGAGTATGGGCAGCGGAAAGTAAATTGCACAAGTAGTAAAGAGAGGTGGAGAAGATCAAATGCAATTTGGAGACACGGAGATTTTTGTCGTGGTTCCGATAGGTGGTGCTATCGTACATCCACGTTGATGGAGACTTCAACCCACGGAGGGTAACGGCTGCGCGAGTCCACGGAGGGCTCCACCCACGAAGGGTCCACGAAGAAGCAACCTTGTCTATTCCATCATGGCCTACGCCCACGGAGGACTAGCCTTACTCGGGGTAGATCTTCACGAAGTAGGCGATCTCCTTGCCCTTACAAACTTCTTGGTTCAACTCCACATCTCAAGACGGAGGCTCCCAAGCGACACCTAACCAATCTAGGAGGCACCACCCTCCAAAAGGTAATAGATGTTATTGATGATGATGAACTCCTTGCTCTTGTGCTTCAAATGATAATCTCCCCAACACTCAACTCTCCTCACTGATATGGCTGTGGTGGGAGAAGGGATTGAGTGGAAAGCAACTTGGGAAGGTTAGAAATCAAGTTTCATATGGTAGGAATGGAATGACTTGATCTCAACACAAGGGTAGGTAGTTCTCTACTCAAAAATTGTAAGGTAGGAGTGGTAGTTCTTTCCGATGGCTCTCTCCACGAATGAAGAGGGGGTGGAGGGGTATATATAGCCTCCACACAAAATCCAACCGTTACAAACATAATTGAGCAATCTCGGTGAGACCGAAGTGAAAACTCGGTCAGACCGAAAGTTCAAATATAGTGAACGTTGGGGTTTTCGGTGGGACCGAAAATACCATCTCGGTGAGACCGAAAGTGTAAATGATATGAACGTTGGAGTTTTCGGTGGGACCGAGAAAGAAAACTCGGTTAGACCGATTTGAGAAAAGACAGGAACATGCCAGTTTCGGTGGGACCGAAGATGCAATCTCGGTGAGACCGATTTGAGCCAAGACAGAAGCTTGTCAATCTCGGTAAGACCGAAAAAGCAATCTTGGTTATTCCGAAATGATGTCTAACTGTTACAGAAGGTTGGCAGTCCAGATTTCGGTGAGACCGATCTCAAACTCGGAATGACCGATTTTTCTAGGGTTTGGAATATGGCTGAAGTGGTTCATCTCGGTGGGACTGAGTTGGAAGAATCGATTTGTCCGAGATTACTTATGGGTGTGTTTGTAGTGAAAGTTGCTGATAGTTAAAGGAGCTAAATCACTAAGCACTTGAGCAACCAGATCATCAACACAACCTCATCCCCTTTTAATAGTATTGGCTTTTCCTATGGACTCAATGTGATCTTGGATCACTAAACCAAAAATGGAGTCTTGAGCTTTTGCCAATGCTTGCCTTAGCATTTTGAGGGGTCCACTTCTTCAGTCCTCTTGCCATGCCAATGTGATTGAATTTCCTGAAACATACTTGATAAAAGCATTAGTCCAACCACAAAGTATGTTGTCATTAATTACCAAAACCACCCAGGGAGAAAATGTGCTTTCACTAGGCCAACGTCGTCGACGAAGAAGACGAAGGGAGAGGCAGTCGCACCAGACGTCCAGTGGCCTGGCTCGGCTACGCCCCCCTGACGTAGACGGGTGGTGGAGGAGCTACTGCTTCTGCCACACGGTCGCCACCACAAGGCCCGGTGGACCGGCCTTAGGTGGAGGTCACGTCCTTGGCCGAGAAGGCTTCGAGGGTTCCTGTCTTTGACTCCTCTGCTAGTTTTGTCAGGGCTCAAGAGGTCTTGGCTACGCCACAGCCCCCTACTACGATCATGCCACCAGCTCGCGGCCCTCCGGCTTCGCCTGTAGCCCTGAAGGAGGCCTTCTCTGCACTGATGCAGCTCTACGATGACCTTCAAGGTGCCGATCGTCGTCTGATGGTTGGGCGTCTGGAGCTGGTTTCCAGCTGGCTGAGCTCCAACGCATCTGTTCGGGAGGTGCTGAGCCAAGTCGTGGCGGCCTCCGAAGAGGACAAGTGGGCTGCCGACCAGGCCGCGGCCGTTCACCAGACGGTGCTGAAGGACGCGTGGACCGTCCAGGAGCACCGTCAGTCGGTGGAGACCGAGCTGCGGGACTTACGTAACAAGTGCAAGGCGGACGAGGAGAGGATGAAGGCCCGAGAAGATGCCGTAGCCAGTCGCGACGTCGAGTTGGAGCAGTTGGCGAAGGAGCTGTCTGCGGAGCGCAGCCGCCTGGAGGAGCTGAAGCGGGCGACAGAAGCACAGGAGGGCCAACTGGAAACCAAGGCGAAGGTTCTGGCCGAGGACCGTGCGGCCTTCAGGTCCCTCGAGGAGAGGTCCCGCCAGGCACTGAGGGTGCTCTGCGAGAAGGGCTTGGAGAAACCGCTGGCGACGGATGATGAAGGCCCTGCCCAGCTGCTTCCTTATCTTGTCTTGGCACTTGAGGATGTCATCCGCGAGATCGGTCCCCTGGCGGAGGAGGAAGCTCGCGTGCTTTCTTCTTCCGCCTTGACGCGCGTGCTTAGCCACCTGCATCTTCGCGATCCCAACGCCGATCTCGGGGTACTGCTCGAGCCCGTGTAGGCGGAGCGCTGCGAGGCCGCCGCTGAAGCCGTGAAGGACCATGTGGAGGCCTTGCTGAAGAGGTTCCTCATCATCAACCCTCCTCCCCCAACCGATGGCGCCACTGATCCTGTGGCCAAGACCGACTCCTCAGGGCGTGGCGATGCCGTTGGCGAGGGGGCGCTTCCTGGCGGCAGCGCCCAGGGCTGAAGGAAGGGCCTGCTGGTGAGTGACGGCGCTCCTCCCTATCTTGGTTTTCCTATGACATGTACGGGCCTCGTGGAGGCGTTAAAACTTCTGTTTGATGTTTGAAGGACAATTTGGCTTGTAATAATTGCTAGATATTCGCTCTTCCCTTCCCATTTGTCATTCTACGTCTGCAAAGCCCGGACCCGTGCATACCCTAGCCGCCACAGGCTTGTCCATGTCACTGGGTTAAGACCAGGGAGTGAGGGGCTACGTGGCCAGTTAGGCTCCCGAGTCACGATGCTCAGGAGTCTCCCTTGACGTGCAAACGGTCCCTAGGTAGGAAGAGCTAGGCAGGGCTTTGGTGTTCTGCGTCAGCAGTTCCCGGCCCCGCGCGTACCTCAGCCGCCGCTGGCTTGACCAGAAACTAGGACAAGACCAGGGAGTGAGGGGCTATGGGACCAGTTAGGCCCTTGGGTTGCGATGCCCAAGGGTCCCCCTTGACGTATGAACAGCCCTGAGGGAAGTGGTGCGTGAGCCGGCCTTAGCGTTCTGCATCGGCAGGGCCCGGCCCCGCGCATACCTCAGCCGCCGCTGGCTTGACCGGAAACCAGGACAAGACCAGGGAGTGAGGGGCTACGGGACCAGTTAGGCCCTTGGGTCGTGATGCCCAAGGGTCCCCCTTGACGTACGAACAAACCTCATACCTACCCTCGTCGGGCTTGCGCTCGATAGGGTTGCACGTCGACCAGGCCCGGGGGTCCTGGTGGGGCGTATGCCAGGCATGACCTGAGCGCAGCCCCCGTGCCCAGCCCCCTCGCGCTACCCTTTCGAGGGGAGCATAGCGCAGTGGGGCTGGTCACTGAGCCGAGGGGCTCCCTGAGGTTAATGCAGCCGTGAGGCCACCCCAAGTTGTTTATTACCAGCGCGGAGCATGGCGCTACCGTTCTTGCACGGACATAGGCACTCCTCGACCGTGTCGTCTGCCAGCGCGGAGCATGGTGCTTCCACTGGATTGTGGGAGGGGACTCCCTACTGCGGAGAGCCCTCGAGCCTATACAGCCCTGCCAGGACGCGTGGCTGGCATGGTGGGGCTAGACGAGGTGTATCTGGGCACCCGTGAGCCAGCGCGGGACTCACGAGGCCCTACCTCAAGGCGGGTTGCGCCTGGTCTTGAATGAGAGCGCTTGAGGTGACCCTGCAAGATGGTTAGGCAACCTGCACCGGGTGAATTCCTCGAGGCCACCATATGAGAAGGCCGGACACCAACGACCCCAGGAGATGACATGAACGGGGCCGGCCCGCCAGACAGAGCTCAGCAGGGACGGACCCGAGAACGTACGCCGTGCCTAGTCTTCTCATGTGGATGCCCTAAGAAAAGACAACCGACGCGCGGCTCCCGCAGCGGTGGGGCACAGCATCGTGCACCCCAACTCACCTGCTAGCATTCGGCTCAAGCGTGGGCGAGACACCAAGGGCCATGGGAGGTGACGTACACGGGGCAGGCCCGCGAGCCAGAGCTCAGCCGCTTGGATTTGGCGACGCTGCAGGGATGGACCCGAGCAGAGACGCTGTGCCGGGACGGACCCAAGCACAGACGCTGTGCTTGCCCTCGATCAAAAGAAGGGTGCAAGCAAGCTTGTGAGGGCGCAAGATGTTCATGGTATAGGAGTGGCCGCCAGATAGATGAGTGATCCTAATGCAGCTGATAGAAATGGTAACGCGCTGAGGTAAAATGCAAGGGAGATACATGCCACAAGGATGGACCTGTGCGGCCCGGGGATGATGCAGCCCGAGGGGCGGCCCAACAAGGTCAACTAAGATGCAAAAGGATACACACCGCACGGACAGGCCCGTGCGACCTGGGAATGATGCAGCCCGAGGGGTGATTCCAGTTGAAGAAAAACCGGAAATGTCACCTGGCACAGTTGCTGAAGTAGTGTTGGTGTAGCTGAAGATGCTCGACGCAGATGCTCCTCCTCACGTGCCGCCTAGCTCTGGTGCCTCATGAGGCTCTGGGGTTCCCCAGATCTCGCGGAGGGCCGAGTCCAACTCTGCCTGGATCTCCTTATGCCTGGCCTCGCGAGCCGCTGGGACTTCCCGCATATGGCGCTGGTGCAGGGTCGCTTGGGTTGGCAGGCCGAAGGGCATGCGAACGTAGCTATGAGGGGGACCCTCGCACCGGCCCTCCTAGGAAGGCCAGTAGAGTTCCTGAGATGCGATCCTGTTGAGTGGGGGGATGTTGACGCAGATGCGCAGCCCATCATCCGAGCCTGGGTCGACAGCTGCACTCAGAGGCGTCGGGTGGTGCTCGCCCCGCATTGCCCTTGGCACCTGTAGGTTTTCGATGGTCTGGCTGATGAACTCCTGAGCGCTTGGTGCCTCACGCCATGAGGCCTCCGGAAGGAAGTGTGCGGCGAAGCACTCCTCCACATGGTGCCCGAGCACCTCCCTCGTGACATTGGCTAAGTCAGAGGCCTTCCAGAGGAGAGCCCCCGAGCCCAGCTTGTGGGGGGTGTCGGGCGTGCCTTCCTATACGAGGGAGGGAGGCGGCCCTTCCCTAGGTGTAGGTCCCGAGGGGCAACCGCCTGGTGCTGCATCCCCATGAGGCTCCAGGGCGAGCAACTGCTTCTTCTTCTTGGGGACGACCTCAGGCGGGTAGATGATGCTGTCATTGTACGGATCCGTGACTGCTGCCACCTGGTAAGCACGCTCGAGTGAGCACATTGCATCCTTCTCTTCACAGATGATGGTGATGATGCCGCCGCTTCCCGACATCTTAAGGACGTTGTAGCCGTGGTGAGTCACTGCCATGAACTTAGCCAGGGTTGGGTACCCGAGGATGGCATTGTAAGGGAGATGGATGTGGGTGACATCGAAGTCGATGAGCTCAGTGTGGTAGTTGTCGCGCTTGCCAAAGGTGACAGGCAGGCAGACCTGCCCTACGGGGGTGGTGGAGCCGTCGGTCACTCCAGAGAAGGGCTTGGTAGGCAGCAGCTGATCGTAGGGTACTTGGAGGCTGTCGAATGTCTCGATGGACAGGACGTTGAGCCCTGCGCCACCGTCGATGAGGGTCTTGGTAACTTGGACATTGCTGATGACAGGCGAACAAAGCATCGGGAGGGCGCCGGCCGTAGCTGCACACTTGAGCTGGTTTGCTGAATTGAAAGTGATGGGGCACCTGGACCACCTGAGTGGGTGAGTAGCCTCGAGCTTGGGGAGAGCCGCGTTTACTTCCCGGGCGAACTGCTTGAAGAGGCACTGAGAAGCTGGGGCCTGTGCTCCGCCCAAGATGCAGGCGATGGCACGTGGCTCCTCGAAGCCCCCAGGCCCCTCGTCATGGTCGTCCTTTCTCACTCGTGGCGGCAGAGGTGGAAGGCCGGCCCTGCCCTGAGGACGGTCCTCCTGAGGCTGGTCCCTCCAGGCGTCCTCACGGGGCTGACCGCGCCAACGGTCCTCCCGAGGTTGATCACGCCACTCTTGGCAGGGGCCGCGGTCGTCCCAGCATCCCCCGGTCCGACATCCCCCGCGGCCGTAGCCATGGTTGCCGCACTCGGGGCATTGGACGACGTGTCCTTCGCAGAGGGCCCTGAGCTCTTGACAGTCGTGGGTGTTGTGGCTGTGCACGTTGTGGAAGGCGCAAAACGCCCGGCCGTTCTTGGATGGTTCTGGGTAGTCACGGCCGCGCTTCATCTTTGGTTCAGCTGCGAGCACTGCCGCTCCCTTGCACTTTACGTCCCTGCTCTTGGCCTTCTTGTCTTCAGGTTCAGCAGCGGGGAGCTCGACGAGGGAGAGGCTCCCCTCCTCAGCTCTGGCGCACTTGGTCGCAAGGTTGAACAGCTCCAGGGACGTGCACAAATCTTCGTGTATGGCGAGCTCCTCCTTCATCTTGACGTCGCGGACACCATCTGAGAACGCCGAAATGATGGCCTCATCCGTGACCTTAGGGATCTTGACGCGGACACTGTTGAAGCATTGGATGAATTTCTGTAGGGTTTCTCCTGGTTGTTCTTTGATACACCGTAGGTCACCCGTGGCCGGGGGGCGGTCTCGGGTGCCTTGGAAGTTGGCGATGAACCGCTCGTGCATCTCGCTCCAGGTGGAGATCGATCCCGCGGGCAGGTTCAGGAGCCACGAGCGCACGCCATCCTTGAGGGCCATGGGGAACCAGTTCGCCATGATCTTCTCGTTGCCGCCGGACGCTTCGATGCTCAGCTCATAGAGCTGCAGGAACTCCACAGGGTCGGGGGTGCCGTCGTAGCGTGGTGGCTGGTCGGGCTTGAACTTCCCAGGCCAATTGACGTTGCGCAGCTTGGGGGAGAGGGCCTTGCAGCCTGCTGTCGACACCGAAGCTTGTTGGGGAGGCGGAACTTGATCTTGGTCCTCGCGCGCCACCACGACGGGGGGCTGATACGTCCAAAACGTATCTATAATTTTTCCTTGCTCCATGCTTCTTTTGTGTGATATTGCTATGATATTTATGCACTTCCATACACTTTTGATCATATTTGGACTAACCTATTAACTCAATGCACCACAGTGCCAGTTCCTGTTTTCTGCTGTTTTTCTATTTCAGATTTCCCCCATATTAAAAGTGCTCCAAAAATTCCGGGAAAAATACAGAAAAAATCAGCGTACAGAAAGCTTCGAGAAAAACCAAAGTGGGGCCAGAGGGGGGCCAGGGGCAGCCCAGGTGGCCAGCCCAGGCGGCCCCACCCCTGGCCGCCTAGGGGGGGGGGGGCGCCTGGGCCCCCCTCTCCGCTTCTGGTGACCCCCTTTGGCATATATACTCCTCGCGTCCCGAAACCCTCGAGGACGGAACCCTTTTTCGTGATCTCGTCTCTGTTCCGCCGCCGCAATGCTTCCATGATCGGGAGCATTAGGAGAACTCTTCCCGGCACCCTGCCGGAGGGGAGAACCACCACCGGGAGCTTCTCCACCACCATGGACGCTTCCCGGATGAGTTGTGAGTAGTCCCCCTTGGACCATGGGTCCATGACCAGTAGCTATGTGATGTTCTCCTCCCCTCTTTGTTCTTCATGGATTAGACCTCGTGAGCTGACCTACATGATCGAGGCACATATGTAATCTTTATTCTGTTGCTCTGCTGAGTTTGCTGGGATCCGATGGATTATGAGATTATGTTCAGATTGTGTGTGAGTAATATATTTGATTCACCTCTTTTATATTTTAGTTCTTGAGTAATTCTTGCATGTTCTCCGTTGCTGTTTATTGCTTTGGCCGAGTAGTAGGTAGTAACTCCAAGAGGGAACGTTATGCTTGATTGTGGGTTCATGCCCCCTGATGACTAGTTTGAGTGACAGAAACATGAGTCTAGGGGATGTGCTATTGCCACAAGGGGGAAAACAACGGTGCTTGTACTTGCGGGTGCAAGGATAGTTTACTTTACGCAAAGTTCTTTTAATGCAGTTGTCTATTGCTTTGAGTTTACACTTTGGGTGGGACTCGCAACTTAATACCAGCGAGATGTTCTGGATAGATATCTCAAGGTGGATGATTAGTAGTAGATTTAGATGGATTTCGGTCTACTTGCCTTGGCGTACCGCCCATGCTTAGAGCCTCTACCTTTCTTTACAACATAGTTAGCATTGGTTTGCGCACATAATCCTGTCAATTGCCCAGCTGTAATTTGTTTACCTCGCTTAGCTGTTTTATCGTCTTTTGGGAGAGAGACATCACTAGTGAACATCATGGGACCCCGGTCCATATTACCACCACTGATCACACCCTATATTTACTTCCTGTTTCTATTTCCTAGTTGCAATCATAGCTATCATTATTATCTCTTGTGTTTGATCCTTTGTAAAAAGCAAGGCCGGAGGGATTGACAACCTCTCTGTACTCGTTGGGAGCAAAGTTATTTGTATCTGTGTGCAGGTCCTGTCAACCGCTAAGTATCTGGCGCCGTTAGCAGTTGACACCTTCTTGTCGACCCTCGGAGTCTCACGGGATTCGATCCTTGGTATCTTGCCAAGGGAAACTTGTCGCTACGCTACATCTCAAACCTTCCACTTGGGGTAACCAACGAGGGGCGAGAAGCCGTCAAGCAAAGTTTCTGGCGCCGTTGCCGGGGACTCCACTCTTCAAGATAGGGGAGTTGCACGCTATCTTTTATCTTTGCTTTTTAGTCTTGTTAGTGTACCTTTCAGTTTTTGCTTTAGTGTCCTTTATCAAAAATCACAAAAAAAAAATCATTTGCTTTTCTGTTAGTAGTCCTTTCTGTTTAGTCAAGCATGTTAGGATTTGGTGCTTTGAGGGAATCCGAAGTTCTAGATTTCCATCAAAGGGATGGTGAAAATATGAAGGAGGCATGGGACAGAATTTCTGATGCACATAGGAGAATTATGCCTTGGATACCTATAAAAATTGTGCTTAGAAATTTTTACCATGGTCTTTTTAAATGGTGTAAACACTCTCTTGATATTATAGCTGAAGGAGATTTCCTAGAGTGTGATGAAGCTAGAGCTCTTGAAATTATACATGGTCTATCTAGTTACTTTGTTTATGATCATAGTTTTGATACTGTCATAGATAGACTTGCTACTATTGAAAAGAGAATGTATGCTCTAGACTTGATGAAGGTAGAGAAACCCAAACCCAATAAGAGAGATATTTTGGAAATAGACAATGATTGGGAGCCTTGTGTTAGGATTAGCATCTCTAATCAAGACTTCCTTGCTTATTGTGATATTGGATCTATGGTTTCTACTATGCCAAAAATTGTTCATGATTCTTTAAAATTTAACATGGACAGATTATAATCCTATCATGAACATGCTAATGGAGACATTTCTGAGATCCAGGGAAGAATAAAAGACGTGCCAGTTACATTCCTTAAAGGGATTGCAATGGTTGATTTCTTCATCATGAAGCCAAACCAAGGAAATATAGTGCTTGGAAGGGACTTCCTCCGAGCCGTAAAAGGCTTCATCGATAAAGGTAAGGGACAAATCCGCCTACGCGGGAAGGCAAAAGGTACGTACCCCTTTCCTAGAAGGAACAAGGGTGAACTTGTTGAGGAACCATTTGAAGCAATTTATAACTCTGATTATTATGATGATTTTTGATTCCTCTTTGCATTATGCCTAGCTTAAAGGCATAAAAGAAAGCGCTTTTGGGAGGCAGCCCACAACGAATTAGGTTTTATTTTGCTTTTGTTGTGTCTTGATGTTTGTTACTACAGTAGCATCATCATTGTATCTTTTCTTTTCAGCTTTGTGCCAAGTTTAGCCTCTGATTGCAAGAAAGTGCAAAAGTTGTGACGTGCTGCCCAGAAAACAGATTCTGTCCTTGGACAGAAAAATTCGTATAAAATCACCAGATCATCTTTTTGATCTGAATTTTTTTGACAGCGTGCTCTATAGAATTAGCTTTCGAGCGTGTGTTCTGAGTTTTTTTTATTTGAGTTGCAGAAGTGCCCCGAAAAAATTATTTACTACATGCTGGTCTGTTTTTCACAGATTCTATCCTGTTTTGCCTTTTCTTCGTTTTGCAAACCTTGAGCTTGCTTTTTCTTTGCAAAAACCTTTTGGCAATCTTGAGAAACAGTAGCTCTTCAAGATTATCCTTATTTCCAGTAGGAAAAAATATATTTTATTATGGGTACTAACCTCGCTAATCAGATTATGATGAGTTATGTATGAAGGGAGTTTTCAAGTGTGCGAGGGAAGATGATAAAAGAAAATCCAGGAGGGTCAAACGCTCAAGCTTGGGGATGCCCCCGTGCACCCCCAAGAAATATTCAAGAAGACTCAAGCATCTAAGCTTGGGGATGCCCCCGTGCATCCCCTTCTCCATCAACAATTATCAGTTCGTCTTTCATTCCACTATATTTTAATCACTTCATGCGTTATGTGCTATGCTTGGAGCGTCTTGCTCTTAGTTTCCTTTTTAGTTTTCTTTAGCTTTGCTTGCTGTTCATAACAAGTTAGAACCCAGCTTTCTTTGTGTGAGAGAGAAACACGCTCCACTTCAACCTAGAACACAACATAGGATTTTCATGCTTATCTTTGCTGTGTGTGTTCTTTGTCTTTCCATAGCTACTGTCATGTTTAGCTCTTAGTTTTCATGCTTTTCTTTTTAAAGAGCTTTTGTTTAGTTGGTTGTTGAACTCTCTTGAGTTTTCATGTTTATCTTGTTAAGAGAGTTTGCCTGTTGCACTGAGTTGTGTGTCTTGACTTAAAGTAGGTAATTGAGGTTGCTATTTAATTTTGGTAGTAACTTGCAATAGTTTTGAGGTATTGCCATGAGTAATGTCTGAACTTTTGGTGTCAAGAGCTTTAGCCTATTAGTGATAGATGTCGTATTTTGGGAAATCCGTGTTTATTTTCGAAAACCTACAAAATAGTTGAGAACTTTAGCTACTGAATGGATCACTAATCTTTGGAGGGATCGAATATTAGAGTACACTCACGTACCATGAGTCGAGGATGCGCAAGGGTAACCAAACCCCCATACACTCCTCCTCGGGGTACTTGTCTCTTTGTGAACCTCCTAATTAGATTGAGAGTTACCGATAATAAGTGCATGAGTTCTTCGGACTAATGTGAGTATTCGAAAGTTGACACTTCCACCTATCCATATTTTTCTAGCCTCTTCGGTACCGTGCATTGCCCTTTCTCACCTCGAGAGTTGGCGCATACTTCGCGGGTGCATCCAAATCCTTGGCACGATACGCTCTGTCATCATAAGCCTCATTATATCCTTCCTCAAAACAGCCACCATACCTACCTATCAAGGCATTTCCATAGCCTTTCCGAGATACATTGCCATGCAACATCCATCTTCTCATGACTTGATCTTCATGTCATACATTCTTTTTGCTTGATCGATGAGCTGCATGCTAGTTGGGCCTTGCCCTAATCATTGCTACATGACGCGCTAGTATCATTGCATATCCTGCTACACTGGCAGAGGCATACATTTGCATACATCATGATAGTTTCATTTTCTTTATGTTGAGTACTTTTGTAAAGTGTGAAAGATCTTCTATACTTCTTGTAATATATAGAGTGTTGGCCCTAAAGTGAGGAAAAGATCCCAAAGAGGACAAATCAAAAGATCCCAAAGAGGACACAATCAAAAGATCCCAAAGAGGACAAATGAGAGATAAATAGAAAGAGCCATTGAGGCCACAAAAAAATAAAAAATAGAAAAAAGAGAAAAAGAAATAAAAAGAGAGAAGGGGGCACACTACTATCTCTTTTGAGAGATCCACACTCGTACTCCATCTTATACCTTGTACTCCATAGAGATTATCATTCATGCATATAGCTATGTGGGGACCTTTACACTATAGAACTTGGCTTGTATATTCCAATGATGAGCCTCCTCAAAAGAGCTCTAGGTCTTCTTGAGCAAGCAAGTTGGATGCACCCCCACTAGTTCCATTGGAGAGCTTACCTTAGCTCATATGTGCATCCGTTGCATGGTAATCCCTACTCCTCACATCATATCTATCATTTGGCTTTCTCTCGCCGATGATTGTCCTCATTGATGTGAGCCTTTCACACCTTTTTTGTCTTCCCCCTCCATCATTTCTCTCTTTGCCATCCTAAGTGTCGACTTTCTTGCTTACGCTCATCCATTGCATGAGTGCTCAAAATATCGAAAGGGAGTGGATCATTTTGACTTGTACCTGGCTGACGGTCTGGGGATGAGTCAAGATAAGATTCCAAGGAAGACCAAGTGTGAAACTTTAGTAGATTAAGTTCTCAACAATATAAAAACTATGTTTTACTCTCTCGTATATCCCTATCCCCTTTCTTGCACGCAAACACCATTTGGAGACATTCGAGTCACGGACAGCGAGAGATCTTGCACCTTTATGTTCTTATGTTAGTTGTTACAATGCTAATATAGACTCTTGCTTGTTATGACTTGAATTGAATTACATGCCTTGATTGCTTTACTTAAAAAGTTCTTATATGGTTGGTAGCATGTCACCACAGAAATTATGCTTGTTATCATTTACCTACTCGAGGACGAGCAGGAATTAAGCTTGGGGATGTTGATACGTCCAAAACGTATCTATAATTTCTGCTTGCTCCATGCTTCTTTTGTGTGATATTGCTATGATATTTATGCACTTCCATACACTTTTGATCATATTTGGACTAACCTATTAACTCAGTGCACCACAGTGCCAGTTCCTGTTTTCTGCTGTTTTTCTATTTCAGATTTCCCCCATATTAAAAGTGCTCCAAAAATTCCGGGAAAAATACAGAAAAAATCAGCGTACAGGAAGCTTCGAGAAAAACCAAAGTGGGGCCAGAGGGGGGCCAGGGGAAGCCCAGGCGGCCCCACCCCTGGGCGCCTAGGGGGGGGGGCGCCTGGGCCCCCCTCTCCGCTTCTGGTGACCCCCTTTGGCATCTATACTCCTCGCGTCCCGAAACCCTCGAGGACGGAACCCTTTTTCGCGATCTCGTCTCTGTTCCGCCGCCACAACGCTTCCAAGATCGGGAGCATCAGGAGAACTCTTCCCGGCACCCTGCCGGAGGGGAGAACCACCACCGGGAGCTTCTCCACCACCATGGACGCTTCCCGGATGAGTTGCGATTAGTCCCCCTTGGACCATGGGTCCATGACCAGTAGCTATGTGATGTTCTCCTCCCCTCTTTGTTCTTCATGGATTAGACCTCGTGAGCTGCCCTACATGATCAGGCACATATGTAATCTTTATGCTGTTGCTCTGCTGAGTTTGCTGGGATCCGATGGATTATGAGATTATGTTCAGATTGTGTGTGAGTAATATATTTGATTCACCTCTTTTATATTTTAGTTCTTGAGTAATTCTTGCATGTTCTCCGTTGCTGTTTATTGCTTTGGCCGAGTAGTAGGTAGTAACTCCAAGAGGGAACGTTATGCTTGATTGTGGGTTCATGCCCCCTGATGACTAGTTTGAGTGACAGAAACATGAGTCTAGGGGATGTGCTGTTGCCACAAGGGGGAAAACAACGGTGCTTGTACTTGCGGGTGCAAGGATAGTTTACTTTACGCAAAGTTCTTTTAATGCAGTTGTCTGTTGCTTTGAGTTTACACTTTGGGTGGGACTCGCAACTTAATACCAGCGAGATGTTCTGGATAGATATCTCAAGGTGGATGATTAGTAGTAGATGCAGATGGATTTCGGTCTACTTGCCTTGGCGTACCACCCATGCTTAGAGCCTCTACCTTTCTTTACAACATAGTTAGCATTGGTTTGCGCACATAATCCTGTCAATTGCCCAGCTGTAATTTGTTTACCTCGCTTAGCTGTTTTATCGTCTTTTGGGAGAGAGACATCACTAGTGAACATCATGGGACCCCGGTCCATATTACCACCACTGATCACACCCTATATTTACTTCCTGTTTCTATTTCCTAGTTGCAATCATAGCTATCATTATTATCTCTTGTGTTTGATCCTTTGTAAACAGCAAGGCCGGAGGGATTGACAACCTCTCTGTACTCGTTGGGAGCAAAGTTATTTGTATCTGTGTGCAGGTCTTGTCAACCGCTAAGTATCTGGCGCCGTTAGCAGTTGACACCTTCTTGTCGACCCTCGGAGTCTCACGGGATTCGATCCTTGGTATCTTGCCAAGGGAAACTTGTCGCCACGCTACATCTCAAACCTTCCACTTGGGGTAACCAACGAGGGGCGAGAAGCCATCAGGGGCGCGCTGTCTCGGCGCAGCGGTGGAGGGAGCGCTGGCGCTCCCTCGCGGGGCCGTTGGTTCTCTTAGCAGCTTCCTTCTTCGTGTACTGGCGTCGCGTGTGGGCGGTCACGCCACGGGGCCACATGCCTTGGGTCTTGGACGACGCCTTGACGCGGGGTACCAGTGGAGCTTCATGGGCCTTGTCGTCCGCATGGGGAGGCGGACGAGGTAGGGAGAGGGACGACGCTGGAGAGCCCCCAGCGGTGCTGACGATCTCGGCGATGCGGTCGAGCCATTCTTCGTAGAAGTCGTCGACGGGGCGGTAGCGCAAGAGCTCGAGTGCCATGAGCAATGCAGCCTGCACGTCCGCGGATCCGCGACGAGCATGGGACGATGAGACTGCTGGGGTTAGCAACGGGGTTGCGGTGCAACCATATCGCCGCACGAAGGGGTGCAGGGACGAGGCCTGCTGTTCATGCCGCGCAGGGCCGGTGACGGCAGGCGATGGAGAAAGGCTGGGTGGTGTATCAGCAGGAGCAGTCTGAGCGACGCGGGCGGCAAGGGCAGCCCGCCGCTCAGCATGGGCTCTACGAGCGTCGGCCATGGAACCGATGGGACGACGGAGCGCGGATTGACGAAAGGGAAGTTTCGGCACACCCCTACGTGGCGCGCCAAATTTCGGATCTTGGGTTCCGGCAAAACCCTTGAGGTTTGAACTCTCAGGTGCACACGAAGATCTCTCCTTTCGCCCTAGCTCGTCTACTCGCCGGTCCCTAGGCCTAGCTCGTCAGATCCGAAGAACAAGGGACACAAGGTTTATACTGGTTCGGGCCACCGTTGTGGTGTAATACCCTAATCCAGTGTGGTGTGGTGGATTGCCTTGTAGGCTGGGGACGAACTAGTACATGGATGAACTGCCTCCTGTGGAGAGGAGTTCTTGTGCTCGAGTGAGCTTGTGGGTATGTGTGTGGTCTCGATGATCCGATCAGATCAACTCCCGGTCCGATCAGCTGATCCCAATGGTGGTGGCTAGTCCTATTTATAGTGGCTCAGGTCCTCTTCCCAAATATTGAGCGGGAAGGGATCCCACAACAGCCAAATTTGAAGGGGGACAGCTAGTACAAGCTATCGTGACAAAAGGTGGTCTTCGCCTGCCAAAGGCTCTGGTGGTGACGCCGCCGTGGGCTCCGCGATGACCTCCGTTCTGCCGTCCTGCTAGTCTTGGTCTCGTTGCACCGATATGGAAACCTTTGCGTGATGCCTCAGGACTCCTCGCCTACACCTGCTTCTTTAGCACCAAAGAGGAAACTGGCACTCTGCACCCACTGGCGCCCGCCTGCCTTGGTCGTCCGTTCTCACGTCACGCGGACCTCACGAGGTACCCCTTGCCTTGATATCTCCAATCCTCATGAGCCGACCTAGTGCAGCCGCCCCAAGGGATGTCTTGCGTCGTCCGCCTCGCGAGGCTTGGCCCCTCGCGAGGGTCTTGAGTGGTTGCTGAAGAAGCTGGGCCGTACCAGGCCGCCCGACGAGCCACGCCCTAGGCCGCAGGCAGGCAAGTTTGGGTACCCCCGTTCCCAGAACGCCGACATCTGCCAAATCTGTGGCAAGCCTGGGCATACAGCGAAGGATTGCTGGTACCGCTACGAGGAAGATGATGGTGACTCCTCGCAAGATGGAGAAAAGGTTGCTGCGGCGACCGATGGCTCCTATGGAGTTGACACGAACTGGTACGTCGATAGTGGTGCCACCAATCACATCACCAATGAGCTCGAGAATGTCACCATGAAGGAAAGATATCATGGCAAGGATCAAATCCACATGGCGAGTGGTGAAGGTATGGGTATATGTCACATTGGTCATTCAACTTTTAATACACCTAGTCGAAAAATTCATCTCAAAAGAATCTTGCATGTTCCTAGTGCCCACGAAAATCTTTTTTCCGTTCATAGAATTGTCATTGACAATCATGTTTTTCTCGAGTTTCATCCTTATTTCTTTTTGATCAAGGATCAGGCAACGAAGAAAGTTCTCTATCGAGGTAGATGTGTTCGAGGGCTCTACCCGTTGATTCCGGGGTTTAGAAGATTCAATAAGCAAGCTTGTGGTGCTATCAAGCTTTCGTCCACACGATGGCACGATCGTTTAGGACATGCCTCTTTTTCTTTGGTTGAAAAATTGCTTAGGAAAAATAAGCTCCCGTTTGTTGGTGAGTGCAATATTGAAACTATTTGTGATTCATGTCAGTGTGCTAAGAGTCATCAATAACCATATCCCATATCTACTAGTGTCTCCACCAAACCCTTGCAATTGATCTTTTCTGATGTGTGGGGCCCTGCTCCCTCCTCTGTTGGCAGACACACATATTATGTGAGTTTTATCGATGACTATAGCCAATTTTCATGGATCTACCTTCTTAAGAAAAGGTCTGATGTGTTTCAAGTTTTTCAAAACTTTCAAGCACTCGTTGAAAGAAAGTTTGACAGTAAGATTATAGCTGTCCAATCTGATTGGGGAGGGGGAATACGGGAAACTCATTTCCTTCTTCCAAAATATAGGCATATCTCACCATGTATCTTGCCCACACGCTCACCAACAAAATGGGTCGGCCGAACATAAGCATAGGCATATAGTTGAAGTCGGTTTGGCTCTCCTAGCAGGGGCCTCCATGCCTCTCAAGTTTTGGGATGAGGCCTTTCTTACAGCCGTTCACATCATCAATATGTTACCTAGCTGTGTCATCAACAATGAGACACCTATGGAACGTCTCCTCCATGTCAAACCAGACTACACATCTCTCCGTGTCTTTAGCTGTGCTTGCTAGCCAAATCTTCGTCCTTACAACAATCGCAAGCTCATGTTTATATCCAAACAATGTGGTTTCCTTGGGCATAGTTCCCAACACAAAGGTGTGAAGTGCCTTGACATCTCCACTGGTAGGGTTTACATCTCACGCGATGTTGTTTTCGATGAGACCAAGTTCCCCTTTGCGGATCTCCATCCTAACACCGGTGCTCTCCTATGCAAGGAAATCTTGCTTCTACCATCTCATCTCTATGGCTATGATCAAGGGGGCATTAATAATTGTAATGATCATATGTTGACTAACCCTGCTAATAACTTCTATGAGCCTAGTGATGATGCAGAAAACAGCAGTGTAAAAATTACAGAAAATGGTGAAGAAAACGGTGCAACAGATTTCATGTGCCCTGTGTTAGTGTCAAAACCGGCGGATCTCGGGTAGGGGGTCCCGAACTATGCATCTGAGGATTGATGGTAATAGGAGACTAGGGACATGATGTTTACCCAAGTTCAAGCCCTCTCGATTGAGGTAATATCCTACTTCCTGCTTGATTGATCTTGATGAATATTGGTTTACAAGAGTTGATCTACCTCGAGATCGTAATGGCTAAAACCCTAGGAGTCTAGCCTACGTAATTGTGATTGTTGTCTCTACGGACTAAACCCTCCGGTTTATATATGCACCGGAGGGACCTAGTGTTGTACATGACCATCTTCCATAGGAAGGAAAGTATTACACCCAGACTCTAAACTTGCTTTTTTACACATATGGGAGTCCTATCCGTATATGGGAGATAGTCTTGAGTGATAATCTTCACGGCCCACCAGTCCGGCCCATAACGAGCAGTCCGGCCACCTGAGGACCCCTTAATCCAGGACTCCCTCAGTAGCCCCCAAACCAGTCTTCGACGATGATGAGTTCGGCTCACGTACTGTCTTCGGCATTGCAAGGCGGGTTCCTCCTCCCGAACACATTTGAAGCAATATTCCCTACACATAGGTACTATGTCCGACTATGCATGATTAATACACCCTTAGCCTCGAAGGCAAGGTATCAAAAAGAAACGGACTCTATGTCTTTACTAACAACTTTTCAACGAAGCGTCACGTCCGGCCCTTTAATATTTCGAACCGTTTTCTTGGCTCCAATTTCGCGTTTCGAGGAATAGCCCTATTGGCACGTCTTGTCGAAACAGAGTCCATGTCCGCTTATTACGGGATCCTTATCAATATGACATGGGCATCCCAACCGTGCCTTACGCACAACTGCATTGGGAAGCGACGAGGTTTACGGCTAGAGTAGGCGGACGTGTAGCATTCACTGCTTATAAAAGTATACAAATCCTCCCAAATTAACCCCACACTCTCCTCAAGCCCTAGCTTTCCAATATCCTCAGCCCCAGCGCCCACAGTTCTTGCACCCACAACTCTCGACTCCTCCACCACCGCCTCCCTTCCCAGCAATGGCTGGATCCGATTCCAAGGGCAAGTGGGAGGCCTCCACGGTCACGGAAAATGCTGTGAAGAATCTCCGGAGTGCGGGCTATCTTGCTGACGATATAGCGCACCGGGTTCCTGAAAAGGACCAGGTGATCCCCGTCCCTAAGTCGGGTGAGAGGCTGGTCTTCCTCTCTCACTTTATCCGGGGGCTAGGATTTCCTCTCCACCCCTTTGTCCGGGGCCTCTTCTTTTTCTACGGGATGGATTTCCACGATCCAGCCCCGAACTCAATCCTCCACATATCAGCATTCATAGTGGTATGTGAGGCGTTCCTCCGTGTCCCCCACATTTCGGCTTATGGCTCAAGATATTCAATCTGAACCCAAAGGTGGTTGACATGCAACACGCAGATTGCAGAGGAGCCATTGTGAGCAAGCTCCCCAATGCCACTTGGCCCAAGGGGGCCTTTGTGGACACAAACAAGGTCCAGCAATAGGAGTGGTTCTACATCACTGAGCCCTATGACACAAAGTGGGTAGCGACACCCGCATTCAGATTTGGACCCCCAGAGAGACTAACCTCTTGGACTGACAAGAGTCCGGATTGGGGGTCTCAGACGGAGGTGCTATCCCTCGAAAACCGTATCTCCGATATGATAACAAAGGGCACCCTCCTCACTAACGTGATTCAGGTAATGCTCTTCCACCGCATCCTTCCCTGCCAACGTCGGGACTCCCATTTATGGGAGTTCAATCCGAAAGAGCCTCGGCTCTTGAAGCACCTCTTCGGCACCACACATGAAGACATCTGGAAACAACTCTTCAAGGCTCAAAAGGGGTGGTCGGCGGAGATCGAGGACAAGGGCTTCAACAGCGTGCTCCCGGCTTTAGAGTTAATCGGAACTTCTGCCGAATACACACCCCATCCATATTTCAATTATAACATGAGTTAGAGTTTTTGCGTTCTATCCAGGCCTGGACAAAAAGGCGGAGCAGATCAAGTGTCCGGCTCCATTGCCCGAAGACCCAAAGACACCTCAACTGACAACAATGTTGGTTTCGGCGCCATACAAGGGGCCGGAGAAGAAGGCCAAGAAGAAGGTCAAGGAGGTCAAGAGCAACCTCCGCCCTAAGGGTCCCGCGGACACAGTGTTGGGGATATGAGTATTTGATATAACCCGCCCAGGAGGGGTCGGGTTACCCAATGACGGTTCATGGGCCAATCCCAGAAGCATGTTAATGATGGCGGTTCAATATGTAAACCGCCATATATGTTAACTTGTATTTTAAGGCATGTAACAAGAGTCGCCAGGAAGGACACAATTGTATGAGCCGGCCGGGACTCCGTAGGCCGCAGGGCGTCAACCCGTGTATATAAGGGGACGACCCGACAACAGCTTAGGGCAAGAAACAACAGATTGAAAGCTAGGCAAGCGCATCCGCTCCCTAGCAATCGACACCCCAACAATTCCACCTCAAACTGGATTAGGTTTTACCCTCACCGCAAGGGGCCGAACCAGTATAAACTCCCCGTGTCTTTTGTCCCGTTTAACCCCTTTAAGCTAACCACTTCGCTATGGCTCCGCAATTAAGTCCTTCCTTTAGGACATCTGTCGTGACAACTCCACGACAGTTGGCGCCCGCCGTGGGTTCTTTTGCCGGTGGTTTCGAGTTCTTGAAGGGCAACTTTGAAGGGCTCAAGGGATAGGCTGTGGGCCGGATGACCAAGAGTCGTTGCGGCAAGCTCTACATCGATGACTAAGGCTAGGGTCCCGAGGCCGGCTCAGTTGAGTACGGGTACCGGGTCCCCTTCAGCAGAATCCATGTTTTCATTGGCAAGATCGGCGAACCGGGCCCTGAGTCGGACACCTGCACCGACTTCTTCGATACGGCTCAGCGTGCACGACCTGCCCGGGTTCAGCCCACCATGAATTGTGCCTTTGTTGGATACGTCCAGGGTGCTGGAGGCTCTGGATCTCGCCGCGAGACGGCCGCTCTCTCCAATGGTGTGTCGTCCACAGGTGAGACTAATTCAGTGTATCAGATGCAGAGCGGATGGCTTGGGGGCTTGTCCGATGGCAGCAGTATTCCGAACCCTGTGAGCCACCAATCAAGGTGGCATTTTTCATGACTAGCACCCGACCGGCTCTTGGATCGACAGTCGCCGGGGCTATAATGCCCAGGGCAAAGGCAACCGTAGCACACGTGGGCGGATCAGCGCGCCCGCCGACTCAAGTCTTGATAGATCTGTTGGAGGCTCAGACGACTCTGATGAGAACGGAGGTAACCCCAGAGAACCAGGACCAACACAAGGCGGATATGGATAAGCTGCGGCAAGAGATAGCACAAGCCAATTTAGACCTGGCGGCGGAGAACACCAGGATGACTGTAGAACGGGCTGTTTTGGATGCCCAGGCTCAGCGGATGCAGGCGGATTCTTACCGGCTCTCGGTGGATCAGAACGCTGTTAATGAGGTCATAACGAGGAAGCAAAGGAGTTGCCAACCTTTCGTCTATGAGTCGAGGAATATTTTCAACACAACCGGAGCAGGAGGCAGTAACCCGCCGGGGGCAAACCTGATGACGGAAGCCCCTAGGGCCGGAGGACCGGTTCAACCGCGTATGACAGGCTCTCTGTATGCAAATCAAAACAGCCAGACACCGCATCACCCGGCGATGCTGGCGGGTCACTATTCCAACCCTCTGGATAACATGATAGCAGCGGCGACGAGATTGGCAGCTTTACCAGTTGAGGGTGAAACTCCAGTGGCAGTAGAGACCCGGAGGGTTTAGGAAGTGCCTGAGACGACATTGCAGTAGCAACAGGCTTACTCTTACAGTCGAGATCGGGTTCACTCAACCCCCCGTCCAAGTGCCAGCTACAACGGGCATGTTGACTCGCCAGAGGTTTCAAGCACAGAGCGACGCCATAATTCGCCTCGTGGGCATAACTTGGCACGGCATGACGCTAATGCGCATGATTTGGTGGATTAGGGTAGGATGCGCCGAGAGGCCGAGCTGGCGGCTCAGGCGGCTAATCATCAGCCGACGCCATATTACCCGACAACTTCAGTAGAGACATGCAGTACTTCTAGAGCTTGGGGCATGCCGTGTTTAACGACGGCTATATGGAACGAGCGATTGCCCAAGGATTTCAAGGGCCCTCCTAAGGTGCCTAACTACACAGCAGATCAGCCCCCCGAGGCTTGGATAGAGAGTTACGAGATGGCTATGGAGATGCTGGATGTCAGTGAAGCCGCATGTGCTAAGTATTTCACCATGATGCTAGAGGGCACAACTCGTAACTGGTTGAAAGGATTGCCCGTCAATTCCATTGGGTCATGGGCAGAGCTGAAGGCCAAGTTTATCAAGCATTTCAAGGATACATGCAAGCAGTCAATGTCAATTGTGGACCTAGAATCTTGTGTTCAAAACAAGGGAGAATCAACGACCAGTTGGGTGCGCCGGGTCTCAACCATCATTCATTCTTCACATAAGATCAACGCTGAATCTGCGATATTAACGTTGGAGAAAAATTGCCGGTTCCTTCCCCTAGAGCTGAAGTTGGGGCGGCTTAAGCATCATTGTGATGATATGTTGGAGCTCATGGCGGCTCTCGTCAAATATGACAACTCTGATAGTACCAAGGACCTCGAGTCTGAGGCTGAAAGACCGGGAAAGGGAAAGAAGAGTAATGACCCGGGAGGACAACAATTTAACCCGACCAATCAAAACAACGGCAATAAATGCAAGGCTGATGCTTTTGTAGCTAACATTGGGGCACGAAATTTTAACCAGCATCGTAAGGGAAAGCCTCCTTCAAGATATAATATTGATGAGGTGATGAACCAGCCATGTCCAAAGCATGGAACGGAGGAAAAGCCGGCCACCCATCTGTGGAAAGATTGCAGCATCATGAGGTCTTATAGGGAGTCTATCCAGAACAATTATGGGCCAAACAACGGCTCAGGGTTTGGTTTTCATGGTCCGGGTCATGGAGGCGGCGGCTCAAACTCCGGTTTTCAAGGCCAAGGAAATCAAGACGGCAACAACCAGCAGAGCAATCAAGGGAATAAGCAGCAGTCCGGTTATCAGAGTAACCCAAAGCAGTTGAGCAGTGTGCAGTACCACGTCTTCACCACAAGTCTGTGCAAGCAGGACCAGAAGCTTCATAAAAGGGCGGTGAATGCTGTTGAGCCGGCAGTTCTCTGTTTCTTGCAATGGTCTGAGCACCCCATCGTGTGGAGCCGCGAAGATCACCCGCCCCGAGTTGATAATCCGGGTCAGCTGGGTTTGGTAGTAGCGCCCTAGGTCAGAGGATACAAATTCACCAAGGTACTCATGGCTGGAGGTAGCAGGATCAATATCCTTTACTACAATACCTTCCGTCGTATGGGATTAACTGTCAAGAAACTTAGGCCATCCAACACTGTCTTCCATGGAGTTGTGCCTGGTAAGTCGGCATACCCGGTGGGCAAAATTGATTTGCAGGTATCCTTTGGGGATGAATACGATGCCAGGACGGAGACTTTAACATTTGCGGTTGTTAGGATCGACAGCCCATACCATGCTCTGTTTGGAAGGCCGGCTTACGCTAAGTTCATGGCGAGGCCGTGTTATGTTTATTTGCAGCTCAAGATGCCGGGTCACAAGGGGACCATTACGGTTCATGGGAGTCACACGATAGCCTTGGAATGTGAAGAAGGCGATGCGGCTTACGCAGAGTCAGTTTGTGCCACAGAGGAGCTTAAGTTTTACAAAGATAATGTTGACCCGACATATATGATGTATTTGAAGAAACCAACCACAGAGCATGATCCGTTATTGAAGTTTAAGTCGGCGAACGATACCAAGTTAGTTGACTTTGTTCCTGGCGACTCATCTAAGCAGTTTAGCATCAGTGCTAATCTGGATCTGAAATAGGAAAGCGCGCTCATCGAGTTCATCCGTGAGAACCGGGACATCTTTGCACGGAAGCCTTCACACATGCCGGGTGTACCGAGAGAACTCGCTGAGCACACTCTCAATATTGATCCGAAGTATAAGCCGATCAGACAGTTTATTCGCCGTTTTAACGAAGAGAGACGAAAGGCCATTGGTGAAGAGGTGGCCCGGCTCTTGGCGGCCGGGTTTATCGTTGAAGTTTTTCATCATGAGTGGTTGGCTAACCCGGTTTTGGTGCTTAAAAAGAACGACACTTGGCGAATGTGTGTGGACTACACAGACGTAAACATGGCTTTCCCAGCTGACCCGTTCGCCCTCCCTCGTATTGATCAGATCATTGATGCTACAGCAGGTTGTGAGCGCTTGAGTTTTTTGGATGCGTATTCTTGGTATCATCAGATCAAGATGACCAGGAGAAGACGGCTTTCATCACTCCGTTTGGAGCCTTCTGCTATGTATCTATGCCTTTGGGGCTTAAGTGTGCCCAGGCGACTTACGAGCGGTGCTTACAGAATTGCCTGCACGGCCAGATTTGGCGTAACGTTCATGCTTATGTGGATGACATTATGGTCAAATCCAGAAAGAAGGAGACCCTGATCGACGAATTGAAGGAAATGTTTGACAATCTCCGGGTGTACAAGATGATGCTTAACCCGTCCAAGTGTGTCTTTGGTGTTCCAGCAGGCAAGCTCTTGGGTTTTTTGGTCTGTGAGCGAGGCATCTAGGCTAACCCGGAGAAATTCAAAGCCATCACCTCCTTGGCAAGACCGAAGTGTGTCAATGATGTCCAGCGCTTGGCAGGACGGATAGCAGCGTTGAGCCGGTTCATAAGCCACTTAGGTGAAAAGGCTATCCCTGTATATCAGATGCTGAAAAAGACAAATGACTTTGTCTGGGGTGAAGCTACTGACGAGGCGTTCGAGGCAGTCAAGAAACAATTGGTTGAGCCGCTGGTTCTTGCGCCCCCCATTGACAAGGAGCCATTGTTATTATATGTTGCTGCAAATAACAGGGCTGTCAGTGTGGCCATTGTGGTAGAAAGGAAAGAAGCTGGCAAAGAGTATCCGGTTCAAAGGCCGGTTTATTATATCAGTGAAGTGCTCATTCAGCTCAATGACCCACTTGGCCACTCATCCCGTGGCTTCTATGTTTTGGATGATATTACGAGGGTTCCATATTTGGCTTACATGACCCGGGTGAGTTACTTGAGGATGAAATCTTGGCCAGACAGATAGCCCGGCGGTCTAAGTCGATGACGATTGTCAACGGAGAGTTGCACCATCGCAGTGTTATAGGGGCATTTCAACGTTGCGTCTCGCCTGAGGAAGGCGGTGAGATCCCGCGGGAGATCCATGAGGGAGATTGTGGTCATCACGCCGGCTCTAAATCTTGTTGGGGAACGTAGTATTTTGAAAATTTCCTATGATCACGCAAGATCTATCTACTAGATGCATATCAATGAGAGGGGGAGTGTGTCTACATACCCTCGTCGACCGAAAGCGGAAGCGTCTAGTAACGCGGTTGATGTAGTCGAACGTCTTCGCGATCCAATCGATCTAAGCACCGAACGTACGGCACCCCCGCGTTCAGCACACGTTCAGCCCGATGACGTCCCACGAGCTCTTGATCCAGTTGAGCTTTACGGGAGAGTTTCGTCAGCACGACGGCGTGGTGACGGAGATGATGAAGCTACCGGCGCAGGGCTTCGCCTAAGCACTGCAACGGTATGACCGAGGTGTGTTTCTGTGGAGGGGGGCACCACACACGGCAAAAAGATCAATGATCAACTTGTGTCTATGGGGTGCCCCACCCCCGTATATAAAGGAGTGGAGGACGGGGAGATGCCGGCCCTCTATGGCGCGCCTAAGAGGAGTCCTACTCCCACTGGGAGTAGGATCCCCCAAACCTATTCCAATTCATCCTCCTGCCCAAGGGGGGAGCATCCTAAGGACATCACCATGTCAATGGTCCGTTTGGCAAGTGACACGTGCGACCTCTACTTCTCATACATAAAGGTGATTCATCTCCTTTACACGTGTTCACTTGACCCCTTCGAGGATGGTATACTACTTGACACTCCACTCATGTACATGCATAGGTATTGTCGGAGCTTCACGGACGACGAGGAGGAGCGCAAGCGCCAAGGAACACCTACACCATCCGCGAGGGAAGCTTGGAAGAGAAGACGAAAGAAGACGGAGCGGCTGAAGTTACAGCTGCCGGACATCCGACGCTAGCCCGGACATCCGGCGCCTCAGCAGCCGCCGGACATCCGGCCTTCAGCCGGGAAATCCGGCGCCAGCAACAGAACCGCACCCGAGACTTGGCCCCGCTAGCCCGGACATCCGGCCAACCGCCCCGGACATCCGGCGTCTCATGAGAGCCCGGACATCCGGCCCCCAGCCGGACATCCGGCGCCTGCCTGCGTGCATGGATAGGGCCCGAGGCCCATGTATCCCCCCATCTACTTACCCCTTCGTGTACTAGACTATATATACTCCTCCACCTCCACCATTTTAGGGTTAGCAAATGTGATAGCTCATTTTAGACTAGAGCTTTGCTCATCTTAGTGGTTCTACTCCTAGGAGAGACGGCGGCTCTCTACGGAGAAGATCCACGACAGATTCAAGACCCCTAAACGGGAAGATCCTTCACGGATTCAAGACCTCCTCTTGGAGATGAACTCTACCTTCTATCTTTCCCTTGGTTGTTCATGTACCTTGTGATCTTGTGTGTTTGATTGTCTAGTGGATGTGTGATTAGACTTGTTCTTGATTGTTTTCCCTTGTGATTTCTCCTTGTTCGTCCCCGTGTTCATCGTGTTCCTCGCGGGATCCCTCCTATTCATGAAAGATCGGCCTAGAATCGGGTTGACCCCGCATCATATGGTATCAAGAGCATAGGTTGATCACGAATTTGGAGCCCTACACCTTGTTTTCTAGCCTTGTTTTATTGTGTTCTTCCCCAAATTCGAAAATTCCTCACCAAAAATAGCCCCAAATTTTTTTGTGATCTGTTGCTTCGATGAAGTTTTGTTGATTTTGATCCATGGATTTGCTTGGTTTCAAGTGGATCTAGCATTTACCCAAGTTTCCCCATCTTTCCTCCACAAAATCCGTCAAATTTTGCCCCCAAAATCATCAAATTCCGCCCCAAACGAGTTTGGAATTCCCAATCCTGATCTGGAATTGTCGGGCCGGACATCCGGGCCATCGGGTCGGACATCCGGCTCCTGGAGGGCAAAATCGCGCAAGTTTCTGGACATCAGGTCCCGGAAATCCGGACCCGACCCCGGATGTCCGACCCCTGGGAATTCAGCCACCCGTGTTTCACCGTTTTGTCCATAACTAATTCATTCGAAGTCCGATTTTGACGTTCTTGAGCTCGTTTTGAAGCTCTTGACATCCCCCATAACACAAAAATACTACCATCATCATTTGACTCCATCATATTTTGTGAATTTTGGCATATTTGCCTAGGGCTTCCACCATATCATCCGCATAACCACCACCGACTTCCGCAACCTAACCACTTTGTCCCGCATAGCATTTGTGGTTGCTTGAGTAGTGATTTGAGTCTCCTAAGGTGTTTAGGCTACTTAGGGACCATTGCTTCTTTATCAACCACCACCACCACTTCCGCATAGCCTATTCCACCATACATAGCCAGCCCAACTTAACGAAATTTTGTTCGAGCTTGTTTGAGTTGTGGCTTGTGTCTCCTAAGGTGTTTCGGCTACTTAGGGACCGTGACTTCAACTCCGACACCGTGTATAGCCCATCATACACAACCACCACCGCTTGTCCGCTACCACCATTTGACATTTTTCCTTGAGATTTTGAGTTGTGGTTTTTCCGTTTCCTAAGGTGTTTCGGCTAATTAGGAACGGGTCTACATCAAGAACACCGCCTCTCATCATCGACTCGGACGGTAACCTCGACGAAATCATTGTATATTCCCCTTGCAATTGCATTGTTAACCCCTAGCCCATTTTGCGTCACTTGCCTATCGAGACTAGCCTTTGAGTATTGCCGGGAACGTTACTTGTGCACATTAGTGATCATTGATCCGCCCTTCCATTGCATACATACCATATCATATTGGTATCATCATATCATCCCTTGTGTCACAAGATTGTTCCCGCATATACACAATTGCTATCTTGGTTTGTGCATAGTGGCCATATACAAAAGAAAGAAAGAAAGAGAATAAGCTTTTAAGCAAAGGAGAAAAGCAAAGAAGCTTGTAAGCAAGAGCCATAGCATCATACCATATTGCATATAAGATTGCCATATCCGATCATCTTGGATCATCTTGTGCTAAAAGCACCGGAACATCATACACATAGCATACTTGTGATAGGAAGTCACTACATTTTGACTCATATAGGTAGTGCACAAGTTCCTATCCGCCTATTGAGCAATCGGCTAGCGTCTCTCTAGTGTTGTGCGACAAGAGCATTTTCTGTGGATTCCACATTTTCAGCTCAATCCTTGGTTGCACAACCACATTTATCTATCCGTGCGTGTGTTTCCGTGTGCCACTCCTTGCTATTGGTCTACTTGTTTCACTTGCGAATTTGTGAATCTCTTTCAACTTTATTGACTCTTGCTAACATTTTGCATCAAATTTTTGTGCCACTTATCCTAACCAAGCCACTCGATAAGCTTTACTTGATAGGTGTGAGTGAACAAGTCCGGTACCAATTCCACTATTCTTTCATTTCACATTGAGTGAAACGGGATACATCCTCAACATTGGGAAAAGGTAACTTGGTATTGTTTATCTCATCTCCTACCCACCTTTGCTCGAGTCTTGTGATGGATAGGCAAAGCATTTCATCTACTTCGGTCTACACCATCAACGACAAGTTCGATGCCATGACGAACAACTTGTGCGCCAACATGGATGCTCAAATGAAGGAGCTCAAAGCCCTCCTCAAAAACAGCAAGAGGTCTCCCTCATCTTCGAGAAGACGCTCTAGTGCACATCCTTCCGAGCTGCCATCTTCGGCAAGATGTCATCGGCATCGACACCATCAACGACAAGAACGTGAAGGTCTAGAGCTCAACTCCAACAATCACTCAATGACTTCACCGTACACCTTGGCATCTTCGCCAAGCGACTTCAAGGCATCTTCGCCTTTGGATATGCAGCATCTTCGCCCACAAGCATCTCAAGCTTATGATCAAGAGAAGCTCCCCAAGCTCAAGTCCACGACTTCCACGAGCTACTACGACCTCGACAACGACTAAAAGATTCCTTTCTTTGGGACTCAAGACCCCGAGGAGTATCTCGAGTGGGAGCGCAAGATGGATGACTACCTCAAGCTACATCAAGTTCCCTACGAAGATCAAGTGAAGTGCGCCACAAGAAACTTCCATGACAACGCGTCAACATGGTGGCTTCACACACCTTCGACGACCTTCAACGTGAATTGGCCCAAGATGAAGAAAGCTATGCGGCGAGAGTTCGTGCCTTCCACTTACACGGAACATCTTCTACGCCAATTGGAGAACACCATTCAAGGATCCTAGTCCATCGACAAGTACTTCAAGGAGATGAAGATGGCCTTGCGACGAGCCGGCGTGGACGACCCCATTTCGATGAAGCTCCACTTCATGATGGGATTGCACAAGGACATCTACAAGACTATCTTCCTTGAGAACTACAAGTCCCTCGACGACAACTACATTGGTGCTCTCAAGGCGGAACAAGAACTAATGAAGGCCAAGGCTTCTCCACCGCAAGCAAACTTCTCGAAGACCAAGCTCCAAGACGGCGAGCATGAGGCTAGTATCACCATGATGTCCAAGCCCGACGAGCTCCAAGACGACGTTCCCAAGTTCGACTTCATCGCCATCCCTCTTTGTGGCATTGATGATGCCGAGTCTACTTTGACTCTTTTTCAAGACGGCACGGCGACGACTACGACTACGGAGCCATTCAAGACCAAGCTTTGGAGGCGAGCGACAAGGTGGCAAGCAAGGATGATGCTTCCATCTTTGGAGGCGAGAGTGATGATGTGCCATCTTCGGCCTTCATCCACGGCGACGGTGACGAGATGGTTGAGCATGGGATTTTCCCTTCGACCACAGCGGTGTATGATGACTTGAGTGACTTGTGCCACCATATTGAGAGTGAGAGCGAGTTCGCCACTAGCCCCATATATGATGAGCTGCCACAATTCACATGTGAGGAGAGACACAACTCCCACCCTTTGAGTGAGATGAGTGACTCCACCAAATGTGAGTTTGAGTGCACCTATTTTCAGGGAGTGAGTGAGCCACCACATAGAGAGAGTGAGATAGTTTATAGGTCATGTGAGGCCACTTTCAACGTTAACGACTTGACCTCTACCTCTATTGTGTCTTCTCATTTGGTGCTAGGTCCCACATTTGATGACGCGCCGATCGTCGACGACTTCGTCCTTCCTATGGACAAGACGATGGTCATGGTGGAATATGATGCACCCCCACATGGTTCCATCAAGATGATAACGATGACCACCATTTGGTCTTTCCCACCTCACCTACACCACATGAGTGGAAAGACAAAGGTAACAAAGGTGAAGGTGATGCTCTCGTCCCACTAGTGGACTATGTTGACATTGATTGCTTGCATGATGTTGATCCACCTATTGCCATGCTTCGTGCTAGTATGATTTCCCCATGCAATGATTTACCCATTTATGATGAGTTTGATGATTTCCATGTGGAGTTTATTAGTTGTGATGCCATGTTGCATAGGATTTCATGTGATAATTCTCTCGGTCACATCATGTTTGACAATCCGCTTGAGTTGTCATATGCTATGCATGAGATCAACAATATGTCATATTTGCAATCTCTTCGTAGTAACTATGCATATGCCATTAAGATAAACCCAATTTGCACATATGGCATAGATGACAAGCCCATGGTAATTGGCATTTGTTTTTCTTGTGACGATATTCATATGCTACCTTTGCATCATTTATCTCATATGCCATGCCATGACCACATAGCTTCGGATATGCGTTGTTTTGGATGTTGTCCATTTTCTCCATATGATGTTTACAATATTGCTCATGAGGAGACCCCCATAGTTTCCTCATATATTTTAGGAGATTTTGATCCATCCCATCCATTGCATGATCCCCATACTTGTGTGCACAATATGCTCCCCATGAATGCCAATGCTATTGTTGTGCCACATACTTGCTCTAATTTGTGTCCCCATCATGCTATACATGACAACTATTCTTTCATGATGGATGACATATTTCTCTATCGTGCCTCAAATTTATTTGACCGATGCCTATCTTGTGCTAACTCATACATGCACATACACATCATGATGGATGATGTGTACATTTACCACGCGCACAATTGCTTTGGTTTGTGTGTCTTTTGTGTAGGCCCCCATACTTACTCGTCAACCTCGCAAGAGCACGAGTTGACGAAACGAGCCCTAGAGAGCAATGACAACTTGGGATTCCATGGATTATCCTTCCAACCGCTCCCTTCGCGCAAAGACTTCGCGCATCTCTTCTACATGGCCCTCACATGGTTATGGGTTATTGTCCATTATATCTCTTATGCCCCTCTTTCCATGTTCACTTTGCATGACATCCTCATTTATATGCATTTGCCATGCATTTGTGACCCATGCTTCGCATTACACATGATGATTGATTCTCACACTTGTATGTGTATTTGCAAGCTTGGTGGAGATATTGCTTGTTATTGCCATGTTTTCTTTGTGCTAAATGCCTATGAGGATACCTTGTTCATGCTATGTGCTCGTGCTTGTGATATGTCGTGTGCATTGCTTATGCCTACTATTGGCTCACATGACATGATTGCTATGAACTCATCTAGTGTGTTGCATCTTCGCTCCACTAGTTTGCACGACATGATTGATATGCTTGCTTATGTTGCATCACCAAGGATTCATACTTGCTCCTTTCATGTGGTTGATGTCAACCATTGCCATGCTTTGCACATGATTGATATTGCTTGTTGTCATATGTCTCCACATGTTGCCTCTCTCATGCTATATGATTGTCCATGCATTGAGCTCAACCATGATTTTAGTCTTGCCAATGAGATTGCCCCCATAGCATTCTCGCATTTATTTGGAGATTTTGACATAATTCTTGTGAAGCATGCTTGACTTACCTCTTTGCACCATATGCCTAGTGCCATGAATATAGCCATTGTTGCACCATATTATTCATGCACTTTTGCTTCTAATGGTTATGTGCAAGAGAAGAGAACCATCATGATGGATGATGTGTTCATCTACCATGTGCATACATTCTTTGTTTTGTTGTGTGCATGTGTAGGATACTTGGACTATGTGTCGACTTCCACTTCACGTGAGTTGACCATTCGAGCTCTTGAGAGCGAACCACCTTTGTTCACGACGCTTCTACATCGCACTTGCTTGTGCTTCGGCATTGTGAAGGACGCACAAGGACACACTTTCAAGGTGATATCCTTCTCTTCCGGGACACCCAAAACCATGAGCATGGATAATGTGGATCACACTACATGTGTTGCTTGCACCATGACACTTATTTGTCATCTTGGACCCCTTGATTGCACACATGTTAGAGATCTCACTTCGACTTGCCATTGTCACATTGCCATGCCTCATGTTATATATGCCTTGTGTGTTGCATCCAATTCTTGGATTACTTCTCCCTATCATATGATTGGTTGCAACAATGTCATCTCTTCACATATGCCGTGTCCCATTGCTTGTCACATGCTTCGCTTGATTGCCTCACACATGTTGAACAATTTCTCTTTCTATTGTGTTGAGTGCCACACGACTTTCACTACACCATATGCACGCTATGCTTGGATTGTCTTGCACTTGACTCATGTGTTTAGACACTTCATTTTATTTGGTGTTGTGAATGATTCCTATGCCTACAATAGACCTTTCATTGAGCACTTTATGCATGCTTGCTACGACTTTGAGGTAGATGCTTACTCTCTTGTCACACATATGTGCATCTCTACCTCACATTTACTTGCATGTTTCCATGATGACCTTGATTGTGCTCAATTCATATGCTTACATGCCATCTCACAATCCTTTGTCACACCACATGATATGCTTGATGACAACACTTGTTGGGTGAATCACCTCTTGAATGCTTGGTTTTGCACTAATTCTAACCACATTTGTTTTTCCAAATGTTTGTTGTCCTTGCTCCTTTTGAAGGAATTACTAGACGATGCGACATTGGAGAGTGCCCATTTCAAGCTTCAAGATGATGAGTGCTTGGTGATCGACCGCTTTGACATGGCAACGCCATCTCTTTCCCATGGTGATTTGGCTTTCGATCCGAGGTCGGATCTTTTGCAAGGGGGAGGGGATGATGCGGAGCATCCTAAGGACATCACCATGTCAATGGTCCATTTGGCAAGTGACACGTGCGACCTCTACTTCTCATACATAAAGGTGAATCATCTCCTTTACACGTGTTCACTTGACCCCTTCGAGGATGGTATACTACTTGACACTCCACTCATGTACATGCATAGGTATTGTCGGAGCTTCACGGACGACGAGGAGGAGGGCAAGCGCCAAGGAACACCTACACCATCCGCGAGGGAAGCTTGGAAGAGAAGACGAAAGAAGACGGAGCAGCTGAAGTTACAGCTGCCGGACATCCGGCGCCAGCCCGGACATCCGGTGCCTCAGCAGCCGCCGGACATCCGGCCTTCAGCCCGGAAATCCGGCGCCAGCAACAGAACCGCACCCGAGACTTGGCCCCGCTAGCCCGGACATCCGGCCAACCGCCCCGGACATCCGGCGTCTCATGAGAGCCCGGACATCCGGCCCCCAGCCGGACATCCGGCGCCTGCCTGCGCGCATGGACAGGGCCCGAGGCCCATGTATCCCCCCATCTACTTACCCCTTCGTGTACTAGACTATATATACTCCTCCACCTCCACCATTTTAGGGTTAGCAAATGTGATAGCTCATTTTAGACTAGAGCTTTGCTCATCTTAGTGGTTCTACTCCTAGGAGAGACTGCGGACCCTCTACGGAGAAGATCCACGACAGATTCAAGACCCCTAAATGGGAAGATCCTTCACGAATTCAAGACCTCCACTTGGAGATGAACTCTACCTTCTATCTTTCCCTTTGTTGTTCATGTACCTTGTGATCTTGTGTGTTTGATTGTCTAGTGGATGTGTGACTGGACTTGTTCTTGATTGTTTCCCCTTGTGATTTCTCCTTGTTCGTCCCCGTGTTCATCGTGTTCCTCGCGGGATCCCTCCTTTTCATGAAAGATTGGCTTAGAATCGGGTTGACCCCGCATCATAAATGATGCGGAGCATCCCGAGGTTATCCCCATGGACCCTCCTTCACCTCGTCAAGTGCCTCAAGGACCAATGACACGTGCTCGTGCTAGAGCTCTCGAGACCGAGGTGATGTCGCTCCTAGCCCTACTTCCATACGAATCTTGCGAGACATGGTTGCTACCTCAGACGGATGTGCTTTGTGTGCTCAGGTGTGTAGAAGACCACATTGGAGAAGGGCGTGAAGATGGACAAGTCCCCAAGCTCACGGACGAGGTATTGCATCGAGAAGGGCAGAAGAAGGCTCCAGGCCCCGGACATCCGGCCCCCTGGCCCGGACATTCGGCCCCTGGATGATCAGCTACAGAAAGCCACAAGCAGCAGAAGCTACTGGGCCCAGACATCCGGCCAGGCCCCGGATATCCGGCCGAGCAAGGCCCGGACATCCGGCCTCGGGCCCGGAAATCCGGCGCCACTCTACAGAGGGCACCCGAGACTCAACCTCTCCAGCCCGGACATCCGGCGCCCCGCGAAGCCCCAGACATCCGGCCCGTCGCTCGGACGTCCGGGCCCTGATTTGCCTGCGCGCATCCTTTGGGCCAAGGCCCGTGAACCCCTTCGCTCCGTACACTATATATACTCCTTTCCCCACATCGTTTAGGGTTAGCTTTTGGATAGCTCATCATAGACCTTCGTGGATTCTCTCCTACGAGACCGCGCGCCTCTTCGGAGAAGATCCACCTTGGATTCAAGGCCTCCACATCGGGGAAGATCCCAAGGGATATCCAAGACCTCCCCCGGGAGAAGACTATCTTTGTACCACCGTCGTTGACTATGGACCGTGTATCTCGATGTGTATCGTGGATCTAGCACTTGTGTGATCATATTTGTGTTGATTTGAGTGTTTCCTCTCGTGTTTCCCTCCGTTTCCTCCTTGTGTTCTCCGTGTTCGTCGTGGGATATTCTTCAATCGTGAAAGATCTGCTGATTAGGGTTCCACCCTACATCATAATATGGTATCATGAGCCTTGGTTCATCATGAATTTGGAGCCTCCCCACCGTTTTCTAGCTTGTTTTTGTTGTGTTCTTCCCAATTTCGAAAATTCCCCACAAAAAGAACCCCAATTTTTTTTTGTGATCTGTTGATTTGGCAAGATTTTGTTGAATTTGTTCCATGGATTTGTTGTGCCACGAGTGGATCTAGCTTTTCCTCCACTTTACCCCAATTTTTCTCCGCAAATTCCGACGAATTTTAGCGCCAAAGTCACTTTGTGCAAGGAGTTCTTCGCTGCCTCGGGCACCCCGGACATCCGGCCCGTGCCCCGGACATCCGGCCAGGCCCGGACATCCGGCCCCTGACCCGGACATCCGCCCCCCGCAGCCACCAAACCCCCCAATCCACCCCACCTTGCACCATCCACCGCCATTTTCGTTCGGTATCCCACCCAACCTTCCGCATACCACCACCACTTCCTCAACCAACATCGTTTAACCGCTCCGAGTTTGAAGAGTTTGTCTCCCTTTGCCTTGGATACTTGAGTTGTGGTTTCACCGTTTCCTTGGATGTTTAGGCTACCTTGGAACAGCAAGACTTCGACAACATCACCGCTCAATTTCGGCAAGGACGGTAACATCGACGATACTTTGTTCATTCTACCTTGCAATTGCATTGTCACCCTATGAACCATCTGAAAGATCGTGGATGTCGCCTAGAGGGGGGGGGGGTGAATAGGCGCTTTAAAATATTTACGGTTTAGGCTTGAACAAATGCGGAATAAACCTAGCGGTTAATTTGTCAAGCACAAAACCTACAACAACTAGGCTCACCTATGTGTACCAACAACTTATGCTAAGCAAGATAAACAACTAGGTGATAGCAAGATATATGACAAGAAACAATATATCTATCACAAAGTATAGTGCATAAGTAAAGGGCTCGGGTAAGAGATAACCGAGGCACGCGGAGACGACGATGTATCCCGAAGTTCACACCCTTGCGGATGCTAATCTCCGTTTGGAGCGGTGTGAAGGCACAATGCTCCCCAAGAAGCCACTAGGGCCACCGTAATCTCCTCACGCCCTCGCACAATGCAAGATGCCGTGATTCCACTAAGGGACCCTTGAGGGCGGTCACCGAACCCGTACAAATGGCAACCCTTGGGGGCGGTCACCGAACCCGTACACTTTGGCAACCCTTGGGGGCGGTCACCGGAACCCGTCAAATTGCTCGGGGTGATCTCCACAACCTAATTGGAGACCCCGACGCTTGCCCGGAGCTTTACACCACAATGATTGAGCTCCGAATACCAAGGTTGGGGCTATCTCCCCAACGACACCACGAAGCTTCACCACAATGGAATATGGCTTCGAGGTGACCACAACCGTCTAGGGCGCCCAAGCACCCAAGAGGAACAAGCTCAAGGGTACCAAGCACCCAAGAGTAATAAGCTTCTCAACTTCACTTCCACGTATCACCGTGGAGAACTCAAACCGATGCACCAAATGCAATGGCAAGGGCACACGGAGTGCCCAAGTCCTTCTCTCCCAAATCCCACCAAAGCAACTAATGCTAGGGAGGGAAATGAGAGGAAGAACAAGAAGGAGAACACCAAGAACTCGAAGATCAAGATCCAAGGGGTTCCCCTCACCTAGAGGAGAAAGTGATTGGTGGAAATGTGGATCTAGATCTCCTCTCTCTTTTCCCCCCAAAACTAGCAAGAATCCATGGAGGGATTGAGAGATAGCAAGCTCGAAGAAGGTCAACAATGGGGGAAGAACACGAGCTAAAAGGATAAGGTTCATTGGGGAAGAAGAGCCCCTTTTATAGGTGGGGAAAAATCCAACCTTTATGCTCACAGCCCGCACAGAGCGGTACTACCGCTCCAGGAGCGGTACTACCGCTAGGGCATTAGTACCCCTTAGAAAAAGAACAGCGAGGAGGCAAAAAGGCCAGAAAAACCGTCGGAGCGGTAGTACCGCTTGACCTCACGGTACTACCGCTACGGGTAGCGGTAGTACTGCTAAGGGTAGCGGTACTACTGCTTGCGAGCGGTACTAAAAAATTACATCCGTGCCTACCACCGCTGCACTTGTGACGAGTTTTTGGTCCCGAGCGGAAGTAGCCACGGAAGTAGCCGCGGTAGTACTGCTCCAAGCGGTAGTACCGCTCCCGAAAGCAGTAGTACCGCTCCCGAAAGCGGTAGTAAAAAATTACTTCCGCTCCTACCCGCGGTAGTACCGCTGCAACCTTTTCAGTACACCAAAACGACAATAACTTTTTCATAGGGACTCCGAATTCGATGAAACCAAGTTTGTTGGAAAGCTAGCGACAAGGGCTAACACAATCTTGATAGAAAAACCAATAGGAAGCAAATTAGAAAAGGCCCATAAGAAAATGGTGAGAACCCTTCCTCAGATAAGACCGGTAAAACACCCAACACCGAAAACATCATAAAAGACACATGTGAACTCCGTTTTCGATGAACTCAAGCTTGTCATCAAGATGACCATGAGCTCTAAGACTCACAAAGAGAACCAAATAAGAACCAAGAAACATGATGCAAGGATGGAATGGTTTGAGCTCTCTACTAACGATACGATCAAGCTACCAACTTGAGAGGCCCCCTTGATAGTACGGCAAACGATCCTATAACCCGGTCTCCCAACTACCACCACGAGACCGGTAAAATAGAAAACCTATCAAGGGCAAACCTTTGCTTTGCACAAAGTCCACTTGAGCTAGATGTAGACGATCTAGACTTCCTCAAGTTGGACCACCTTTCTTGATTGTGTTGTCTTGGTGAAGACTAGTAGATTGCTCCCCCATACTCCTCTATGGGTGAGCCACTCTTTGGCATATCTTCACAAGTCCATTGTCACGACAATGGACGGCAAGCTTCAAGCACTTGATTTCTTCGTGATGCTCCACTTGAACTTGCACACCGCAACCTAACCCTACAAAGAACTCTCACGAAGACCATGGGTTAGTACACAAAGCGTGATTGACAATGCTTACCATACCATAGGATTGCTTGATCCCTCTCGGTACATCTTCTACGCTTTGTGTGTTGATCAACTTGATTCACTCCTTCACTTAGTCTTGATCAACCTTGAATCTTTCCAACTCTTCTTTTGGATGATGTCTTGAAGGTAAACATGAATGATAACACACTCTTCTTCTTCAAGACATGCTTGCAATAAGCTCAACACTCACAAGACCAATCTTTGGATAATTCCTTAATAGCACCTTGGTCATCACAAACTCTCCTTGAAACCAACAAATGAACTCCAAGAAAAGCCTATGGACAAACCCTTCAAATATAACTCAAGGAAACCATTAGTCCATAGAGATTGTCATCAATTACCAAAACCAAACATGGGGGCACCGTATGTTCTTTCAATCTCCCCCATTTTGGTAATTGATGACAATCACTTTCAAGAGAGTTTATATAAGGAATTGTGCATCACCATACCATGCAACAATAATGTATGCGCATGAGATACAAAAGCTTAGGAACAAAACCAAAGCAAGAAGAGCGAAGAGACAACTCTCTAAACTTACTCACAAAACTAAACTCTCCGAAACTTCTCCCCCATTGGCATCGATTGCCAAAATGGGCGAAAAACTTAGAAGGTCAATATAAATTGTGTTCCTCCATAAATTATGTATTCCTCAAAATAGAGAGTGGAATGCAATACATATATCCAACTGTAAATACTTGGAGGAAGACAAACTATATTGAGGCCCAAAGATTGCAAAAGAATGATATGCCACAAAGGCATAACAAAGGGAGAAAAACACGCAATTTAGCAATCAAAGGATACCAATTGAATTAAGCTATCAAAAGATACCAATTGACCCAACTAGACCAATGATCCTACATGCCAAATGAATAAAAGATATTAAGATAAGAGCAAAGGAGTGTTCTAGATAAACTAGAGAAGCTCCCCATGATTTGTGCACAATTTAGTTTTGTATCTGGATACAACGAGCACAAAATAGGATCGTCGCTCCCCCAAGATCAATAGAACTCACGACATAGCAACCGATTTTCTAAAGACACTGGTGAAGCTCCCCATAATTTGTGCACTCCTTAGAAAATTTTCATTAGGATACCAAGTGCACAAAATAGGATCAGCACTCCCCCAAAATCAATAGAAACTCACACCAAGTGCTAGTGAGCATGAAGGTAACAAAGCCTAGCACTTGCAACAAACAAATGGTTGAGCAACATATAAAAGAGACAACTTAAGAGTATGCTCAACCAAAATGATGTGTGTGAGTCATGGCAAAGCACTTGAGAAGACTAATGTATGGATGAACATCAAGCATCAATATAGTCTTGAATGAAAGAGATACTCGGTGCAAGGCCTATCATTCCCACACACAACAAGCAAACGGGTTCACAAGCTCACTAATAAGCATATAAAGAACCTATGCTTGTGACAACCCGTGGTGAAGATATAAAAGAGAGCGTTATCAAGACGAGGGATACCAATTAATTGGCAAAAGCCTTGTCAAGACAAGCAAGAGACAAAAATATCCTCACCACACAAGAGTGCATCTAGATGCAACAAGATAAGATCCGCACTCAAGGCAAAGGCTTTCACGGAGCCACCAAAGAAATGATACAAGAACGACAAGGTGGTCGTGAAAGAAATGATATCTTCTAGATATGTAATTTCTCTCAAGTGTATAAGATTCTAGGTAGATGAAAATCATGATGATATCAATCCACAAAGAAGAATGTACACTCGAAATAGTTACAAAAAAAAAGAAAAAAAAGGAAGTAATAAGATATCCACAAGGAAGTCATAATTATACCAATAAGATATTTTGCGTGAACGCATAGCACATGGCTAGATAAGGTCTTATTGACTAAACATGAATTCCAACCAAGCAAACATCAAAGACATCACAACTAGCAACAAGAGATCATTATTGGGATGCTTTGAGAAAGGAAACAAGTATCACAAGAAAGAATGAATTACATGCCATGATACAACCTACAGAAGGTTGATGCAAGAAATTTGTGCATGAAGTAGATGATGATACTTGTTACCGAGATACCATTGGAGGGATGCATTAGATACCAATTGAAGGTAGATAGTAGTTCATTGATCATCCTAGCTTGAGTCCAATAAGCACATGGTGACACCACCTTCCTTTTGAATGAGCCGAGCATCCAATGCATCTCCAATTGTTCCTAGAACAACACAAACAAAATGGTACCCAAACTCATTGGGACCAAAGAGTTAGAAACACCAATACATAGGACAAACTCCACAAACTTAAGTGCATTTATATACGAAAATGAATTTCATGCACATCTCATCCAAAATGAGACTAGGTGGAGTTTCCCCTATATATTGGGTTAATGGAAGAAAGCATGCCAAAGAAAATATATGTAGTAAATATGCATGCTCAAGACTTTCAAGAAACGAAACGAAATGAAAAAGAAATACCAAGTGAAAATAGGATACCGAATGGAGAAATCATCACTTGGAAGATATCTATTTAGAAGATACATCAATGAATGAGATATCCATTGATACACGCAAAAGGAAAGATATCGTACTCCCAAAAGAGAGGATGGTTCCAAACAAACCAACCCATCTACAAAGTTTCATGATGGCACAAAGTACCAAAAAGAAACGGATTGCCTTCCATCAACACACCCTTGATATGGATCACAAGATGAGTGTTCTATAGAAGATAGGATAGCTCCCCCAAGAATTGTGCATTAAAGAGAATTTGCATTTGAATACAACATGCACAAGGTGGGATCACCACTTTCACTATATCTAGAAAACACTAGACAAAAACAATAAAACACGAGATCCACAAGTGGCATGGAAGGAAATGGGAGTTGACACAAGCTTGGAAAGAGACAAGACAAATAAAACCAAAAGACAATGTAAAGATGATCAATAATTTCCACCACATAAATGATTACCAATTGTCAAAGACAAGAGGTATTTGGAAATAATTACCGGTGATAGATAGCAATGATATCCGACATCATCTTCACACCAAACACAAGCAAAATGTAACTTGTAGAGCTAACATGCCACCTAGGAACAACATAATTTATACTATCAACTCTAGGTGACAATATCTCAAATTTACACATTTTCTAGGCTTGTAATATGAACATAGAATATTACTCCCCCATAATGTGATACCAATGAAAAACTTACTGCAAAAGAGAACCAACAAGAGATAATTAATGGAACATTTAGAATTTGACTTTCTCATGAGAAGACATACCACATAGAGACTAGATAATCTTGTAATATCAATACTAGATGGTATTCCTCATGTACACACATTTATAGGATCGTGAGGTGCACAAAGCACATCACTCTCCCAAAATGGGATGTTCCATTAATCTCTCACAAGAGCCAACTAAGATAAAAGCAAGAAGCACAAAGGCTCAACGCACGACACACACATACATGATGTGCAAACCAATATACACATACTTGATTTCTCAAGATATACAAATTGGACGCACATCATATACAAACACATGCAAGGAACAAAACCAAAACATGCAAAGGGGCAAGTAACTTTCAATGTAAACAATTTAAGCACGAGTTACCGCAAGGAGGAACATTGGATATAAGATAGAAACTTGATCATCCAAATGAATTGGCTTGAGACAATATGAATGATGAAGACCCCTTAATTCTTCATAATGTACCAATTCTCCAATGCCCTCCAACAACGCCTATTGATCAAGTTTTAGCTTGTTGGTCCCCAACCAAGTTGGGTCCTAAGAGGTTAGTCACAATAGGCTTGGCCACCCAAATGGTTCTTTTCTTGACACCACTTTGAGTACCAAAAAACTTGGCAAACACATTGCCAACATTATCCTTCCCAAGAAAATAGACATCATCAATAATAATTGGGTTGGATAAGTTACCACTAGTGCATGAAGAAGCAAGGTGACCCTTCTCACGGCATAGGTAGCAACATCTACTCTTCACTTTCTTCTCATTTGATTTCTCAAAATGAGAAGCATTACCACAAGTCTTCTTGGGAAGCAGCCTTTCTCCAACTTGCGGTTGAGCACGAGATTGAACTTGTGGCCTCTTCCCTTGTTGCTTGTCACTAATGACCTTCTTCTTCAATGGGCAAGATCTAACATGATGCCCTTCAATTTTGCACTTGAAGCAAATAATCTTGGCCGAATTCTTGAGTTGTTCTTGGCCCTTCTTCTTGTTGCTCTTGGACTTCTTCTTCTTGTTGGAGTTGAATCCAAGTCCACCTTTGTCATTGGGGGATTTTTGCACACTCAAGATATTGTTGAGTGTGGACTTCCCTTCATGACACTTTTCCAAGTCTTTCTTCAAGGAAGAGACTTGGGCCATGAGCTCTTTGATTTCCTCTACATGGTTAGTATCAACACAAGTACTAGAGGAAGTATAGGCTTCATTGTTAGAGCAACAACGCAGGGAAAGCAATTCATCACAAGATGTACCAATGTTATGCATAGATGAATTACGAGGACTAGCACATGGCAATATAGCATTTTGACTAGAAGTAGTGCTAGCGACCACATGAGACTCACTAGATGTTACCTTGATGATCATAGCCTCATGAGCTATCTTTAGCACATTATGGGATACTAGAAGATCATCATGAGAGCTTGTGAGCTTTACATGACTTTCTTCCAATCTCCCATAATTGCTAGATAACAACTCAAGTTGAGCCCTTAGCTCAACATTCTCCTTCAAAATGGATGCTTCACTAGAAATAGAGTTAGTAGCACAAGCATCATCAATAATAGCAAGAGGAGAAGGCAACTTGGCAAGCTCTTTAGAATATGAAGCTTTAAGTTGAGCATGAGACTCGGTGAGTTTGATGAGCTCACTCTTAATGACCCTTGAGCCATTTTTGAGGTGATCAAAATCCTCAAGGAGTTTAGCATGTGCAACTTCAAGCTTCTCATTTTTAGTTTCAAAATCATTAACCACCTCGAGAGCTCTATCACGGGATTCCTTTATTCTAGATAGTTCTAGAGCAAAAGTCTCCTCAAGAGATTCCTTGGTGGTTTGTTCAAGTTCAAGAGCTTGCGAGAGGTCGGCGATCTCATTAGCGTAATCACGCTCATGACCTTCCATTTTCTCAATGGTGACCTCATGCTCCTCTAGATGAGATTCCAACTCCTCTATATAATTCTTGCCCTCAATGGCAATAGACATGATTTCCATGAAGTTGGAACGAGCAATTTTATTCTTATGAAGAGCTTTAAAAATCATTTCCCCCTTAATTTTTAAGGAGGCAACATTATCATTCTCTTCATCATTTTCTACATCATCATCATTGTCATCATCACTATCATGACAAGATATATTGGGGTTCAAAGTGGGAGATACCTTTGAAGCCTTAGCCATAAGGCAAAACGCAATAGATGAAGATGATGATGTAGGATCCCTTGAAGCACCATTCAAGACTACATCTTGTTTCATGGGGTGTTGGGTTTCCTCTACATTGTTAGCACAACAATTCAAGGAAATAGATGCATTTTTATCATGGCAACAAGACATAGCAAGCATATCATCATGAGTTTTAGTCAGGCAATTTCTACATGATATGCAAGGACTATCAACACAAGCATGTGAAACATGTAGGGTGCTCGAAGTGTTAAAGTCCAAAGAAGATGCATTGCAGTAAGATAGTGATGAAGGATCATCCACAATAAGCATACTATCATCATTGCAATGACCAACACTACTCACCATATCATTACCTTGTGGCAAACCACATGTAGGTGAAGTAGAAGAAGTTGAGAAGGCAACACGGCCGGAGGTGGAGGGAGAACAATCATTCCTACAGTTCTTGGACACACCATATTTATCTTGAAGCTTTGTCCACAACTCATGAGCATCCCAGAACGGCATGAGTTGAAATATAACTACATTGCTCAAAGCATGAAAAAGCACATTAGAAGCTTGAGCATTGAGATAAGAGTTTTTCTCACCCTCTAAAGATAATCTTTGTGCATCCTTTGGAGGAGAAAAACCCATATCTACAATTCGCTCTAAATTTGGGTCCATGACCCTAAAGAGATTAAGCATGCGAATTACCCAAACATCAAAATTTGTGCCATTGAAACTAAGAGTGTCAGAGAAACCTAAACCCCTAGTCGACATCCTTACTCTCTAGGCGGTAAAGCCCTATAAAGAGAGACGAGGCTTTGATACCAATTGAAAGATCATGGATGTCGCCTAGAGGGGGGGGGGTGAATAGGCGCTTTAAAATATTTACGGTTTAGGCTTGAACAAATGCGGAATAAACCTAGCGGTTAATTTGTCAAGCACAAAACCTACAACAACTAGGCTCACCTATGTGCACCAACAACTTATGCTAAGCAAGATAAACAACTAGGTGATAGCAAGATATATGACAAGAAACAATATATCTATCACAAAGTATAGTGCATAAGTAAAGGGCTCGGGTAAGAGATAACCGAGGCACGCAGAGACGATGATGTATCCCGAAGTTCACACCCTTGCGGATGCTAATCTCCGTTTGGAGCGGTGTGAAGGCACAATGCTCCCCAAGAAGCCACTAGGGCCACCGTAATCTCCTCACGCCCTCGCACAATGCAAGATGCCGTGATTCCACTAAGGGACCCTTGAGGGCGGTCACCGAACCCGTACAAATGGCAACCCTTGGGGGCGGTCACCGAACCCGTACACTTTGGCAACCCTTGGGGGCGGTCACCGGAACCCGTCAAATTGCTCGGGGTGATCTCCACAACCTAATTGGAGAGCCCGACGCTTGCCCGGAGCTTTACACCACAATGATTGAGCTCCGAATACCAAGGTTGGGGCTATCTCCCCAACGACACCACGAAGCTTCACCACAATGGAATATGGCTTCGAGGTGACCACAACCATCTAGGGCGCCCAAGCACCCAAGAGGAACAAGCTCAAGGGTACCAAGCACCCAAGAGTAATAAGCTTCTCAACTTCACTTCCACGTATCACCGTGGAGAACTCAAACCGATGCACTAAATGCAATGGCAAGGGCACACGGAGTGCCCAAGTCCTTCTCTCCCAAATCCCACCAAAGCAACTAATGCTAGGGAGGGAAATGAGAGGAAGAACAAGAAGGAGAACACCAAGAACTCCAAGATCAAGATCCAAGGGGTTCCCCTCACCTAGAGGAGAAAGTGATTGGTGGAAATGTGGATCTAGATCTCCTCTCTCTTTTCCCCCCAAAACTAGCAAGAATCCATGGAGGGATTGAGAGATAGCAAGCTCGAAGAAGGTCAACAATGGGGGAAGAACACGATCTAAAAGGATAAGGTTCATTGGGGAAGAAGAGCCCCTTTTATAGGTGGGGAAAAAATCCAACCGTTATGCTCACAGCCCGCACAGAGCGGTACTATCGCTCCAGGAGCGGTACTACCGCTAGGGCATTAGTACCCCTTAGAAAAACAACAGCGAGGAGGCAAAATGCCAGAAAAACCGTCGGAGCGGTAGTACCGCTTGACCTCACGGTACTACCGCTACGGGTAGCGGTAGTACTGCTAAGGGTAGCGGTACTACTGCTTGCGAGCGGTACTAAAAAATTACATCCGTGCCTACCACCGCTGGACTTGTGACGAGTTTTTGGTCCCGAGCGGAAGTAGCCACGGAAGTAGCCGCGGTAGTACTGCTCCAAGCGGTAGTACCGCTCCTGAAAGCGGTAGTAAAAAATTACTTCCGCTCCTACCCGCGGTAGTACCGCTGCAGCCTTTTCAGTACACCAAAACGACAATAACTTTTGCATACGGACTCCGAATTCGATGAATCCAAGTTTGTTGGAAAGGTAGTGACAAGGGCTAACACAATCTTGATAGAAAAACCAATAAGAAGCAAATTAGAAAAGGCCCATAAGAAAATGGTGAGAACCCTTCCTCGGATAAGACCGGTAAAACACCCAACACCGAAAACATCATAGAAGACACATGTGAACTCCGTTTTCGATGAATTCAAGCTTGTCATCAAGATGACCATAAGCTCTAAGACTCACAAAGAGAACCAAACAAGAACCAAGAAACATGATGCAAGGATGCAATGGTTTGAGCTCTCTACTAACGATACGATCAAGCTACCAACTTGAGAGCCCCCCTTGATAGTACGGCAAACGATCCTATAACCCGGTCTCCCAACTACCACCACGAGACCGGTAAAATAGAAAACCTATCAAGGGAAAACCTTTGCTTTGCACAAAGTCCACTTGAGCTAGATGTAGACGATCTTGACTTCCTCAAGTTGGACCACCTTTCTTGATTGTGTTGTCTTGGTGAAGACTAGTAGATTGCTCCCCCATACTCCTCTATGGGTGAGCCACTCTTCGGCATATCTTCACAAGTCCATTGTCACGACAATGGACGGCAAGCTTCAAGCACTTGATTTCTTCGTGATGCTCCACTTGAACTTGCACACCGCAACCTAACCCCACAAAGAACTCTCACGAAGACCATGGGTTAGTACACAAAGCGTGATTGACAATGCTTACCATACCATAGGATTGCTTGATCCCTCTCGATACATCTTCTACGCTTTGTGTGTTGATCAACTTGATTCACTCCTTCACTTAGTCTTGATCAACCTTGAATCTTTCCAACTCTTCATTTGGATGATGTCTTGAAGGTAAACATGAATGATAACACACTCTTCTTCTTCAAGACATGCTTGCAATAAGCTCAACACTCACAAGACCAATCTTTGGATAATTCCTTAATAGCACCTTGGTCATCACAAACTCTCCTTGAAACCAACAAATGAACTCCAAGAAAAGCCTATGGACAAACCCTTCAAATATAACTCAAGGAAACCATTAGTCCATAGAGATTGTCATCAATTACCAAAACCAAACATGGGGGCACCGCATGTTCTTTCACCATCTTTGCGTAGCTTTCCCATTGAGACTAGCCATTTGAGTATTGCCGGGCCACGACACTTGTGCACACTAGTGATAGTCATAGATACTTCAAATTGCTAGTCTCAATGGGAAAGCTACGCAAAGATGGTTCATGAGCAAATTATGTTCCGTGCGTGTGTTCCGTGTGCTAGTTTTGCTAGTGATCTACTTGTTGCATGAGCAAATTGTGAACCATTTTCAACATCATTGAGTCACTTTGACGATTGCATTGAATTTATTGCCACCATCCTAACCAAGCTCCTCTCAAAGCTTTACTTGTGTAGGTGTGAGAATCGACACGAAGTGGTACCAATAGTGCTATTTCCGGGTTACATTATTGAGTGATCATCGATCCATTTTCAACTTCGGTTAAGGTACATTTGGTATTGTCTTCTCCTTTCTCCCACTCACATACTTGCTTGTGATGATGGATAGGCCAAGTACATCTTCCAACCCGATCTTCGACGATCCTCAAGAAGCGAACAACTACGTCACCAAACTACATCTCTTCGGTGTCCACCGAGCTCTACATCAAGAGAGTGAAGCTATGCGCGAGTACATTGGTCAAGTTGCCGAGGACGCGCGTCAATTTGAAGCAAGAACAAAAGAACAATTCGACATCATCAACACCAACATGTCTACTCAATTCAACGAGATCCGGACATTGATAGTCAACCGACGTTCTTCTTCAACATCCTCTCAAAGACGAAGCCGCTCCAGTCTCAAGTACACCTACGTCCAACACTCTTCGTCAGGCCGCACGTCAAGCTCGACATGACAACTGGCAGCCTCTTCATGACAAGAGTTCACAAGAGCTATTCGACGAGCAAGAAAGCCGACGTCGTCAAAACCAAGCTACACTTGAGCAAGCACAAGAACGGCAACGACTACGCCAACAACAACAAGAGCGAGTACGTCAACACCAAGAAGAACTAGATGCCGAGGCTAACCGCCAAGCACAACAACGTCGAGAAGCGCAAGCTATGGAGGCGCAACGAGCGTTACAAGATGCACATCGCAATGTGGTAGCCCGCACTCGACACACTCGTCAAGAAGAGGATTTCCTTCGTGATGAGATGCAAGAGAGGCGCCATCAAGAAAGAAGACAAGAAGAAGCTCCTCCTCAACAAGTACAACAAGCGCGACAAGAGCAACGTGATAATGCCAACCGCCAACATCAAGACCGCCCTCCCAATAGGCAAGGAAACAATGATGAGCATCGCTATGGCAAGCTCAAATTCACAATGCCAAAGTTTTCCGGAAGCATTGATCCCGAAGACTATCTCTCATGGGCATTGAAGGTTGACAAGATCTTTCGCCTTCACAACTTCGATGAAGAGAAGAAGATCGCAATGGCATCCCTTGAGTTCCAAGACTATGTTCTCATTTGGTGGGAGTAAATCATCGAGAGAAGAGAAGCAAAAGGCGAACCTCCTATCACCACTTGGGCTCAAATGAAGGAAGTCATGAGAGCATGCTTTGTGCCTACACAGTACAACCGTGACTTGTTCAAGAAGCTACAACTCCTCAAGCAAGGTACCAAGTCCATTGAAGAGTACTACAAGGAGATGGAGATTGCCATGATAAGAGCCAACATCACGGAAGATGAAGAGCAAACATTGGCGAGATTCTTGAATGGACTCAAGTATCCTATCAAGAAGATTGCGGACTTCCAACCATACAACAATCTCCTCGAGCTAGTACATCAAGCAACCAAAGCGGAGCGACAAGTTCAAGAGGACTACAAGTACTCCAAGTTCAACTCCAAGAACTTCGGATCCTGCAATCAAGCTTCAACGACTTCGGCTACTCCTCCAACCTCTACCAAGCCATCTACAAACTTCGGTGACAAGCCAAGCTACAAGAATGCGACTACCTCGAGTCGTCCACCTTCTACCAACAACTTCAAGCCAAGAGCTTCATCAACTACAACTCCAACCGAAGACAACAACAAGACGAGCTCCATCAAATGCTTCAAGTGCCAAGGATGAGGCCACAAGTCATTTGAGTGCAAGACCGTTCGCACCATGATCATCAACGATGACGGATCTTATGACTCCATGAGCGATGATGAGATGGAAGCACTTGAGCATGTCGCCATGCATCGCCAAGTGAATGAAGAAGAAGACCGTCAAGTGTTTTGCGACAATGACTCAAGCCCCAACCTTGTTGTCTCCAAAGTCTTGACACTCCAACATCAACAAGATGACGACCAACGATGTCACATTGTCCATACGAAGGCCGTCATCAAAGGACGCTCCGTCAAGGTCATCATAGATGGAGGAAGTTGTCACAACTTGGCAAGCGAAGAGCTATGCGACAAACTTCACTTGGTCAAGACGAAGCATCCTCACCCCTAGAAGGTCCAGTGGCTCAACGACACCAGAATTCTTCGAGTCGAGCACACCGTGCAAGTCTCTTTCAAGATAGGCGCCTACGAGGACACTCTTGAATGTGATGTGATCCCTATGTCCGTGTGCCACCTTATTCTTGGACGTCCATGGCAATATGATCGTGGAGTCACACACAATGGGCGGACAAATCACTATAGCTTCAAGATGAAGGGCAAGGAATTCATGCTCCGACCAATGTCTCCAAGTCAAGTAGCCGCCGACAAGCTTTTACCTACCAACCATCGTGGAGAGAATGGTGAGAGAGTGAGCCACCAAAAAGAGAGTGAGAGCCACAAGCCAAATATGAGCGACTCCACGATGAGCGACAAGAAACAACTAGTGCTATTTGCCACCAAAAGTGAGATGAGTGAAGTGTGTGAGAACCCATCGAGTGTCTTTCACCTTGTGCTCTTATGCAAAGGGGAAGCCAAACCTACTAACACTTCACCACCTCTACCTTTAGTGTTGTCTCAATTGTTGCAGGAATTCTCGGACGTCTTTCCCGATGAACTACCTCCGGGTCTACCTCCACTTCGCGGAATCGAACACCGCATCGACCTCATACCCGACGCACCACTTCCAAACAAGGCTCCTTACCGCGTCAACCCCGAGGAAACAAAGGAGATACAATGGCAAGTGCAAAAACTCATCGACAAAGGTCATGTACGTGAAAGCTTAAGCCCTTGTGCCGTTCCGGTTATTCTTGTGCCTAAGAATGATGGAAGTTTTCGCATGTGCTCCGATTGCCGTCCTATTAATGCTATCACCGTTAGATACCGTTATCCTATCCCACGCTTAGACGATATGCTTGATGAATTATGTGGTGCCACCATCTTTTCAAAAATTGATCTTAAAAGTGGTTACTACCAAATTCGCATTCAAGAGGGTGATGAGTGGAAAACGACTTTCAAAACCAAGTTTGGGTTATATGAGTGGCTTGTTATGCCTATGGGCTTATCGGAAGCACCCGGTTCATTTATGCGTCTCATGCATTTTTGTCTACGACCCTACATAGGCATCTTTGTAGTGGTTTACTTTGATGACATCCTCGTTTTTAGCAAGACGCTAGAAGACCATGTGACACACATCCGTTTGGTTTTACAAACCCTTCGGAAAGAGCGCTTATATGCTAATATGGAGAAATGAACTTTTGGCGTTGACAAGGTTGTCTTCCTATGATTTGTCGTTTCTTCACAAGGTGTTCACGTTGATGAAACTAAAATTGAAGCAATTAAAACTTGGCCTCAACCAACGAATCTCATGCAAGTGCGTAGTTTCCTTGGTCTAGCCTGTTTCTACCGACGTTATGTGAAGGACTTTAGCACCATTGCTATGCGTCTACACGCTTTGAGCAAGAAGAATGCACCCTTCATTTGGGGTCCTTCGCAAGACACCGCGTTCAATGAGCTAAAAAACTTGCTTACCCACGCACCACTTCTAGCCCTACCAAACTTTGATAAACCTTTTGAGATTCATTGTGACGCTAGTGGTACCGGCATAGGTGGCGTGCTAATGCAAGAAAAGCGCCCAATTGCGTACTTTAGCGAGAAGCTATCCGGAGCGCAACTTAACTATCCCATCTACGATAAAGAGCTTTATGCCTTGGTGAGAGTTTTACGTGTTTGGGAACATTATCTTAGACCTCATGAATTCATTCTTCATACGGACCATGAGACTCTCAAGTATCTCAAAGGTCAAACTAAGTTGAACAAGCGTCATGCTAAATGGAGTGAGTTCATTGAGTCTTTTCCCTATGTCATCAAGTACATCAAAGGCAAAGAAAATGTTGTGGCGGACGCGCTTTCCCGCAAATGCATGCTTGTAACACAACTTGAGTTGAATGTGATTGGCTTTGAGCACATAAAAGATTTATACGAGCATGATCCTTTCTTTGCAAATGCTTATGCTAAGTGCTTGACTCACACCTCTTGGGAACGTTACTACCTCAAGGATGGATATCTTATGAGAGCTAACAAACTTTGCATTCCCGAGTCTTCGCTTCGTTTGCTCCTTTTGCAGGAATCTCATGGAGGAGGACTCATGGGACACTTTGGACGCGACAAGACGTTTGCTACCCTCTCTAAGAACTATTTTTGGCCCAAGATGCTCCGTGACGTCTCACGCCTCACCAACCAATGTTCTACATGCCGCAAAGCTAAGTCCAAAGCTCAATCTCATGGTCTTTACATGCCTCTTCCTATTCCATACCATCCATGGGAAGACATAAGCATGGATTTTGTACTTGGATTGCCTAGGACTCAAAATGGCAAAGATTCCGTGCTAGTTGTCGTGGATAGATTCTCTAAAATGGCTCATTTCATTCCTTGTAACAAGATAGACGATGCTTCACATGTTGCAAATCTCTTTTGTAGGGAGGTCATTCGTCTACATGGCGTGCCCAAAACGATCGTGTCGGACCGGGACGTCCAGTTCTTGAGCTACTTTTGGAAAACCCTATGCGCTAAGCTCGGAATAAAGCTACTATTCTCTTCGGCGTACCATCCACAAACGGACGGCCAAACGGAGGTGACGAACCGCACGCTTTCGACGCTTCTTCGCATGTTGATCAAAAGGAACATCAAAGAATGGGAGCAATGCTTGCCCTTCGCCGAGTACGCCTACAACCGCGCAAGACATTCGACAATCGGAAAGTCCCCTTTCGAGGTCGTCTACGGCTTCAACCCGTTGTCCCCATTGGACATCCTACCGCTACCTCTCCAAGAGCGCACGAACATGGACGCAAGTGCACAAGCAAGCTATCTCAAGAAGGTGCACGAAGATACAAGAGCAATGATCGAGCGGCAAGTACATCGTCTCGCCACAAAGCTCAACATCAACAAGGCACCAATGGTGTTCCAACCGGGAGATCTTCTTTTGGCTACATCGTCGCAAGGACCGTTTCCCACAAGAGTGCATGTCCAAACTACTACCTCGCGCCGACGGACCCTTCAAGGTGCTAGCATGCTACAACAACAACGCCTACAAGATCGACATTCCAGGCGACAAGTACTCCGTGAGCGACACTTTCAACATCCAGGATCTATCTCCTTTCCATGGTGATGAAGATTTCGATCCGAGGTCGGATCTTTCCCAAGGGAGGGGAGATGATGCGGAGCATCCCGATGTTATCCCCATGGACCCTCCTTCACCTCGTCAAGTGCCTCAAGGACCAATGACACGTGCTCGTGCTAGAGCTCTCGAGACCGAGGTGACGTCGCTCCTAGCCCTACTTCCATACGAATTTTGCGAGACATGGTTGCTACCTCAGACAGATGTGCTTTGTGTGCTCAGGTGTGTAGAAGACCACATTGGAGAAGGGCGTGAAGATGGACAAGTCCCCAAGCTCACGGACGAGGTGTTGCATCGAGAAGGGCAGAAGAAGGCTCCAGGCCCCAGACATCCGGCCCCTGGACGATCAGCTACAGAAAGCCACCAGCAGCAGAAGCTACAGGGCCCGGACATCCGGCCAGGCCCCGGACATCCGGCCGAGCAAGGCCCGGACATCCGGCCTCGGGCCCGGAATTCCGGCGCCACTCTACAGAGGGCACCCTAGACTCAACCTCTCCAGCCTGGACAACCGGCCCCTCGCCCCGGACATCCGGCGCCCCACGAAGCCCCGGACATCCGGCCCGTCGCTCGGAAGTCCGGCCCCTGATTTGCCTGCGCGCATCCTTTGGGCCGAGGCCCATGTACCCCTTCGCTCCGTACACTATATATACTCCTTTCCCCACATCGTTTAGGGTTAGCTTTTGGATAGCTCATCATAGACCTTCGTGGATTCTCTCCTACGAGACCGCGCGCCTCTTCGGAGAAGATCCACCTCGGATTCAAGGCCTCCACATCGGGGAAGATCCCAAGGGATATCCAAGACCTCCCCCGGGAGAAGACTATCTTTGTACCACCGTCGTTGACTATGGACTGTGTATCTCGATGTGTATCGTGGATCTAGCACTTGTGTGATCATATTTGTGTTGATTTGAGTGTTTCCTCTCGTGTTTCCCTCCGTTTCCTCCTTGTGTTGTCCGTGTTCGTCGTGGGATATTCTCCAATCGTGAAAGATCTGCTGATTAGGGTTCCACCCTACATCAGGGGGCGCACCAGCCCCTTGTGGGCTCGTGTGCTTCCTTCTTATGGCCCATAAGGCCCATAACTTCTCCCGGGGGGTTCCGGTAACCTCCCGGTACTCCGAAAAATGCCCGAACCACTCGGAACCATTCTAATGTCCGAATATAGCCTTCCAATATATCGATCTTTATGTCTCGGACATTCCGAGACTCCTCGTCATGTCCGTGATCTCATCCGGGACTCCGAACTACCTTCAGTACATCAAAACTCATAAACTCATAATATCGATCGTCATCGAACGTTAAGCATGCGGACCCTACGGGTTCGAGAACTATGTAGACATGACCGAGACTCATCTCCGGTCAATAACCAATAGCGGAACCTGGATGCTCATATTGGCTCATACATATTCTACGAAGATCTTTATCGATCAAACCGCATAACAACATACGTTGTTCCCTTTGTCATCGGTATGTTACTTGCCCGAGATTCGATCGTCGGTATCTCAATACCTAGTTCAATCTCGTTACCGGCAAGTCTCTTTACTCGTTCCGTAATACATCATTTCATGACTAACTCATTAGTCATTTGCTTGCAAGGCTCATTATGATGTGTATTACCGAGAGGGCCCAGAGATATCTCTCCGACACTCGGAGTGACAAATCCTATTCTTGATCTATGCCAACACTACGAACATCTTCGGAGACACCTGTAGAGCATCTTTATAATCACCCAGTTACGTTGTGATGTTTTATAGCACACAAGGTGTTCCTCCGGTATTTGGGAGTTGCATAATCTCATAGTCATAGGAACATGTATAAGTCATGAAGAAAGCAATAGCAGTAAAACTAAACTATCATAGTGCTAAGCTAACAGATGGGTCTTGTCCATCAGATCATTCTCCTAATGATGTGATCCTGTTGATCAAATGATAACTCATGTCTATGGCTAGGAAACATAACCATCTTTGATCAATGAGCTAGTCTAGTAGAGGCATACTTGGGACACTCTGTTTTGTCTATGTATTCACACATGTACTAAGTTTCCGGTTAATACAATTCTAGCATGAATAATAAACATTTATCATGATATAAGTAAATAAATAATAACTTTATTATTGCCTCTAGAGCATATTTCCTTCAGTCTCCCACTTGCACTAGAGTCAATAATCTAGATCACATCACCATGTGACTAACACCCATAGTTCTCATCGCCATGTGACCATTACCCAAAGGGTTTACTAGAGTCAACAATCTATTTCACATCGCCATGTGATTAACACCCAAAGAGTACTAAGGTGTAATCATGTTTTGTTTCGTGAGAGAAGTTTAGTCAGCGGGTCTATTACATTCAGATCTGTATGTATTTTGCAAATTTCTATGTCTACAATGCTGTGCATGGAGCTACTCTAGCTAATTGCTCCCACTTTTAATACGCATCCAGATTGATACTTAGAGTCATCTGGATTTGTGTGAAAGCTTGCATCAGCGTAACTCTTTATGAAGAACTCTTTATCACCTCCATAATCGAGAAATATTTCCTTAGTCATCCAGTAACTAAGGACAATCTTGACTGCTGTCCATGGATCTACTCCTGGATCACTTTTGTACCTCCTTGCCAAACTCATGGAAAGGTACACAACAGGTTTGGCACACAACATGGCATACTTTATAGAACCTATGACAGAGGCATAGGGAATGACTTTCATTCTTTCTCTATCTTCTGTCGTGGTCGGGTTTTGAGTCTTACTCAACTTCATACCTTGCAACACATGTAAGAACTGTTCCATTTTGAACTACTTCAAAAACTTGTCAAGGTATGTACTCATTGAATTTATCAAGCGTCTTGATCTATCTCTATTGATCTTTATGCTTAATATGTAAGCAGCTTTACCGATGTCTTTCTTTGAAAAACTCCTTTCAAACACTCCTTTATGCTTTCCAGAAAATTCTACATTATTTCTGATCAACAATATGTCATTCACATATACTTATCAGAAATGCTGTAGTGCTCCCACTCACTTTCTTGTAAATACAGGCTTCACCGCAAGTCTGTATAAAACTATATGCTTTGATCAACTCATCAAAGTGTATATTCCAACTCCGAGATGATTGCACGAGTCCATCAACGGATCGCTGGAGCTTGCACACTTTGTTAGCACCATTAGGATCGACAAAACCTTCTGGTTGCATCATATACAACTCCTTTTTAAGGAATCCATAAGGAATGCCGTTTTGACATCCATTTGCCAGATTTCATAAAATGCGGCAATTTCTAACATGATTCGGACAGACTTTAAGCATCGCTACGAGTGAGAAAATATCATCGTAGTCAACACCTTGAACTTGTCGAAAACCTTTCTCAACAAGTCGAGCTTTGTAGACAATAACATTACCATCAGTGTCAATCTTCCTCTTAAAGATCCATTTATTTTCCATGGCTTGCCGATCATCGGGCAAGTCAACCAAAGTCCACACTTTGTTCTCATACATGGATCCCATCTTAGATTTCATGGCCTCAAGGCATTTTGCAGAATCTGGGCTCATCATCGCTTCCTCATAGTTCGTAGGTTCATCATGGTCTAGTAACATGACTTCCAGAACCGGGTTACCATACCAATTTGGCGCGGAACGCACTCTGGTTGACCTACGAGGTTCAGTAGTAACTTGATCTGAAGTTTCATGATCAACATCATTAGCTTCCTCGCTAATTGGTGTAGGAATCACTGGAACTAGTTTCTGTGATGTACTACTTTCCAATTCGGGAGAAGGTACAATTACCTCATCAAGTTCCACTTTCCTCCCACTCACTTCTTTCGAGAGAAACTCCTTCTCTAGAAAGGATCCATTCTTAGCAACGAATATCTTGCCTTCAGATCTATGATAGAAGGTGTACCCAACAGTTTCCTTTGGGTATCCTATGAAGACACATTTCTCCAACTTGGGTTCGAGCTTATCAGGTTGAAGTTTTTTCACATAAGCATCACAGCCCCAAACTTTATGAAACAACAACTTTGGTTTCTTGCTAAACCATAGTTCATAAGGCATCGTCTCAAAGGATTTAGATGGTGCCCATATTTAATGTGAATGCATCTGTCTCTAATGCATAACCCAAAACGATAGTGGTAAATCGGTAAGAGACATCATAGATCGCACCATATCTAATAAAGTATAGTTTATGACGTTCAGACACACCATTACGCTGTGGTGTTCAAGGTGGCGTGAGTTGTGAAACTATTTCACATTGTTTTAAATGAAGACCAAACTTGTAACTCAAATATTTGTCTTCGCGATCAGATTGTAGAAACTTTATTTTCTTGTTACGACGATTCTCTACTTCACTCTGAAATTTCTTTGAACTTTTCAAATGTTTCAGACTTGTGCTTCATCAAGTAGATATACTCATATCTGCTCAAATCATCTGTGAAGGTCAGAAAATAACAATACCCGCCACGAGCCTCAACACTCATCGGACCGTATATATCAGTATGTATTGTTTCCAATAAGTCAGTTGCTCGCTTCCTTATTCCAGAGAACGGAGTTTTAGTCATCTTGCCCATGAGGCATGGTTCGCAAGCACCAATTGATTCATAATGAAGTGATTCCAAAAGCCCATCAGCATGGAGTTTCTTCATGCGCTTTACACCAATATGACCTAAACGGTAGTGCCACAAATAAGTTGCACTATCATTATCAACTTTGTATCTTTTGGCTTCAATATTATGAATATTTGTATTACTACGATCGAGATCCAACAAACTATTTTCATTGGGTGTATGACCATCGAAGGTTTATTCATGTAAATAGAAAAACAATTATTACACGACTTTAAATGAATAACCGTATTGCAACAAATATGATCAAATCATATTCATGCTCAACGCAAATGCCAAATAACATTTATTTAGGTTCTACACTAATCCCGAAAGTATAGGGAGTGTGCGATGATGATCATATCAATCTTGGAACCACTTCCAACACACATCGTCACTTCACTTTTAACTAGTCTCTGTTCATTATGCAACTCTCGCGAGTTACTAATTTTTGCAACTGAACCGGTATCAAATACCCAGGGGTTGCTATGAACACTAGTAAAGTACACATCAATAATCTGTATATCAAATATACCTTGTTCACTTTGCCTTCCTTCTTATCCGCCAAGTGTCTAGGGCAGTTCCACCTCCAGTGACCATTTCCTTTGCAGTAGAAGCACTTAGTTTCAGGCTTGAGTTTAGCTTTTGGTTTCTTCACGGGAGTGACAACTTGCTTGTCATTCTTCTTGAAGTTCCCCTTCTATCCCTTTGCCCTTTACTTGAAACAAGTGGTCTTGTTAACCATCAACACTTGATGCTCGTTCTTGATTTCTACCTTCGCCGATTTCAGCATCGCGAAGAGCTCGGGAATTACTTTCGTCAACCCTTGCATATTATAGTTCATCACGAAGTTCTACTAACTTGGCGATAGTGACTAGAAAACTTTGTCAATTACTATCTTATCTAGAAGATTAACTCCCACTTGATTCAAGCAATTGAAGTACCCAGACAATCTGAGCACATGCTCACTGGTTGAGCTATTCTTCTCCATCTTGTAGGCAAAGTACTGTCAGAGGTCTCATACCTCTCGACACGGGCATGAGTATGTAATACTAATTTCAACTCTTAGAACATGTCATATGCTCCGTGGCATTCAAAATATTTTTCAAGTCCCGGTTATAAGCCGTAAAGCATGGCACACTAAACTATCAAGTAGTCATCATACCGAGCTTGTCAAACATTCATAACGTCTACATCCGCTCCTGCAATAGGTTTGTCACCTAACGGTGTATCAAGGACATAATACTTCTGTGTAGCAATGAGGATAATCCTCATATCACGGACCTAGTCCGCATCATTGCTACTAACATCTTTCACCTTAGTTTTCTCTAGGAACATATCCCAAATATAGGGGAGGTATAACGCGAGCTATTGATCTACAACATAATTTGCAAATACTATTAGGACTATGTTCATGATAAATTAAAGTTCAATTAATAATATTACTAAAGATATCCCACTTAGATAGACATCTCTCTAGTCATCTAAATGATCACGTGATCCAAATCAACTAAACCATGTCCGATCATCACGTGAGATGGAGTAGTTTTCAATGGTGAACATCTTATGTTGATCATATCTACTATATGATTCACGCTCAACCTTTCGGTCTCCAGTGTTCCAAGGCCATGTCTATACATGCTAGGCTCGTCAAGTTTAACCCGAGTATTTTGCATGTGCAAAACTGTCTTACACCCGTTGTATTTGAACGTAGAGCTTGTCACACCCGATCATCACGTGGTGTCTCGGCACGACGAACTTTCGCAACTGTGCATACTCAGGGAGAACACTTGTACCTTGAAATTTTTGTAAGGGATCATCTTATAATGCTACCGCCGTACTAAGCAAAATAAGAAGCATAATAAGATAAACATCACACGGAATCAAAATATGTGACATGATATGGCCATCATCATCTTGTGCTTTTGATCTCCATCTCCAAGGCACCGTCATGATCACCATCGTCACCGGCGCGACACCTTGATCTCCATCGTAGCATCGTTGTCGTCTCGCCAACTATTGCTTCCAAGACTATCGCTACCACTTAGTGATAAAGTAAAGCAATTACATGGTTATTGTATTTCATACAATAAAGCGACAATCATATGGCTCCTGCCAGTTGCCGATAACTTTACAAACATGATCATCTCATACAATAACGTATAACTCATCACGTCTTGACCATATCACATCACAACATGCCCTGCAAAAACAAGTTAGACATTCTGTACTTTGTTGTTGCAAGTTTTACGTGGCTGCTACGGGCTTAGCAAGAACTGTTCTTACCTACGCATACAAAAACCACAACGATTTTTCGTCAAGTATGTGCTATTTTAACCTTCACAAGGACTGGGCGTAGCCACACTTGATTCGGCTAAAGTGAGACAGACAGACACCCGCCAGTCAACTTTAAGCAATGAGTGCTCGTAACGGTGAAACCAGTCTCGCGTAAGCGTACGCATAATGTCGGTCTAGGCCGCTTCATCTCACAATACCACCGAATCAAAGTATGACATGCTGGAAAGCAGTATGACTATTATCGCCCACAACTCATTGTGTTGTACTCGTGCATATCATCTATGCATAGACCTGGCTCTGATACCACTGTTGGGGAATGTAGTATTTCAAAAATTTCCTATGATCACACAAGATCTATCTACTAGATGCATAGCAACGAGAGGGGAGAGTGTGTCAACGTACCCTCGTAGACCGAAAGTGGAAGCGTCTAGTGACGCGGTTGATGTAGTCGAACGTCTTCGCGATCCAACTGATCCAAGCACCGAACGTACGGCACCTCCGTGTTCAGCACACGTTCAGCTCGATGACGTCCCACAAGCTCTTGATCTAGTTGAGCTTTACGGGAGAGTTTCGTCAGCACGACGGCATGGTGACGGAGACGATGAAGCTACGGGCGCAGTGCTTCGCCTAAGCACTACAACAATATGAGCGAGGTGTGTTTCTGTGGAGGGGGGCACCACACACGGCTAACAGATCAATGATAAACTTATGTCTATGGGGTGCCCCCCACCCCGTATATAAAGGAGTGGAGGAGGTGGAGAGGTCGGCCCTCTATGGCGCGCCTAGGAGGAGTCCTACTCCCACTGGGAGTAGGATTCCCCCCTTCCCTAGTTGGAGTAGGAGAGGAAGGGAAGGAGGAGTAGGAGAGAAGAAAGGGGGGGGGGGCGCCCCCACCAAACCTATTCCAATTCGGCCTCCTGCCCAAGGGGGGCACACCAGCCCCTTGTGGGCTGGTGTGCTTCCTTCTTATGGCCCATAAGGCCCATAACTTCTCCCGGGGTTCCGGTAACCTCCCGGTACTCCGAAAAAATGCCCGAACCACTCGAAACCTTTCCGATGTCCGAATATAGCCTTCCAATATATCGATCTTTACGTCTCGGACATTCCGAGACTCCTCGTCATGTCCGTGATCTCATCCAGGACTCCGAACTACCTTCAGTACATCAAAACTCATAAACTCATAATACCGATCGTCATCGAACGTTAAGCGTGAGGACCCTACGGGTTTGAGAACTATGTAGACATGACCGAGACTCATCTCCGGTCAATAACCAATAGCGGAACCTGGATGCTCATATTGGCTCATACATATGCTACGAAGATCTTTATCGGTCAAACCGCATAACAACATACGTTGTTCCCTTTGTCATCGGTATGTTACTTGCCCGAGATTCGATCGTCGGTATCTCAATACCTAGTTCAATCTCGTTATCGGCAAGTCTCTTTACTCATTCCGTAATACATCATTTCATGACTAACTCATTAGTCATTTGCTTGCAAGGCTTATTATGATGTGTATTACCGAGAGGGCCCAGAGATACCTCTCCAACACTCGGAGTGACAAATCCTATTCTTGATCTATGCCAACACCACGAACATCTTCAGAGACACCTGTAGAGCATCTTTATAATCACCCAGTTACGTTGTGACATTTGATAGCACACAAGGTGTTCCTCTGGTATTCGGGAGTTGCATAATCTCATAGTCATAGGAACATGTATAAGTCATGAAGAAAGCAATAGCAGTAAAACTAAACGATCATAGTGATAAGCTAACAGATGGGTATTGTCCATCACATCATTCTCCTAATGATGTGATCCCATTTATCAAATGACAACTCATGTCTATGGCTAAAAAACATAACCATCTTTGATCAATGAGCTAGTCTAGTAGATGCATACTAGGGACACTCTATTTTGTCTATGTATTCACACATGTACTAAGTTTCCGGTTAATACAATTCTAGCATCAATAATAAACATTTATCATGATATAAGGAAATAAATAATAACTTTAGTATTGCTTCTAGGGCATATTTCCTTCAAATCTCTCGTGGCAAAGGCTTTTCGTCACGGGTTTTATTGGTTGATGGCTCATGCTGATGCTGAAGACTTGGTCAGCAGATGTGACAGTTGTCAGAAATTTTCATGGCGCGCTCATGTTCCGGCTCAAGAGTTGAGGATGATCCTGATAACCTGGCCGTTTGCAACTTGGGGGCTTGATATGGTAGGGCCTTTCAAGAGGTCCAAAGATAAGAAAACCCACCTTTTGGTGGCAGTGGACATGTTTACCATGTGGATTGAGGCAGAGCCAGTTAGCAAGTGTGATGCGGAAACAACGGTTCAATTCATTAGGAAGGTGATTTTCCTTTTTGGTTTTCCCCATAGTATCATAACAGACAATGGAACTAATCTGTCTAAGGGTGCTATGAGGAAGTTTTGTCAGCGTGAGCATATCTGACTTGATGTTTCTTCTGTGGCTCACCCCCAGTCCAATGGTCAAGCAGAGCGAGCTAACCAAGAGATTCTGCGAGGGATCAAGCCCCGGCTTATGGTTCCTTTGAAGAGAATGCCGGGTTGTTGGGTGGAAGAGTTACTTTATGTGTTATGGAGCATCAATACAACGCCCAACAGATCTATAGGTTACACACCGTTCTTCATGATCTATGGAGCTGAGGCGGTTCTTCCCAGCGATATCCATCATGACTCGCCTCGAGTGGCGGCTTATGTCGAAGCTGATAACGAGAAGGCACGTCAGGATGCATTGGATCAGTTGGATGAAGAGCGTGATCTCGCGGCGGCTCGTTCAACGATCTATCAACATGATTTACGACGATATCACATCCGGAGGGTCAAGACCAGAATCTTTCAAGAAGGCGACTTAGTTTTCCGGCTCATCCAAGATAAGACTGATATGCATAAACTTTCACCGCCTTGGGAGGGACCTTTTGTCGTCAGCAAGAATCTTCACAACGGGTCATACTATCTGATTGACGTTTGAGAGCACAAGGATTCACGCACATCAGAGGAGGAGACTAATCGGCCGTGGAATATTGCTCACCTCCGGCCTTACTATACCTAAGCCTCCGGCTCTCATGATGTAGTTTGATGATGTAAATATTAGAACAATATAATAAAGCCATCATCCCTGATAATTCGGGGTCTCTGCCATTTTCTTCAAAGCCGAGTCCTTGTCATCATCATACATGATTTCTCAAGAGGCTTAATACCCAAATTACAGGGACCACAGAGAGTTGGATGCATAGCACAGCTCAAGCATAAGCATTTAATGGGAATAATTTGTAAGTATGTCACTTGGGGGCTTCCTGTTCAAGCATAGGCGTATTCGACCAAAGAGAACACATCATTACTACCCATTTTACCGGGTTATGTTCAAACATAGGCATATTTGACCAAAGATTACATAACCTGTGGGTCATCCTACCTGTACCCAGCTGCTTCAACTCCATCAGGTCATCCTGATTGACCCGACAAACTCTTGGCAATCAGTCTTATATGGCGTATTCGACCAAGAACTGCGCTTGCTAAGGTTAAAACGCCGGCTGTCACTGCGAGAGCATGGCTTAGAGATTGTCAGGATAGATCCAGGCTCAAAATGCCGCCTTCCTTAAAACTTGGATAATTCGGCCTATGATGCAAGATGCAACTCTGACCCCTCGTACTCTAGGCAAGTCTATCATTAAAACAAAGACCTGTACTTGTCTAGGTTCAAATGTCGATTCGGTACTGTGAGAGCCGGCTCATAGCATGCATGTACCTTCGAGTGGCCACCAAGGCTAGTTTCATTGAAGAAGAACCTTTGGCTTGGCGACCTGCAAAAGCCGCGGGTGTTTTTTCGATCTTTTTTCTCTAGTTGTTTTGTTTTTTTGTGAGTCTTCCATTTTGATTTGCGTTCTTTGCAAGTTCGGCCAAGCTGCCTCTCCTTATGGCTCATATTTGAAGCCACTCCGGGTCTCTGCAACCCAACCTAATGAACAACTCCACGCCGCCAGAATGTAACAATCTTATATCTGGAACTATACCTCTACATGGTTATAACTGTATGAAGACTAGCAAAGCCGACAGTCTAAATCATATCTTCCAAGTATGAATATTTTCCATAGTCATTTAAGCCAGCCCTGGTTATGGACAACTGTCCCCAGCGGCACCGGTTGGGTATAATGACCTGCCTTGCGATAAGCCGCCAGAGTATTTGTTTTCTGTTTATATGCAGGAAACGGTTTATACTGAGCTACACAAGTCAATGTTATCACAAGCATAAAGTAATATTTTCAGTATTCGGTGGATCAATAATGTCATCAAGAGACAGGAACCATGCACGATGGCACGACAATTGGCACAATGAACTGACAGATTAAAAGTTTCACTATCCTATTACAAGATGCTGTGAGCCAGACAAAATCAAGATGTTTTTTCTAACCGTATCAAGTACATGAGCCGCCCGGCGGTTCATTCTCCCCGGCCTTGCTGATTTAAAGACTCCGGGTTATCCCTCGCCGATTCTTTGTCCTCCTCCATCTGAAAGTTTTGTGACAGCCAGTCGACGCCAGCCAAAGACTCAAACTCAGCCTCTTCATCGATAAGATCGGACGGATCAATTTCAGGGGCCAAAGTATGCTTGCTGATTGGAGGGATTAGCTCCATCACTTTGTAAGACGGAGTGAGCATCTTCCGATTTTTAATACTGTAAGCCGTCTGATATCTCGATAGGTCTGCTTTACTAACAATAAGGCTGGCGAAAGGGCGGATGTCTTTCACGCAGGCCGCAAAGTCCTTTTGACCAGGGGCTGTACCATCCTCTTTCGAACCGGGATAACCCATAGCTAAGTCGGCTTGATCTAACTCTGGTAGCCATGCCTTTAATGCCCAGCATGAGATTATACCTCCTACGTGTCGAGGCACGACTTAAAGGTATAAGCTCGTACTAGAATGATCTAAAGTATGGTATCTTTCCACGACTCATGTAAAAATAGGGATGAAATTGCAAAAGGATAGTTGGCTTACACTCGCCACGTCACACAATACATTACATGAACAATCATCATCCAAATAACATCACAGTCCGACTATGGGCGAAGATCCAAATGAAAGATACCAAATAAATAAAGCCACAAAGTCCGAATCGCCCCTAGTAGAAGCCACTACTGATCATCAGGATAGTGCACATAGTATTGACTACGTTCTTCATTGAACTCCCAGTACAGGTCTGTGCCGTCACCTGTGTACTTCACCATAGTACATGCATCTGGTGTTGTGTAGAATATGTGAGCCACGGAGGACTCATCAATCCCGTTCTCGAGTAACAAAACTATCTAAGCCTTGGGTGTGGAGCAAGGATGAAGAAAATAAAGGCTGCAGCTGCACTAGCACTAGCTCACGTGATAAGAGCGAGAAGAGAAGTGCCACGAGCATCAAAGTGATCACGAAGTGATCCTATCTAAGCACGTCAAACATAACCGCACCGTGTTCACTTCCCGAACCCCTTCGGAAAATGACCGTCACAGTTACTCACGCTGGTAGTGTATTCTGAACATGGTTTCAAGTTATCTACAATCGGATATTAACAAATTCCCATCTGCCACATAACCGCGGGCACGGCTTTCAAAAGTTCAAAAACCCTGCAGGGGTGTCCCAACTTAGCCCATTACAAGCTCATGATCTGCCGAGTCGCAACTCCAAGGTGGGAAGGCCCGAGTATCCTCGGAATCCCGTGCTCAAGATATTCCGACTAAGGTAAAACTAATCAAGCAAGACCTCCCGGCGTGCCGACACCCTGACCGTAGCCGCGCGTATCTAGTCTCAGGCCACGACCGGATGAGCACAGCTTACAGTGACCAAAACCCAAGTTGCCAAGGGGGGTACCGCACACGACTCTAGTTTGGACCAACACTCAAATCGAGCACTGGCCCAGGGGGGTTGATTAATTAATCCTCTGGTTAATTACTCCCTCGGCAAGTTTTTAGTTGTTAGGCAAATGTAGAACCAATGTCGGGCCTCGCTGGAAAAGCTTTAGCGCTAAGCGGATTATCGAGGGGGTCCCATAACCCCAACCGTGTTAGGAACACATAATCAAGGAACATAACACCGGTTTATACGGTTCCTAGGGTGGCATGAGTGGAACAAATCACCAAGCGAGAGGCTTAGCCTTCCACCCATTACCAATATATAGATGATTTAGTTTAACAGATTATATAGTGTGATATCCCAACAATAACTTCAACATGAAGCAAGAATCTTCCAATCTTCTCCTGCAACTAGCAATGCTATAAGAGGGGCTGAGCGAAGCTTACGTAGCCAAACAAAGGTTTGCTAGGTTGGGTGGTTAGACAGATTCATGGTTACAATAGGAGGCTGACAAACAAACATGGGCATCGAGGCAATAAGCTAAAGAGCAAGACATCTAGCAATAGGCAAAGATAGTAATGATATATGGGTCAGGTCATCTTGCCTGTCGAGTCATCGATGGGATCGTAAGATGGCTCCTAGTACTCAACCTCGGTAGTAACCTCGTTCTCGGTCTTGGCTTCCGGCTCTACTCAACACAAGAACACACCATGGCACGAAATAAAACAAGGTGCAATGCACAATCAACATGATGCAAGTATGATGCATTTCATGGCAAGGGATGAAGCACACAAAGAACAACACCAAACAACAAGTTTAAATGAGGCCGGAATCAACATATAGCAAATCCGGTAAGTCCTCATATGCGTATTTTGAAATTGGTCCAGATCTGAACAAACATTAAGTTAAAGTTGTTAAACAGCAAGTTAACATGCACCATGATGATCTACACGAAATTCTAGTTAAGTTTCATATAAAGTTTGTTTAAATCGGAGCTACGGTCTAGAAGATATGAGCAAAACAAGACAAGCATGGCAACGGTGCAAGATGCACCCAAACATCAAGCAAACACAGTCCAAACATGTAAACAACATGATAATATGATTCTACATGCAAAATCACACAAGTTTCATATAGGTCAAGCTCAAAACAGAGCAACGGTTCAACACATACACACGAAACAAGATACAATGCAAAGCTGAAATTAACAGCCACATAGCAACTTTGGAGCAAGAAATATATACTCTACATCACTCAAACATGGTGACAAGAAGCATGGACATGAATTAGACATATCCTACAGCAAACAACTCCATTGTAGCAACTCCATAAAAGGCATGGATCAATAGCAACAAGCTACAACATTTTGATCATGTCGTTAAAAACCTGACAGTTATAATTTATTGCAACTTGGGGGCAAGAAATAAATAAGTTACATCAAGCCATATGAGCAAGTAAGGGCATGAATGGATAGACAAAAACATGGACAACAAGGAATGATCATTGGCCACTCCAAAACTAGCATGGATTTGTCTAGGGCATCAAGTAAACATAGCATCAGGTTATGACAGATTCCAGACTTAGCAGAATTTTCACTAAGTATAAAATAGTTATGTTGGTATGGCATGTTTACAAGCATGTTAAGTCACCTCAAGGCATATCATGGCAAGTGGTTTGCACCACAGCAAAGACCATATGATGGATATTCTAAAACATATGGACATGTGACATGGGGACAAACACATCAATAGCAACGAGTACTTCAAATCAGCATCTCATAACATGTTTCATAACTTAACAGCCACATGCACTTTTGCAACCAAGTTTAACATGGCAATATGAAACCTAACATGAATGCTACAGCAACCATCATGTAGAGCATCTCACAATGAACATTTTCACATATCATTTGCATCATTTGGATAAACATGCACCAAGTTATCACATCTCAAACATGGCATCAAAATAACAAGTTTTAGCAGTTTATAACAAGTAGCACTCGTGCAACAGAGATTAGGACCTCTATATGAAATCAAACAAGCATGCCACAATGGAACAAAACGTAGAGCAAATCACCACGATAATTTTGATATATCATATGCACAATTTGGACAAGCACACTAAAAGATACAGCCATGCAAAGATGTCAATAAAATATGCAAATCCAGGGACTTAGAAAAAAATCACCTCAAGCGGATCGGGCGCGGCGGCGCGAACGGATCGGTGCGCGGCGGCGCGGTCTTCCGGCGGCGAGGGAGACGGCGGCGGCCGGCCTGGGCGGCGGGGCCGGCCGGGACGGCGGGGCACGTCGGTGGATCGGCGGCGGAGGACCCGAGTGGCAAGGAGCTCGAGGAGCTTGGGGTCGTCGGTGCGGGATCTCGCGACGGCGAGGGAGACGACCCGCTGCGGGGAGCTCGCCGGCGGTATCCGGCGGAAGAGGGGCAGCGGCGGTTGTGTGCTCCGGCGGCGAGGAGCGAAGAGCTCGGCGGCGGAGCGGAGATCCCGCGGTGGCTGTCCACCGGAGGCAGCGGGGAGCGGCGATGCGAGCTCGCCGGGGGTGGCTGAGCTCACCGGCGGCGGCGGGGGACGCACGGGACGGCTGCCGAGGCGCGCGGCGTCGGGTGCGGGCCAGGCGGGCCGGCTGCGGGCCCGCGGGCTGCGGCGGAGAGGTGGGAGAGAGGGAGTGGGAGTGGACACGTGGCGGTACCTGGTTCGTCCGGCGCGTCGGCGGACACGTCCAGCGCCGCGGGGAGGAGAGGAGCTAGGGTTTGGACGCAAAAATGGATGTGGGGGACTAATTTATATGCATAGGGAGCTATAAGACTCCAAATAGGGAGCGGTTTTCGGCCACGCGATCACGATTCGACGACCGAGATGATGGGAAGAGTTGAGCTGGGTTTGAGGGCTGTTGTGGAAGGGGTCTTGGGCCTTAAAGAAGAGGTTCTTTTAGCCCACTAGGTTAACCGTTGGAGTACCAAATGAACTCCAAACGCGACAAAACTTGACAGCCGGCCTACACGTACCAAAACAACATCGCACGACAAGTCTCACGTCCTTCCGGAAACGTTACACGGCCACACACGAAAGAAGGACTCGGGGATGCCACGGGCACGTGTGTGAGCGTTGGAACTCGAAACGGACAACAGGAAGAGACGAGTGGGACCGGGTGCAAGTGACAACACAAATGCAATGCAATGCACATGACAACATGACATGGATGAAATGCGCACACGCACACGACAAAACGAAGAAATCCGAAATGAAGAAGAGCCCGGAATGGAATTTATGAAGTCAAAGTTTATATATTGCCATATTTGGAAAGTGTTACATCTGGGGCATTAGAAACTCTCCTCTACTACGAAAATATCTCTTCCCGAGATCTAGGACTGGAAGAAGGAAGGGTACTCGGAATGAAGGTGATCTTTTCGTTCCCACGTAGCTTCTCGGTCGGTATGGTGTGACCACTTAACTTTCAAGAACTTGATGGACTTGTTGCGGGTCTTGCGCTCGGTTTCTTCAAAAATAGCAACAGGGTTCTCACGGTAAGACAAGTCTTGTTGAAGATCAATCTCCTCGAACGGAATGGTGCGTTCAGGTTTCTTGAAGTACTTGCGGAGTTGAGACACATGAAACACATCATGAACATTTGCAAAGTTGGATGGAAGCTTGAGTTGGTAGGCTAGATCACCTCTTTTGCCAAGGATCTTGATAGGGCCCACGTATTTCGGAGCAAGCTTTCCTTTGATACCAAATCTTTGGGTGGCTTTCATAGGAGAAACACGAAGATAGACATGATCTCCAATGTCGAAGGCCAAATCACGATGCTTGCCGTCATAGTAGCTCTTTTGACGCGACTGAGCGGCCTTGAGATTCTCACGTATGACTTTGCACATTTCTTCGGCTTCTGAGATCAAGTCATTGCCAAGAAGTTGGCGTTCACCAGTCTCGGACCAGTTGAGAGGAGTACGACACTTTCTGCCTGTCACATCCCTAGCTCCTGTCTGCCTAGTGCTAGGTTAGCTGTGCATCATGTTTAAAATTTTGTTAACTTGAAATGGGGATTGATCAAACCCTAGCACTAAATGAACTCAACTAGGATCAAATAAAAATCCTTTTCAATAAACCCAGAAATGCCTTCATCAATGTGTGATAACTTTGGCAAGGGTTCTGATCCAAACCAAAAAAATTGAACATTTTTAGGGAATTTTTGGGCTTTGAATTAAATCAATAAGTATTTAAATTGGGGCATGTAAATATTTTTTAATATCTTTAAATGCTCCAACAATTCTGAAAATAGTTGAGGGTCTCTGTAATAATTTATCTAATGCCCACAATTATTTTTAGGATTTATTAAAATGATTTGGGCTATAAACTAAATCAAAACAAAATAACAGAAATAGAAAACAGAAAGAAAATAAGAGAGAGAGAAGTACCTGGGCCTTCTTACCTGCGTGGCCCAATCCCTATTTAGGCCCATCCCACCAGGGGAAAGGTTGTCTTCAACCTTGCGCCTACTGGCAGCCAGTGCCGAGCGCCACCTCCTGCTTCGCGTTGTCGACGTCCCCTACGCCCTCGTGTGGTGCCCTGGAGCTGGACTGGACGCCCAGAACCCCCTGCACCTCTCCCTCTCTCCCCCGAACGTTCTCCCCTCCTCTGTCTCCCTCGCACGCATCCACCCGAGCGGGCTCGTCGCCGCCGCTCGCCACCACCGTGACCACAGCCCTCCCCACGCCCCCGCAAAACGTCCACGAGCTTCGCCTCGTCCCTCTCTTCCTCCTCGCCAAGCCGCCCGACGCCGGAATCCCCCGAACGCCCTCACCATCGTCTTCTTCAACCTTCGGCGGCCGTCGACCTCGCCGACGATTCGCGGCAACCAAAGCCTCCCCGGCCCCTCCGTCTGCACTAGCCGAACCGCCGTGAGCCATTGAACCTTTTCCCTCCGTCCTTTCCTTCGCGCGCGCCCCGTAGCCGTCGCCCCCTTCCTCACCGTCGCCGGCCGCCGCTGAGCCTGTCGCCGCCGTGGCCACAACCACCATAGCTCGCATCCGAGCTCGCCATCGCACTCCTTGCACTCCCGCGCATCGGGCAGGGCCATCCGTTGCTCCTGGAGTGGCCCGTAGCGCCGTCTCGATCATCGCCCGAACTCCGGCGCCGCCAAACCTCGTCGCCGGTCACTTTCCGGCCACCCCGCGGCCTCTCGTCTGGTCCTTTGGATGCGGACGAGCAAGAGCTACTCCCCGGAGCCCTCAGCTCGCCAAACCACCAACCGTAACTCAAATCCGAGCCGAGCCGCCATCGTTTAGGTCGCCGCCGGCAAGACTCCGGCGTGCTGACGTGGCACCATCGTTAGGGACAAATTACCCGGCTAATTAACCCTTTCTCTCACTGACATGTGGGCCCATGCCACACTGACACTTTTAGTTAGTATTAAATTAGCACTAACAGTCTTTGTTAACTAACCTAGAGTCACTGACAGCGGCCCCCGAGTGCCTATTTAGTTTAGTTTAATTTTCTGTTAAGTTTAGTTAAGTCTGTTTAACTATTGTGTCACTGACGTGTGGACCCCACACGTCAGGTTTGACTGGACCAGCCTCTGTTGACTGCTAACCTCACAGTGACGTCATGCTGACGCAATAAGTATTTTCTGGAACTTTAAATAAATCAGAAATGAATTATTTATTTCCGAAAATAGCCAAAACTTCTAAAAATCATATAAAATCAACCGTAACTCAGATGAAAATAATTTATATATGAAAATTGATCAGAAAAATCCAAGGAATCTGTTTATGGCATTTTCATGCATGTTAGAACAACTTATGGTTGCTGTTTAGGACAATTTGAAAAAATGGCATTTGAATAATCACATATGGAGTTTGAATTTGAACCTTTGGTTCAAACCAACTTCATTTAATTTGGTTGCTAGTTGCATTAGGCCAAACCACATCATATTGCCATGTCATGTTCATGCATCATATTGTTGCATTGCATTGATTGTGTTCTTTCTCTGTTTGTCGGTTTTGTCCCCTCTCAGTAGACGACGTTCCGACGATGTGATCGATGACACCGATGAAGACTCATTGATATCTTCAGAAGTGCCAGGCAAGCAAACCCCCATTGAGCATCCCGAAACAATCCCACTCTCTCGCTCCTGCTCTCTTTTATTGCATTAGGACAACAATGATTGAACTGCTTTTGCTGCGGTAGTTGAACCCCTTTCCTCTGCATGACCTGTCATTGCCACAGTAAATAGTTGAAACCCACTAGCATGAGTAGGAGTTGTTTGAGCCATGTTGTGCCTACTCATTCATGCTTTCTGGTTATGCCTGCTATTGCTTAGAGTTGAGTGAGGTCTGATTCATCGGGGATGAATTGGAATGTGGTGAACATGTCCTACTGTGTGTGAGCTAAGTGTGTGAACACGATTTGGTAAAGGTAGCGGTGAGAGGCCATGTAGGAGTACATGGTGGGTTGTCTCACTGGAGCCGTCCTTAAGAACTGAGTTCTGTGTAAGTTGTCCAATGACATAGTTACTACCACACATTGGGTTCCGGTAACTCGACCCCTCTCGACTTATTAATCAACTAGATCTCTGTCCAGGAGTTGCAACTAGTTTCTGGTGTTTGTAGGTAGTGTTAGTAGTCTACCAAGTGGCACACGGTACATGTGGGCTTGGGTCAGACTAGGCACCGTGGCACGGTGTACCAAGCGTAGATCCATCCGACGAGGTGGGCTTGGGAACCCTGCGCACATCTTTTGGGGCCGTGAGCGACACCCCGGCCGGATCTCCCCACGGATGGAACCCGAATGGGCGATAAACCTGGACAAGAGACTTGTGTGGTTAGTCAGGTCGTGGCCGACACCCCCGCCAGGCTTCCGCTTGAAGGTTGCCGAGATACACGACGTGTACATGGCGGTAAGTGGCGAGAGCATGTGTGAAGAAGTACACCCCTGCAGGGTTAACATGATCTATTCGAATAGCCGGGTCCGCGGATATGGACTTCTTGGATGCTTACGTGGTACATAGACAATCGAAAGTGGATACTCTAAAATACTCAAGAAAAGTGTGAGTGCTATGGATGGCCTTCTCGTAGGGAGACGGAATGGATCCATAGTGGTGTATTGATTGGTGAATATGTGGACTCGTGTGCGCCACCTCAAAAGAGTTACTTGCAGTCATAGATCAAGATAGCCACCGAGTCAAAGCTGGCTTGCTGCAGTCAAACTCCACCACCTCTTTGTTGATACTGATGCATATGTAGTTAGTTCTGATGTAAGTCTTGCTGAGTACCTTTGTACTCACGTTTGCTTAATTTATGTTTTTGTAGAGAGACTTCAGTCTCGCTAGTGGTTCCGCGTGGACTTCGACGTTTAGCTTGTTACCTCAGCTACGGTCTTGTGCCCTTAGGAGGGTCTTGTAGATAGTCAGGCTTCTCAGCCCTTTTCATTTGTAGTTGTCTGTACTCAGACATGTTATGCTTTTGTTGCCTGTATGCTCTGTATGTTGGGTCATGTGACCTCTGATTGTAATAAACGCTATGATGGCTCTTCTGGGCCTTTATCTATATGAGTTGTTGAGTTATGTTGTCATGCCATGTTGTACAACACATACTTGCATGTTATGCGTACGTGTAATGTGTATTGCTATGTGTGGGATCCGACACCTAGTTGTTTACCTTTGGTAGCCTATCTTACAGGGAAATGTCTCCTAGTGATTCCACTGAGCCTTGGTAGCTTGCTACTGCTCCGGAACACTTAGGCTGGCCGGCATGTGTCCTTCTTCGTTCCTGTGTCTGTCCCTTAGGGGAAATGTCACGCGTTGTTCCTTTAAGTCCTTGTAGCTTGCTACGACTTGGGTTCATACGTTGATGACCGACACGTTCGTTGCTGGGTCATGTATGCCTGTCTCTGTAATTTAGTGCCACTTTTGGTTTATAACTGGTCATGTCGGCCCGGGTTCTCTGTCATATGGATGCTAGCGACACTATCATATACGTGTGCCAAAATGCGCAAACGGTCACGGGCCAGGTAAGGTGGCACCCGTGGGGATACCGTGCGTGAGGCCGCAAAGTGATATGGTGTGTTACAGGCTAGACCTGTGTGACTTAGGATCGGGGTCCCGACAGCTTTGGTATCAGGGCCTGACTGCCTGTAGGATTAGTAAGCCAAACCGGTCGAAGTCGTGTCTAGAAACTCCTTAGTTATGTAAGGGAATTGTTTGTGGGAGGGAACGTAAGGCTCTTTCTACTCCTTTACCCTATGCCCTTCTGATCTGAGTTACCTTCTTCTTCTACGGGGATTAAGAACTAGGATTCTCAATCTTTTTATCAGGATCACGTTATTGTGGATTCAACCCTCAGTTCAGTTTCTACTACTTCTGTTTGTTCAACTGTTGATCTCAGAACCTTGACATTATGATGTTAAGTGGATATGCTACCCTTTTTGCTTGGATCTCAAAAATATTTCGAGCATTTGCAGCCGTTATGCTGTCCGAGTCATCCCAGGTTTCTAAACAATCTGATGCATTTGCAAATCATTCCTACCTGGTCTTAATGTCTTTTTAGGCCAGATTAATCACACAAGTCAGTGTGCTGAGGTACTCTGTTACCTCGACATATATGTTGGACTTATTAATATGACCCTAAGTATCTTAGAAGATCACCCAGTAATCTAGCAATGTTTTATATTCTCAGTGTGATGATTCTGGCCATTATTCTTGAAAGCATCCCGTGATGCCATTTAGTTAGTAAGCATTCTATTCCTGGGTTCCTGAACCCCAGATTCATTCTAGTTACTTCATGTTGGTAGTATTTGCTCGTCCCTTTAGGATATTAGTAACCTTGTGATAATCTTCAAGGTCCATGGTTATCGTTCTTCCAATACCATGAACCATTATGGCAGAAGTTCTTCTAAACCAAAAGATCACAACCAGAGTGCTCCTGAGTAGTACTCCATTCACACCGTGACTCTGCCAGTCCTACCTTTCGGCATGGGTTATCCGGAAGAAATATGTTGAACTAGTTCGACATACTAATCTATGCATCCACAACTCAGAAAGTTATATGTTCCTCGAGTTGTCTCCCTTCAGTTATTTTCCGACCTTCATCTATCAATTGATAGTCAGGAGTAGTTGTGCACTCGTGCATCGATGCCTTTTACTCTTGTGGTCCGTCAAGCCATTCTATTCTGGAATGACTATGAGAAACAAACTCCAGTACCTCATCCATATCCTGGATCGGGTCAAAAAAAGTTGTAGTCCGCAGATGAAGAATGTCAAGCCATCTTCTAATCTGTTCTACCTTGGAGTATTACCACCTTTATATCAAGAATGTCGTGGGAATTGCACAACCTCCTATAAACTCTTGATACAGTAATACTTCTCACCATCGTCGTTCATTCCTCGGTCTCCGCGTTGTTATAACTGGAACACCGACAAGTGAATTGTGATGTGTGAAATCAATACTCCTAGCAACCCTGTTGCTAGGTGGTTAATGGACGATAATCTCATTCTTAGCGTGCTGGTTTCTGAACCATCATTCTAAGATTGATTGTGCTACCTAGTCCATATTACTTGGTGCACTTTTCGATCAACGAGTTAGGATTGTATCAATCTCTGGCTCTTTTGATCATATCGTCTTGCCCTGAAAAGCAAGATTGTTCTCGAGCTTCATAACATATCGGTGGTTCGTGATTTTCTGAATATCTTCTCGGAAGTATTACCAGGTTGTCACCTGACCGCTATGTTGAGTTCGTGATCAAGCTGGTTTCTCTCTAAACCACCCTTTCTCCAAGAATCTGTGTTGGATACCCTGAACTAGTTGGTTAAGCTAAACAACAACTTGGAGAGTTGGAAGATAAAAGCTTAATCCACATAGCTCACTCCAAAGGGATATCTTGTGTGTGTATTGAAGATAGATGATATCTTCTCCGATTGATCCTCGTGATCATTGTGGATCTATTGTCCTGTCCAAACTTTGATTTGAGTATGGGTTATCGTCAAGTCAAATCGGAACCAACGATATTCGTAATGTTGTCTTACTCATGGTTGTTCCCTTGAGCATACACCATTATATCTTTTGGGTCTGACCAATGCTATCGTTTTGTTCACATTGTCATGGAATTCCATCTATATGGAAACCTGGATGAATTGTTGTTGAGCCCACCAGCAACATTGTTATTCTCCATGATCTATGTTGTGGCCGTTCGTGAAGCATATGTATGGAAGAAAGAAGTGACTTCCTCAAATTCATGAGCATTTGATGAAAGTTGCCGCCATGAATTCGAGAAAGTTAGTTTTGCTTCCTTTGGAATCATCCCAAGTCAGTCATGCATACGTGCGAAGTATTCTATGGTCTGATAGACTGATCATCTTCATTCTGTATGTATCCCTAGCACACCAAGCCACTGATTGATTTGTTCAAGGAGAAAAGTTCCATCATAAGAGCTAATCATATGACTTATGTAAGGACTTCGATATCCTAGACGATGGTTCCCAACCAAAACTCAGTAGTGTATTATCATAAGACTGCTATGTGGTCATGCTTGTCTTGGACAACATGTTCACGTGTGTGTAGCAGAACCAGCTCATGTTTTGGAGCTTACTACCGCAGTACATTTTCCGAGAATCTCGCAACGTCGTCTCGTCGATTTGGGTTGCAAACTTTCATTTTTTCCTAGATTAGATGAGTCTGGAATATCCTGACACCAACCGGAACTGAATCTCAGGCAGATATGATGGTTGGAGCATTTACCAAGAACTATAATATTGGTCTCTCGATAACCGGTGAAGTGGATGTCGTGGCCAACACACCCAACCGGAAGACCTATTGTTGTAGTATCTTGCTTGAAGAAGTTAGCCACCTCCCCATAAGGACTTCGTAGGACTGACTCCCTAGTTGTCCCTTATGGATTCTTGTGCTCCCGAAAGTCCGACCTTTACTTGATGTTCAAGATACCAAACATATCTATGAATGGCTTACGCTAACACATCAAGGAGAACATTAGAAGCGGAGTGCTAAATGTCTCTCGGTCGATCATCCAGGTCTTGCCCCTTGGCCTCGCTAAGGTGGAATCTGAGAAAGTGTTATCTTCCTTTACATCTGCATCGTCCACCACTATTCATCATGTTAGTATGTTGTGTTGCCAGGATCCTCGACACGGATATTGGTAATACCTTGATGGATATGAGGATGCTCAAGTTCTTGAGAGCACACACAAGCACTAGGTGTTATCACCGGCACTAACCGGGATTGCTCACAGTGTTCTTGATTATGCTATAACCCCTCAAGAGTAGATTTACTCTCTACAGTTGGGATTCTTCCCAGTTACCAGAATCACTCCCAGCATTTGCATTTTGTTCCCAGCCTGCACCGCCAATGTGCCAATTTTCCATGAATTGCCCTTCTCAGCAACTGCTGTTCAGGATTATCTTCAAAAGTGGTCCTACCATAGGTTCCATCCATTCTGATGATAAGCAAAATCATCTGTGGTGTTGTCTTCAACAAGGAAGTTCACATCATCCATTTTGGCCGAGAATGTCATTTCTTCGGACTCCGTCAAACGATCGATTGTGTTTGCCTTAGGTTGGTATAGGAAATTTCAATGATCTCTATATCAAAAGTAATTCTTTTTACCACTTAAGGGGATAACCCTATGAGTCACCTTCTCTAAGGTGCCCCGTCTGGTGGTATCGATCACCATCTTCTTAGGTGTGGAATTATTGCCACTAGGTGAACCTTCATCGTTTGTTTCACTCCATCCCTCTAGATGCGTGTTCCGTGTCTCAGCTCAAGAGATGCTTCAATGTCTCACACCATAAGTTGATCTTGAGTTCTTCGATCTCCGGGAAGATCGATTTCTACAGAGTATGACTCCATTATCATCTGGTTGGATGAAGATCTCAAAACAAGTATGACAAGATCATTATGATGCAATAAATCAACAGCTCCGAGAAGGAAAATTGGATCGTGAAGATTGTGCTAGCTTATGTCCCCTCTGTTTTCTTATCTCACGTCCTGAATCTCGGGACGAGATTCTTGTTTTAGTGGGGTTGAGTTGTCACATCCCTAGCTCCTGTCTGCCTAGTGCTAGGTTAGTTGTGCATCATGTTTAAAATTTTGTTAACTTGAAATGGGGATTGATGAAACCCTAGCACTAAATGAACTCAACTAGGATCAAATAAAAATCCTTTTCAATAAACCCAGAAATGCCTTCATCAATGTGTGATAACTTTGGCAAGGGTTCTGATCCAAACCAAAAATATTGAACATTTTTAGGGAATTTTTGGGCTTTGAATTAAATCAATAAGTATTTAAATTGGGGCATGTAAATATTTTTTAATATCTTTAAATGCTCCAACAATTCTGAAAATAGTTGAGGGTCTCTGTAATAATTTATTTAATGCCCACAATTATTTTTAGGATTTATTAAAATGATTTGGGCTATAAACTAAATCAAAACAAAATAACAGAAATAGAAAACAGAAAGAAAATAAGAGAGAGAGAAGTACCTGGGCCTTCTTACCTGCGTGGCCCAATCCTTGTTTAGGCCCAGCCCACCAGGGGCAAAGTTGTCTTCAACCTTGCGCCTACTGGCAGCCACCGCCGAGCGCCACCTCCTGCTTCGCGCTGTCGACGTCCCCTGCGCCCTCGTGTGGTGCCCTGGAGCTGGACTGGACGCCCAGAACCCCCTGCACCTCTCCCTCTCTCCCCCGAACGTTCTCCCCTCCTCTGTCTCCCTCACACGCATCCACCCGAGCGGGCTCGTCACCGCCGCTCGCCACCACCGTGACCACAGCCCTCCCCATGCCCCCGCAAAACGTCCAAGAGCTTCGCCTCGTCCCTCTCTTCCTCCTCGCCAAGCCGCCCGACGCCGGAAGCCCCCGAACGCCCTCACCATCGTCTTCTTCGACCTTCGGCCGCCGTCGACCTCGCCGGCGATTCGCGGCAACCAACGCCTCCCCGCCCCCTCCGTCTGCACCAGCTGAACCGCCGTGAGCCACTGAACCTTTTCCCTCCGTCCTTTCCTTCGCGCGCGCCCCGTAGCCGTCGCCCCCTTCCTCACCGTCGTCGGCCGCCGCTGAGCCTGTCGCCGTCGTGGCCACAACCACCATAGCTCGCATCCGAGCTCGCCATCGCACTCCTTGCACTCCCGCTCATCGGGCAGGGCCATCCGTTGCTCCTGGAGTGGCCCGTAGCGCCGTCTCGATCATCGCCCGAACTCCGGCGCCGCCAAACCTTGTCGCCGATCACTTTCCGGCCACCCCGCGGCCTCCCGTCTGGTCCTTTGGATGCGGACGAGCAAGAGCTACTCCCCGGAGCCCTCAGCTCGCCAAACCACCAACCGTAACTCAAATCCGAGCCGAGCCGCCGTCGTTTAGGTCGCCGCCGGCAAGACTCCGGCGTGCTGACGTGGCACCATTGTTAGGGACTAATTACCCGGCTAATTAACCCTTTCTCTCACTGACATGTGGGCCCACGCCCCACTGACACTTTTAGTTAGTATTAAATTAGCACTAACAGTCTTTGTTAACTAACCTAGAGTCACTGACAGCGGGCCCCAGTGCCTATTTAGTTTAGTTTAATTTTGTTAAGTTTAGTTATGTCTGTTTAACTGTTGTGTCACTGACGTGTGGACCCCACACGTCAGGTTTGACTGGACCAGCCTCTGTTGACTGCTGACCTCACAGTGACGTCATGCTGACGCAATAAGTATTTTCTGGAACTTTAAATAAATCAGAAATGAATTATTTATTTCAGAAAATAGCCAAAACTTCTAAAAATCATATAAAATCAACCGTAACTCAGATGAAAATAATTTATATATGAAAATTGATCAGAAAAATCCAAGGAATCTGTTTATGGCATTTTCATGCATGTTAGAACAACTTATGGTTGCTGTTTAGGACAATTTGAATAAATGGCATTTGAATAATCACATATGGAGTTTGAATTTGAACCTTTGGTTCAAACCAACTTCTTTTAATTTGGTTGCTAGTTGCATTAGGCCAAACCACATCATATTGCCATGTCATGTTCATGCATCATATTGTTGCATTGCATTGATTGTGTTCTTTCTCTGTTTGTCGGTTTTGTCCCCTCTCAGTAGACGACGTTCCGACGATGTGATCGATGACACCAATGAAGACTCATTGATATCTTCAGAAGTGCCAGGCAAGCAAACCCCCATTGAGCATCCCGAAACAATCCCACTCTCTCGCTCCTGCTCTCTTTTATTGCATTAGGACAACAACGATTGAACTGCTTTTGCTGCGGTAGTTGAACCCCTTTCCTCTGCATGACCTGTCATTGCCACAGTAAATAGTTGAAACCCACTAGCATGAGTAGGAGTTGTTTGAGCCATGTTGTGCCTACTCATTCATGCTTTCTGGTTATGCCTGCTATTGCTTAGAGTTGAGTCAGGTCTGATTTATCGGGGATGAATTGGAATGTGGTGAACATGTCCTACTCTGTGTGAGCTAAGTGTGTGAACACGATTTGGTAAAGGTAGCGGTGAGAGGCCATGTAGGAGTACATGGTGGGTTGTCTCACTGGAGCCGTCCTTAAGAACTGAGTTCTGTGTAAGTTGTCCAATGACATAGTTACTACCACACATTGGGTTCCGGTAACTCGACCCCTCTCGACTTATTAATCAACTAGATCTCTGTCCAGGAGTTGCAACTAGTTTCTGGTATTTGTAGGTAGTGTTAGTAGTCTACCAAGTGGCACACGGTACATGTGGATTGGGTCAGACTAGGCACCGTGGCACGGTGTACCAAGCGTAGATCCATCCGACGAGGTGGGCTTGGGAACCCTGCGCACATCTTTTGGGGCCGTGAGCGACACCCCGGCCGGATATCCCCACGGATGGAACCCGAATAGGCGATAAACCTGGACGAGAGACTTGTGTGGTTAGTCAGGTCGTGGCCGACAACCCCGCCAGGCTTCCGCTTGAAGGTTGCCGAGATACACGACGTATACATGGCGGTAAGTGGCGAGAGCGTGTGTGAAGAAGTACACCCCTGCAGGGTTAACATGATCTATTCGAATAGCCGGGTCCGCGGATATGGACTTCTTGGATGCTTACGTGGTACATAGACAATCGAAAGTGGATACTCTAAAATACTCAAGACAAGTGTGAGTGATATGGATGGCCTTCTCGTAGGGAGACGGAATGGATCCATAGTGGTGTATTGATTGGTGAATATGTGGACTCGTGTGCGCCACCTCAAAAGAGTTACTTGCAGTCATAGATCAAGATAGCCACCGAGTCAAAGCTGGCTTGCTGCAGTCAAACTCCACCACCTCTTTGTTGATACTGATGCATATGTAGTTAGTTCTGATGTAAGTCTTGTTGAGTACCTTTGTACTCACGTTTCCTTAATTTATGTTTTTGCAGAGAGACTTCAGTCTCGCTAGTGGTTCCGCGTGGACTTCGACGTTTAGCTTGTTACCTCAGCTACGGTCTTGTGCCCTTAGGAGGGTCTTGTAGATAGTCAGGCTTCTCAGCCTTTTTCATCTGTAGTTGTTTGTACTCAGACATGTTATGCTTCCGTTTCCTGTATGCTCTGTATGTTGGGTCATGTGACCTCTGATTGTAATAAACGCTATGATGGCTCTTCTGGGCCTTTATCTATATGATTTGTTGAGTTATGTTGTGATGCCATGTTGTACAACACATACTTGCATGTTATGCGTACGTGTAATGTGTATTGCTATGTGTGGGATCCGACACCTAGTTGTTTACCTTTGGTAGCCTATCTTACAGGGAAATGTCTCCTAGTGATTCCACTGAGCCTTGGTAGCTTGCTACTGCTCCGGAACACTTAGGCTGGCCAGCATGTGTCCTTCTTCGTTCCTATGTCTGTCCCTTAGGGGAAATGTCACGCGTTGTTCCTTTAAGTCCTTGTAGCTTGCTACGTCTTGGGTTCATACGTTGATGACCGACACGTTCGTTGCTGGGTCATGTATGCCTGTCTCTGTAATTTAGTGCCACTTTTGCTTTATAACTGGTCATGTCGGCCCGGGTTCTCTGTCATATGGATGCTAGCGACACTATCATATACGTGTGCCAAAATGCGCAAACGGTCCCGGGCCAGGTAATGTGGCACCCGTGGGGATACCATGCGTGAGGCCGCAAAGTGATATGGTGTGTTACAGGCTAGACCTGTGTGACTTAGGATCGGGGTCCCGACACTGCCATAGAGGATTTCAAACGGAGCTTTGCCGGCACTTGCTTAGAAATTGTTGTTGTAAGAGAACTCGGCAAACGGAAGGTAGTCTTCCCACTTCATGCCAAAAGAGATGACACAAGCTCTGAGCATGTCTTCGAGGATCTGGTTCACTCTTTCGACTTGACCACTAGTCTGAGGGTGAAACGCAGTGCTGAAACAGATCTTAGTGCCCATGGCTGACTGGAAGGAGTCCCAGAACTTGGATGTGAACAAACTTCCACGGTCTGAGGAGATAACTTGAGGAATGCCATGTAGTGACACAATTCTGGAAGTGTACAACTCTGCGAGCTAAGCTGCATTGATGGATTCTTTGACTGGAAGGAAGTGAGCTACTTTGGTTAGCTTGTCAATCACAACAAAGATAGCATCGTTCCCCTTCTTGGACTTGGGAAACCCGGTGACGAAATCCATTTCAATGTGGTCGAATTTCCACTCGGGAATAGGAAGAGGTTGGAGGAGACCGGCTGGACGTTGATTCTCTGCCTTCACTCTTCTGCAGACATCACATTCATTCACGAATTGGGCAATCTCCCTTTTCATGCGAGTCCACCAGTAAGATTGCTTGAGGTCTTGGTACATCTTGGAACTTCCGGGATGAATCGAGAGGAGGGAGTCATGTGCTTCGTTCATTATGAGCTTCCTGAGATCACCCTTGGGAACCACAAGTCTGTCCTCAAAGAACAAGGTGTCTTTCTCATCAACGCGATAGCACTTGTATTTGGGAGTACCCTTTGCAATACCATGTTTCACTTTCTGCACCATAACATCACTGAGCTGGGCCTCACAGATCTGATCCTCCAAGGTAGGAGCAACTTGAAGATTTGCAAGAAAGCCTTGCGGAACAACTTGGAGGTTGAGCTTCGTGAAAGATTCACAAAGCTCAGGCTAGAACGGCTTGATAAGGAGACTGTTGCAATATGCCTTTCTGCTCAAGCCATCTGCAATGACATTGGCCTTGCCAGGTGTGTATTCGATGCTTGGATCATACTCTTGGATCATTTCAACCCAACGAGTCTGGCGAAGGTTCAGGTTCGGCTGTGTGAAGATGTACTTCAAGCTCTTGTGATCGGTGAAGATGTCCACTTTTCTGCCCAACATAAGGTGTCTCCACGTGATCAAGGCGTGTACCACTGCTGCTAGCTCGAGATCATGTGTGGGGTAGTTCTTCTCATTTGGCTTCAATTGACGAGAAGTGTATGCCACAATTTTCTTGTCTTGCATTAGAACACCACCAAGTCCTTGAAGAGAAGCATCACAGAATACTTCGTAGGGCTTGGACTCATCCCGAGGAGTAAGAACCAGAGCATAGATGAGCTTTTCTTTGAGTGTTTTGAATGCCACATCACAATCCGGAGACCAGTTGTACTTGACATTCTTCTGCAGCAAGTTGGAAAGAGGCTTGGTAATCTTGGAGAAGTTCTCAACGAACCTTCTGCAATAGCTAGCGAGACCAAGGAAGCTTCGGAGTTGCTTGACGTTCCAAGGGGGTTCCCAGTTGACAATCGCTTCAACTTTTTCGGGTTGACAGAAATACCCTTAGCAGAGATGATATGGCCAAGATATAAGACCTTATCTAGCCAGAATTCACATTTGGAGAACTTCACATAGAACTTGTGTTCACGGAGTCTGTCGAGAACAAAACGAAGGTGCTTGGCATGATCCTCTTCATTCTCGGAGAATACCAAGATTTCATCCAGATAGACAAGAACAAATTCGTTGGTGTAGGGGTTGAATATGTAGTGCATCATCCTCGAGAAGGTGGGTGGAGCATTTGCGAGGCCAAAAGACATGACTGTGTATTCATAGGAGTCGTAGCTTGTTCTGAATGCAGTCTTGTGAATATCTTCTTCTCGGATACGGATCTGGTGATAACCCATCCGGAGATCGAGCTTTAAGAACACTTTTTCTCCTTTGAGGTGCTCGAACAATTCATTGATGTTGGGGAGCGGATACTTGTTCTTTATTGTCTTCTTGTTCAATGGCCGGTAATCAACGCAAAGGCGCTCCGTGCCATCCTTCTTCTTGACAAATAGAACACCACAACCCCAAGGAGAAGTGCTAGGCCTGATTAGACCCATACACTCTTACTCATCGAGTTGTTTCTTCAGCTCCTTCAACTCATTAGGGGAGAGCTTGTACGGACGCCGGCATGCTGGCTCAGTACCGGGCTTGAGTTCAATAACGAATTCAACTTGACGATGCGGAGGCATGCCTGGAAGCTCTTCAGGGAAAACATCTTCATATTCATTGACCACCGGAATTTCAGAGATGGCATTAATCTCGCCCTTGTCATTGAGAGAGAATATCCTGATTGTGTTATCTCGAGAGGCGAAGATAATCACGTCTTCGTCAGGATGAGTAAGCTTGACTTCCTTATTTGCACAATCAATGTGAGCATCATGCTTGGAGAGCCAATCCATCCCAAGAATAAGATCAATGTCGGAGTTGCCGAGAATAACCGGAGAAACCAGAAAACGAGAATCACCCATATAAATAGATACATCCGGAGCAAAGTTGTTGGAGTTCATTAGCAAACCCGGAGAAAGCACAGACATTGGACTAGGCAAAGCTTGCAATGGCATATCATGTGACAATGCAAAAGGTCTTGACATGAAAGAATGTGATGCACCTGAATCAAAAAAGACTTTTGCAGGAATAGAGTTAATTGGAAGGTTACCAAGTATCACATCTGAAGAATTCTCTGCTTGAGCTGCATTCATCAGATTCACTCTTGTTGACTTGGGGTTGTGCTTGACAATAGCAGTATTGGCAGGTGGAGGAGGCGGAAGGCGCCTTGGGTTGGGGCACTTGTTAGCATAATGACCCTTCTCAGAGCACTTGTTGCAAACCACTTCTGAGAGAGGACGGTGATAAGGAGCACTTGACTTCAAAGCTTGAAAGTGATTCTTTGACTGATTGCTTGGGTTGGGTGGGTGGGAGAAACCACGGCCACCAGAATGCTTGTTGTTGTTGTTGTTGGAAGGTCGGATCACTGGAGGAGGTGGAAGCCAAAACTTCTTCTGCTTTGGAACCACTTGGGAAGAAGAGGAGGAGTGAACAGCATCTCTGATCCTCTTTTTGGAAGCTTCCATCTTGAGCTGGGCTGCCTCTTGCTTAAGTGCCATGTTATAGAATTTATCAAATTCATTCGGCTCAAACAAGGTGAGAGCTTGCTGGAGTTCATCCTTCGGACCACCACGAAACTGATAAATCTTGCTCTTGGCATCTGGGATGTCTTTCTTGGCATAGCGGGCCAGGTTCTGGAACTTGACATTGTATTGATAAACAGACATTGAGCCTTGCTTCAGGTTGCGGAATTGCTCACGCATACCTTCGATGACACTTGTCGGAATGTGGTGAGAGCGAAAATCCTTGCAGAAGTCGGCCCACGAGTTGGAAGGCGGCAAACTTCACATAGTCCTCAGGTCTCACGTTATTGCATTCAAAGTGCTTCTTGATGTCTGTTATCCAGTCTTCAGCATCTAGAGGGTCCACACAGTAACTGAATGCCTTTGGTTGGTTTGCCAGGAACTAGTTGAGTGTAGCAAAGTGAGGTTGGTTGAACAAATTGCCTTGGCCTTGGTTCCCATGACCACCTTGATTTGCTTGATTTGCTTGAATGTTCTGCATCATTTGCATAAGCTTCTGGGTGTTCTGGTTTGTCGCTTGCATAATTGCTCTCTAGGCCTCAGACGGAGGAGGAGGGGAAGGAGGACAATCAGGAACCTCTTCACCCTCTGGGTTAGCGTTGGGAACTCTTTTAGGAGCCATCCTGAATGAGATGACAACTATTAGCCATTGATTGAGAAAATATATAAGCTGAATCAACGGCTAGAAATTGCAACATAAGTCTTCACAAGAACATTCGAACAAGATGAACGAATGTAATCCATAGTTTAATGATACAACAATCTTCATGAGAAGCCACTTGGGAGAACAAAAGGTAAATAAAAACAACAAAGAGTAGATAGAACAAATACAAGATAGAAGCTTCGTTCGACATATTCGTGCTGAAAGCTTATGGAACGTGTTACAAAAGGGTTTTGCAATCCTCGGGTCAGCATAGCCAAGGACCCTTTAAGATGCAACTCCCGATCGGAACAAACGCCCATAAAACTACTTCACTCAATGTAGAACCCCGAACTCCATATCATGCATTCGTTGGAAGAATGCCTACGAGCTACTAGATGAACCCACCTATTAATTTCCGAAAATTTCCAGTTATGCAATCAGGAGTTGGGGATACAGGGGAAGCATCGCGCACTCAACTCTAATCCTACATCCAGCTGTATCCATCCTTCAACACATAACCAGTTACTTCCGGAAACCGTTTACCTCGGACCTTCGAAATGCATCTACTATACAAGCTATGGCAATACTCCCGATCTACCTCCCCAGTACTGGGTGATGTCGGGGTTATCTTGCCACTAGCCGCATAGGAGAGTTTTCGATGTTGGCCGTCTTAAGTATTCCAGAACTGCTGCGATATATTTGTGACGACAACACCTCGGAGCTCAACTCCCCGGGACACTGCCACAACCCCTAAATGACAGGAGGCATCGAGAACAATGTTCTCGTCACAAAGACATCGGAACAATCCAAACAATACCCGCGTGATCCTAAAAAAAAATTGGTGAATTTTTTAGAGTAGAAGAGACAAGTAATCGTCAGGAGTCCTCACCAGAGTGAAAAGAGATGAGGAGCAAAAGAAATCCTACTCTCTGATATATGTATATAGGACTCAAAACATTTTCAAGTGTGTGCCTAGACTCAACCGTCAACGATTCGATCAATCAGTGGGGGCTTCTAGGTCGGAGAAGGCTCTGATACCAACTTGTAATGCCCAGTATGAGATTATACCTCCTACGTGTCGAGGCACGACTTAAAGGTATAAGCTCATACTAGAATGATCTCAAGTATGGTATCTTTTGCACGACTCATGTAAAAATAGGGCTGAAATTGCAAAAGGATAGTTGGCTTACACTCGCCACGTCACACAATACGTTACATGAACAATCATCATCCAAATAACATCACCGGCCGACTACGGACGAAGATCCAAATGAAAGATACCAAATAAATAAAGCCACAAGGTCCGAATCGCCCCTAGTAGAAGCCACTACTGATCATCGGGATAGTGCACATAGTATCGACTACGTTCTTCATCGAACTCCCAGTACAGCTCTGTGCCGTCACCTGTGTAGTTCACCATCGTACCTGCATCTGGTGTTGTGTAGAATCTATGAGCCACGGAGGACTCAGCAATCCCGTTCCCGGGTAACAAAACTATCTAAGCCTTGGGTGTGGAACAAGGCTGAAGAAAATAAAGGTTGCAGCTGCACTAGCACTAGCTTACGTGATAAGAGCGAGAAGAGAAGTGCCACGAGCGTCAAAGTGATCACGAAGTGATCCTATCTAAGCACGTCAAACATAACCCCACCGTGTTCACTTCCCGAACCCCTTTAGAAAATGACCGTCACGGTTACTCACGCTGGTAGTGTATTCTGAACATGGTGTCAAGTTATCTACAACCGGATATTAACAAATTCCCATCTGCCACATAACCGCGAGCACGGCTTTTGAAAGTTCAAAAACCCTGCAGGGGTGTCCCAACTTAGCCCATTACAAGCTCACGATCTACGGAGTCGCAACTCCAAGGTGGGAAGGCCCGAGTATCCTCGGAATCCCGTGCTCAAGATATTCCGACTAAGGTAAAACTAATCCAGCAAGACCTCCCGGCATGCCGACACCCTGACCGTAGCCTCGCGTATCTAGTCTCAGGCCACGACCGGATGAGCACAGCGTACAGTGACCAAAACCCAAGTTGCCAACGGGGGTACCGCACACGACTCTAGTTTGGACCAACACTCAAATCAAGCACTGGCCCAGGGGGGTTGATTAATTAATCCTCGGGTTAATTACGCCCTCGTCAAGTTTTTAGTTGTTAGGCAAATGTAGAACCAATGTCGGGCCTCGCTGGAAAAGCTTTAGCGCTAAGCGGGTTATCGAGGGGGTCCCATAACCCCAACCGTGTTAGGAACGCATAATCAAGGAACATAACACCGGTTTATACGGTTCCTAGGGTGGCATGAGTGGAACAAATCACCAAGCGAGAGGCTTAGCCTTCCACCCATTACCAATATATAGATGATTTAGTTTAACAGATTATATAGTGTGATATCCCAACAATAACTTCAACATGAAGCAAGAATCTTCAAATATTCTCCTGCAACTAGCAATGCTATAAGAGGGGCTGAGCGAATCTTACGTAGCCAAACAAGGGTTTGCTAGGTGGGGTGGTTAGACATATTTATGGTTACAGTAGGAGGCTGACAAACAAACATGGGCATCGAGGCAATAAGCTAAAGAGCGAGACATCTAGCAATAGGCAAAGATGGTAATGATATCTGGGTCAGGTCATCTTGCCTGTCGAGTCGTCGATGGGATCGTAAGACGGCTCCTCGTACTCAACCTCTGTAGTAACCTCATTCACGGTCTCGTCTTCCGGCTCTACTCAACACAAGAACACAACATGGCACGAAATCAAACAAGGTGCAATGCACAATCAAGATGATGCAAGTATGATGCATTTCATGTCAAGGGATGAAGCACACAAAGAACAACACCAAACAACATGTTTAAATGAGGCCGGAATCAACATATAGCAAATCCGGTAAGTCCTCATATGCGTATTTTGAAATTGGTCCAGATCTGAACAAGCATTAAGTTAAAGTTGTTAAACAGCAAGTTAACATGCACCATGATGATCTACACGAAATTCTAGTCAAGTTTCATATAAAGTTTGTTTAAATCGGAGCTACGGTCTAGAAGATATGAGCAAAACAAGACAAGCATGGCAACGGTGCAAGATGCACCCAAACATCAAGAAAACACACTCCAAACATGTAAACAACATGATAATATGATTTTACATGCAAAATCACACAAGTTTCATATAGGGCACGCTCAAAACGGAGCAACGGTTCAGCACATACACACGAAACAAGATACAATACAAAGCTGAAATTAACAGCCACATAGCAACTTTGGAGCAAGAAATATATACTCTACATCACTCAAACATTGTGATAAGAAGCATGGACATGAAGTAGACATATCCTACAGCAAACAACTCCATTGGAGCAACTCCATAGGAGGCATGGATCAATAGCAACAAGCTACAACATTTTGATTATGTCGTTAAAAACCTGACAGTTATAATTTATTGCAACTTGGGGGCAAGAAATAAATAAGTTACAGCAAACCATATGAGCAAGTAAGGGCATGAATGGATAGACAAAAACATGGACAACAAGAAATGATCATTGGCCACTCCAAAACTAACATGGATTTGTCTAGGGCATCAAGCAAACATAGCATCAGGTTATTAGAGATTCCAGACTAAGCAGAATTTTCACTAAGTATAAAACAGTTATGTTGGCATGACATGTTTACAAGCATGTTTAAGTCACCTCAAGGCATATCATGGCATGTGGTTTGCACCACAGCAAAGACCATATGATGGAGATTCTAAAACATATGGACATGTGACATGGGGACAAACACATCAATAGCAACGAGCACTTCAAATCAGCATCTCATAACATGTTTCATAACTTAACAGCCACATGCACTTTTGCAACCAATTTTAACATGGCAATATGAAACCTAATATGAATGCTACAGCAACCATCATGTAGAGCATCTCACAATGAACATTTTGACATATCATTTGCATCATTTGGATAAACATGCACCAAGTTATCACATCTCAAACATGGCATAAAAATAACTAGTTTCAGCAGTTTATAACAAGTAGCACTCTTGCAACAGAGATTAGGACCTCTAGATGAACTCAAACAAGCATGCCACAATGGAACAAAACGTAGAGCACATCACCATGATCATTTTGATATATCATATGCACAATTTGGACAAGCACACCAAAAGATACAGCCATGCAAAGATGTCAATAAAATATGCAAATCCAGGGACTTAAGAAAAAAAACACCTCAAGCGGATCGGGCGCGGCGGCGCGGATCGGGTCGGATCGGACCCGACCCGTTAGGGTTCGTCCGGCGGCGCGAACGGATCGGGGCGCGGCGGCGCGGTCTTCCGGCGGCGAGGGAGACGGCGGCGGCCGGCCGCGGCGGCGGGGCCGGCCAGGACGGCGGGGCACGGAGGTGGATCGGCGGCGGAGGACCCGCGCGGCGAGGAGCTTGGGGTCGTCAGTGCTGGATCCTCGCGGCGGTGAGAGAGACGGACCGCTGCGGGGAGCTCGCCCGCGGGATCCGGCGGAAGAGGGGCGGCGGCGGTTGTGTGCTCCGGCGGCGAGGAGCGAAGAGCTCGGCGGCGGGGCGGAAATCCCGCGGTGGCTGTCCACCGGAGGCGGCGGGGAGCGGCGATGCGAGCTCGCCGGTGGTGGCTGAGCTCACCGGCGGCGGCGGGGGACGCACGGGGCGGCTGCCGAGGCGCGGGCCGGGCGGGCCGGCTGCGGGCCCGCGGGCCGCGGCGGCGCGGTGGGAGAGAGGGAGTAGGAGTGGACACGTGGCGGCACCTGGTTCGTCCGGCGCGTCGGCGGACACGTCCGGCGCGCGGACTGACACGTCTGGCGGCGCCGGGAGGAGAGGAGCTAGGGTTTTCACGCAAAAATGGACGTGGGGGACTAATTTATAGGCACAGGGAGCTAGGAGACTCCAAATGGGGAGCGGTTTTCGCCCACACGATCACGATTCGATGACCGACATGATAGGAAGGGTTGAGCTGGGTTTGAGGGCTGTTGTGGAGGGGGTCTTGGGCCTTAAAGAAGAGGTTCTTTTAGCCCACTAGGTTAACCGTTGGAGTACCAAACGAACTCCAAACGCGACAAAACTTGACAGGCGGCCTACACGTACCAAAACAACATCGCACGACAAGTCTGACGTCCTTCCGGAAAAGGTACACGGCCACACACGAAAGAAGGACTCGGGGATGCCACGGGCACGTGTGTGAGCGTCGGAACTAGAAAAGGACAATGGGAAGAGACGAGTGGGACCGGGTGCAAGTGACATCACAAATGCAATGCAATGCACATGACAACATGACATGGATGAAAGGCGCACACGCACACGAGAAAACGAAGAAACCCGAAATGAAGAAGAGCCCGGAATGGAATTGATGAAGTCAAAGTTTATATATTGCCATATTTGGAAAGTGTTACATTTGGGGCATTACAATGCCTTAGCCCGGCTCAAAGCTGTTACTGCACCGGCTCTCGCACATGTCCGTTTCATCTCATCAAACCTGGCAGGCAGCACATACAGTCTCCTCAAAACATCTACAAATAGTTTTGGTGTCTGGTTGGATGGAGAAACAGTAGCTAATGCGCGTTGAGCTCCAGTGTATAACTGCTCCACAAGGGTGTAAATGGCCTTAAGCTTTACAAGCGGCTCTTTCCCAAGATTACTGCTTATGTTACCTACACGAATCATGAATTGGTCAATGGCAGTTATATTACTTAAAGAAAATTTCAAATTTGCAAGCATGGCGGCTTACCGAAGATAGCTGAAGTCATTTCCGAGACACGATGCGTTAACCCGGTGAGTTCAGTTGTCACCTTTTCAAGGGTTGATTCGGCTTTTTCAACTCTTTGCACCAAAGCGGTTCTTTCTTTAGCCCAAACAGACTTTGCCGTCTCAAATTCAGCCTTCAGCTTATTCGTTTCAGTAAGGCTAAATTGAAACTTTGATTCCGCCTTTTGGGTCTCAGACTCTTGAAACTTAAGCCGACTCCTTGCATCCTCTAACTGCACTTGCAATTCGATAGTAGTATCCTATATAGACAAAGAGAATATGAAGCAAATTACTTTCCGGTTTACAAGAATTGAAGTCCCAAGCCTTTTGCAAGCAACAACACTTGGCACTTGGGGGCTAATGGATGCTGCAATTTTTTCTTTCCATGCCGGTTCATATCACTAATGTCTCAAGCACTTTGCAAGCAAGAGCACTTGACCCTTGGGGGCTAATGGACGCAGAAGTGTTTTCTAAAATAACGGTTCATACTAATAAAGTCCCAAGCACTTTGCAAGCAAGAGTACTTGGCACTTGGGGGCTAATGCATATTGTTCTTTATTATCATTCATTTATGCTAACCCGGCGGCCAAATAGTCATTACCACCGGTTTATGAGGGGTATACAGGCAAGTTTTATACAATGAAGAAAAGGACCAGTTCATTCATGCTAATTAAGCCTGACCTTGGGCGATACACATGCAACGTTCATCAAAGACAGATTTCTTATCAAGAGGTGTGTCGATTCAAAAAGGTGTCAATTATTTCTAAGTCTAGAACATATTTCCCTTCTATCATATCTAATAGACTTGGGGGCTGGAAGGACATGTATAGTTTGATCAAGAATCTTACCTCAAACTTCTTGTGCATCTGCTTCACCATATCAATCTCAAGGTCCCGGCTACTATGGACCTGACTGAGATATCCAGAAAGGACTTCACCACTGCTCAGCTGTGCATATTGAGCCGTGTCAAACCTTAATCTCCGCTTCTCAACTAGCTCTTGTTTGGCAGTGTGTTTGGCCAGCACAGTTGGATTGCCCGGCTCTTTAAAAGCAGTGCCAGTGATTGTAACATCTCCAGTTTGATTCTCTGCCGGCTCAGACGAGGCTGGCGGTTCAGCAGTTGCAGAATCGGCCTTAGCAGGATCAATAGAGGCGTCAGGAATTCCAGGAGGAGCATCATGAGTGGATTCCTCGGTTGTCTTTTGAACGTCTGCTGCTAAAACCTGCTGCTCCGGCTCAATGACCTTTGGGTCAGCCACCGGCTTACTCGCCTTGGCTCTCTTAATGGACTTGGCTTGGCCTCAGCACGGGTTAAAGTGAATCAGTGCAAAATTACAAAGATTCAAGCAAAAGATGAAGATGAACAGGAAAGAAATTGTTTACCCAGGGGCAGTCTTGAAAGCTGGAAGTAGACTTTGAGATGATTCGCCAGATGAAGAGCGGGAGACCTCCTGATAGTTTGAATCGGAAGAATTCACTAGTTGACGAATGAGACCCGCCAGTGGGTAAAGAGAGTTTAAGAGTGGAAAGACCTCATTCTGGCGCTTTCGACGAGTTGGGGTATTTGGTAAACTGGAGGACAATTCTTCTTCCCCGGTGTTCCGAGTCCGACACCGGCTCTCGTGTTGCTGTTGCTTCAAAAGAAAGTGAGGATCTTATTGAGCTGAAGGGTGTGAAAAATCTTACTTTCCGGATTACCCGTCGAACTTTTTGTCTTGGCAAGGATTCTGAGCCGGAGGAAATAGTAATTACCTCTTCATCAGCGGCCTGGCTGGTGTCACATCCCTAGTTAGCACTTGCATTAGGACTAGCTAGAGTGTGCATCATGTTTACTTATCAAAGAAACTTGAAATGGGAATGACAGAAACCCCAGCACCCCTCTTCTAACAATTAGGGTTTGATAAAATCTTTTCCAATGTACCCAAAATGCCCTTCAAAAATGTTCATCATTTCTGACTTGGTCTTAAACCTCTGCCAAAAATGGTGCACAACTTTCTAGGACATCTAAGGTCTCTGGATTAAATCATATGGTATTTGCATTTGGGAATTTAAATGCTACAAAATAGATTATGTGCCCAAATAATCATAAACTATAATGTTCCATACTGTTCATATTATATACAGTGGGCATGACTAGTTTTATGAGTTATAAAAATGTTCTGGCATTTTTATTAATTAAACAAAGTTGCAAAAGAAATAAAACAGAAAATAAATAGGAAAAAGGGAGAGAGAGAAAGGTTACCTGACGCCCAACCGGCCCACCTGTCGCTCCAGCGAGCTGCTTGGCTCGGCCAGGCAGGCAGGCAGGTGCTCGACGGCGGCCGCAGCGCGCGCCACGCAGCTGCCTGCCGCCCTGCTTCCTGCCCTCGCCACCCTGGAGGCTTGGATCGATCGTCCACCTCGTCCCCGACCTCGCTGACACTCTCCACTCTCCCCAGCTCCTCTCCTTCGCCCTCCCCGCACCATGGCCGACGCCGCCGTGCTCGCGCCGTCGTAGTAGCCGCGTCCACCGTCGTCCCGCAGCCCTGTCATCGTGTCCGTCGTCTCCGCCGTCCTCGAGTCCATCGAGCAGGCCGAGCCCCGAGCGCTCGCCCGCCCTGGAGACGCCCCCGACCCCTTCTTCCCCAACTCCGGCCGCGGAGATCCCCCTCGCCGTTCCGCTCAGCTCCGACCGCCCCCAAGCTCGCTCCGGCGTCTGCTGCAACCACTGTGAGCCCAACTTCGTCCTCCCCCTCTCCGTTGGGTCTCTCCTACCCTGGAGCGCACCACACGTAGGTCAGCTGCATGCGCCGCCGCGGAGCTCGTCGCCGACGAGGCTCCGACCATCCAATGGTCCGGCCACCGTGCCTATCAGCTTCGCCGCTCCGTGTAGATGCGGTAGGACCACTCCACGTACCTCTACGAGCACCGCACCATCGTTTTCGACTTCGCCAAACTCCGGCAGCCGCTGGACTCGTCGCCGGCGTCATCTCCGGCGACCCCGAGGCCAGCCACCACCTCCATTCGATGCGGTTTGCTTCCAGCTAACCGTAGGTGTGCTCTGCCGTCGTTTTGGCAGCTGGAGCACAAAACCCGCACCTCACCGCCGTGTTTGGCCTCGCCGGTGGCTAAACGCCGGTGAGTTGGGCCTGTTTGACCATGGGTTTGACCCCCCTGGGTCACTGACATGTGGGCCCTGCCTGCTAGTCAAACCTAGTTTAAGTGTTAATTTAATTCTAATTAGTTAATTAGCTAACTGTGACACTGACCAGTGGGTCCCACTGGTCAGGTTTGACCTGGGCCGCCCTGTTGACTGACTGACGTAAGCATGATGTCATGCTGACGCAGTAAAGGATTTTCTGGGATTTTTAGATTTAAAAATAATTCAGGAAATTCCAAAAAATGCCTAAACTTCAAAAAATCATATAAATTCAACAGTAGCTCAGATGGAAAAGATTTATATATGAAAATTGATCAGAAAAATCCAATCTTTCCAATGGCATTGGTTTCATGCATGTTTGAGCAAGTTAACCTTGCTGTATACATAAAAACATGATAATGCACTTAATTAAATAATAGCTAAAGTGCCAATTTGAATCTTTGATTCAAATAGGCTCAAACCCTTCTGGTTATAGTTGCATTAGCCCAAAACACATGCATCTTGCCATGTCTTGAGCATGCATCATATTGTTGCATTTGTTTGTTTAATGATTGTATCGCCGGTATTCTCCGTGTTAGGTCCTGCTCCCGAGGATACTGCTGCGTATCCAGCGAAGAGCAGTACCCGACAACCACTATGTCAGGCAAGCAATCATTGATCATTCCGATACAAACCCATCTTCTCGCTCCTGCTCTCTTTTACTGCATTAAGGCAACAGCGTGTGAACTGCTACTTGCTGCGGTAGTTGAACCCTATTCCCTTGCATGACCTGTCATTGCCACAGTAAATAGTTGAAACCCACTAGCATGTGTAGGAGTTGATTGAGCCATGTGATGTGTGATCCACCATGCTATTTGCTTATGTTGCCTGCTATGCTTAGAGTTGTGTCTGGTTTGGTTCATCTGGGTGATGGATCAGAGTGAAACAATCATATTGATAAAGAGAAAGAAGTGTGGAACACGTTTGGTTAAGGTATCGATGAAAGGCCATGTAGGAGTACGTGGTGGGTTGTTTCATTGGAATCGTTCATAGGACCCGAGATCTGTATGTGTGGTTCAAGTTCCAGTTACTACCATGCATTGGGCCCGAAACCAATGGACCCTCTCGGCTTATTAATTACCCTCGATCTCTGTCCAGGAGTTGGAACTAGTTTCTGGTGTTTATAGTTTACTGGAGGTCGTGCATAGCGCTGACCCTCGGGGTGGGTTGTGATGCGATAGGTACGTGTCACGGTGTACCGGTTGCCCGTTTGGTGACTCGGGAACCCTGTACACATCGTTTGGGGCCATGAGCGACACCCCGGCCGGATCTCCCCACGGATGGAACCCAAATAGGCGATAAACCTGGACGAGAGACTTGTGTAGTTAGTCAGGTCGTGGCCGACACCCTCGCTGGGCTTCCGCTTGAAGGTTGCCGAGTACATGTCGAGTAAACGGTGATAAGTGTTGGAAACGTGTGTGAAGAGGTACACCCCTGCAGGGTTATCAATCTATTCGAATAGCCATTGTTCGCGGTACGAACTACTTTTTTACTCTTAAAGTTCATAGACAAGTTGATGGATACTACTAAAAGCCTCAAGATAAGTGTGAGTGCCGTGGATGGCCCTTCCGTAGGATGACGGAAGAGGATCCTCGGTAGTGTATTGTTGTGGTGAGTAGAGGACTCGTGTTCGTAACAACATCTTGCAATCCGTTGAGAGTTGTAGTATAGGTTAGCCAAGAGTCAAAGCTGGCTTTCTGCTATGAACTCCACTACCCCTGTTGATAATGTTGCATGTATGATAGGTTCTGTGGTAAGACTTGCTGAGTACCTTTGTATTCATGTTTTCTTAATAACTGTTGCAGAGGAGAACCCTGCCCCTTCTGATGGGTTCTACACAGACGTTGACGTCGACGAGTAGCTTGGCACCCAGACGGAGATCTGGAGCTTGTGGAGGGCCTTGTAGATAGTCAGGCTACACCAAGCCTGTTTTATTTTCCTAAGTTGTCTGTACTCAGACATGTAGCTTCCGCTTGTGCTTGTATGACTGTATGACTTGAGTGTTGGGTCATGTGACCCCTACCTGTATGTATATGTTATGTATGGCTCTTGGAGCCTCTTAAATAAAGTACTTTGAGTCATAGAGTTCTGTTGTGATGCAATGTTGTATTTGCACATATTGAGCATATTGTGTGTATGATTGAAATGCTTGGTATGTGTGGGATCCGACACCTAGTTGTTTTCCTTTGGTAGCCTATCTTACAGGGAAATGCCTCCTAGTGTTTCCAATGAGCCTTGGTAGCTTGCTACTGCTCGAAACACGTAGGCTGGCCGGCATGTGTCCTTCTTCGTTCCTGTGTCTGTCCCTTAGGGGAAATGTCACACGTTGTTCCTTTAAGTCCATGTAGCTTGCTACGACTTGGGTTCATACGTTGATGACCGACATGTTCGTTGCTGGGTCATGGATGCCTGTCTCTGTAATTTAGTGCCACTTCTGGTTTATAACTAGCCATGTTGATGTCTACACACGCTTCTACTCTTGTAAACTATGTTGGGCCTCCAAGCGCAGAGGTTTGTAGGACAGCAGCAATTTCCCTCAAGTGGATGACCTAAGGTTTATCGAACTCAGGGAAGTAGAGGTTGAAGATGGTCTCTCTCAAGCAACCCTGCAACTAAGATACAAGAAGTCTCTTGTGTCCCCAACACACCTAATACACTTGTTAGATGTATAGGTGCACTAGTTCGGCGAAGAGATGTTAAATGGCAAGTGATATGGAAGGCAAAACAAAGTAATATAAATCTGTAATAAAAAGTGCAGCAAGCAAACAAGTGGTAAACGTGAGCACAAATGGTATTGCAATGGTGGAAACAAGGCCTAGGGTTCATACTTTCACTAGTGGCAAGTCCCAACAACATTAACATAATCGAATCACATGATATTTCCCATAAAACATGCAATGGAGACGCACCCGGAGGTCATTCCTTCGTGGTCAAGAGAGGTCAAGAATTATGTAGGGCTACAAAAGCACACCTCAAAGTTCGTAGTTCTCAATCTAAGGATTTCCCAATGTCACCGTGGCCATCCAAAGAGAGTCCCACAATCACCACAACATATCTAAAGGATAGTCAAAGACAAGCACCAAGAGACTCTCAATCTTCAATCAACACACAAGAGAGGAAATCACTCATGAAAATATTTATCTAATCCATGTCCAATAGACCGCTGTCACCTTGGTCTCGGGGATTATACTAGATAAAGACAAGTGAGTACATCAATCCAATACATAGAGGAAGGGGAAATATCATGGGATCACCCTAGATTAACATAGCCTATGATCACAACGATGATCACATCATGGGAGAGAGAATTCACCACATAGCTACTGGTTGAAACCTCAGCCCCGAGGAGGAACTACTCCCGCATCATGGAGGGAGGAAGCAACGTCGATGGAGATGAATCCGGGGGCACTTCCCCGTCCCAGCAGGGTGCCGGCACAGGAATTCTGATCCCCCGAAGTTTGATGGCGATGGCGGCAGAGATCGAAATTGCGTCTGGAGAAAAGGGGTCTGGAATCAGGGTTTCCTCGACGGGTGTTAAATATATGCCAAAGGGGGTCACCAGAGGAGGTAAGGGGGGCCCAGGCGCCCCCCCGGCGCGGCCAGGAGGGGGGCCGCGTGGGCAGGCCGCCTAGAGCCCTGGTGGCCCCCCTCCGGCCCTACTTTGGCAGCATGGAAGCTTCCAGAACGCTGATTTTTTATATATTTTTCCCGGAATTTTTCTGGCAGTTTACGTAATGGGAAAACCTGAAATACAAAAACAGCAGAAAACAGAAACTGGCACTGGGGTGCACTGAGTTAATAGGTTAGTCCAAATATGATCAAAAGTGTATGGAAGTGCATAAATATCATAGCAATATCACACAAAAGAGGCAAGGAGCAAGCAGAAATTATAGATACGTTTTGGACGTATCAACATCCCCAAGCTTAATTCCTGCTCGTCCTCGAGTAGGTAAATGATAACAAGCATAATTTCTGTGGTGACATGCTATTAACCATATAAGAACTTTTCACAGTCACATGACAAGTGCTTACTGAGACAATGAATCTGTAGTAGTTAAGTTGCCTCATGAGAATATCACAAAGAACTGAAAGTTTTACAATATGATACTGAAACACTCAATAGATTTGTGGTGAGCATGGTGTGCAAACATGACAAAGTGATACCTCGCTTGCCCCCTTTAGTGAAGCAAAACATAAATGCAGGGGCACCTCCAAAGTTTAAGTGACGACTAGATACAATGATTTCAGAATAAACGATATCATAATCATGCAAAAGACAATGGTACTTTGGGACAATGCACATTACACTCAGAATGACAATCATGCTCTCAATAGTTGGTGCTTTAAAGAAGGCGGAGACTCTCGAACCGTGGCTTTTGATGGCAAGGTTGAAAACCCGTGGTCGGAAACAAAAACTAAACATGTACCAGAGCTCTTGGTTTTAAAAACAGAGGTAATAATGATTTTTTTAGAATATGCATATTTCTTCAACGAATGCTAGCAGATAACTCAATTACTTCTTGAGTTGGACAAGTTTCGAGGAACGGCTCCCGAATGAGGACGATCACATCCTCTTAATCTCCTTTGTTTATCACTACCAAAGTTTTCTGATTTCTCATGAACAAAGCGTGAAGGAGGGTTTGTTTGTTGTATATTTTTTAATGAGCCGGGCTCACTCTATGCCAGTTCCTTCTCGTATTATGGGTTTGCACATTAGACATGCAGTCCCAGGGTGAAGCTTGTCCAACTTAAAAAGATCATGAATTAACTACTACTTCCTCATGATCTAAAACAGAGGCACAAAAGAGAAATGCTTTTTTTGAATAATTTCGAGATGGTACATGAAAGTCTTCGTTTGGAATGGCAGGTAAATACCATGTATAGGAAGGTATGGTGGACTCATATGGCATAACAGGTTTAAAGGATTTTGGATGCACAAGCAGTCAGTCCGCTTAGTACAGGCGAAGGTTAGTAAAAGACTGGGAGCGACCAACTAAGAGAGCAATGACGGTCATAATCATGCAGAGCGACAAAGCAACATTGAATCAGGCATGGAAGTTATATCGCTACTCAGAATTTAAAGATCATCAAGGCTTGATAGACTTTCTTTACAGTCTTAAATATGCGTGAGCATACGCCAAGTCAATCAAAATAAATTCTTGGGGGAAGATACCACTAAATCATACCACATCATAGGCAAAAAAATCATGTTGGTACTCCAATAACACGTTGAGAACCCCCCAGCTATTTGAGACTAACCATAAGAAAACATGAACTACTAAGCACCATTATGCACATAGCATTTTTATCATAGACATATCAACCAGTGCCACAGACAAACTCTCTTAACAAGATAAGCATGAAAACTCAAGAGAGTTCAGCAACCAACTAAACAAAAGCTCTTTAAAATGAAAAGCATGAAAACTAAGAGCTGAACATGATAGTAGCTATTGAAAGACAAAGAACACACACAGCAAAGATAGACATGAAAATTCTATGTTATGTTCTAGGTTGAAGTGGAGCGTGTTTCTCTCCCACACAAAGAAAGCTGAGTTCCAACTCGTTATGAACAGCAAGCAAAGCTAAAGAAAACTAAAAAGGAAACTAAAATCAAGACGCTCCAAGCATAGCACATAACACATGAAGTGATAAAAATATAGTGGAACGAAAGACGAACTGATAATTGTTGATGGAGAAGGGGATGCACGGGGGCATCCCCAAGCTTAGACGCTTGAGTCTTCTTGAATATTTCTTGGGGGTGCACGGGGGCATCCCCAAGCTTGAGCGTTTGACACTCCTGAATCTTTTTATCATCTTCCCTCGCACACTTGAAAACTCCCTTCATACATAACTCATCATAATCTGATTAGCGAGGTTAGTACCCATAATAAAATAATTTTTCCTTGCTGGAAATAAGGATATTCTTGAAGTTCTACTGTTTCTCAAGATTGCCAAAAGGTTTTTGCAAAGAAAAAGCAAGCTCAAGGTTTGCAAAATGAAGGAAAGGCAAAACAGGACAGAATCTGTGAAAAACAGACCAGCAGGTAGTAAATATTTTTTTCGGGGCACTTCTGCAACTCAAATCAAAAAACTCAGAACAGACGCCCGAAAGACAATTGTATAGAGCACGCTGTCGAAACAATTCAGACTAAAAAGATGATCTGGTGATTTTATACAAAATTTTCTGTCCAAGGACAGAATCTGTTTCCTGCAGAGCACGTCACAACTTTTGAACTTTCTTGCCATCAGAGGCTAAACTTGGCACAAAGCTGAAAAATAAAGATACAATGATGTTGCTACAGTAGTAACAAATATCAAGACCACTAAAACTGAAAGCAAATATAACAAGGGTTGTCTCCCTAGAGCTCTTTCTTTATAGCCATAAAGATAGGCTTAAGACTTTAATGATGCTCTCGTAGGAATAAGAGCTGAAGAACAAAAGAGAGCATCAAGAAGCAAATACCAAACATCTTTAAGCCTAACATGCTTCCTATGCATAGGAATATTGCAATAGAATAATTCATTGAAGCACAAAGCAACTAGCATAGGAAGGCAAAACAAGCATAACTTCAAAATATTCACCATAAAGAGAGGAAACTTCTTATTATTAAGATATTTAGAACCAAGTCTCCCTCTCTCATTATAAATTTCAGTGGCATCATGGATGAACTCAACAATATAAGCATCACATAAAGCATTGTTACCATGATCCACATGCAAAAAGGTACTCTTACTCTCCACATAAGCATAATCTTTCTCATTGGTAATAGTGGGAGTAGGACTATCATAAACAACTTGAACACTATAGATTAATTGTGTATTAGGAGGGTGGTGTTCAACAAGGGAGTAATTCCCTCCATGATTATGACAAGTTTCATAAGGATAATTTCTCCTTATGTCATAGGTACCTTTATAATCACTATAGATTGGAGTTATAACATCATCATAGTAGAGAAGAGCATTATCATTGCTAGCAACTATATTTGTAATCATGTTGTCTTTATTCTTACTAGCAAAAGAATTATCAATTGTCACATCACTAGTGGGTAAAGGATTTGCAATCCTATCATCCCCAAGCTTAGAGCTTTCCATATCATCACTTTCAGAGTTGCTACCAAAAAGATTCTCAAGATCATAAGTAGCATTATCATCATTTTCCCAATCACAATAAGTAACATGCATATCATAATCAAAATCATCTTCAATAGTACCTACGGACGTATCATCAAGATGATAATTAAGGCAATAAACTTCACCTTCTTCTTTAAACTTACAACCGTTAGGATAAAAGTTGATGGGAGAAATATGCTCAGGCCAGGTTGATACCCATTCTTCTTCCTTCTTGCTCCTCTTCCTCCTCCTCTTCTTTTTCTTCTTCTTCACCTTAGGAGGGAGTAGTTAGAGATGACGCTTCTCCACATATCCTGGTTTATCATTAGAAACAATAGGGGAAACTTGGGAGAAACTCTCCTTTTTATTAGCAGAAATATAAGAGACATTTTTATACTTTGGTAAAGTTCCCTCCTTTCTAATCTTACTTATGTAATCATTTTCATGGCAATTAACAACACAATAGAGATGGCAATTTTGCAAAGTGTTTTTTTATTCCTATGGCATTAACATCTAGCCAAGAAGTCTTTTCTGTTAACTCTTGACACATCAAAAATAACATAAGCTCATCATAAAGATCAGAGGTGATCATGTTATCACACAACTGGTTAACAATTATGTTTTGAAAGTTCATGCATTGAAAATTAAAGTGACCTTCTATACAGCAAAGTTCACAAGTAAAAGGATAAAGGTCACACAATTCTCTAGCAATTTCATTTAAATATCTGACCCAAGTGATTGTTCTTTCATGCTTATGTTGCTTACAATACTTCTCTTCTTCAATCATAGGCCTTTCACAGGGTCTATCCACTCCACAAAAATTAACATGCTTATATAAAACTTCATTTTTAGGAATTGGATCATGCATGTTGCAATCATCATGAACAATTTCATTTTCTTTGCAAATCTCTTTAAAAGGTTCATGATGCTTGTTCCAATCCTCCTTAGGCATATTAAGATGTGAAGCAAAAGATTTGAGGAAATCAACAAGGAGTTGAGAATTAAGCCCAAATTTAGCACTAAACTTATTAAAACTTGTAGTTTCAACAAAGGACTTAATGCAATCATACTCATATACTATACCTGACTCTTTACCTTTGTTGATCTCCCAATCTTCAGTGTTGCGTTGAATTCTTTCAAGGAGTTCCCATTTAGCATCAATCTTTTCGTTTGTGAAAGAACCCATAGAGGAAGCATCGAGCAAATCTTTATCCTGTCGAGAGAGCCTCGCATAGAAATTAGTAATAATAATATCTTTGGGGAGCCCATGGTTAGGACATTTTAGCATTAACGTTTTCAGTCTCCCCCAAGCTTGAGCTATGCTCTCTCCGTCATGAGGATAGAAATTATAAACATAATTCCTATTCTCATGGACTTCATGAAGAGGATAAAACTTGGAGTAAAAGAGAGACTGGATCTCTTCCCAATCCAGCAGGTGAGAGTCATCTAGTAGCCTATACCATTCCAATGCTTTTCCTTTCAGGGACAAGGCAAATAATTTCCTCATGACTCCATCTCTTGTCAAACCTGAAATCTTAAACAACTCACAAAGTTCTGTAAGTTTCAACAAATGAATACTAGGATTGACTGTCCCATCATAACGATCATTCATAATTATTTCAATTATCCTAAGTGGTATTCGGAACGGGATACAATCAGTAGGTGGAGGAGACTTCTCTACCACGGGTGTGGTAAAGCGGCCTTCCCCAAGCAGCGAACTAAGAGCGCGGTTTTCCATAAACATAACTAGTGAAACTAAAAACAAGAAACGAAAAGATTTAATTGCAAGATCTAAAGATATACCTTCAAGCACTCACTTCCCCGGCAACGGCGCCAGAAATAGCTTGATGTCTACACACGCTTCTACTCTTGTAGACTATGTTGGGCCTCCAAGCGCAGAGGTTTGTAGGACAACAGCAATTTCCCTCAAGTGGATGACCTAAGGTTTATCGAACTCAGGGAAGTAGAGGTTGAAGATGGTCTCTCTCAAGCAACCCTGCAACTAAGATACAAGAAGTCTCTTGTGTCCCCAACACACCTAATACACTTGTTAGATGTATAGGTGCAATAGTTCGGCGAAGAGATGTTAAATGGCAAGTGATATGGATGGCAAAACAAAGTAATATAAATCTGTAATAAAAAGTGCAGCAAGCAAACAAGTGGTAAAAGTGAGCACAAATGTTATTGCAATGGTGGAAACAAGGCCTAGGGTTCATACTTTTACTAGTGGCAAGTCCCAACAACATTAACATAATCGAATCACATGATATTTCCCATAAAACATGCAATGGAGACGCACCCGGAGGTCATTCCTTCGTGGTCAAGAGAGGACGAGAATTATGTAGGGCTACAAAAGCACACCTCAAAGTTCGTAGTTCTCAATCTAAGGATTTCCCAATGTCACCGCGGCCAATCACCACAACATATCTAAAGGATAGTCAAAGACAAGAACCAAGAGACTCTCAATCTTCAATCAACACACAAGAGAGGAAATCACTCATGAAAATAGTTTTCTAATCCATGTCCAATAGACCGCTGTCACCTTGGTCTCGGGGATTTTACTAGATAAAGACAAGTGAGTACATCAATCCAATACATAGAGGAAGGGGAAATATCATGGGATCACCCTAGATTAACATAGTCTATGATCACAACGAAGATCACATCATGGGAGAGAGAATTGACCACATAGCTACTGGTTGAAACCTCAGCCCCGAGGAGGAACTACTCCCGCATCATGGAGGGAGGAAGCAACGTCGATGGAGATGAATCCGGGGGCACTTTCCCGTCCCGGCAGGGTGCCGGCACAGGAATTCTGGTCCCCCGAAGCTTGATGGCGATGGCGGCGGAGATCGGAATTGCGTCTGGAGAAAAGGGGTCTGGAATCAGGGTTTCCTCGATGGGTGTTAAATATATGACAAAGGAGGTAAGGGGGGCCCAGGCACCCCCGGCGCGGCCAGGAGGGGGGCCGCGTGGGCAGGACGCCTGGAGCCCTCGTGCCCCCCCTCCGGCCCTACTTTGGCCGCATGGAAGCTTCCGGAACACTGATTTTTTATATATTTTTCCCGGAATTTTTCTGGCAGTTTACGTAATGGGAAAACCTGAAATACAAAAACAACAGAAAACAGAAACTGGCACTGGGGTGCACTGAGTTAATAGGTTAGTCCAAATATGATCAAAAGTTTATGGAAGTGCATAAATATCATAGCAATATCACACAAAAGAGGCATGGAGCAAGCAGAAATTATAGGTACGTTTTGGACGTATCACATGTCGGCTCGGGTTCTCTGTCATATGGATGCTAGCGACACTGTCATATACATGTGCCAAAATGCGCAAACGGTCCCGGGCCAGGTAAGGTGGCACCCGTGGGGTGACCGTGCGTGAGGCCGCAAAGTGATATGACGTGTTACAGCTAGATCGGTGTGACTTAGGATCGGGGTCCTGATAGCGTTGGCATCAGAGCTGGACTGCCTGTAGGTTTCTCAAGCCAAACTGGTCGATGTTGAGTCTAGAAAAATTCTTAGTTATATGTAGGGGAATTGATTGTGGAAGGGAACGTAAGGTTCTTTTTACTCCTTTACCTTATGCCCTTCTGATCCGAGTCAGTCTATTCTTTCTACGGGAATTTAGGACTAGGCCTCTCATCCTTACTAGGTTCACGTGTTACTAATCCGTAGACTCTTAGGATTGTTGGTTTCAAGCCTCAGTTCAGTTTCTATCCTTTTAGTATGATGATTGTTGGACCCGGAACCTTGATATGGAACTATTGAGTTATTATGCTATCATTTGTATGATGTCTCAAATCTTTGTTTGAGCATTTACAGTTGTTATGCTGCCCGATTTCTTCCAGAAACACTAATGCCTTTGCATTACTTCGTGTTTCAGATGTCTGGCCGCACCCCTCACCAAGTGGTTCGTTTGACTCGGTGCATTAATGTGCCCGGTCACACGGCCATGCTAGTTCGTGTGCTGACTGAGACCGGTTATCGCTGGTATCCTGAGTACACCGTGGAGGAACAGTACCGGGATTTCAATCAGAGTCAGTATGTCTGCATAGTCCGGATATACCCCTCATATCCCGGAGCTAACGACCCCATCCATTGGTCTTATGGACTCGGGGTTACCATCGAGATGGCAGTGCAGGATGCGCCTATTCGATGATGACCATTCTCCGGGCTAGGCATGCCCTGTTGCTGAACACTGAGTTCTGTTACATGCCAGCCTCACTTCCCGGAGAGGAAGGCTACTACACTGGTCTGTATACTGATGCTGCTCATGAAGAGCCACTGCTTCAGACTACTGTTCAGATGCTGGAGGATAGGGACCGTGAGTTCCGTGCCCTCCGAATGGAGCTGTATAACACTCGAGCCGCCCACTGGACTACCTTGTCACGGCTTGCACCTGCTGTGCACGCCGGATATCTTGACATGCGGGATTTGTACCCCGTGCGGACTCGACTGCCTGATCGCATGGATTGGCGTGACGTTGGGGGTATTACACCTCCACGTGGGCGTCGGTTACCACCAGCATCGGGACCGAGGCCACATCCATGTCCCTATGGTCCACAGCCTTCGAGTGCTCGCGAGTTTCAAGATCCGTCTGTTCCACTTCCAGGCTACGGTGGTAATCTTTACGAAGATTACTACGGGAATGTCTGAGCTAGACCGCGGTAGTAGTAGTATTGTAGTAGTTGTATTCCCACAGTCCTGCCCGTCTTGTGGAATATGACTTAGTGTGTACTGAGTTCCGGAGGTGTAGTTAAATAATGTATAGGAGCTTGGAATGCCTCTGATGGGATGTATCGTCTTTCACCGCAGTTGTACTTTAGCCTTGGCTTGTACTAAACTATGTATGGTGTGTATGACCACTGGTGTATATATAGCAGTTTCTATATTACCATGTCGTACGGATGAACATCTCTGCATTCCGTGTCATCCATTACATTCTGCACTCCTATGTCAAATGTTGCCATCTTTGTCTAAACCGTTGTTTTGTTTTCCTAGGATGGTCAACACTCGCAACACTCCTGCTGCTCAGGAGCAGGGTGAGGCTAGTGGGGCTAGAGATGGGAATCTGCCCCAGCCACCCTCCTTGGCGGAAGTTATGCTCGAGGCAGAACGGAACAAGAGAGAGACCAACCGTCTGCTGGAACGCATAGAGCAGAACACTGGGTTCCGCCAGAGGAATGACGTGGTGTCAATCAATGACTTTATCAAGATGTGCCCACCGAAGTTCCATCACTCCACTGAACCTCTGGATGCGGATGACTGGCTACGTAGTATCACCCATAAGCTACACTCTGCCCGTGTGGCCGAAGCTGACAAGGTTACCTATGCCGCCTACTATCTTGAGGGCCCTACCAGTCTTTGGTGGGAGAACTTTGAAGCTATGCGTCCTGCTGGCCAAATCACTACTTGGGTTGAGTTCAGTGAGGCATTTCGTGAACATCACATTCCGGAAGGTCTCATGGATCGCAAGTGGGAGGAATTCTGCAATTTCACCCAGGGCCGGTTAACTGTGGATGGCTATAGTCGCGAGTTTGGCAACTTGGCACACTATGCACCTGAGGAAGTATCCACCGATGCCAAGAAGCAGGCGAGGTTCCGCAAGGGACTCAGCCCTGAACTCCACCGAGATCTACGTCTGCACGAGTGCACTTCCTTCCAGAAGCTGGTAAACAAGGCTATCAGTGCTGAGACGGGCCAGACCGACTTCGAGGCCACACGCAAGCATCCTCGAGACTTTGGTTCCTCATCCGGCTCTGGCTCTCACAAGCGCCGTGTGTGGGTTCCTAACACTGCTTTGCCACCCAAGTACACACCGAGGCCATCCTATGAGGCGCCTCGCCCAACTCAACAGTATGCACCTGCCAAGACTTATGGAGGACCACCTACCAACTTTGCTCCATGCACTGGCACTGTGACTTGCTTCAAGTGTGGAGAACCGGGGCACTACATGCGTGAGTGTCCTCAGAACCAACCAGGAAAACCCGTTGGCCGTGGTAAGCCAACCGGCAAGGTGAATTATGTCAAACCAATCCCCACTGCACGTGGTCATGTCAACTATGTCTCTGCTGAAGAAGCTTATGAGGATCTTAACGTCGTCCTTGTTACGCTTCTCGTTAACTGCCATCCGGCATCTGTTCTTTTCGATACTGGAGCACCCCATTCGTTCATATCCGAGAGCTATGCTCGAATGCACAACATGACTTTTTGTGACATGCCTACTTCCATGGTTATTCAAACTCCTGGTTCAAAATGGCAAACCTCTAGGGTAAGCCATGGAAATGAAATCCTTGTCGATAGACTTGTTTTCCTAGCATCTCTAATCGCTCTCAAGTCCTCGGACATAAACATCATCTTGGGTATGGATTGGATGACAACTCATTACGCCAAGATTGATTGCTACACTAGGACCGTTCAACTTACACACCCATCCGTCAAGATAGTCAATGTCTTGACCCGAATGGCTGAGCGTCAGCTCTACTCTCTTAATGCCAGCCCTCTACCAGAACTTGAAGATATCCCGGTAGTCCGTGACTTTCTGGATGTTTTTCCAGAAGAACTGCCAGGAATTCCACCTGACAGAGATGTCGAGTTCGTGATAGATCTTATCCCTGGAACTGTCCCAATCTCTAGGAGACCTTATAAGATGGCACCCCTAGAATTAGCTGAGCTTAAGAAACAACTCGATGAGTCCTTGCAAAAAGGTTTCATCCGTCCTAGTTCCTCCCCTTGGGCTTGCCCCGTCCTCTTCGTCAAGAAGAAGGATGGAACGGAGCGGATGGTTGTAGATTACCGACCTGTCAATCTGGTCACCATAAAGAACAAGTATCCGCTCCCCAGGATCAACGACCTGTATGACCAGCTCGCTGGATCCTCAGTCTTCTCTAAGATGGATTTGAGGTTGGGTAACCATCAAATCAAAATCAAGAACGGGGACATTCCTAAAACGGCTTTTGTTACTCGTTATGGCCAATATGAGTACACCGTCATGTCCTTCGGGTTAACCAATGCCCCAGCCACCTTTTCCCGGCTAATGAATTCTATAGTCATGGAGTACTTGGATAAATTCGTCGTGGTATGCCTCGATGATATACTCATTTACTCCAAGAACAAGGAAGATCATGCCGAGCATTTAAGGCTGGTATTGATGAAACTTCGAGAGCACCGCCATTATGCCAAATTCTCTAAATGTGAATTTTGGTTGCCGGAAGTAACCTATCTAGGTCATGTGATCTCTGGCAAGGGTATTGCTGTCAATCCCGAGTGAGTTCAAGCCATCCTTGATTGGACTCCCCCTGAATCGGTCAAGCAAGTTAGGAGTTTTCTTGGCTTAGCGAGCTATTGCCGACGCTTCGTCGAGAATTTCTCCAAGGTTGCTAAATCTTTAACTGAACTCCTCAAAAAGGATAAAAAGTTTGAGTGGACTCCACAATGCGAGTCCAGTTTTCAGGAACTGAAAAGACGCCTGACATCTGCACCTGTACTGGTACCACCAGACTTTTCCAAGGATTTTATAATCTACTGCGACGCCTCGCGACAAGGACTAGGTTGCATACTCATGCAAGATCGTCAAGTGATTGCATACGCATCTCGACAGTTGCGTCCACATGAGGATAACTATCCTACTCATGATCTAGAGCTTGCAGCTGTAGTCCATGCACTCAAAACATGGCGACATTACCTCCTTGGTAATCGCTTTGAAATCTTCACTGATCATCAAAGTTTGAAGTACATCTTCACCCAACCGGATCTAAATCTCAGGCAAAGACGTTGGGTTGAGTTGCTCACAGACTACGACTTAGGAATCACTTACACCCCTGGAAAGGCCAATGTCATGGCTGATGCACTAAGTCGTAAGTCTTATTGTAACAACTTGATGTTACAACAAGGACAACCACTTCTCCACGAGGAATTTCGTAAGCTTAACCTTCACATTGTTCCTCGAGGATTCCTTTCCACCTTGGTGGCGGAACCTACCCTTACGGATCAGGTCATCAAAGCACATAAGGTTGACCCAGGAATTTCCCGTATTAAGAGGAACATCAAGAAAGGAGTCACGGGATGTTTCTCAATTGATGATCAAGGAGTTGTACTCTTTAGCAACCGTTTAGTGGTTCCTAAAGTACGAAACCTTAGACGTTTGATCCTTAAGGAGGCTCATGAATCTCCTCTCACAATTCATCCCGGTAGTACCAAAATGTATCAGGACCTACGTCAGAGATTCTGGTGGACTAGGATGAAAAGAGAAATCGCTCAATTCATTGCTAACTGCGACGTTTGTTGTCGAGTCAAAGCAGAGCAACAACGGCCTGCTGGCACCCTTGAACCTTTTAGCTATTCCTGAATGGAAATGGGACAAGGTCGGTATGGGCTTCATTACCGGGTTTCCCAGGACCAGGAAAGGGAATAATGCTATCTTCGTCGTTATCGACCGCCTCTCTAAAGTAGCTCATTTCCTGCCTGTTCGAGAGAGTATTACCGCTAGCCAGCTAGCAGACTTGTATGTCTCTCGGATAGTATCACTTCATGGTGTGCCGTTGGATATCAACTCAGACCGTGGAAGTCTTTTCACTTCACGATTTGGGAAAGTTTCCAGAATGCTATGGGGACTCATCTCTCTTTCAGCACCGCCTTCCATCCCCAATCAAGTGGTCAAGTGGAACGAGTCAATCAAATTTTGGAAGACATGCTTCGAGCCTCTGTCATCTCTTTCGGTATGGATTGGGAGAAGTGTCTTCTATTTGCTGAATTCGCTTATAACAATAGTTATCAAGCCAGCCTGGGTAAAGCCCCCTTCAAAGTTCTATATGGACGAAGGTGTCGAACACCTCTTAACTGGTCAGAAACCGGGGAAAGACAATTCTTTGGCCCGGATATGATCCAGGAAGCAGAAGAGCAAGTTCACATCGTTCGTGAGAAATTGAAAACAGCCCAGTCTCGTCAGAAGAGCCAATATGATAGCCATCATAAGGCTGTGACTTTTGAAGTCGGCGATAAGACTTACTGTCGGGTTACCCCTCTTAAGGGAACCCATCGCTTCGGTATCAAAGGCAAATTGGCCCCTCGTTACATCGGTCCTTTTCGCATTCTTGCCAAACGAGGAGAAGTTGCCTACCAACTGAAACTACCTCCGCACCTTTCCAGAGTTCATGATGTTTTCCACGTTTCCCAACTCAGGCGTTGCTTCTCAGATCCTATCCGCGGAGTGGACCACGAAACGCTTGATCTCCAGAACAATCTCACATATCGAGAATACCCCGTTCGTATTCTTGATCAAACCGAGCGCACCACTCGACGCCACAATATCAAGTTTCTCAAGGTTCAATGGTCACATCATTCCGAGAGTGAAGCTACTTGGGAAAGGGAGGATCGTCTTCGACTTGAGTACCCCACCCTCTTTCCGGAGGAACCCGAATCTCGGGACGCGATTCTTTTCAGTGGGGGTGAGTTGTCACATCCCTAGTTAGCACTTGCATTAGGACTAGCTAGAGTGTGCATCATGTTTACTTATCAAAGAAACTTGAAATGGGAATGACAGAAACCCCAGCACCCCTCTTCTAACAACTAGGGTTTGATAAAATCTTTTCCAATGTACCCAAAATGCCCTTCAAAAATGTTCATCATTTCTGACTTGGTCTTAAACCTCTGCCAAAAATGGTGCACAACTTTCTAGGACATCTAAGGTCTCCGGATTAAATCATATGGTATTTGCATTTGGGCATTTAAATGATACAAAATATATTATGTGCCCAAATAATCATAAACTATAATGTTCCATACTGTTCATATTATATACAGTGGGCATGACTAGTTTTATGAGTTATAAAAATGTTCTAGCATTTTTATTAATTAAACAAAGTTGCAAAAGAAATGAAACATAAAAGAAATAGGAAAAAGGGAGAGAGAGAAAGGTTACCTGACGCCCAACCGGCCCACCTGCCGGCCCAGCCCAGCTGCCGCTCCAGCGAGCTGCTTGGGTCGGCCAGGCAGTCAGGCAGGTGCTCGACGGCGGCCGCAGCGAGCGCCACGCAGCTGCCCGCCGCCCTACTTCCTCCCCTCGCCGCCCTGGAGGCTTGGATCGGTCGTCCACCTCGTCCCCGACCTCGCTGACACTCTCCACTCTCCCCAGCTCCTCTCCTTCGCCCTCCCCGCACCATGGCCGACGCCGCCGTGCTCGCGCCGTCGTAGTAGCCGCGTCCACCGTCGTCCCGAAGCCCTATCGTCGTGTCCGTCATCTCCGCCGTCCTCGACTACATCGAGCAGGCCGAGCCCCGAGCGCTCGCCCGCCCTGGAGACGCCCCCGACCCCATCTTCCCCAACTCCGGCCGCGGAGATCCCCCTCGCCGTTCCGCTCAGCTCCGACCGCCCCCAAGCTCGCTCCCGCGTCTGCTGCAACCACTGTGAGCCCAGCTTCGTCCTCCCCCTCTCCGTTGGCTCTCTCCTACCCCGGAACGCACCGCATGTAGCTCACCTGCACGAGCTGCCGCAGAGCTCGTCACCGTTCCTATCATCTTCACCGTTCCTTGTAGATGCGGTAGGACCACTCCATGTACCTCTACAAGCACCGCACCGTCGTTTTCGACTTCGCCGAACTCCGGCAGCCGCTGGACTCGTCGCCGGCGTCATCTCCGGCGACCCCGAGGCCAGACACCACCTCCATTCGATGCGGTTTGCTTCCAGCTAACCGTAGGTGTGCTCCGCCGTCGTTTTGGCAGCCGGAGCACAAAACCCGCACCTCACCGCCGTGTTTATATATGAAAATTGATCAGAACGTTGGCGAGTTGGGCCTGTTTGACCATGGGTTTGACCCCCCCTGGGTCACTGACATGTGGGCCCTGCCTGCTAGTCAAACCTAGTTTAAGTGTTAATTTAATTCTAATTAGTTAATTAGCTAACAGTGACACTGACAGGTGGGTCCCACTGGTCAGGTTTGACCTGGGCCGCCCAGTTGACTGACTGACGTCAGCATGATGTCATGCTGACGCAGTAAAGGATTTTCTGGGATTTTTAGATTTAAAAATAATTCCGGAAATTCCAAAAAATGCCTAAACTTCAAAAAATCATATAAATTCAACAGTAGCTCAGATGGAAAAGATTTATATATGAAAATTGATCAGAAAAATCAAATCTTTCCAATGGCATTGGTTTCATGCATGTTTGAGCAAGTTAACCTTGCTGTATACATTAAAACATGATAATGCACTTAATTAAATAATAGCTAAAGTGCCAATTTGAATCTTTGATTCAAATAGGCTCAAACCCTTCTGGTTATAGTTGCATTAGCCGAATACACATGCATCTTGCCATGTGATGAGCATGCATCATATTGTTGCATTTGTTTGTTTAATGATTGTATCGCCGATATTCTCCGTGTTAGGTCCTGCTCCCGAGGATACTGCTGCGTATCCAGCTGAAGAGCAGTACCCGACAACCACTCTGTCAGGCAAGCAATCATTGATCATTCCGATACAAACCCATCTTCTCGCTCCTGCTCTCTTTTACTGCATTAAGGCAACAACATGTGAACTGCTACTTGCTGCAGTAGTTGAACCCTATTCCCTTGCATGACCTGTCATTGCCACAGTAAATAGTTGAAACCCACTAGCATGTGTAAGAGTTGATTGAGCCATGTGATGTGTGATCCACCATGCTATTTGCTTATGTTGCCTGCTATGCTTAGAGTTGTGTCTGGTCTGGTTCATCTGGGTGATGGATCAGAGTGAAACAATTCATATTGATAAAGAGAAAGAAGTGTGGAACACGTTTGGTTAAGGTATCGATGAAAGGCCATGTAGGAGTACGTGGTGGGTTGTTTCAGTGGAACCGTTCATAGGACCCGAGATCTGTATGTGTGGTTCAAGTTCCAGTTACTACCATGCATTGGGCCCGAAACCAATGGACTCTCTCGGCTTATTAATTACCCTCGATCTCTGTCCAGGAGTTGCAACTAGTTTCTGGTGTTTATAGTTTACTGGAGGTCGTGCACATCGCTGACCCTCGGGGTGGGTTGTGATGCGACAGGTACGTGGCACGGTGTATCGGTTGCCCGTTTGGTGACTCGGGAACCCTGTACACATCGTTTGGGGCCGTGAGCGACACCCCGGCCGGATCTCCCCACGGATGGAACCCAAATAAGCGATAAACCTGGACGAGAGACTTGTGTAGTTAGTCAGGTCGTGGCCGACACCCTCGCTGGGCTTCCGCTTGAGGGTTGCCGAGTACATGACGAGTAAACGGCGATAAGTGGTGGAAGCGTGTGTGAAGAGGTACACCCCTGCAGGGTTATCAATCTATTCGAATAGCCGTTGTTCGCGGTACGGACTACTTGGTTACTCTTACAGTTCATAGACAAGTTGATGGATACTACTAAAAGCCTCAAGATAAGTGTGAGTGCCGTGGATGGCCCTTCCGTAGGATGACGGAAGAGGATCCTCGGTAGTGTATTGTTGTGGTGAGTAGAGGACTCGTGTTCGTAACAACATCTTGCAATCCGTTGAGAGTTGTAGTTTAGGTTAGCCAAGAGTCAAAGCTGGCTTTATGCTATGAACTCCACTACCCCTGTTGATAATGTTGCATGTATGATAGGTTCTGTGGTAAGACTTGCTGAGTACCTTTGTACTCATGTTTGCTTAATAACTGTTGCAGAGGAGAACCCTGCCCCTTAAGACTTGCTGAGTAGCTTGGCACCCAGACGGAGATCTGGAGCTTGTGGAGGGCCTTGTAGATAGTCAGGCTACACCAAGCCTGTTTTATTTTCCTAAGTTGTCTGTTCTCAGACATGTAGCTTCCGCTTGTGCTTGTATGACTGTATGACTTGAGTGTTGGGTCATGTGACCCCTACCTGTATGGATATGTTATGTATGGCTCTTGGAGCCTCTTAAATAAAGTACTTTGAGTCATAGAGTTCTGTTGTGATGCAATGTTGTATTTGCACATATTGAGCATATTGTGTGTATGATTGAAATGCTTGGTATGTGTGGGATCCGACACCTAGTTGTTTTCCTTTGGTAGCCTATCTTACAGGGAAATGCCTCCTAGTGTTTCCAATGAGCCTTGGTAGCTTGCTACTGCTCGGAACACGTAGGCTGGCCGGCATGTGTCCTTCTTCGTTCCTGTGTCTGTCCCTTAGGGGAAATGTCACGCGTTGTTCCTTTAAGTCCATGTAGCTTGCTACGACCTGGGTTCATACGTTGATGACCGACACGTTCGTTGCTGGGTCATGGATGCTTGTCTCTGTAATTTAGTGCCACTTCTGGTTTATAACTAGCAATGTCGGCCCGGGTTCTCTGTCATATAGATGCTAGCGACACTGTCATATACGTGTGCCAAAATGCGCAAATGGTCCCGGGCCAGGTAAGGTGGCACCCGTGGGGTTACCGTGCGTGAGGCCGCAAAGTGATATGACGTTTTACAGCTAGATCGGTGTGACTTAGGATCGGGGTCCTGACAGCTGGCCTCCATGTCATCCTGGAAATAATCAGTGCCAATAAGATAATTGAAATAAGAGCCAAGAGAGTCAAGGACTACCACCGACTCAAAGCCGTAGTTCATTTCCAACAATTCAGAACCACTAGTTTTCTTCTTGGTCTTTTTCACGGCTTTCTTTGTGGCTTTCTTAACAATTCTAGCCCTCTTAGCAGCCTCATGGTCATAAGATTTTTTCCAGTAAGCCGATTTAGCCTGCGAGAGACGACAAGTTTAAGATTGACATGGGAATCAAAATTATAAGATGACGACGGTTAGAGTTAAGACTAACCTCTTGTGCCGGGTTAAGTTTGCAGAAAGGGCCCAGGGCCACTTTGCTGCAGTCTGCCAGGCTCTCGTTCAAGACGGTGTTGGTCATATATGTGATTACATCCTCCTCCAAGTCCTCAGAACTTTGACGTAATGGATCGTCGGTCTCTCCAGTATAATCTGTCGGCGTCCTGGGAACCAGGGTACCCAGACTTCCTGTCTGCGGGCCGGAGCGCGCTCCTGCCACGGCCTGGTACGGCCCAGCTGATCGACCAGCTGCTCAAGACCCTCGCGAGGGGGCTAGACCTCATGAGGAGAACGACGTCAAGACACCCTCAGTAGCGGCCTCGGCTAGGTTGCTCCGGAGGGGCGGAGAATCCAAGGCCAAGCCTGCCTCAGGAGGAGGCAGTGACGCAAGCAATGACGCATTGCGCCAGCGGGTGCCAGCGCGTGCCAGCGGCGCAGTTGCCGTTTTGGTGCAAGGGGGACAGTGCAAGCACAGGTTCCCGAGGATCAGGACAAAGGTTTCTCCATTGGTGCGACAAGAACGAAGACCGCAAGGACGACTGGGAGGATGTCACCACCGAGCCCACCACCGCGTCACCGCCTAATCCTTTTGCAGGCGAAGACTGCTTTTGTCAAGATAGGAACGTCCTTGTGTTCCTGCTAAAAATGGCCGTTGTGGGATCCCTTCCTGCCTAAACATTCTGGGGGAAGAGGACCCTGGCCGCCTATATAAGTAGCTAGGATCCCCACTATGGGAGGAGATCCGGATCAGATCCAGAACTCTGCCATCGCACAAAGGAGCAAGAAACCTTGCCTCCTGACCCTCCCGAGCTCTCCTCCTGAGCTCAGGAACCACTGTACTCATCCATATTCAAGCCCTCCCGAAGCCAATCCAGCAAAGCAGGAAGTAGGGTTTTACACCGCAAGGTGGCCGGAACGTGGGTAAACTCTTGTGTGCTTTACTTATTGTTTGCTTGAATCTCTTCACTGGACGAGGGCAAGACGCTAGGTAGGCGTGAGTGGGAGAGATATTCATTCACGCCCCTGTGTTCGAACTTCTTGGGTTTGCGGAGCCCGCAATCTAACATTTGGCGCGCCAGGCAGGGGACGTGTCGAAATCTCACCTCTCGGACGACCTCGCCTCCCCTCTCCGGCTCTGCGCCGCCACGATGACCGCGGCTCGCCGCACCCGCGTGGAGGCTGTCACTCTCCCCGTCGTCCGAGCAGCATCGGCGAACTGCACCACCCATGAGTGCTCCTCCTCCTTCCCCGGTGATATTCTCGCCGGCCAGGCCACCGGAGAGCGGCCTACTCCGCCACTCCTGCTTCCTGTGGCCACGCCGGCGAGACTCTTGGTGGCATGATGGCTGCCCTAGCACCGGCTATCCGTGGGAGAGCTTGGCGCTCGAACGGCCCGCGGCGGCGGGCTGCGGACCGTTGCCGGCGGGAAACTGCCCTGCCGCGGGGTCGCCTGCATCCTCGGGGGATCCCAAGCGCCGACGTTGGCACGACACGTCAAGTCGCACTTTTGGTAGGTCGGGGCTGCCGCCCAACCGCAGGAGGCCTCGCGGGCACAGAGCGCGCAGGGGCACGTCATCACCTTCGGCCCTAGCGACCTCGCCACGGATGCAGCTGGCGCGAGCGTTCTCCCCATGGTATGCACGCCCACCATCTGTGGGGTGGCCGTCACGAGGACCCTCATCAACGGCGGTGTCGGGCTCAACATCCTCTCCCCCGAGGCCTTCGGTCATCTGCCCGTGTCCTACAGGCAACTCCTCCCCACCAAGCCCTTCTCATGGGTCGCGGGCTCAGCAGTCCTGCTCGGCCAGATCCGCCTCCCGGTCACCTTCGGCACACCAGCTGACTACTGGACTGAGCTCATCGACTTCGACATTGCGCCCATCCACCTGCCCTACAACGCCGTCCTCGGCTTCCCGGCCTTGGCGAAATTCATGGCAGCGACTCACCCGGGCTACAACACCGTCAAGATGCCCGGGATCAACGGCGTCATCACCATCAAAGGGGACCCCAAGGCCGCCCTTTAGGTCCTCGAGCGCGCTTACAGGGCTGCTAACGCAGCTCATCCAGGAGCAAAGGGGGCTCCGGAGGCTCCGGAAGCCGCGCCTGCCAAGAAGAAGCAACTCTTCTCTTAGGACTCCGCCGAGACGAAGCAGGTGCCCGCTGATGAGGAGGGCTTAGGAGCCACCTTCACCATCGGCACGGGCATGGACCCTGAGCAAGAGGCAGCGCTGTTCAGCTTCCTTAGGGCTAACAAAGATGTGTTTGCGTGGAAAGCCGCTGACTTGGTCGGGGTGCCTAGGCACGTTATCGAGCATCACCTCACGGTGTGCCCCAATGCGCGCCCTATCAAGCAAAAAGCACGCAGACAAACCCCGGAGGAGCAGGCCTTCATCGTTTAGGAGGTTCGGAAGCTAGAGGAAGCAGGCGTCGTACGGGAAGTACAACACCCGGAGTGGCTGGCCAACCCTGTCATAGTCCCGAAGAAAGGAGGCAAGGAGGGCATGCGCGTCGACTTCACGAGCCTCAACAAGTTCTGCCCTCAGGACCCATTCCCTCTCCCGTGCATCGACTAAATCATGGATTCGACGGCTAAGTGTGACCTTCTCTGCTTACTCGACGCCTTCTCGGGCTACCACCAAATCAAGATGGCGGTGGAGGATGTGGAGAAAACGGCGTTCCTGACCCCATGCGGGGTCTACTGCTACACATGCATGCCTTTCGGGATGAGGAACGCGGGCGCCACCTTCCAGCGCCTGATGCACATCACCCTCGGCCCTCAGCTCGGGAGGAACGCAGAGGCCTACGTCGACGACATCGTGGTCAAGACCAGAGAGGCCAGCACTCTCATCCAGGACCTAGAAGAAACGTTCGCCAACCTACGTAAGGTGAAGCTGTGCCTCAACACAAAGAAGTACGTGTTCGGTGTACCCTCCGGCAAGCTGCTAGGGTTCCTGGTTTCGCACCGGGGCATTGAAGCTAATCCGGAGAAGATCAAGGCCATCGAAAGAATGAAGCCGCCCACAAACCTGAAGGAGATGCAGAAACTTGCGGGATGCATAACATCCCTAGGACGCTTCGTCTCTAAGCTTGGTGAATGCGCCCTCCCGTTCTTCAAGCTCATGAAGAAGAAGGGGCCCTTTGAGTGGACTCCGGAAGCCAATGTCGCCTTCCGGGATCTCAAGGAATACCTCACCAGCTCGCCGGTTATGGTAGCATCGTGACCCCTAGAACCCAAGACTCTCTACCTCGCCGCAACGCCTCACTCCGCCAGTGCAGCGCTAGTGGTGGAGCGCGAGGAGAGGCCCCGAAGCGTGAGCCACCGGACAATTCAACATCTTCAGGGCCCCCGTCGCCCCCTGACGCAGTTCCAGAGGTAGATTCAACCATGGTCACTGGCGGCCCCGCCATTCAGCAAGAGGCACCCAAGATTCCTGAAGCGCCCGAGGATCCTGCTGCGCCGACCCTCGTGGAGCACCCAGTGTACTTTGTCAGCATCGTACTACGCGACGCGCACTCGCGCTACCCAATGCCTCAGAAGCTGCTCCTGGCGCTCCTTGTCGCCTCCAGGAAGCTGCGCCATTACTTCCAGGGCCACCCTATCAAGGTTGTCTTGTCATACCCTCTCGAGAAGTTACTCCGGGGCCCGAATGTCATCGGGAGGGTCGCCGAGTGGAACATCGAGCTTCAGGCGTTCCAGTAGGAGTTCAGCACCACGTGAGTGATTAAGGGAGTGGCTCTGGCAGAATTTGTGGCAGAATGGACCGACGCACCAGAGCGGGGGGCTGGCGAGGATCGCTCACTGGCCCCCGGTGATGAAGCCCCGGACGGATGGGTGGTATACTTCGACGGCGCCTTCTCGCGCCTTGGCGCGGGGGCTGGCGCCGTGTTAGTATCTCCCACTCAGGACAAGTTATACTACGCTGTGCAGCTTTGCTTCCAGCAAGGCGAGAAGGTCTCCAACAACATCGCAGAGTACGAGGGCCTAATTGCTGGGCTCAAGGCCGCTGCTGCACTGGGGGTCAAGCGTCTCACCATCAGAGGTGATTCGCAACTCCTCGTCAACTTCTCCAACAAGAAATACAAGCCCAAGTACGAGCACGTGGAGGCATATCTGGAGGAGGTGCGCAAGATGGAGAAGGGATTCCGAGGACTGGAGGTGCAGCACGTACAAAGAGGCACAAACAAGGAAGCGGATGACATCGCCAAACGAGCCTCCAGGCGGGAGCCTCAGAGGCCGGGCATCTTCGAGGAGTGGCTGCTCAAACCGTCGGCAACACCGCCCGTTCCTGAGCCGGCGTCCCTATCGAATTACGGGCTTCGCAAACCCTAGAAGTTCAAACATAGGGGCGTGAACGAAGATCTCTCCCACTCACGTCTACCTAGCGTCTCGCCCTCGTCTAGTGAAGAGATTCAAGCAAACAACAAGTGAAGCACGCAAGAGTTTACCCAGGTTCAGGCCACCTTGTGATGTAAAACCCTACTTCCTGCTTTGGTGGATTGGCCTCAGGAGGGCTAGAATATGAACTAGTACAGTGGTTCCTGAGCTCAGGAGGAGAGCTCAGGAGGGTCAGGAGGCAAGAGTTCTTGCTCCGTTGCGTGAAGGCAGAGTTTATGGATCTGCTTCGTCTCCTCTTGTTCCCTCTTTCACGATGGTGATCCTAGCTACTTATATAGGCGGCCACGGTCCTCTTCCCCCGAAATGTTTAGGTGGGAAGGGATCCCACAACGGCCATTTTTGAACAAGAACACAAGGACGTTCCTATCCTGACAAAAGCAGTCTTCGCCTGCAAAAGGATCAGGCGATGACGCGGTGGTGGGCTCGGTGGTGACATCCTCCCTGTCGTCCTTGCGATCTTCGGTCTTGTTGCACCAATGGGGAAACCTTTGTCCCGCTCCTCGGGAACCTGCACCTGTGCTGTCCCCCTTGCACCAAAACAGCAACTACGCCGCTGGCACGCGCTGGCACCCGCTGGTGCAGTGCGTCATTGCTTGCGTCACTGCCTCCTCCTGAGGCAGGCTTGGCCTTGGATTCTCCGCCCCTCCGGAGCGACCTAGCCGAGGCCGCTCCTGAGGAGGTCCTGACGTCGTTCTCCTTGCGAGGGTCTTGAGCAGCTGGTCGATCAGCTGGGCCGTACCAGGCCGTTGCAGGAGTGCGCTGCGGCCCGCACACAGGCAAGTCTGGGTACCCTAGTTCCCAGGACGCCGACAGTAGCCCCCGGGCTCAAGGCGCGCGCGGAGTTGACGTCGAGGTGAAGCCTTAGTCGAGGACGAAGCGTCGTGGGGCCCAAAAGGCTGCGGGCCAGGCTGGCGCGTGACGGTTGGATGGGACGTGGCGACTCCGCTTTCCACACAGTCTTGGTAATCGTGTGACTTGAGAACTCGCCGACGCAGACGATGGGGCTGTTATGGCTGCGATGCCAGTGACTGGCGGTTGGGCTCCTCCGCCCTATAAATGGGACTAGGGGGGGATCCCCCAAGCCATCTTCAAGCCAGCGCCGTCTACCTCCGTGCTTGCTCCTCGCTTCCCCTCTTGCTGCGAGGTCTTCATGGCGCCACCGAGGAAGCCATTGGCCGCGAAGAAGGGGAAGGCCCAAAAGGACTTGGCCTCGCCGCCGTCGAAGAGGGGTTGCGGGCGTCCCCGTAAGCAAGCCGCCGCGCCCGTAGCAACTCCTCGAGGAAGCGGGCGCAGCCTTCCAGGTCTCGCCTCGGTCACCAATGAGAGGCGCGGTGCGTTTTCCCGCGGTGAAAGTGGTCGCGGCCGCGGTGGGAGAGGAGGCGCGAGGCGGCGCATGGCGGTCATGCGTCCTCCGCACCCGCAGCTCCACTCGTTCGACGTGTCATCGGAGTTCGTGGTGTGGGTGGAGAAGCCCGGCGGCTCGTGGCTCCGGCTTCCCCGCTCATTTGGCGACGTGCTACCGCCCGGAGGCGCCTGGCTGCAGACCGACGGTTGCTGCAGCGGTGCATGTTGGGTGGAGGTTGATGTGGCTCCCTCGGGCGACGTGTTCCTGGAGCGCGGCTGGCAATCGTTTGCGCGCGCGCGCCGGCTGCAGGGGAGGTGTACGTTCCACTTCAGGTACGATGGCTCCTCCACGCTGTTCGTCAGGGTCTTTTCGAAGGAAGGGAGGCGCCTTGGGTGCTGTCCTGAGGCTGATGACGAAGAGAACGGCAATGACTCCGGTGGAGCAGCTCCCCCTCCATAGATGATCTTGGTCCTGAGGGGCACCGCATATCGCCCCTCTGTAGCAGGAGCAGCTCCTCCAGCAGCGGCGGCTACAACGAGCCACCACGCCGCCGAGCTCGGCTCGGTGAGGGGAGGGGGTCGCTGCCTTGCTGTGGCTCGGTGAAGCCGGAGGAACTGGGAGACTCCGATTAAACGGGAGTGACCTTTTCTTCTTCTTTTTTTCATCATGTCCTTCATGTATCAAAACTTTAAGTTGCCTCGAGAAGGCGTGTAATGGACTACGAGATATGTATGAAGCGAGAACTTGCTATCATGTTTTTGGTCTTGGTGAGGTTACTTAGCTTATGCGTCGCGATGTCTTGAGGCGGAGTGCTCCTGACTCTTTGGCGTCATGGGCCCCCATCGGCTCGTGAGGACGGCCGAATCCAGAGAGCTCGCACAACCCCCGAGCATGGGTGAGCCGCTGAGAGCTGCTGAGAGCGCCGGGCACAAGTTAAGGCACCAAAGCCTGAGCCGTCTCGATAGAGATTGCGCGTACTGAGAAGCCCGACGCCAGAGCCTAAGCAGGCTTGGATAGGCGAGGTTACGGGGCCGTGGCAGAGGAAGGCCGGTGACCGACCGTGCCCCAGCCCCCACGCGCGAGGCGCGCGAAGGAGAGCAAGTGGCACATCCCCTGCTTAACAAGCTGAACTTAAAACCAGCGAGAAAGATCCCAATCAAGACTTCCAACAAAATTCAAGAAACACGAGAAACACGAGAACTTCATAGCACGGGGTAGAGTAAGGGCTGATAGCCAAGGAAGTAGAAAAGGCTGATAGCCAAACACCAAGCCAAAAAAGGAAAAAATGTCGCGTCCGACCTCTACATTACGTCTTCTTCCAAGCACGAAGCTAAGGACTGCCACTGGGACGTGGGTGGGAGCCCCGTCTGAGGGCCCGTTGGCAACGCACAGGAGACTCCGAGGCGTGTACAACCCCAACTCATTATTACATGAGAGTGGCACGAGCGGAGACCTTCACGGGCACGGAGCCTTGACCTCGTGAGAAAGGACCGCCTCCGCTCCGTAGACGAGAAAGAAAGGAATTTCCCCCATGGGTTTGGTGGCAGTGGTTCGGATTGACCACAACACAGACTAGAGCTCGTCGATCCAGCCCCTGCCGCAAGCCTCAAGCTCCTTCTTAAAGCTGCGCGTCTTGAGGCCACGCAAGACTTCCGCATCGGCACGTTCGGCCTGACCGTTGCTCCTGGGGTGAGCCACCGAGGCGTAGCAGATCTGTGTTCCAAGGTTAGCACAATATGACCTAAAGAGATTGCTTGGTAACTACAAACCGTTATCCGTGATGATGCTGCTGGGGACCCCGAATCGCCTCACGAGGCCCTGGATGAACTTGACGGCCGACCCGGCTGGGATCGCACGAACATGATCCACCTCTGCCCACTTGGTGAATTTGTCGATGGCGACATACAGGAAGCGGTAGCCCCCCGCTGCCCGGGGAAATGGACCCAGGATGTCCAATCCCCAGACCGTGAAGGGCCAGGAGAGCGGGATCATCTGGAGGCCCTGCGCCGGCTGGTGGATCTGCTTGGCGTGAAACTGGTACGCCTCGCAAGCCCGCACAAGCTCTGTGGTGTCATTGAGCGCCGTGGGCCAGCAGAAGCCGTTGTGGAAGGCCTTGCCCACGAGGGTGCGGGATGACGAGTGATGACCACAGTCCCCACTATGGATATCAGCCAACAGCTCGCGCCCTTGTTTCCTCGAGATGCATTTTAGTGAGACGTCGTTTGGGCGCCTCCTGTAGAGTTCACCGTCTTGGATGCAGTAAGCCGAGGCCTGTCGGACCACGCGCTCTGCGTCTTCTTCCTTGTTTGGCAGGGTGTCGTGTTGCAGGTACATCTTGAGCTCTTGGATCCAGTAACCCTCCTCGGGCTCCGTGGCGAGTAGCAGGCAGGCTCCGGAGGTCGGTCCATAGGGCGGGGCACCGTCCGCAGGCGCCGCAGGTAGCCCCTGCTGAGGGGATGCCGTCTCAGGAACGGGCGGTGTTGCCGACGGTTTGAGTAGCCGCTCCTCAAAGACGCCCGGCCTCTGAGGCTCCCGCCTAGAGGCTCGTTTGGCAATGTCATCCGCTTCCTTGTTGGTGCCTCTCGGTACGTGCTGCACCTCCAGTACTTGGAATCGCTTCTCCATCTTGCGCACCTCCTCCAGATATGCCTCCATGTGCTCGTCCTTGGGCTTGTATTTCTTGTTGGAGAAGTTGACGAGGAGTTGCGAATCACCTCTGATGGTGAGACGCTTGACCCCCAGTGCAGCGGCGGCCTTGAGCCCAACAATTAGGCCCTCGTACTCTGCGATGTTGTTGGAGACCTTCTCGCCTTACTGGAAGCAAAGCTGCACAACATAGTACAACTTGTCCTGAGTGGGAGATACTAACAGGGCACCAGCCCCCACGCCAAGGCGCGAGAAGGCGCCGTCGAAGTATACCACCCATCCGTCCGGGGCTTCATCACCGGGGGCTAGTGAGCGATCCTCGCCAGCCCCCCACTCCGGCGCGTCGGTCCACTCCGCCACAAAGTCTACCAGAGCCGCTCCCTTGATCACTCGCGTGGTGCTAAACTCCAACTGGAACGCCTGAAGCTCGATGTTCCACTCGGCGACTCTCCCGACGACATTCGGGCCTCGGAGTACCTTCTCGAGAGGGTATGAAGAGACAACCTTGATAGGGTGGCCCTGGAAATAATGGCGCAGTTTCCTGGAGGCGACGAGGAGCGCCAGGAGCAGCTTCTGAGGCATCGGGTAGCGCGAGCGCGCGTCACGCAGTATGATGCTGACGAAGTACACTGGGTGCTCCACGAGGGTCGGCGCAGCAGGATCCTCGGGCACTTCAGGAATCTTGGGTGTCTCTTGCTGAATGGCGGGGCTGTTAGTGATTGTGGTTGAATCTGCCTCCGGGATTGCGTCAGGGGGCGGTGGGGGCCCTGAAGATGCCGAGTTGCCAGGTGGCCTCACGCTTCGGGGCCTCTCCTCGCGCTCCACCATTAGCGCTGCACTGGCGGAGTGAGGTGTCGCGGCGACGTGGAGAGTCATGGGTTCCAGGGGTCGTGGCGCTACCATAACCGGCGAGCTGGTGAGGTATTCCTTGAGATCCTGGAAGGCGACATCGGCTTCCGAAGGCCACTCAAAGGTCCCCTTCTTCTTCATAAGCTTGAAGAACGGGAGGGCGCGTTCACCAAGCATAGAGATGAAGCATCCTAGGGATGTTATGCATCTCGCAAGCTTCTGCATCTCCTTCAGGTTTGTGGGCGGTTTCATTCTTTCGATGGCCTTGATCTTCCCCGGATTAGCTTCAATGCCCCGGTGCGAAACCAGGAACCCTAGCAGCTTGCCCGAGGGTACACCGAACACACATTTCTCCGGGTTGAGGCACAGCTTCATCTTGCGCAGGTTAGCGAACGTTTCTTCTAGGTCCCAGACGAGAGTCCTGGCCTCTCTGGTTTTGACCACGATGTCGTCGACGTAGGCCTCTGCGTTCCTCCCGAGCTGAGGGCCGAGGGTGATGCGCATCAGGCGCTGGAAGGTGGCGCCCGTGTTCCTCAGCCCGAAAGGCATGCAGGTGTAGCAGTAGACCCCGCATGGGGTCAGGAACGTTGTCTTCTCCACATCCTCCACCGCCATCTTGATTTGGTGGTAGCCCGAGAAGGCGTCGAGGAAGCAGAGCAGGTCGCACTCAGCCGTCGAGTCCACGATTTGGTCGATGTGCGGGAGAGGGAATGGATCCTGAGGGCATAACTTGTTGAGGCTCATGAAGTCAACGCACATGCGCTCCTTGCCTCCTTTCTTCGGGACTATGATGGGGTTGGCCAGCCACTCCGGGTGTCGTACTTCCCGTACGACGCCTGCTTCCTCTAGCTTCCGAACCTCCTGAACGATGAAGGCCTGCTTCTCCGGGGCTTGTCTGCGTGCTTTTTGGTTGATAGGGCGCGCATTGGGGCACACCGTGAGGTGATACTCGATGACATGCCTAGGCACCCCTACCAAGTCAGCGGCTTTCGAGGCGAACACATCTTTGTTAGCCCTAAGGAAGCTGACCAGCGCTACCTCTTTCTCAGGGTCCATGCCCATGCCGATGGTGAAGGTGGCTCCTGAGCCCTCCTCATCAGCGGGCACCTGCTTCATCTCGGCGGGGTCCTGAGAGAAGAGTTGCTTCTTCTTGGCAGGTGTGGCTTCTGGTGCCTCCGGAGCCCCTTTACTCCTCGATGAGCTGCGGCAGCAGCCCTGTAAGCGCGTCCGAGGACCAGAAGGGCGGCCTTGGGGTCCCCTTTGATGGTGATGACGCCGTTGCTCCCAGGCATCTTGACGGTGTTGTATCCCGGGTGAGTCACCGCCATGAATTTTGCCAAGGCTGGGAAGCCGAGGACGGCGTTGTAGGGCACGCGGATGGGCGCAATGTCGAAGTCGATGAGCTCTGTCCGGTAGTTAGCGGGTGTGCCGAAGGTGACCGGGAGGCGGATCTGGCCTAGCAGGACGGCCGAGCCCGCGACCCCCGAGAAGGGCTTGGTGGGGAGGAGCTGCCTGTAGGACATGGGCAGATGACCGAAGGCCTCGGGGGAGAGGATGTTGAGCCCGGCGCTGCCGTCGATGAGGGTCCTCGTGAAGGCCACCCCGCAGATGGTGGGCGTGCATACCGTGTGGAGAATGCTCGCGGCAGTTGCTTCCGTGGCGAGGTCGCTAGGTCCGAAGGTGATGACGTGCCCCTGCGCGCTCTTTGCCCGCGAGGCCTCCTGCGGTTGGGCGGCGGCCCCGACCTACCAAAAGTGCGACTTGACGTGTCGGGCCGACGTCGGTGCTTGGGATCCCCCGAGGATGCAGGCGACCCCGTTGCAGGGCTGTTCCCCGCCGGCAAAGCTCCGCGGGCCGTTCGAGCGCCGAGCTCTCCCACAGATGGCTGGTGCCGGGGTAGCCGTCGTGCCACCAAGAGCATCACCGGCGTGGCCTCATGAAGCGGGAGTGGCGGAGCAGGCCGCTCTCCGATGGCCCGGCCGGCGAGAACGTCGTCGGGGAAGGAGGAGGAGCGCTCATGGGTGGCGTGGTCCGCCGATGTCGCTCGGACGACGGGGAGAGTGCCAGCCTCCATGCGGGTGCAGTGGGCCGCGGTCATCGTGGCGGCGCAGAGCTGGAGAGGGGAGGCGAAGTCATCGGAGAGGCGAGATTTCGACACGCCCCCTACCTGGCGCGCCAAATGTCAGATTACGGGCTCCACAAACCCAAGAAGTTCGAACACAGGGGCGTGAACGAAGATCTCTCCCACTCACGCCTACCTAGCGTCTCACCCTCGTCCAGTGAAGAGATTCAAGCAAACAACAAGTAAAGCACACAAGAGTTTACCCAGGTTTGGGCCACCTTGCGGTGTAAAACCCTACTTCCTGCTTTGGTGAATTGGCCTCGGGAGAGCTTGAATATGGATGAGTACAGTGGTTACTGAGCTCAGGAGGAGAGCTCAGGAGGGTCAGGAGGCAAGAGTTCTTGCTCCGTTGTGTGAAGGCAGAGTTTATGGATCTACTTCGTCTCCTCTTGTCCCCTCTTTCACGGTGGTGATCCTAGCTACTTATATAGGCAGTCAGGGTCCTATTCCCCCAAAAATTTTAGGCGCGAAGGGATCCCACAACGGCCATTTTTGAGCAGGAACACAAGGACGTTCCTATCCTGACAAAAGCAGTCTTCGCCTGCAAAAGGATCAGGCGGTGATGCGGTGGTGGGCTCGGTGGTGACATCCTTCCTGTCATCCTTGCGGTCTTCGGTATTGTTGCACCCATCGGATAACCTTTGTCCTGCTCCTCGGGAACCTGTGCCTGCGCTGTCCCCCTTGCACCAAAATGGCAACTGCGCCGCCGGCACGCGCTGGCACCCGCTGATGCAGTGCATCATTGCTTGCATTACTGCCTCCTCCTGAGGCAGCCTTGGCCTTGGATTCTCCGCCCCTCCGAAGCGACCTAGCCGAGGCCGCTCCTGAGGAGGTCTTGACGTCATTCTCCTTGCGAGGCCTAGCCCCCTCGCGAGGGTCTTGAGCAGCTGGTCGATTAGCTGGGCCGTACCAGGCCGTGGCAGGAGCGCGCTGCGGCCTGCAGACAGGCAAGTCTGGGTACCCTGGTTCCCAGGACACCGACAGTCCCCTCAGCAGGGGATACCTATGGCGCCTGCGGACGGTGCCCCGCCCTGCGGACCAACCTCCGAAGCCCGCATGCTACTCGTTGTGGAGCCCGAGGAGGGTTGCTGGACCCAAGAGCTCAAGATGTACCTACAACACGACACCCTGCGAGACAAGGAAGAAGACGCAGAGCACGAGGTCTGACAGGCCTCGGCTTACTGCATCCAAGACGACGAACTCTACAGGAGGCGCCCCAACGACGTCTCACTAAAATGCATCTCGAGGAAACAAGGGCGCGAGCTGTTGGCTGACATCCACGGTGGGGACTGCGGCCATCACTCGTCATCCCGCACCCTCGTGGGCAAGGCCTTCCGCAGCGGCTTCTACTGGCCCACGGCGCTCAACGACGCCACGGAGCTTGTGCGGGCTTGCAAGGCATGCCAGTTTCACGCCAAGAAGATCCACCAGCCAGTGCAGGGTCTCTAGACGACCCCGCTCCCCTGGGCCTCCGCGGTATGGGGATTGGACATCCTGGGTCCATTACCCCGGGCAACGGGGGGCTACCGCTTCTTGTACGTCGCCATCGACAAATTCACCAAGTGGGCAGAGGTGGAGCCTGTTCGCGCGATCCCAGCCGGGTCGGCCGTCAAGTTCATCCACGACCTCGTGAGGTAATTCGGGGTCCCCAGCCGCATCATCACAGATAACGGTTCGCAGTTCACAAGCAATCTCTTCAGGTCATATTATGCTAACCTTGGAACACAGATCTGCTACGCCTCGATGGCTCACCCCAGGAGCAACGGTCAGGCCGAACGCGCCAACATGGAAGTCTTGCGTGGCCTCAAGATGCGCAGCTTTAAGAATAAGCTTGAGGCTTGCGGCAGGGGCTGGATCGACGAGCTCCAGTCCGTGCTGTGGTCAATCCGAACCACTACCACCAAACCCATGGGAGAAACTCCTTTCTTTCTCGTCTACGGGGCGGAGGCGGTCCTTCCTCACGAGGTCAAGCATCACTCCCCACGGGTCTTGGCTTTCAATGAGGAATGCCAGGACGCCTCCTGGCGGATGGACCTCGTGCTCGGCGAGGAGGGCCGCCGCCGAGCTGCCCTCAGGGCGGCACGATATCAGCAGGCGCTGTGGAAGTACCACTGCCGCGGCATCCGCGCAAGAACACTTGAAGTTGGTGACTTGGTCCTGAGGCGGGTCCTCTCCAGGGAGGGGTTACACAAGCTCTCGCCCATGTGGGAGGGCCCGTTCAGAATCGCCCATGTCTCTGGGCCTGGTGCTGTGCGCCTGGAGACGCATGATGGGATACCTATCCGGAATTCCTGGAACATTGAGCACCTCAGGAGGTTCTATCCGTAATCAAGGCTCCGTGCCCGTGAAGGTGTCCGATCGTGACACTCTCACGTAATAATGAGTTGGGGCTGTACACGCCTCGGAGTCTCTTGTGCGTTGCCTACAGGCCCTCAGATGGGGCTCCCACCCACGTCCCAGTGGTAGTCCTTAGCTCTGCGCTGGGAATAAGACGTAGTGTAGGGGTCGGACGCGACCTTTTTCCTTTTTGGCTTGGTGTTTGGCTGTTAGCCTTTTCTACTTCCTTGGCTATCAGCCCTTCCTCTACCCCATGCTATGAAGTTCTCGTGTTTCTTGCATTTGGTTGGAAGTCTTGCCTGGATCTTTCTCGCCGGTTTTAAGTTCAGCTTGTTAAGCAGGGGCTGCGCCACTCGCTCTCCTTCGCGTGCCTCGCGCGTGGGGGCTGGGGCACGGTCGGTCACTGGCTTTCGTCTGCCACGGCCCCGTGACCTCACCTGGCCAAGCCTGCTCAGGCTCTGGAGTCAGGTTTTTCGGTCCGCGCAGTCTATCCTACCGAGCCGGCTCAGGCTTTGGCGCCTTAATCCACGATCAGCGCTCTCAGCAGCTCTCAGTGGCTCACCCATACTCGGGGGCTGCGCGAGCTCTCCGAATTCAGCCGTCCTCACGACTCGATGGGGGCTCATGACACCAATGAGTCAGGAGCACTTCACCTCAAGACGTGACAACACATAAGCTAAGTAATCTCACCAAGACCCAAAACATGATAGCAAGTTCTCGCTTCATACATATATCACTGTCCATTACACGCCTTCTTGAGGCAACTTAAAGTTTTGACACAGGAAGGACATGAAGAAAAAAAGCGAAGAAGCAGAGGCCACTCCCGCTCAGTCGGAGTCTCCCAGTTTCTTCGGCTTCACCGAGCCACATCGGCGCAGCGACCCCCTCCCATCGCCGAGCTGAGCTCGGCGGCGTGGTGGCTCGTTGTAGCCGCTGCTGCCATAGAGGGGGGACCCGCGGCGCCCCCTGGACCAAGATTGTCTCCGAAGGAGGAGCTTCTTCTCCAGACGCCGTCCCCGCCGTCCTCTTCGTCATCAGCCTTAGGACAGCACCCAAGGCGCCTCCCTTCCCTCGAGAAGACCCTGCCGAACAGCGTGGAGGCGCCATCGTACCTGAAGTGGACCGTACACCACCCCTGCAGCCGGCGCGCGTGCAAACAATTGCCAGCTGCGCTCTAGGAACACGTCGCCCGAGGGAGCCACATCAACCTCCACTCTGGACGCACCACTGCAGCAACCGTCGGTTTGCAGCCAGACGCCGCCGGGGCCTCCGGCTGGTAGCACGTTGCCGAATGAGCGGGGAAGCCGGAGCCACGAGCCACCAGGCTTCTCCGCCCACACCACGAACTCCGACGACACGTCGAAGGAGTGGAGCTGCGGGCATGGAGGACGCACGACCGCCATGCACCGCGTCGCGCCTCCTCTCCCACCGCGGCCGCGACCACCTTCACCACGGGAAGACGCACCGCGCCTCTCACCGACGACCGTGATGGGACCCGGAAGACCGCGCCCGCTCCCCAGAGGAGTCGCTGCGAGCACAGCGGCATGCTTGTGGGGTCGCCCGCGGCCCCTCTTCGACGGCGGCGAGGCCAAATCCTTCGGGGCCTTCCCCTTCTCCGCTGCAGACGGCTTCCTCGGTGGCGCCATGAAGATCTCGCAGCAAGAGGGAGAGCGGAGAGCAAGCAAGGAGGCAGACGGCGCTGGCTTGAAGATGGCTTGGGGGCTCCCCCTAGTCCCATTTATAGGGCGGAGGAGCCCGACCGCCAGTCGCTGGCGTCTCAGCCATAACGACCCCGTCGTCTGCGCCGGGGAGTTGTCAAGTCACACGGTTACCAAGACTGTGTGGGAAGCGGAGTCGCTACGTCCCATCCAACCGTCATGCGCCAGCCTGGCCCGGACCTTTTGGGTCCCGCGGCGCTTCGTCCTCGACTAAAGGCTTCACCTCGAAGCCAACTCCATGCGCGGTTTGGGCCCGGGAGCTACTGTCGGCGTCATGGGAACCAGGGTACCCAGACTTGCCTGTCTACGGGCCGCAGCACGCTCCTGCCACGGCCTGGTACCGCCCAACTGATCGAGCAGCTGCTCAAGACCCTCGCGAGGAGAACGACGTCAAGGCCCCCTCAGGAGCGGCCACGGCTAGGTTGCTCCGGAGGGGTGGAGAATCCAAGGCCAAGCCTGCCTCAGGAGGAGGCAGTGACGCAAGCAATGACGCACCGCGCCAGCGGGTACCTGCGCGTGCCAGCGGCGCAGTTGCTGTTTTGGTGCAAGGGGGACAGTGGAGGCGTAGGTTCCCGAGGAGCAGGACAAAGGTTTCTCCATTGGTGCAACAAGACCGAAGACAGCAAGGACGACCGGGAGGATGTCACCACCGAGCCCACCACCGCGTCAACGCCTGATCCTTTTGCAGGCGAAGACTGCTTTTGTCAGGATAGGAAAGTCCTTGTGTTCCCGCTCAAAATGGCCGTTGTGGGATCCCTTCCCGCCTAAAAATTTTGGGGGAAGAGGACCCTGGCCGCCTATATAAGTAGCTAGGATCCCCACTATGGGAGGAGATCCGGATCAGATCCAAAAACTCTGCCCTCGCACAAAGGAGCAAGAACCCTTGCCTCCTAACCCTCCTGAGCTCAGGAACCACTGTACTCATCCATATTCAAGCCCTCCCGAGGAAAACCCACCAAAGCAGGAAGTAGGGTTTTACACCGCAAGGTGGCCCAAACCTGGGTAAACTCTTGTGTGCTTTACTTGTTGTTTGCTTGAATCTCTTCACTGGATGAGGGCAAGATGCTAGGTAGGCATGAGTGTGAGAGATCTTCGTTCACACCCCTGTGTTCGAACTTCTTGGGTTTGCGGAGCCCGTAATCCGACATAATCGCACATTAAGCCGGTCCTACTACTCAAGGGAATGATCCTCCAGGCGAGCCAGCACCGGGCCAAGTCAATTCCAGTTAGCCCATTTCCTAGTAGGGCTTTCACCTTTGCAAGAGTGGGAGCAATTTTCTTGAGCTCTGCGGCAGTGAGTTTCTCAGCAAGAGGATGCTTGGTATCTAAACGCTGGGTACGATAACTCGGTAATGGATGCTCATCAGCCGGGGAAGTGTCTTTGTAGTAGAACCGGGTTTGATTCCAGTTTTTGGGATGACTCGGTAGACATGCATAAGGAAAAATAGAATCTTTTCTTCTTTGAATTGAGACGGCCCCAAGGTCCAAACTAGGTCCATTGGTGAACTCATTCTGGCGGTTTAAATAAAAGAACTCTCTGAAGAGCAAGAGGCTGGGTTCCTCTTGAAGATACACTTCGCAGATGACCTGGAAGTTACAGATATTTGACACGGAATTGGGTCCGATGTCTTGAGGATGGAGTAGGAAAAAGTGCAGAATGTCCCGGAAGAATTTAGAGCCGGGTGGTGAAAAACCCCAGTTCGTGTGATCCGTGAAGTCAATAACCTCATCATCTTTTGGAGTAGGCTTCTCTTCGCCCGGTTTAGGGGCGCGGTAGTGCATAACTGATTTCTTTGGCAGATATCCAATCTTGACAAAATCAGCAAGCGTATCCTCAATAACTACGGAAGGGACCCAGTTGCATGTGGTGATTGTCTTCAGCGGCATTATGAACAAACAAGCCTAAAGAAGAAAAAAGCTATTTCCGATTCAAAATTGATGTATTAAACGGGAAGAGCATGTTATAGTATAAGTTTAGCATGTCGGCTTAAATGGGGCCTAATGGCATGAGAATAATTATAAGCCGAAAAGATAAGCCGCCATGACCGGTGCGGATATTCAGGAAGACAGATTCTGCTAAGTATGGGGACACACAGTTTTCATAGAATGAAGTTGTAATTTTGGATCTATAGCGGTTCAGAAAATAAAGCTAAAAATGACGAACAGGCAAACCTCAGATCAATATGATGCAGTTCGACGATATAAATTAGTTTTTTCGCATAGATGAGGCAGTACAATATTTGCTAAAAGAGGTGTTATCAAGACTATTGTACGGAGGAAGATCAAGATTGAAAGGAATCCATAGTTGCAGAAGAGAAAGGAGATGAACTCCGGCGAGTTTCATAGGAACCCTAATAGATCTAAGAAGGGAGGAAAGAAAAGAACATACCTGGACGAGTGAACGGCGGCGGCGCGCGGAAGAAGCCTGGTGACGACAGGTGGATGTTGCAGTTGCTGTTGAAGACGAAGCAGAAGTCGGTGGCGCCGATGGAGCTCGGATGCAGGAGCGAAGAGTGGAAGGAGACGAAGTGGAAGAAGCAAGGGGAGAATGGAAAGGACCTCTGGACCTATTTATAAGCAGAGTGGATAAGGGTCACGCGCGATAATCGAGGTGGTGAAAAATAGATAAGTAATAGTGTAGGAGCCTCGATTATCGGAATCCCAATAAATGCGAAAGATTTGTTAAGATCTGAGTAGTTCAAAAGTAAGAAACAAGTGACGTCATGGCGGGTCACCACCCTTTCAAGAGCTGACGTCATGGCGGGTTATAATTTCTCATGAGAAGATGAAGGTAGATTGACATGAACAAATTCAAATCAATCTGGGCCTAATGTTGGGGATATGAGTATTTGATATAACCCACCCAGGAGGGGCCGGGTTACCTAATGATGGTTCATGGGCCAAGCTGAGAAGCATGTTAATGATGGCGGTTCAATATGTAAACCGCCATATATGTTAACTTGTATTGTAAGGCATGCAACAAGAGTCGCCAGGCCGGACACGATTGTATGAGCCGACCGGGACTCCGTAAGCCATAGGGCGTCAACCGTGTATATAAGGGGACGACCCGGCAGCAGCTTAGAGCAACAAACAATAGATCGAAAGCTAGGCAAGGGCATCCGCTCCCTAGCAATCGACACCCCAGCAATTCCAACTCAAACTGGATTAGGTTTTACCCTCACCGCAAGGGGCCGAACCAGTATAAACTCCCCATGTCTTTTGTCCCGTTTAACCCCTTTAAGCTAACCACGTCTCAATGGCTCCGCAATTAAGTCCTTCCTTTAACACATCTGCCATGACAACTCCACGACACACTGTGTCCGAGGAAACTGACTCCCACCCCTCCCACAAAGAAGAAGAGGAGGAGGAAGAAGAAGAAGATGACTCCCCTATCAAGGCAAGGGGGAGGATGAGAGCGTCGCTCGCTGACGTGGGCAAGGCGACGCCCAGGAAGAAGTTGAACCTTCTTGATAGTTCGGACTCAATGTCCAAACACAGCTTCTGAGTTCAGCCCAGGATTAAGCCCCTGGCCGAATCGTAAGTACTCAGACGATAACTTCTTATGTTCGGTTGAAATAGTTTTTAGTATTTAAACAATGTCATTCTGTCTTTATGCAGTCCTCCGCACGTACTCCCCAAGGCTTCAGCCATCGGGGAATTCTCTAGCGCCGCAGATGGTGGAGAGTGATACGCCTCCACAGGGCTCGTCGCCGGTCAAAGGGGACGCCGAGGTGTCCTCTCTACAAGTTCCTCCTGTTCGAGCAGGTGGGAGTGGGGCGGACGAGAGGGCGCCTGAGGCCAATCCCTCGGCCGCCGTCTGTCAAGGGGGAGCAATCCTCGTGGCGACCGACGACCTTGGGGCCAAGCAATCTGGGCCCCCGCCGAACACAGTGCCGGAGCCCAGTGTGGCTCCAGAATTGAGAAGTCAGCCCCCCGTGGTGGGGGAGGGAGCAACTGCTCCAACGGCGCCCGCCATAAATCCGGAGGCGCTAAACACTCTGGAGGAAGCACTGCGAAGTGCTTCCATGGTAGTGGAACACCGCACTCTGATGAGTGCGGTCATGGAGAAGATTCAGTCCGTCAAAGGCGGACTGAACGAAGCCTTCAACAACCTACTGACAGGCTTCGAGTTATGCGATGTAATGTTCTAAAAAGATTTTGTTTCATTTTATACATATATACATAGACAGTAGCCCCTGATGCTTTGTTTGATTCTGGACAGAATCGGCCGAAGGATCCATGTAATAGCATGTAACAGAGCTGAACTGTGTACTATGTTTTTTAATAGGCTTCTCTATTAGCGGCATCCGTCCAGGCCGCAGAGGTTTCCGAGCTTAATCGGAAGCTGAAACTAGGTGGCAAGCAGCTCGACCTTGTCAACAAGTGTTTTGATGAAACGCAAGGTATGCGGATTTTTGAAAAAAATTGATATGTGAAAACCACTATATGTTTGATCTATGGAAGTATGAGCTCATTGTATGATATGATTTGTGTGACAGTTGACACTGCTGAGGTCGAGGCCCTTAAGAGCGAGCTCGCGAAGGCCAAGGAGGAGGCCAAGTTGAGCAAAGCAGCTGCTGACAAGGCGGCTGCCGCCCTGAGGGCCGAACATGCCGTGCATCAATAGCACGAGTCATGGGTGACCGAAGTTGAGGAAGAACTACGAGATACCATTCGCTAGTGCGAGGAGTTGGAGCAGAAGACTTCGGAGCAAGCATCCGCGCTCAATACGACGATCAACGATGCCAAGGAGGCGTGGAGTGAGTAGCGCAGTGCTCACAAGGAGATCAAACAAGCGCGGTAGATAGCAGCTAGTAAGACTTTTCTCTTGCAGACTATCTTCGGAGGTTCGAGGTATCTTGCGCTGACACGATTATGGAGTTCTCCAGGCGTGTTTGCGGATCTCCCGAGGAGCATCGCCGACGCTGCCCAATACTTCCAAGCCGAGTAGTGGAACAACACAGAGAAGCTGTTATGGTCGCAGTTTCTTGCGCCAAATCTTCCAGTGCCCCTCAATGACCAAATGAAGCAGCTGGTTGAGCTGCATAATATGGAGGGTATGGCGATGAAGGACTTGATAGTCCGGCTATGGCCCGCTGATCCAATCCCAAGTAGCTACTTCAGATTGGTGAAGCGACTAGTCGACGCGAGTCCGTGGGTTGACGCTATTAAGCGTTCGGCCTTCATAGAGGGTGCACGAATGGCCTTCGCCCGTGTCAAGGTGCATTGGGCGAAGATGAAGGCCATGAAGATAGCAACTACTGGCCCGCCAGAGGGCAAGGATCACCAGAAGCCGGAAAGGTACTTTGGTGATGTCCTAGAAGGAGCCCACCTTGTAGAAGGCAGTGCTCAAAGAATATAATCTTTGAGTGATTGTATTCGTATTGTAAGAACTAAGCTTGTGTATCGATGTATATATAATTTTGTGCAATGTTTTATTATGAGCGACTTTTCCTCCTGTGCTACTGTTTATTTTAAATTTGAAAGTTTCCAATCACCGGCTTCAACCCCCATGTAAATATTACAGGGTTTTTCGGTAATGCACGTGAACACTCTTTATCCAACGTCTTAGTCCATAGAGGAGGTGTCCACAGAGCGAACCAGGCAATTAAACTATGCGGCTTTATTGCTTTCACTTAGCCATAGGAGCTTGACTTGTGGGGCTAAGTACTAGCCCCTGGTGCGTGTGCGGCTTTCCGAACTATGGTGCCCACTTTACGCGGTTGGGCAAAGACCAACCCCTTGTATAACATGGAGTAGATCACTATCGATCGTAGTATAACACTAGGTCATCGAATTTCTTGACCGGCTCTCGCCTCATCATGACACTCAGTTTTCGGCTTTCTCTACTGAGGTACTTGACCGGACGAACCAGAAGTACAATCGCAGTAGTTCTCCCTTTACCACCTTAGTCGAACAATGCGGAACGTAAGGTGGTAAGCACAGGAGCCGGGCAACCCAACTATAGACCCAAGACATGATTCGGAGCTGATGAATATAATCCAATATCCGGAACGCCGAACAGTTCCCTATAGGTGTTTGGACTTTTGGAGGTGTGCCAGGACGAATATAGCCCCTGGTATTAAGTCCAGGTATTAAGGCACATGTGGCAATCTGATGTGGGGAGAGAACACTGGTGGTAATAAAATAAACTCCAAGCGAATTGGAACCAAACAGCTTCTTTTATATCCCGTTTAATACGGCGAGCCGTGTGGTTACAGATAATGCCGATGACATCTTTGGGCATTTTACATGACAAAAAATAGAAATAAAAGAGAGAAAAAAGGTTTACACAGTTCCTAAATCTAAAAAGAAATCGCAACGTGGGGCCCTGCTACACGTCTGCGCCATTTTCTCCTTTGTAATCTGTCCTTGAAGAGGGGAACTATGATGGCTGCCTGTAAAAAGGGAAAGAGAATTCTGGAAAAGAATGTCCTGCACAGCCGTAAGTAAGGTTGGTTCTTTCAATGAACCATAAAAAGAAAATGTATTTTAGGGTCCGAATAGGGTCAAGCCGAACTATGGACTATTTGTATGCAGTGTGCCCCCAGCGTCGCCCAAGGGATTTAAAGGCGTAATTGTGTACACGATGTACGTATGCTACTACATTATGGGTCAGTTGATAGGGGCGTAACTGCGTAACTGTTGATCGAGCTTAGGTTCCTCTGAGCTGCCGCATTGTAGTGCAGGCCGGACACGTTTAGCCGTGTTCGTGGTCTTAACAAATGATGAACTGTTCGGCTCGAATAAGCCGCTTTGGACCTTGGACGCTAGGGCCGTAGTGTCTTCCTCTGTACGGAGGGAGTGTTCCATGTTTTCGTTGACCGTGATGATGCCGCGTGGTCCGGGTATTTTAGCTTTAAGTAAGCATAATGCGGGACCGCATTAAAGTGGGCAAAGGCCGTTCTTCCGAGTAGTGCATGATAGCCACTTCGGAAAGGAGCGATTATGAAGAGTAACTCTTCGCTTCTGAAGTTATCAGGAGAACCATATACGACTTCTAATGTTAATGAGCCCGTGCAGCGGGCTTCTATGCCTGGTATCACTCCTTTAAAGGTAGTGCTGCTGGGCTTATTCCTTGACGGGTCTATCCCCATCTTGCGGACAGTGTATTGGTATATCAGATTGAGACTGTTGCCGCCGTCCATAAGGACTCGAGTAAGATGATATCCGTCGATTATATGATCTAGCACTAGGGCCGCCGATCCTCCGTGACGGATACTGGTTGGGTGATCCCTGTGATCAAAGGTGATCGGACAAGCCGACCATGGGTTGAACTTAGGGGCGACAGGCTCTACGGCGTAAATGTCCCTGAGTGCACGCTTGCGTCCCCTCTTGGGGATATGGGTAACGTAGATCATATTCACAGTTTTTACCTCCGGTGGAAATTTCTACTGCCCCCTAGTGTTCGGCTGGCGATGTTCATCTTCGTCCTCACTTTGAGGTCCTTTCCCCTTGTGTTCAGCGTTTAACTTGTCGACCTGCTTGAAGACCCAACAATTTCGGTTGGTATGATTTGGAAGTTTATTAGGGGTGCCATGAATCTGACAAGGCCTTTCTAGTATTTTGTCCAAGCTAGATAGACTATCTCTATTGACTTTGAATTGGTTCTTCCATTGTCAGGGCCTGGAGACACTGAATCCAGCGTTTACTGCCATGTCATACATGCTTCCAGCATTGTTTCGACGCATGTTCTTATTACGTCGTGGCTTGCTGTTGCCATCCATGAGTTCGTAAGTGCCAGGGCCGCTGCTGCTATTGTTGCTACGAGCTAGCCAGCTGTCCTCACCCGCGCAAAAGTGGGTCATGAGTGTAGTGAGGGATTCTATTGTCCTCGGCTTCTCATGGCCGAGGTGTCTAGCCAGCCACTCATCCCAGATACTGTGCTTGAGTGCCGCTAAGGCCTCGTCGTCCGAACAGTCAACAATTTGGTTCTTTTTAGTTAAGAACCGATTCCAAAGCTTGCGGGCTGCTACCTCTCGAGCATGCGTTGTTTTTCCCTTGAAGAGGAAAGGGTGATGCAGCAAAGTAGCATAATTATTTCCCTTAGTTTTTGAGAACCAAGGTATCAATCTAGTAGGAGACTACACGCGAGTCCCTCGTACCTGCACAAACAAATAAGAACCTTGCAACCAACGCGATAAAGGGGTTGTTAATCCCTTCTCAGCCACTTGCAAAAGTGAGATCTGATAGAGATAATAGGATAAATATTTTTGGTATTTTTGTTGTATATATTGAAAAGTAAAGGTTGCAAAATAAAATAACAGTAAGATAACAAGTTGATGGAAGATAGACCCGGGGGCCATAGGTTTCACTAGTGGCTTTTTTCAAGATAGCAGATTCTACGATGGGTGAACAAATTACTGTCGAGCAATTGATAGACAAGCGCATAGTTATGATAATATATAGGCATGATCATGTATATAGGCATCACGTCCGTGACAAGTAGACCGAAACGATTCTGCATCTACTACTATTACTCCACACATCGATCGCTATCCAACATTAATCTAGAGTATTAAGTTCATAAAAATAGAGTAACGCCTTAAGCAAGATGACATGATGTAGAGGGATAAACTCATGCAATATGATATAAACCCCATCTTTTTATCCTCGATGGCAACAATACAATACGTGCCTTGTTGCCCCTGTTGTCACTGGGAAAGGACACCACGAGATTGAACCTAAAGCTAAGCACTTCTCCCATTGCAAGAAAGATCAATCTAGTAGGCCAAACCCAACTGATAATTCGAAGAGACTTGCAAAGATATTTGAATCATGCATAAAAGAATTCAGGGAAGAATCAAATATTGTTCATAGATAATCTTGATCATAAACCCACAATTCATCGGATCTCGACAAACACACCGCAAAAAGAATTAAATCGAATAGATGTCCAAGAAGATCGAGGAGAACTTTGTATTGAGATCCAAAGAGAGAGAAGAAGCCATCTAGCTAATAACTATGGACCCGAAGGTCTGTGGTAAACTACTCACAACTCATCGGAGAGGCTATGGTGTTGATGTAGAAGCACTCCATGATCGATGCCCCCTCCGGTGGAGCTCCGGAACAAGCCCCAAGATGGGATCTCACGGGTACAGAAGGTTGCGGCGGTGGAATTAGGGTTTCGTGGTGCTCTAGGATGTTTTCAGGGTATATGAGTATATATAGTTCGAAGAAGTATGTTGGTGGAGCTACAAGGGGCCACTAGGGTGGGGGGCACGCCTTCCTGCCTTGTGGCCACCTCCTGGCTTCCCTGGTGTGTACTCCAAGTCTTCTGGGTTGCATTTGTTCCAAAAACTTTCCCCGCGAAGGTTTCATTCCGTTCGGACTCCGTTTGATATTCCTTTTCTGCGAAACACTGAAATAGGCAAAAAAACAACAATTTGCACCGGGCCTTGGGTCAGTAGGTTAGTCCCAAAAATAATATAAAAGTGTATAATAAAGCCCATTAAACATCAAAACAGATAATATAATAGCATGGAAAATCAAAAATTATAGATACGTTGGTGATGTATCAAGCATCCCCAAGCTTAATTCCTGCTCGTCTTCGAGTAGGTAAATGATAAAAATAGAATTTTGGATGTGGAATGCTACCCCACATAATTCTCAATGTAATTTTCTTTATTGTGGCATTAATGTTGAGATCCAAAAGATTCAAGACAAAAGTTTAATATTGACATAAGAATAATAATACTTCAAGCATACTAACAAAGCAATTATGTCTTCTCAAAATAACATGGCCAAAGAAAGTTCATCCCTACAAAATCATATAGTCTGGCTATGCTATCTTCATCACACAAAATATTTAAATCATGGACAACCCCGGTTTCAGCCAAGCAACATGGACGACCCCGATTTCAGCCAAGCAATTGTTTCATACTTCAATTTTTTTTCAATTTTTTCGACTTTCACGCAATACATGAGCGTGAGCCATGGATATAGCACTATAGGTGGAATAGAGTGGTGGTTGTGGAGAAGACAAAAAGGAGGAAGATAGTCTCACATCAACTAGACGTATCAATGGGCTATGGAGATGCCCATCAATAGATATCAATGTGAGTGAGTAGGGATTGCCATGCAACGGATGCACTAGAGCTATAAGTGTATGAAAGCTCAACTAAACAAACTAAGTGGGTGTTCATCTAACTCGCTTGCTCACGAAGACCATGGGCATTTTGAGGAAGCCCATCATTGGAATATACAAACCAAGTTCTATAATGAGAATTCCCACTAGTATATGAAAGTGACAAAACAAGAGACTCCCTATCATGAAGATCATGGTGCTACTTTGAAGCACAAGTGTGGAAAAAGGATAGTAGCATTGCTCCTTCTCTCTTTTTCTCTCATTTTTTTCCATATTTTTATTTTTATTTTTATTTGGGCCTTTTCTCTTATCTCCCCTTTTTTATGGCCTCTTTTTTTTTTCGTCCGGAGTCTCATCCCGACTTGTGGGGGAATCATAGTCTCCATCATCCTTTCCTCACTGGGACAATGCTCTAATAATGAAGATCATCAAACTTTTATTTACTCACAACTCAAAGATTACAACTCGAAGCTAGAACACAATATGACTCTATGTGAATGCCTCCGGTGGTGTACCGGGATGTGCAATGAATTAAGAGTGACATGTATGAAAAATTATGAAGGTGGCCTTGCCACAAATACTATGTCAACTACATGATCATGCAAGGCAATATGACAATGATGAAGCGTGTCATAATAAACGGTATGGTGGAAAGTTGCATAGCAATATATCTCGGAATGGCTATGTAAATGCCATGATAGGTAGGTATGGTGGCTGTTTTGAGGAAGGTATATGGTGGGTATGTGGTACCGGCGAAAGTTGCGCGGTGCAAGAGAGGCTAGCAATGGCGGATGGGTGAGAGTGCGTATAATCCATGGACTCAACATTAGTCATAAAGAACTCACATACTTATTGCAAAAATCTGTAAGTCATCAAAACATAGTACTAAATGCATGCTCCTAGGGAAAGGGTTGGTAGGAGTTAACCATCGCGCGATCCCGACCTCGACACAAAGGATGACAATCAATAAATAAATCATGCTCGAACTTCATCACATAAAGGTTCACCATACGTGCATGCTACGGGAATCGCAAACTTTAACACAAGTGTTTCTCAAATTCATAATTACTCCACTAGCATGACTCTAATATCACCATCCTCATATCTCAAACAATCATCAAGTATCAAACTTCTCATAATATTCAGTGCACTTTATATGAAAGTTTTTATTATACCCATCTTGGATGCCTATCATATTAGGACTAATTTTATAACCAAAGCAAATTACCATGCTGTTCTAAAGGACTCTCAAAATAATATAAGTGAAGGATGAGAGATCAATAATTTCTACAAAATAAAACCACCGCTGTGCTCCAAAAGGATATAAGTGAAGCACTAGAGCAAAACTATCTAGCTCAAAAGATATAAGTGAAGAACATAGAGTATTCTAATAAATTCTGATTCATGTGTGTCTCTCCCAAAAGGTGTGTACATCAAGGATGATTGTGGTAAACTAAAAAGCAAAACTCAAATCATACAAGACGCTCCAAGCAAAACATATATCATGTGGTGAATAAAAATATAGTCTCAAGTAAAGTTACCGATAGACGAAGACGAAAGAGGGGATGCCTTCCCAAGGCATCCCCATACTTAGGCTTTTGGTTGTCCTTGAATTTTACCTTGCGGTGCCTTGGACATCCCCAAGCTTAGGCTCTTGCCACTCTTTGTTCCATAGTCCATCACATCCTTACCCAAAAACTTGAAAACTTCATAACACAAAACTTAAATAGGAAATCTCATGAGCTTCGTTAGTATAAGAAAACAAACCACCACTTTAAGGTACTGTATTAAACTCATTCTTTATTTGTATTGGTGTTAAACCTACTGTATTCCAACTTCTCGATGATTCATACCACCCGATACTACTCATAGATTCATCAAAATAAGAAAACAACACACGAAAAACAGAATCTGTCAAAAACAGAACAGTCTGTAGCAATCTGTAACTTTCGAATACTTCTGTAACTCTAAAAATTCTGAAATAAATTGGTGCACGTGAGGAATTTGTCTATTAATCATCTTAAAAAAATCAACTTAAAAGCACTCTCCAGTAAAAAATGGCAGCAAATCTCGTGAGCGCAAAAGTTTCTATTTTTTTACAGCAAGATCGCGAAGACTTCACCCAAGTCTTCCCAAAGGTTCTGCTTGGCACAAACACTAATTAAAACACAAAATCACGTCTAACCAGAAGCTAGATGAATTATTTATTACTAAGCAGATGTAAAAGCAAAAAAAAAATTGGGTTGCCTCCCAACAAGCCCTATCATTATAGCCATTAAGATAGGCTTGAGAATTCAATGATGCTCACATGAAAGACAAGACTTGAAGCACAAAAAGAGCATCATATAGAATTTGAAAATCACATCTAAGTCTAACATACTTCCTATGCATAGGAATTTTATAGGAAAACAAATTAGCAAGACAAGCAAGATCTAACATATGCAAGGAAGAAGAAAGAAACAAGATAAATTTCAACATGAAGAGAGGTAATTTAGTAACATGAAGATTTCTACAACCATATTTTCCTCTCTCAGAATAATTGCATGTAGGATCATATGAAAATTCAACAATATAGCTATCACACAACATATTCTCAACACGATCCACATGCATACGAAGTTAACACTCTTCCAAAATAGTGGGAGCAACATTAACTAAAATCATGACCTCTCCAAACCCACTTTCATCAAAATTTTCATAAGATTGAACATTCTCGAAATATGTGGGATCTAAAGTTGACACTCTTCCAAACCCACTTTCAATACTATTGCAAACATTATTATCAATCTCATATATATCATGGGGGCTTAAATGAGTTTTCAAGATCGTAAGAAGCATCACCCCAATCATGATCATTGCAACAAGTAGTGGGCATAGCAAAATAAGCATCCCCAAGCTTAGAGTTTTGCATATCATTAGCACAATTGACATTAATAAAATTTATAATAACATCATTGCAATCATGCTCTTCATTCAAGGAGCTATCGTGAATTACTTTATAATCTTTTTCTTTCAACACTTCATCACAATTTTCGGGCTCACGAATTTCAAGCAAAACCTCATAAAGATAATCTAGTGCACGCAACTCACTAGCAATTGGTTCATCGTAATTGGATCTCTTAAAAAGATTAGCAAGTGGATGAGGATCCATAATATAGCAAGCGAAGATGCAAGCTAATAGAGGGCACATGGCAACACAAGCAAACAAAAAGGCGAATGAAAAAGGGCGAATAAAACAGCAAAGGTGAAGTGGGGGAGAGGAAAACGAGAGGCAAATGGCAAATAATGTAATGCAAGGGATAAGAGTTTGTGATGGGTACTTGGTATGTGACTTGTGCGTAGATCTCCCGGGCAATGGTGCCAGAAATTCTTCTTGCTACCTCTCGAGCATGCGTTGTTTTCCCTTGAAGAGGAAAGGGTGATGGAACAAAGTAGCGTAAGTATTTCCCTCAATTTTTGAGAACCAAGGTATAAATCCAGAAGGAGACAACACGCAAGTCCCTCGTACCTGCACAAACAAATAAGAACCTTGCAACCAACGTGATAAAGGGGTTGTTAGTATATTCTCGGCCACTTGCAAAAGTGAGATCTGATAGAGATAATAGGATAAATATTTTTGGTATTTTTGTTGTATAGATTGAAAAGTAAAGATTGCAAAATAAAATAACAGTAAAGATAACAAGTTGATGGAAGATAGACCCGGGGCCATAGGTTTCACTAGTGGTTTCTCTCAAGATAGCAGATTGTATGGTGGGTGAACAAATTACTGTCGAGCAATTGATAGAAATGCGCATAGTTATGAGAATATCTAGGCATGATCATGTATATAGGCATCACATCCGTGACAACTAGACCGAAACAATTCTGCATCTACTACTATTACTCCACACATCGACCGCTATCTAGCATGCATCTAGAGTATTAAGTTCATAAGAATAGAGTAACACCTTAAGCAAGATGACATGATGTAGAGGGATAAACTCATGCAATATGATATAAACTCCATCTTTTAATCCTCAATGACAACAATACATACGTGCGTTGCTGCCCCTGCTGTCACTGGGAAAAGACACCGCAAGTTTGAACCCAAAGCTAAGCACTTCTCCCATTGCAATAAAAATCAATCTAGTAGGCCAAACCAAACTGATAACTCGAAGAGACTTGCAAAGATATTTAAATCATGCATAAAAGGATTCATAGAAGAATCAAATAATGTTCATAGATAATTGTCAGGACCCCGATCAAGCTTGTAACACGTCATATCACTTTGCGGCCTCACGCACGGTATCCCCACGGGTGCCACCTTACCTGGCCCGGGACCGTTTGCGCATTTTGGCACATGTATATGACAGTGTCGCTAGCATCCATATGACAGAGAACCCGGGCCGACATGGCTAGTTATAAACCAAAAGTTGTAGTAAATTACAGAGACATGCATCCATGACCCAGCAACGAACGTGTCGGTCATCAACGTATGAACCCAAGTCGTAGCAAGCTACATGGACTTAAAGGAACAACGCGTGAAATTTCCCCTAAGGGACAGACACAGGAACGAAGAAGGACACATGCCGGCCAGCCTACGTGTTCCGAGCAGTAGCAAGCTACCAAGGCTCAGTGGAAGCACTAGGAGGCATTTCCCTGTAATATAGGCTACCAAAGGTAAACAACTAGGTGTCGGATCCCACACATACCAAGCATTTCAATCATACACACAATATGCTCAATATGTGCAAATACAACATTGCATCACAACAGAACTCTATGACTCAAAGTACTTTATTTAAGAGGCTCCAAAGAGCCATACATAACATATCCATACAGGTAGGGGTCACATGACCCAACACTCAAGTCATACAATCATACAAGCACAAGCGGAAGCTAACATGTCTGAGTACAGACAACTTGGAAATAAAACAGGCTTGGTGTAGCCTGACTATCTACAAGGCCCTTCACTAGCTCAGGATCCCTGTCTGGGTAGCAAGCTGCTCGTCGACATCAACGTCTATGTAAAACCCATCAGAAGGGGCATGGTTCTCCTCTGCAATAGTTATTAAGCAAACATGAGTACAAAGGTACTCAGCAAGTCTTACAACAGAACCTATCATACATGCATAATTATCAACAAGGGTAGTGGAGTTCAATTGCAGCAAGCCAACTTTGACTCTTGGCTAACCTATACTACAACTCTCAGCACATTGCAAGATAAGACTACGTACACGAGTCCTCTACTCACCACGACAGTACACCACCGTGGATCCTCTTCCATCATCCTACGGAAGGGTCATCCACGTCACTCACACTTGTCTTGAGGATTTTAGTAGAATCCATCAACTTGTCTATGAAATGTAAGGGCAACCAAGTGGTCCGTACCGCGAACAACAGCTATTCGAATAGATTGGTAACCCTGCAGGGGTGTACTTCTTCACACACGCTTCCACCACTTATCGCTGTTTACTCGACATGTACTCGGCAACCTTCAAGCGGAAGCCCAGCGAGGGTGTCGGCCACGACCTGACTAACTACACAAGTCCCTAGTCTAGGTTTATCGCCTATTTGGGTTTCATCCGTGGGGAGATCCGACCGGGGTGTCGCTCACGGCCCCAAACGATGTGTACAGGGTTCCCGAGTCACCAAACGATCGATCGGTACACCCGGCCACGTACCTGCCGCATCACAGCCCACCCCGAGGGTCAGTGCTGTACACGACCACCAGTATACTACAAACACCAGAAACTAGTTGCAACTCCTGGACAGAGGACAAGGCCAGTTAATAAGTCGAGAGGGTCCATTGGTTTCAGGCCTAATGCATGGTAGTAGCTGATCCTTGAACCACACATACAGATCTCAGGTCCTATGGACGGTTCCAATGAAACAAACCACCATGTACTCCTACATGGCCTTTCATCGATACCTTTACCAAACATGTTCCACAATTCTCTCTCTTTATCGAGCATGATCATTTCACTCTGATCCATCACCCAGATGAATTAGACCTCACACAACTCTAAGCATAGCAGGCAACATAAACAAATAGCATGGTGGAACACACATCACATGGCTCAATCAACTCCTACACATGCTAGTGGGTTTCAACTATTTACTGTGGCAATGACAGGTCATGCAAAGGAATAGGGTTCAACTACCGCAACAAGTAGCAGTTCACACGCTGTTGCCTTAATGCAGTAAAAGAGAGCATGAGCGAGAAGACAGGTTTGTATCGGAATGATCAATGGGTTGCTTGCCTGACAGAGTGGTTGTCAGGTACTTCTCTTCAGTTGGATACGCAGTTGTATCCTCAGGAGCAGGACCTACCATGGAGAACACCGACGATACAATCAATTTACAAACAAATGCAACAATATGATGCATGCTCATGAAATGGCAAGATGAATGTGTTTTGGGCTAATGCATCTATAAACAGAATGGTTTGAGCCCATTTGAATCAAAGATTCAAATTTAAACCCAAACTATTATTTATTAAAGTGCATTATCATGTTTTAATGTGAAAAGCAAGGTTAACTTGCTCAAACATGCATGAAACCAGTGCCATTGGATAGATTGGATTTTTCTGATCAATTTTCATATATATAAATCTTTTCCATCTGAGCTACTGTTGAATTTATATGATTTTTTTGAAGTTTAAGGCATTTTCTGGAATTTCCTTAATTGTTTTAAATCAATTAATCCCAGAAAACCATTTACTGCGTCAGCATGACATCATGCTGATGTCAGCAGGTCAACAGACCTAGTCCAAGTCAAACCTGACTGGTGGGTCCTACTGGTCAGTGTCACAGTTAGTTAACTAACTAATTAGTATTAGTTTAGGCACTAACCTATGTTTGACTAACAGCCAGGGCGCACATGTCAGTGACCCAGGGGAGTCAAACCCCTGGTCAAATTGGGTTGACCCGCCGGCGTTTAACCGCCGCTGAGGCCAAACGCGGCGGTGGGGTGCGGAAATCATGCTCCGGCGACCAAAACGACGCCGGAGCACATCTACGGGCAGCTGGGAGTGAGCCGCGTCGAGTGGTGCACGTCTTGGTGCTCGGGGTCGCCGGAAGCGACGCCGACGACGAGTCCAGCGGATGCCGGAGTTCGGGTGAAGACGAACTCGTCGGTGCGGTGCTCTTGGAGGCACGTGGATTGGTCCTACAACATCTATGCGAGACGGTGAAGCTAGTGGGCACGATGGCCGGGCCGTTGGGTGGCCGGAGCCTCGTCGGCGACGAGCTCCGCGGCGGCTCGTGCAGGTGAGCTTCGTGCAGTGCATACGATGCAGGAGAGGGTTAACGGAGAGGGGATGATGGAGTTGAGCTCATGGCGGTTGCAGCAAGCGTCGAAGCGCGCTCGAGGAAGGACGGAGATGAGCGGGGCGATGAAGGCGATCTCAGCGGCCGGAGTTGGGGAAGACGGGGTCGGGGGCGACTCCAGAGCGGGCGAGCGCTCGGGACTCGGCCTGCTCGACGTAGTCGACGACGGCGGAGCGAACAGACATGGTGACGCGGCACGGGGACGATGGCGGACGCGGTTATCACGACGGCGCGGGCGCGGTAGCTTCGGCCATGGTGCGGGGGAGCGAGGGAGAGGAGCTGGGGAGGAAGAGGCGTGTCTGCGGGCTCGGGGGAGAAGTGGGTGATCCATCCAGGCCAGCAGAACGGCGAGGGGAGGAGGCAGGGCGGCGGGCAGCTGCGTGGCATGCGCTGGTGCCGGCGTCGAGCACCTGCCTGCCTGCCTGGTCGAGCCAAGCAGCTCGCTGGAGCGGTGGCTGGGCTGGGCCGGCAGGTGGGCCTGCTAGGTGGGCGCCAGGTAAGTTTCCTTTCCCTCTCTCTTTCTGTTTTATTTCTGTTTGTTTTCTTTTTCAACTTTATTGAATTAATAAAAATGCTAGAACATTTTTATAAATCATGAAACTAGTCATGCCCACTGTATATAATATTTGGGCACCTAAAATATTTTATAGCATGTAAATTCCCACATGCAATTACAATATGAATTAATCCAGAGACCTTTGGATGTCCTAGAAAATTGTGCACCATTTTTGGCAGAGGTTTAAGACCAAGGCAAAGATGATGAACATTTTTGAACGGCATTTTGGGTACATTGGAAAAGATTTTATTAAACCCTAGTTATTAGAAGAGGGGTGCTGGGGTTTCTGTCATTCTCATTTCAAGTTTCTGTAGAAAGTAAACATGATGCACACTCTAGCTATTCCTAATGCAAGCACTGACTAGGGATGTGACAATAATCTTGATCATAAACCCACAATTCATCGGATCTCGACAAACAGACCGCAAAAAGAATTACATCGTATCGATCTCCAAGAAGATCGAGGAGAACTTTGTATTGAGATCCAAAGAGAGAGAAGAAGCCATCTAGCTAATAACTATGGACCCGAAGGTATGTGGTAAACTACTCACAACTCATCGGAGAGGCTATGGTGTTGATGTAGAAGCCATCCGTGATCGATGCCCCCTCCGGTGGAGCTCCGGAATAGGCTCCAAGATGGGATCTCACGGGTACAGGAGGTTACGGTGGTGGAATTAGGGTTTCGTGGTGCTCTCGGATGTTTTCAGGGTATATGAGTATATATAGGACGAAGAAGTATGTAGGTGGAGCTACGAGGGCCCACGAGGGTGGGGGGCACACCTACTGAGGGAGTCCTGGATTGAGGGGTCCTCGGGTGGCCAGATAACTCTTGGTGGGCCGGACTGGTGGGCCGTGAAGATCATAGTCGAAGACCATCTCTCGTATCTGGATAGGACTCTTGTATTCGTATAATGGCAAGTTTTAGGTTCGGGTGTAATATTTCCTTCCTCTACAAGATGGTATGTACAAACCCTAGGCCCCTCCGGTGTGTATATAAATCAGAGGGTTTAGTCCGCAGAGGCTAATAGAGAATCACAAATCCTCATAGGCTAGACTCTAGGGTTTAGCCATTACGATCTCGAGGTAGATCAACTCTTGTATTCATATTCATCCATATTAATATAGCAGGAAGTATGGTATTACCTCGATCAAGAGGGCCTGAACCTGGGTAAACACCATGTCCCCAGCCTCCTGTTACCATCAATCCTTAGACGCATAGTTCGGGACCGCCTACCCGAGATCCGCCGGTTTTGACACCGACATTGGTGCTTTCATTGAGAGTTCCACTATGTCATCGACCGAAGGACTGATGGATCGCGTCATCAACAACGACGACAACACCGAGGGAATCTTCCCTCCCGGACAGCTCTTCGTGTTCGGCGGCTTCACGCTTCGCGCCAACTCTGAAGGCCACCTCGAGCAGATTGAGAGCTACGACCCTGGGCATCAAGTCAGATTCGGAAGCTTAAACTACATTGCTGATATCCGCGGAGACTTGATCTTCGACGGATTCGAGCCCACGGCAACCTCTCTCTGCCATCACGTTGAACACGATCTAGCTCTATCATCGGATCAGGAAATAGCACCTGCAATAATTCTGGCCCTAGATCCGGAACAGATCGCGTCGCCCGAGGACGGGAAGCTCAACCCCACCACGAAAGCCGTAGACTCCACGGCATTAGAGCCGCACACGGACCCAACTATGAGCGAGGTCTGTGTTACCGGAACCCTGGACTCAACTCCGGCTTCAGATTCCGAATCACGCGCATCAGCGCCCTTTAAGCTCGATCAGGCGACTATCGCCGAATTCAATGCTGCAGATATCTTCTAGCACTCACCCTTTGGCGACATGTTAAAGTCGTTAAGCCCCTCTCCCTAGATGGGGATACACAACCGCATTGTATCCGGTTTGAACTTGAGGCTGATGGAGAATTTTTCGCCCACCCACCACCCACTTGGTAGCCACGGTCGAAAATCTAACCGATCTACTTGATTACGCTTCCGAATACTTCAAAGGGATGGACCTCGAAGCCGAAGTAGATCCAGATCAAAGCCGGTCCGTAACCAGGCGATGGACATCTACGTCTTCATACGACGTGTACATGGTGGATACACCTAAGGAGAAGGAGGACGACGATGAAAACGATCCCTTAGAGGACAAGCATGTCGAAGAACCTCCCAAACATCGGCGTCCAAAGTGCCGAACCAAATCCCGTAAAGGAAAGGACATCAATAATGTCACTAACGATGCTGATATTCCGGAACAAGCCAAAGACCCCACAGACCGAGCGATGGAGCAGGAGGAGCGAGAGGACGACGAACATAGTCCAAAACCGCTGTCCGATGACTGATACGTCTCCAACGTATCAACTTTTCCAAACACTTTTGCCCTTGTTTTGGACTCTAACTTGCATGATTGGAATGGAACTAACCCGGACTGATGCTGTTTTCAGCAGAATTACCATGGTGTTGTTTTTGTGTAGAAATAAAAAATTCTCGGAATGACCTGAAAATCCACGGAGAATTGTTTTGGAAAATATAAAAAATGTGTGTGGAAAGATCCACGTCAGGGGGCCCACACCCAGTCCACGAGGGTGGAGGGCGCACCCCCTCCCCCTGGGTGCGCCCCTGCCTCGTGGGCCCCCTGATGCTCCACCGACGTACCCCCGGACTCCATGTATTCACTTTCGGCGAGAGAAAAACCAGAGAGGAAGAATTATCGCGTTTTACGATACACAGCCGCCGCCAAGCCCTAATCTCTCTCAGGAGGGCTGATCTGGAGTCCGTTCGGGGCTCCGGAGAGTGGAGATCGTCGCCATCGTCATCATCAACCTTCCTCCATCACCAATTCCATGATGCTCACCGCCGTGCGTGTGTAATTCCATCATAGGCTTGCTGGATGGTGATGGGTTGGATGAGATTTACCATGTAATCGAGTTAGTTTTGTTAGGGTTTGATCCCTAGTATCCAGTATGTTCTAAGATTGATGTTGCTATGACTTTGACATGCTTAATGCTTGTCACTAGGGCCCGAGTGCCATGATTTCAGATTTGAACCTATTATGTTTTCATGAGTATATGTGTGTTCTTGATCCTATCTTGCAAGTCTATAGTCACCTACTATGTGTTATGATCCGGCAACCCCGAAGTGACAAAAATCGGGACCACTCCCGGCGATGACCGTAGTTTGAGGAGTTCATGTATTCACTATGTGTTAATGCTTTGGTCCGGTACTCTATTAAAAGGAGGCCTTAATATCCCTTAGTTTCCACTAGGACCCCGCTGCCACGGGAGGGTAGGACAAAAGATGTCATGCAAGTTCTTATCCATAAGCACGTATGACTATATTCGGAATACATGCCTACATTACATTGATGAACTGGAGCTAGTTCTCTGTCGCCCTAGGTTATAACTTTTACATGATGAATCGCATCTGACATAATTCCACATCACCGATCCAATGCCTACGAGATTTTCACATATTGCTTGTTGCTTATTTACTTTTCCGCTGCTACTGTTACAAAAACTACAAAAACACTAATGTTACTTTTATTGATGTTACCGCTATCTCCATATTACTTTGCTACTAAACAACCTTGCCGTAGATACTATGTTTCCAGGTGTGGTTGAATTGACAACTCAGCTGCTAATACTTAAGAGTATTCTTTGGCTCCCCTTGTGTTGAATCAATAAATTTGGGTTGAATACTTTACCCTCGAAAACTGTTGCGATCCCCTACACTTGTGGGTTATCAAGACTATTTTCTAGCGCCGTTGCCGGGGAGCATAGCTCTATTCTTTAAGTCACTTGGGATTTATATCTGTTGATCACTATGAAGAATTTGAAGGACTCAGAAACCAAGATCTTTCCCTCAACTACGAGGGGAGGTAAGGAACTGTCATCTAGTTCTGCACTTGATTCACCCTCTGTTATGAGTAAATTTGCGACACCTACTCCTGCTATTGAATCTGATATGTCGCATGTTCTTGATGATGCCACTTCTGCTATGTATGATGAAACTACTTCCATGCTTGATAATAATGTGCCACTAGGTGAATTTATAGATGAAAAAATTGCTAAGGTTAGGGAGAATGCAAATATTGAAACTGATAATATTTAGGAAAGTGATGATGAAGCTTCTCCCCCTAGATATGAATTGCCTGTTGTTCCTTACAGTTATGTTATGGATGAAGAAACTGCTAGAGACTTTCTTGCTTGTAATGATAGATATGATCTTAAGAAATTATTAGCTAAGCTGAAAGAAAAGTCCTTGAATGCTAGAATGAAACATGACCCTGCTTTTGCTACTTCACCTATCTTTGTTACTGATAAGGATTATGATTTCTCTGTTGATCCTGAGTTTATTACTTTGGTTGAATCTGATCCTTTCCATTGCTATGAGTCTGAAACTGTTGTGGCACATCTTACTAAGCTGAATGATATAGCCACCCTATTTACCATTGATGAAAAAATTTGTTACTACCATATCCTTAAGTTGTTTCCGTTCTTGTTAAAGGGTGATGCTAAGACTTGGTTTAATTCTCTTGATCTTGGTTGTGTGCGTAGTCCCCAGGATATGATGCATTACATCTCTGCTAAATATTTTCCCGCTCATAAGAAACAAGCTGCCTTACGGGAAATATATAACTTTGTGCAAATTGAAGAAGAGAGTCTCCCACAAGCTTGGGGGAGGCTTCTCCAATTACTTAATGCTTTGCCTGATCATCCTCTTCAAAGGAACGATATACTTGATGTCTTTTATAATGGACTAACCGATGCTTCCAGAGACTACCTGGATAGTTGTGCTGGTTGTGTTTTCAGGGAAAGAACAATTGATCAAGCTGAATTACTATTGAATAATATGCTAGCCAATGAAAATAATTGGACACTTCCTGAACCAGCCCCTAAGCCAACTCCAAAGAAAAGGGGTGTTCTATTTCTCAGTCCTGAAGATATGCAAGAGGCAAAGAAATCTATGAAAGAAAAAGGTATTAAAGCTGAAGATGTGAAGAATTTACCGACTATTGAAGAAATACATGGTCTTGATAACCCAACACATGTAGTAAAGGTAAATTCTCTTTATAGATTTGATGAAGGTGATATTCCTCATTATAAGTCCGCTAGCCAATGCTTAGATGAGTTTGACAATTTCATTGTGAAACAAGAAAACTTCAATGCTTATGTTGGTAGACAACTGCAACGAAATGCTTATATGATTGAACGCTTGAGTGATTATATGTCTAGAGTTAAAGGTGAATTGAAACTCATTATTAAACATGCTTCTATGGTTACCACTCAAGTAGAACAAGTACTTAAGGCTCAGAAAGATTTGCTCAATGAATTAAATAGTAAGAATAATGACTTTTCTGTTAGAGTTGCAACTAGAGGTGGTAAAATGACTCAGGAACCTCTGTATCCTGAGGGCCACCCTAAGAGAATTGAGCAAGATTCTCAGAGAGCTAGTTTAGATGCACCTAGTTCTTCTAAGAAGAAGAAAAAGAAAAATGATAGGGCTTTGCATGCTTCTAGTGAACCTGTAGCTGACACACCTGAGAATCCCAATGATATCTCTGTTTCTGATGCTGAGACACAATCTGGTAATGAACATGAACCTAGTGACAATGTTAATGATGATGTTCATGATGATGCTCAACCTAGCAATGATAATGATGTAGAAATTGAACTTGTTGTTGATCTTGATAACCCACAATCAAAGAATCAACGTTATGATACGAGAGACTTTGTTGCTAGGAAGCATGGTAGGGAAAGAGAACCATGGGTTCAGAAAACCATGCCTTTTCCTCCGAAACCATCCAAGAAAAAGGTGATGAGGATTTTGAGTGCTTTGCTGAAATGATTAGACCTATCTTTTTGCGTATGCGTTTGACCGATATGCTTAAAACAAATACTTATGCTAAATATATGAAGGATATTATTACTAATAAAAGAAAGATACCCAAAGTAGAAATTTCCACCATGCTTGCCTATTACACTTTCAAGGGTGGAATACCTAAAAAACTAGGAGATCCAGGAGTACCCACTATACCTTGCTCCATTAAAGGAAACTATGTTAAAACTGCTTTATGTGATCTTGGAGCCGGTGTTAGTGTTATGCCTCTTTCTTTATATCGTAGACTTGACTTGAGTAAGTTGACACCTATTGAAATATCTTTGCAAATGGCTGATAAATAAACTGCTATACCCGTCGGTATTTGTGAGGATGTGCCTATTGTAGTTGCAAATGTTAGTATTCTAACGGACTTTGTTATCCTTGATATTCCCGAGGACGATAGTATGTCTATTATCCTTGGTAGACCCTTTCTGAATATTGTAGGGGCTGTTATTGATTGCAACAAAGGCAATGTCACTTTTCATGTCAATGGTAATGAGCATACGGTACACTTTCCAAGGAAACAACCTCATGTCCATAGTATTAATTATATTGGAAAAATTTCAACTATTACTATTGGAGGTTTTGAATTTCCTCTTCCTACTATCAAGAAGACATATGACATTCTTATTATTGGGGACATACATATCCCCATTGAGGTAACCTAGTGTTATTCGAAAATTCTTCGGTTCCATGTTATTCAGAAAGAGTTTGTTAACAAGACCTGATCAACCTTGTTAATGGATTCCTTTTGATGAGCATGAGATGGTTGAATCTAGATAGCACAACCTTCTGTTTCCTCCTTTTGCTTTCTGTTAATTAGATTAAATAAAGCAAAAACAGTATTTTCTGTCTGTTTCCAGACTTATCCATGCAATAAAAAATACCCCGAAAAATAAAATTTCTCCAAATGCCCTGAAAATGAAATATGATTTTTTTCTAGAATATTTGAGAATATATGGCACAGAAAACACAGCGAGGGGAGCCAGCACCTGGCCATGAGGGTCCAGGGCGCGCCCACCCTCACAGGGCACGCCTCCCTGGCTCGAGGGCCCCACGTGGCCCCCCTCCACTTATTCCTGCAACCATACCCTTCTTCTTCCTCCCAAAAAAAATCACCATCCCGCTCAAGCACGAGTTCTAGCTCATCTTGCTGCCATTTTCGATCTCCTTGCTCAAAGCTCCATTCACAAAACTGTTTGGGGAGATTGTTCCTTGGTATGTGACTCCTCCATTGGTCCCATTAGTTTTTGTTCTAGTGCTCTATTAATTGCAAATTTTTGCTGCTGTGGTGACCTTGTTCTTGAGCTTGCATGTCAAATTTCTCTGGTCCCAAGTAGTTCTAATGCATGATATAGTCTCTAGGCACTTGTAGGAGTTGTTGCTATCAACCTTGTTGAGTTTGGTTAACTTTTTATTTTGAGTTACTAAAAATTTCAGAAAAATGCATAGGAAAATCTTCCAAGGTGGTTCTTCAAGGAAGCAAGAACCAAGGCTCGCGATTCGTGAGCCAGACGATGAACTACCAAGGGAAGCTGAAGTGCGGCCTTGTGAATGGCCATCGGAGGAATTTATGGTTCGGGTAGGCATTAATGAGGAATTTGACGCATATGTGCGTAACGCTGACCACGAGGGCTTCATGCAAGATAAGTGCCCTCAATACCGTTACTTAACTGATACCTTTGTGAGAAGGTTTAAATTTTCATCTTCACGTAATTCTCACATTGTCCTGTTTGATCTTTATGATAAATCTTATACCATGGACCTAGAGGATTTTAATGATGCTTGTAAGCTCCCGCAATGGAGCAGTATGGTGATCCTCACAAATCTGAATATAAAGACTTCCTTGCTAGTATCACTGTGGGGGAATCTAGAGAAATCACACAAGCTACCATAGGGAGCATTCATTTTCCTGCTATTCATTACTTTGCTCTCTTTATTGGTAGATGCATAAACGGTAAAGATGAGGCTTGCCACATGTGTGTCCCTGATCTTAGTGTTCTCAAGAGTGCTGTATTAGGTGATAGACAATATAACTTGGGAGCCATTGTTGCACATAGGCTACATCATAATGGTTTGTATGGAGATTTATTTGGTGGGATTTATGCCACTCGCATAGCCCGCCGTCTTGGTGTGCCTATACATGAAAATGATGAACCCTTACCGCTTGCTTATTTGGATTACAATGCTATGGTTAGTCACTGGTTTATAGAGTGGGATGAACAATCCCTCAAATATCGACTAATCTTTAACAGGCGTCACGCTGTCCATATTGCTCTTCCTGCTCCTACCTTGTTTGACTTTCAGGAAAAAGGGAAATATACTATAACCAGGGAGGAGGCAAATGAGTATCATGATATGATGGAAGCAGCCCATCTCCAAGTAGCAGCTCAGCAGGCAGTAGCTACTGCATCTCAGTACAACCCCAACTACAACTTTGGATATCCGTCAGGCCAGTACTGGCCATAGACCAACGTAGGCCAAAAGCCTAAGCTTGGGGGAGTACGTGTTCACACACTTATTCTAGTTGTCGGTGCTCACACTCTTTCATTGTACCATCCGTGCTAGTTTCAATTCTTTTTCTTAGTCTTTTTCTTGTGTGTTAGAAAAACCTTAAGAAAAACAAAAAAAATTAGTTGTAGCTTTTAGCTATTTTACTTTCCTTGCCTGTAGTAGTAATTAAAAGAAAACCCAAAAAGATTTATCATTCTTCTTTTGCTTGTTGGGAGCTTTCTCATGTAAATAGTTTATTTTCTTTTCTTTGGGGGGTTAAGAGTAGAAGACCATGATTGAAAATGCTTAGTGGCTCTCATATGCTTTATTGTTGATGTAACCTTGAGCCATATTACCTTGTCTTCTCTCTTGTATTTAAATGCTCGCAGATTCCAGCTTAGTCCAATGCACGTGCACTATTATTATTATTCACACTGTTCGGTCGTGCGAGTGAAATGTAATAAGAATGATATATGATGAATTGATTGAGATAAGAAAAGATGGTATGAACTCGACCTCTCTTGTTTTGTAAATATGATAGTTCATCGTTCCTGATTCATCTTGTTACGAATGAAACATGCTTGTGATGACAATTAGAGATCATAGCTGCTTATGCCATGCTTAATTAGCTAGGAGTTTATAATGGTCTATCTTGCGTGCCAACATGATATTAAAATGGTTGTGATGTGGTATGATAGGGTGGTATCCTCCTTTGAACGATTCAAGTGGTCTGACTTGGCACATGTTCACGCGTGTAGTTGAAACAAAATCAACATAGCCTCCACAATATTTATGTTCATGGTGATTTATATCCTACTCATGCTTGCATTCACTGTTGATTAATTTTAATGCATGTTCATGACTGTTGTCGCTCTCTAGCTGGTCGCTTCCCAGTCTCTTTCTAGCCTTCACATGTACTAAGGGGGAATACTGCTTGTGCATCCACTTCCATAAACCCCAAAGTTATTCCAATGAGTCCACCATACCTTCCTATATGCGGTATTTACCTGCCATTCCAAGTAAATTTGTATGTGCCAAACTCTAAACCTTCAAATGAAATTCTGTTTTGTATGCTCGAACAACTCATGTATCAAATAGGGCTATCTATATCTTCCATGCTAGGTGGGTTATTCTCACGATGAGTGGACCCCGCTCATCATTCATGAGAAAATGGCTGGTAACCGGGATGCCCAGTCCCATGCTCGAAATCATAATAATTAAACAAAACTCCCCCATGGCTGTTGCTGGTTTGGACGGTACCCTTTGTTTCGGGCTAGCCGTGGAGTGTGCTTGTTGGTGGTTGGGGGAGTATAAACTTTACCATTCTGTTTGGGAACCGCCTATAATGTGCGTAGCATGGAAGATATCGAGATTCTTGGTTGCTATGTTGACAATGAGAGTATACCGCTCAAAATGTTATTCATCTCTATTTAAAAATCGAGCTCTGGCACCTCTACAAATCCCTGCTTCCCTCTGCGAAGGACCTATCAATTTACTTTTATGCTGAGTCATCATCCTCTTATAAAAGAGCACCAGTTGGAGAGCACCTCTGTCATTTGCATGTATTGCTATTAATTTGCATTGAGTATGATCATGACTAGATCTCTTTTACCATGAATTACAATGTCTAGTCAGTCCTTGATCTTTAAAGGTGCTCTGCATTTATGTTTTGCGGTCTCAGAAAGGGCTAGCGAGATACCATCTTGTTATATCATATCATGATTGTTTTGAGAAAGTGTTGTCATCCTAGGTTCATTATTATTGCTCGCTAGTTGATTATGCCATTGATATGAGTAGACATGAGACCTGAAAGTTATTGTGAATGTGGTTTGTTCATGATCTTGCTGAAAACTTGAGTGCTAGCTTACATATTTACAACAACAAGAGCAAACAGAGTTTGTCAAAGTTTTTCTTTATCACTTTCAGTTTATCAACTGAATTGCTTGAGGACAAGCAAAGGTTTAAGCTTGGGGGAGTTGATACGTCTCCAATGTATCTACTTTTCCAAACACTTTTGCCCTTGTTTTGGACTCTAACTTGCATGATTTGAATGGAACTAACACGGACTGACACTGCTTTCAGCAGAATTGCCATGGTGTTGTTTTTGTGTAGAAATAAAAAGTTCTCGGAATGACCTGAAAATCCACGGAGAATTGTTTTGGAAAATATAAACAATATCTGCGGAAAGGTCCACGTCACGAGGCCCACACCCTGTCCACGAGGGTGGGGGGCGCGCCCCCTCCCCCTGGGCGTGCCCCCTTCCTTGTGGGCCCCCTGATGCTCCACCGACGTACCCCCGGACTCCATATATTCACTTTTGGGGAGAGAAAAATCAGAGAGGAAGAATTATCGCGTTTTATGATACGGAGCCGCCGCCAAGCCCTAATCTCTCTCGGGAGGGCTGATGTGGAGTCCGTTCGGGGCTCCGGGGAGTGGAGATCATCGCCATCATCATCATCAACCTTCCTCCATCACCAATTCCATGATGCTCACCGCCATGCGTGAGTAATTCCATCGTAGGCTTGCTGGATGGTGATGGATTGGATGAGATTTACCATGTAATCGAGTCAGTTTTGTTAGTGTTTGATCCCTAGTATCCACTATGTTCTAAGATTGATGTTGCTATGAATTTGCCATGCCTAATGCTTGTCACTAGGGACCGAGTGCCATGATTTCAGATCTAAACCTATTATGTTTCATGAATATATGTGTGTTCTTGATCCTATCTTGCAAGTCTATAGTCACCTACTATGTGTTATGATCTGGCAACCCCGAAGTGACCATAATCGGGACCACTCACGGTGATGACCGTAGTTTGAGGAGTTCATGTATTCACTATGTGTTAATGCTTTGGTCCGGTACTCTATTAAAAGGAGGCCTTAATATCCCTTAGTTTCCACTAGGACCCCGCTGCCACGGGAGGGTAGGACAAAAGATGTCATGCAAGTTCTTTTCCATAAGCATGTATGACTATATTCGGAATACATGCCTACATTACATTGATGAACTGGAGCTAGTTCTTTGTCACCCTAGGTTATAACTTTTACATGATGAATCGCATCCGACATAATTCCACATCACCGATCCAATGCCTACGAGCTTTTCACATATTGCTTGTTGCTTATTTACTTTTCCGCTGCTACTGTTACAAAAACACTACCGTTACTTTTATTGCTGTTACCGCTATCTCCATATTACTTTGCTACTAAACTACCTTGCTGCAGATACTAAGTTTCCAGGTGTGGTTGAATTGACAACTCAACTGCTAATACTTAAGAGTATTCTTTGGCTCCCCTTGTGTCGAATCAATAAATTTGGGTTGAATACTTTACCCTCGAAAACTGTTGTGATTCCCTTCACTTGTGGGTTATCAATGACAGTGATGATGAAGACAGTAATTACGAACCTGTCTCCGAAGAAGAAGTTAGCCTGGGCGACGACGAACATATCGTCCCAGAAGAACCCTCCGAACAAAAGCGCTTCCATCGGAGGCTTATTGCCACCGCAAGGAGCCTAAAAAAGTAGAAGTGACTGCTTCGAGCCACACATAATATGATCAACGATAGATGGAACGAAGTACTAGATGCTGCGCAAAAACATGGCTATAACGGCCAAACCAAAGGCCATCCTAAGCATAAACTACTGCCCGAATTCGACGACGAGGCCGCTGCACCTATATCGCCGAAGAATAATACTGCCAATAAACCAGACCGACCACCTCGTGGACGGGACAGAGTGGCTAGCAACGGCGTACACAAGCTCGCACCCCCACCTCGTAAAGGAAATGAGGATGCGGCTCAAGTACGAAAACACGACCTGCGTGAGGACCTGAATAAAAAAGCTAACAAGACTAGGTCTATCTACGGACCTAGGGACCGAGCTCCCGCACGGGAGGGCGGCTATCAAGCCAATGGCCGGTCATATACCAGTTCGGGGTCAATACCGAACATCACAACCATCAGACATACGCCATGATATATCAAAATACAGAGGCACCGCACACCCTTTATGCTTCACCGATGAGGTGTTGGATCATGATTTTCTAGAAGGTTTCAAACCCGTGAACATCGAGGCGTATGATGGAACGACGGATCCTATCGTCTGGATAGAGGACTTCATTCTTCACATCCACATGGATCGAGGAGATGATCTCCACGCCATTAAATACCTACCCCTCAAGCTGAAAGGACCAACTCGGCACTAGCTAAACAGCCTCTAGGAGAACTCCATTGGGAGTTGGGAAGAACTTGAGGACGCTATTGGGGCCAATTTTCAAGGGACCTATGTCCCGCCCCCAGATGCTGACGATCTAAGTCATATCATCCAACAACTTGGGGAGTCAGCCCGCAAGCTTTGGAATTAGTTTCTCACTAAGAAGAACCAAATCGACGATTGTCCGGATGCCAAAGCCTTAGCGGCCTTCAAGCACAGTGTCCGGGATGAATGGCTAGCTAGACACCTCGGACAGGAAAAGCTGATGACAATGGCAGCCCTAACTACACTCATGACCCGATTTTGCGCGGGTGAGGATAGCTGGTTAGCTCATAGCAGCACGAGCGACCCTGGAACATCTGAAGTCAGGGACGGCAATGGAAAGCCACGACGTAACAAAAACAAACGTCGTAACAATGCTGGAAGCCCAGATGATACAACGGTAAATGCCAGATTCAGCGGCTCCAGACCCGGTCAATCGAAGAAGCCATTTAAAGGCAACAAAGATGGCCCATCTAGTCCATGGCACCCCAGAGAAACCTACAAACCATACCAACCGTAATTGTTGGGTCTTCAAGCAAGCCGGCAAGCTCAATGCCGAACACAAGGGGAAGGAGCCTCAGAGCGAAGACGAGGACAAACCTCGCCAGCCGAATACAGGGGGACAGAAGAAATTTCCACCGGAGATCAAAACAGTGAACATGATATACGCCACTCATATCCCAAAGAGGGAGCGCAAGCGCGCACTCCGAGATGTCTACACCGTTGAGCTTGTTGCCCCCAAATTCAACCCATGGTCGGCCTATCCGATCACTTTCGGTCGCAGGGATCATCCAACTAGTATCTGTCATGGGGGTTCCGCTGCCCTAGTGCTCGACCTAATAATCAATGGATACCATCTCACTCGAGTCCTTATGGACGTCGGTAGCAATCTTAATCTGATATATTAGGGCACTGTCCGCAAGATGGGGATCGACCCGTCAGGAATCAAGCCAAGCAACACGAACTTTAAAGGAGTGATACCGGGCGTAGAAGCCCGCTGCACGGGCTCTTTAACATTGGAGGTCGTATTCGGCTCTCCTGATAACTTTCAAAGCGAAGAGTTAATCTTCGACATAGCTCCATTCCGAAGTGGCTATCTGATACATCTCCAACGTATCTATAATTTTTGAATGTTCCATGCTATTATATATTCTGTTTTGGATGTTTAATGGGCTTTATTTTACACTTTTATATTATTTTTGGGACTAACCTACTAACCCAAGGCCCAATGCAAATTCCTGTTTTTTTTTGCCTATTTCAGTGTTTCGTCGAAAAGGAATATCAAACGGAGACCAAATGGAATGAAACCTCTGGGAGAGTTATTTTTGGAACGATATCTTCACGGAAGACTTGGAGTACAAGCCAGAGAAGAAACATGGTGCCCACGAGGGGCAGGGCGCGCCCCCACCCTCGTGGGCCCCACGTTACTCCACCGACATATTTTTTCCTCCTATATATATCCATGTACACTGAAAACATCAAGGACGTCCAAGAAACCCTAATTCCACCGCCGTAACCTCCTGTTCCCATGAGATCCCATCTTGGGGCCTTTTCCAGAGCTCCGCTGGAGGGGGCATCGAACACGGAGGGCTTCTACATACACCATAGCCCCTCCGATGAGTTGTGAGTAGTTTACCACAGACCTTCGGTCCATAGTTATTAGATAGATGGTTTCTTCTCTCTCTTTGGATCTCAATACAATGTTCTCCTCGATCTTCGAGGAGATCTATTTGATGTAATATTTTTGCGGTGTGTTTGTCGAGATCTGATGAATTGTGGGTTTATGATCAAGATTATCTATGAACAATATTGGATTCTTTTCTGAAATCTTTTATGTATGATTATAATATCCTTGCAAGTCTCTTCGAATTATTGGTTTGGTTTGGCCGACTAGATCTATAGTTCTTGCAATGGGAGAAGTGCTTGGCTTTGGGTTCAATCTTGCGGTGTCCTTTCCCAGTGACAGCAGGGGCAGCAAGGCACATATAGTATTGTTTCCATCGAGGATAAAAATATGGGGTTTATATCATATTGCTTGAGTTTATCCCTCTATGTCATGTCATCTTGCTTAAGGCGTTACTCTGTTCTTATGAACTTAATACTCTAGATGCATGCTGGATAGCGGTCGATGTGTGGAGTAAGAGTAGTAGATGCAGAATCATTTCGGTCTACTTGTTACAGATGTGATGCCTATATACAATGATCATGCCTAGATATTCTCATAACTATGCGCTTTTCTATCAATTGCTCGACAGTAATTTGTTCACCCACCGTAGAATTCTGCTATCATGAGAGAAGCCACTAGTTAAACTTATGGCCCCCGGGTCTATCTTTATCATATTACTTTCCCGTCAACTAGCCAATTTATTTCGCCGTTGCTTTACTTTGCTTTATTTACTTTTTCTCTATACCAAAAAACCAAAAATATTATCTTATCATATCTATCAGATCTCACTCTCGTAAGTGACCGAGAAGGGATTGACAACCCCTTTTATCGCGTTGGCTACGAGGTTCTTATTTGTTTGTGCAGGTGCGAGGGACTCATGCTTGGTGTCCTACTGGATTGATACATTGGTTCTAAAAACCGAGGGAAATACTTACGCTACTGTGCTGCATCACCGTTTCCTCTTCGAGGGAATACAACGCACGATCAAGAAGTAGCAAGAAGAATTTCTGGCGCCATTGCCAGGGAGATCTACGTAAAAGTCATATACCAAGTACCTATCACAAACCCTTATCCCTCGCACTACATTATTTGCCTCTCGTTTTCCTCTCCCCCATTTCACCCTTGCCGTTCTATTCGCCCTTCTTTTTCCGTGTGTTTTACCGTTCGCTTGCCTCTTGTTTGCTTGTGTGTTTGACTGCTTGCTCGTCACAGTGGCTCCCCCTATTAGTGTTAATCCTCACCTTAAGAGGTTGGAGGATATTGAAAACAATGTTAGAAGTTTTATGTCTGTACAATTTAAGCATAATGATTTCTTCAGAAATGAGCTTAAAGAACAGAAAAGGTTTATGGAATACATGAATATAGAGCTTGATCATATGTCTAAAGAATTTTATGGTTTGAAATTTCAGTTTGCTCATCTTGAGAACTTAATAGCCCAAATTTCGGATAAGCAAGCCACCTTAGTTAATAAGATGGCCGCTAAACCGGAAGATTTAGAAAATAAAGATGAAGATCTGAAAGTGATTGATGTATCTCCTATTAAATCCTTGTTTTCTAGTATGAATCTTGATAAAGATGGGACTGAAGATGATTCTACTTTACTTAAAAGGCGTCCCAATGATTCAGAGTTTTTAGATCTTGATGCTAAAATTGTTAAAAGTGGGATTGAAGAGGTCAAAACTTTACATTGTAATGAACCCACTATCTTGGATTTCAAGGGATTTTAATTATTAAAATTTGCTCTTTAATAGGTTGTATTTCCTTGTTGCAATTCGCGCTAAATTCTCCGCATGCTTATAGTCAAAATAAGGCTTTTACCAAACACATAGTTGATGCTTTAATGCAATCTTATGAAGAAAAACTTGAATTAGAAGATTCTATCCCTAGAAAGCTTTATGATGAGTGGGAACCTACTATTAAAATTATGATTAAAGATCATGAATGCTTTGCTTTGTGTGATTTGGGTGCAAGTGTTTCCACAATTCCAAAAGCTTTGTGTGATATGTTAGGTTTCCATGAACTTGATGATTGCTCTTTAAATTTGCATCTTGCGGATTCTACCATTAAGAAACCTATGGGAAGGATTAATGATGTTCTTATTGTTGCAAATAGGAATTATCTGCCCGTAGATTTCATCATTCTTGATATAGATTGCAGTCCTACATGTCTTATTATTCTTAGTAGACATTTCCTTAGAACGATTGGTGCAATTATTGATATGAAGGAAGAAAATATTAGATTCCAATTCCTGTTAAGGAAAGGCATGGAACACTTTCCTATAAAGAAAATCAAATTACTATATGAATCTATTATGAGAGCCACTTATGGATTGCCTGCCAAAGATGGCAATACCTAGATCTATTCTTGTATCATGCCTAGCTAGGGGCGTTAAACGACAGCGCTTGTTGGGAGGCAACCCAATTTTATTTTATTTGTTTTTGCTTCTGTTTAGGAATAAATATTGCATCTAGCTTTTGTTTAGATTTGGTGTTGTGTTTTAATTAGTGTTTGTGCCAAGTAGAACCTTTGGGAAGACTTGTGTGAAGTTTATGTGATCATGATGTAAAACAGAAACTTTAGCGCTCACGAGATTAGCTGTAATTTTTTATCGGAGAGTGCTTAGTTGATTCTTTTTGCAGATGATTAATAGAAAAATTCCTCACATCCACCAATTTATTTCATTTTTTAGTGTTACAGAAGTATTCGAAAGTTACAGATTACTACAGATTGTTCTGTTTTTTGACAGATTCTGTTTTTCGTGCGTTGTTTGCTTATTTTGATGAATCTATGAGTAGTATCGGGGGGTATGAATCATATAGAAGTTGGAATATAGTAGGTTTAACACAAATATAAACAAAGAATGAGTTCATCACAATACCTTTGATTAGTGGTTTGTTTTTTATACTAACAGAGCTCACGAGATTTCTGGCTAAGTTTTGTGTTGTGAAGTTTTCAAGTTTTGAGTAAGGATTTGATGGACAATGGAACAAAGAGTGGCAAGATCCTAAGCTTGGGGATGCCCAAGGCACCCCAAGGGAAAATTCAAGGATAACCAAAAGCCTAAGCTTGGGGATGCCCCCGGAAGGCATCCCCTCTTTCGTCTTCATCTATCGGTAACCTTACTTGAGACTATATTTTTATTCACCACATGATATGTGTTTTGCTTGGAGCGTAATGTATGATTTGAGTCTTTGATTTTAGTTTGACACAATCATCCCTGCTGAACACACCTTTTGAGAGAGATAAATATGATTTAGAATTTATTAGAATACTCCTCGTGCTTCACTTATATCTTATGAGCTAGATAGTTTTGCTGTAGTGCTTCACTTATATATTTTAGAGCACGGTGGTGGTTTTATTTTGTAGAAATATTGATCTCTCATGCTTCAATTATATATTTTTGAGAGTTTCTTAGAACAGCATGGTAATGTGCTTTGGTTATAAAACTAGTCCTAATATGATAGGCATCCAAGATGAGTATAGTAAAAACTTTCATACAAGTGCATTGAATATTATGAGAAGTTTGATACTTGATGATTGTTTTGAGATATGAGGATGGTGATATTAGAGTCATGCGAGTGGAGTAATTGTGATATTGAGAAACACTTGTGTTAAAGTTTGAGATTCCCGTAGCATGCACGTATGGTGAGCCGTTATGTGATGAAGTTGGAGCATGATTTATTTATTGAGTGTCATCCTTTGGGTTGATGCCGGGATCACGCGATGGTTAACCCCTACCAACTCTTCCCCTAGGAGCATGCGTTGAATACTTTGTTTTGATAACTCGTAGATTTTTGCAATAAGTATGTGAGTTGTTTATGACTAATGTTGAGTCCATGGATATTACACACTCTCACCCTTCCACCATTGCTAGCCTCTCTTGTACCGCACAAATTTCGCCGGTACCATACACCCACCATATGCCTTCCTCAAAACAGCCACCATACCTACCTATCATGGCATTTCCATAGCCATTCCGAGATATATTGCCATGCAACTTTCCACCGTTCCATTATTATGACACGCTTCATATTGTCATATTGCCATGCATGATCATGTAGTTGAAATTGTATTTGTGGCAATGCCACCATTCACAATTCATTCATACATGTCAATCTTGATTCATTGCACATACCGGTGCACCACTGGAGGCATTCACTTAGAGTCATATTTTGTTCTAGCTTCGAGTTGTAATCTGTGAGTTGTAAGTAAATAAAAGTGTGATGATCTTCATTATTAGAGCATTGTCCCGTGTGAGGAAAAAAAGAGAAAGGCCAAAAAAGGAGAAGGCCCAAAAAAGGGGGAGAGGGGGGCTAAAAAAAGAAAAGCCCCTCCAAAAAGAGAGAGAGAGAGAGAGAGAGAGAGAGAGAGAAGGGACAATGCTACTATCCTTTTCCACACTTGTGCTTCAAACTAGCACCATAATCTTCATGATAGAGAGTCTCTTGTTTTACCACTTTCATATACTAGTGGGAATTTTCATTATAGAACTTGGCTTGTATATTCCAACGATGGGCTTCTTCAAAGCGCCCTAGGTCTTCATGAGCAAGCAAGTTGGATGCACACCCACTTAGTTTCTTTTGTTGAGCTTTCATACACTTATATCTCTAGTGCATCCATTGCATGGAAATCCCTACTCACTCACATTGATATCTATTGATGGGCATCTCCATAGCCCGTTGATATGCCTAGTTGATGTGAGACTATCTTCTTCTTTTGTCTTCTCCACAACCACCACTCTATTCCACATAGTGCTCTATCCATGGCTCACACTCATGTATTGCGTCCAAGTTGAAAGGTTTGAAAGAATTGAAGTGTGAAACAATTGCTTGGCTGAAACCGGGGTTGTGCATGATTTAAATATTTTGTGTGATGAAGATAGAGCATAACCAGACTATATGATTTTGTAGGGATTACTTTCTTTGGCCATGTTATTTTTAGAAGAAACGATTGCTTTGTTAGTATGCTTAAAGTATTATTATTCTTCTGTCAATATAAACTTTTTTCTTGAATCTTTCATATCTGAACATTCATGCCACAATAAAGAAAATTACATTGAGAATTATGTTGGTTAGCATTCCACATCAAAAATTCTATTTTTATCATTTACCTACTCGAGGACGAGCAGGAATTAAGCTTGGGGATGCTTGATACGTCTCCAACGTATCTATAATTTTTGATTGTTCCATGCTATTATATATTCTGTTTTGGATTTTTAATGGGCTTTATTGTACACTTTTATATTATTTTTGGGACTAACCTACTAACCCAAGGCCCAGTGCAAATTGATGTTTTTTTGCCTATTTCAGTGTTTCGCAGAAAAGGAATATCAAATGGAGTCCAAACGGAATGAAACCTTCAGGAGAGTTATTTTTGGAACGATATCTTCACGGGAGACTTGGAGTACAAGGCAGAGAAGAAACGTGGTGCCCACGAGGGGCAGGGCGCGCCCGGGGGGCAGGCGCACCCCCACCCTCGTGGGCCCCACGTTTCTCCACCTACGTACTTTTTCCTCCTATATATATATCCACGTACCCTGAAAACATCGAGGACGACCAAGAAACCCTTGTTCCACCGCCGTAACCTTCTGTTCCTGTGAGATCCCATATTGGGGCCTGTTCCGGAGCTCCGCGGGAGGGGGCATCAATCACGGAGGGCTTCTACATCAACACCATAGCCCCTCCGATGAGTTGTGAGTAGTTTACCACAGACCTTCGGGTCCATAGTTATTAGCTAGATGGCTTCTTCTCTCTCTTTGGATCTCAATACAAAGTCCTCCTCGATCTTCGAGGCGATCTATTCGATGTAATCTTTTTGCGGTGTGTTTGTCGAGATCCGATAAATTGTGGGTTTATGGTCAAGATTATTTAGGAACAATATTGGATTCTTTTCTGAAATCTTTTATGTATGATTATAATATCCTTGCAAGTCTCTTCGAATTATTGGTTTGGTTTGGCCTACTAGATCTATAGTTCTTGCAATGAGAGAAGTGCTTGGCCTTGGGTTCAATCTTGCGGTGTCCTTTCCCAGTGACAGCAGGGGCAGCAAGACACGTATAGTATTGTTGCCATCGAGGATAAAAAGATGGGGTTTATATCATATTGCTTGAGTTTATCCCTCTACATCATGTCATCTTGCTTAAGGCGTTACTCTGTTCTTATGAACTTAATACTCGAGATGCATGCTGGATAGCGGTCGATGTGTGGAGTAATAGTAGTAGATGCAGAATCATTTCGGTCTACTTGTTACGGACGTGGTGCCTATATACAATGATCATGCGTAGATATTCTCATAACTATGCGCTTCTCTATCAATTGCTCGACAGTAATTTGTTCACCCACCGTAGAATTCTGCTATCATGAGAGAAGCCACTAGTGAAACCTATGGCCCCCGGGTCTATCTTTATCATATTACTTTCCCGTCAACTAGCCAATTTCTTTCGCTGTTGCTTTACTTTGCTTTATTTACTTTTGCTCTATACCAAAAATACCAAAAATATCATCTTATCATATCTATCAGATCTCACTCTCGTATGTGACCGGGAAGGGATTGACAACCCCTTTTATCGCGTTGGCTGCGATGTTCTTATTTGTTTGTGCAGATGCGAGGGACTCGCGCGTGGTCTCCTACTGGATTGATACCTTGGTTCTCAAAAACCGAGGGAAATACTTACACTACTGTGCTGCATCACCCTTTCCTCTTCGAGGGAATACAACACAAGCTCGAGAAGTAGCACTATCACGCTCTACTCGGCAGAATGGCCTTTGCCTGTTTTAACGCAGTCCCGCATTATGCCTATCTAAAGCTTAAAATGCCTGGACTACGTGGCGTCATCGCGGTCAATGGAAATATGGAGCGCTCTCCCCGTACGGAGGAGGACACCGCGGCCTTAGCAGATGAAGTCCAAAATGGCATATTCAAGCCAGATAACCTATCAATCGCGGACATAGCTAAACGTGTCCGGCATAGGCCTCAGTGCGCCAGCTCAGATGAACCTGAGCTAGATTAGCAGCTACACCCCCATCGACAGCTCCATAATGTGATAGCACATGTACCTCGACTGCAGAATTATGCATTAAAAATCCCTTGGGCGGCGCTGGGGGCACACTGCATATAGTCCATAGTTAGGCTCGACCCTATTCGGACTCTAAACTTATCTTTTTAGGTTCCTTAAACGAACTAGTCTTGTTATGGCCACACTGGATTTCTTTTTCTTTTCCAGGTTTCTTTTTCTTTTTACAGATGGCCATCATACTCCCTCCCTTCAAGGACACATTATAGAGGAGGAAACGACGCAGATGTGCAGCAGGGACCCGTGCTAAGGTTAGTTTTTGGATTAAGACCCTGTGTAAACCTTTTTTTTCTCTTTCTTATTATATACTTTTCTAGCATGTAAAATGTCCAAGAAAGTTATCGGCATTATCTGTAAGCTTACGGCTCGCCGTGCTATAAAGGGATATTAATAGAGCGGCTTGATTCACATTATGTTCGAAGTTTTATTCACTCACCATAAATGTTCTCTCCCCACATCAGATTGCCACATGTGCCTTGTCAACAGGGTCTATTACCAGGGGTTGTATTCAGCCCGGTATATATCGAAAAGACCGAACACCTATAGGGAGTGTTCTGTGTCCTACATGTTTGTCTTATATGCATCAGTTTCGAATCATGTCTTGGGTCAATAGTTGGGTTTCCCGACTCCTGTGCTTACCCCTACGTTCCCGATTGTTCGGCTAGGGTGTAAAGGGAGAACTACTACCATTGTACTGCTGGCTCGTCCGGTCAAGTACCTCAGTAGAAAAAGCCGAAAACTGACCGTCATGATAGGCGAGAACCTGGTCCGCAATCCGGTGACTTAGTTTTATACTACGATCGATGGAGATCTACCCCATGTTATACGAAGGGTTGTTTTTTTTTTGCCCAGCCAGGTGCAATTGGAAAAATTAAGTAAGGAATATCATATCCGCACCAGGGGCTAGTACCTAGCCCACATGTCAAACTCCTACGACTAAGTGAAAGCAATAACGCCGCATAGTCTGATTGCCTGGTTCGCTCCGGATACACCTCCTATATGGACCAAGACGTTGGATAAAGAGTGTATATGCATATGACCGAACACCCTAGTACTATGTACATGGGGGCTGAAGCCGACGACTGGAAACTTTCAGATTTACATAAACAATCACACATTAGGTAAAAGACGCTTATATATAATAGCGCAAAAGTTATATAGATCGGAATCATAAGCTTAAGTCTTTACATCAGGATACAATTACTTGAAGATAATATCCTTCAAGCACTGTCCTGCTACAAGGCAGGCGCCTTCTATAACGTCCTCGAAGTACTTCTCCGGCTTGCGGTGCTCCTTGCATGCGGGTGGGCCAGCAGTAGCTATGTCTTGCGGCCTCATCTTCGCCCAGTGCACGTTCACACGAGCGAAGGACATTCGAGCACCTTCTATGCAGGCCGAACGTGTCAATGTGTCGACCCGCGGACTCGCCTCGACGAGCGGCTTCACCAATCCGAAGTAACTACTTGGGATTGGATCACCGGGCCATAGCCGAACTATTAACTCCTTCATGGCCGAACCCGCCATGTTGTGCAGCTCGACCAGGTGCTTCATCTAGTCATTGAGGGGCACCGGATGTTTTGGCGCATAGAACTGCGACCAAAACAACTTCTCCGTGTCGTTCCCCTCCTGGGCTCAGAAGTAATGGGCAGCGTCAGCACTACTCCTCGGAAGATCAGAAAACACGCTTGGAGAACTCCATAACCGTGTCAGCCCGAGATGCTTCTGCCCTCTGAAGATGCTCTGTAAGAGAAATGTCTTACCAGATGCTATCTGTCGTGCCTGCTTGATTTCCTCATAGGCGCTGCGCGCCTCGCCTTGCACATCCTGGGCAGTCTTCACTTCAGCAGCAAGTTCAGATGCTTGCTCTGAAGTCTTCTTTTCCAATTCCTCGCAATTGCGAATGGCATCTTTGAGCTCAACCTCGACTTCGGTCACCTGAGCCTGGTGCTTCTCGCACTTAGCCTTTTCGGCCTCCAGCTCGGCAACCGCCTTATCCGAGATTGCCTTGCTCATCTCGGCCTCATCCTTGGCCTTCGCGAGCTCACCCTTAAGGGCCTTGAACTCAGTGGCGCCAACTGTGTAATACAAAATATCACAAAAGAATTCATACTCATACTCAATTTATGATTTTAGTCTTCTTGACATCTAAAATTCCTTTAATCCGCATACCTTGCATTTCCTCTAAACGCTGGTTGACGCGGTCGAGGTCCGCGTTGGCCAACAAGAGCTTCGGGTTTAGTTCGGCAACCTCTGCATCTCGTGCAGTTGTCGTAACTAGTGAAGCCTGTTCAAATAACATAAACACAATGGTTCAGCTCTACAAGCATGTTATACTATGGATACTTCGTCCGATTCTGTTCAGAATCACACAAAGCATGAGGGCTACTGGATATATATGTGTATTTAAAACAAATAAAGTTCCATAAAGAACATTGCATTTCTTACCTCAAAACCCGTTAACAGGCTGCTGAAGGCTTCATTCAGTCCGCCCTTGATAGACTGAACCTTCTTCATCACTGCACCCATCACGGTGCGGTGCTCCTCTACGATGGAAGCACTTTTCAGTGCTCCCTCCATAGGGTCCGACGCCACCGGATTGAGTCCGGGCGCCGTCGTATCCACCCCGCCTAGAGAAGTTGTTTTGGTCGCACTAGGCTCTGAGTCAATGTTTGGGAGGCCCCTGGATTGCTCGGGCCCCCCCGTCTTCAGTCTCCATGGGGGTTGTTTCCCCATGGTCAGCGATGGCCGAGGTACTATCCCCGGTCGCCCCGTCACATGCCCCGCCCTCATCTCCTTGGGCGGAGGACACCCGCTGGGAGGAAACTTTAGTGTCCCCGCCGATCATGGGCGATGGAGCTCGGACCAATGGGTCACTCTCCGTCTCTCCGGTCGCTAGAGAGTTCCCCTCCGATAAAGAGGCGTCGGGTGTCCTCCGGGAGGGATGTAGGTCAGCAGGTGAGAAATACCAAGTAAGCATAAAAATGGTAAACAAATAAAGGTGCAACAATTAATCCGGACAAACTTACATTTCGGGCAGGGGTTTCTCCCTGGGCTTCACCACGAAGCTATGTTCCGACGAATCCGAACTAGCAGCGAGGCTCAGCTTCCTCCGGGGTGCGGCTATGCCTGCATCAGTAGGGGCCGCCCTCTTCTTCCCCCCACCTTGCGCATGGGGCTCTTCTTCTTTCTTCTTCTTCTTCCTTTTCTTCCTCTTCTTCATCATCCTCCCCTCTTCGGAGGAGAGGATGTTGATCTCCTCGGACATCTTCTCCACAGGGCAGGGGCTGTCTCCATCCACCTTACCCTTCTTCTTGGGCTTCTTGACCGGCGCCTTGTACGGCGCCGGGACCAGCATCGCCGTTAGTCGAGGCGATCCTGGGTCTTCGGGCAAAGGCGCCGGACACTTGATCTGGGTCGCCTTCTTCGTCCAGCCCTGTATATCACGCAAAAAATCCAATTCCGGTTATCATTGAATAAGTAAGGGGATGTATGTTCGGCGAAATTTTCTATTACGTCTGGTGCGGAGACCACAGTACTATAGCCCACGTCCTCGGTTTCTTCCGGCCACTCCTTCTGGCTCTTGAAGAGATGCTTCCAGATCTCTTTGTGCGTAAAGCCAAAGAGGTGCTTCAAAGGCTTATCTCCAGCCGGATCGAACTCCCATAGGGAGGAGTCCCGGCTTTGGCAAGGAAGGACAAGCTGGGCCAGCATTACCTAGACCACGGATGAGAGCTAGTGGCCCTTGGAAATCACGCCGGACACACGGCTCTGGAGAGTTGTCACTTCAGTTTGAGACCCCCAGTCCAGGCCCTTTTTGGTCCAGGAGGTCAACCTCTCTCGGGGTCCAGATCTGAAAGAACGCTCTGCCGCCCATTTGGCGTTGCAGGGTTCAGTGATATAGAACCACTCCTGCTGCCAGACCTTGTTCGTCTCTACGTATGATCCTTTTGGCCAAGTCGCATTCGGGAGCTTGATGATCATAGCGCCCCTGCACTCCGCGTGCTGCCCGTCCACCACCTTCGGCTTCACATTGAAGGTTTTAAGCCATAGGCCGAAGTGTGGAGGGATGCGGAGAAAGGCTTCACACACCACTATAAAAGCGGAGATGTGAAGTATTGAGTTCGGAGCTAGATCGTGAAAATATAGTACGTAGAAGAACAGCAAACCCCAAACAAAGGGGTTGAGCGGAAACCCTAGCCCCCTAACAAAGTGTGAAGTGAACACTACCCTCTCACCCGCCTCTGGCAGGGAGTCAGTGCGCGATGTCGGTAGCGAGATAACCCGCGCTCCGCAGATCCTCCACAGTTTTTTCAATGACAATGGAGGCCTCCCACTTGCCCCTGGCGCCGGAACCAGCCATTGCTGGAGAAGGAGGCGGTGGTTGAGGAACGCAAAGCAGTGGGCATAGGAGATGGGGAAGGTGGGGCTATGGAGATTGGAGATCTCGGGCTTGAGGAGAGCATGGGGCTGATGAAAGGGATTGGTGTCCTTTTATAATGCTGTGAATACAGAACGTCCCCCCACTTTATCCATAAACCTCGCCGGTTCCCAAAGCGGTCGTGCTTAATGCACGGCGTGGATGGTCACGTCATATTGATAAGGACCCCACAATAAGTGGGCACGATCACTATGCTGATAGGATGTGTCAATGAGGATAGACCTCGAAACGCGAAACTAGGACCAAGTAAAACGGTTTGATATGTCAGTGGGATGGACGCGACGCTTCACCAAAAAGTTGTCAGTAAAGACGCACTATTGATTTTCTTTTAAGAGCCTTGCCTTCGAGGCTGAGGGTTGTACTAACCTTGCAGAGCCAAACACAATGCACCTTTTTGCAGAAGATATATTTGGAAGAAGGAACCCGCCTTGCAATGCCGAAGACAATACGGAAGCCGAATTCATCGTCATCGAAAACAGGTTCATGGGCTATTGAGGGAGTCCTGGATCGAGGAGTCCTCGGGTGGCCAGATAACTCTTGGTTGGCCGGACTGGTGGGCCGTGAAGGTCATAGTCGAAGATCATCTCTCGTATCCGGATAGGAGTCCTGTATTCGTATAATGGCAAGTTTTAGGTTTGGGTGTAATCTTTCCTTCCTGTGCAAGATGGTATGTACGAACCCTAGGCCTTTTCGGTGTGTATATAAACTGGAGGGTTTAGTCCGTAGAGGCTAATAGAGAGTCACAAATCCTCATAGGCTAGACTCTAGGGTTTAGTCATTACGATCTCGAGGTAGATCAACTATTGTATTCATATTCATCCATATTAATATTGTAGGAAGTAGGGTATTATCTCGATCGAGAGGGCCTCAACCTGGGTAAACACTGTGTCCCCAGCCTCCTCTTACCATCAATCCTCAGACGCATAGTTCGGGACCCCCTACCCGAGATCCGCCGGTTTTGACACCGACACCTACCCCCCTGGGCGCGCCCTCCAGCCTCTTGGCTTCCCTAGCGTGTACTCCAAGTCTTCTAGGTTGCATTTGTTCCAAAAACGATCCTTGCAAAGGTTTCATTCCGTTTGGACTCCATTTGATATTCCTTTTCTGCGAAACTGAAATAGGCAAAAAAAAAACAGCAATTTGCATTGGGCCTTGGGTTAGTAGGTTAGTCCCAAAAATAATACAAAAGTGTATAATAAAGCCCATTAAACATCCAAAACAGATAATATAATAGCATGGAACAATAAAAAAATTATAGATACGTTGGAGACGTATCACAGGCTGACTCCCCGGGTTGCTAGATTATGTGACTTAGGTCAGCGTCCGGGGGCCGGACATAAGTCCCGTGAAAGTTAGCCCAAAAATCATCCTCAAGTTCTTCCCAGCTTCCAGTGGAGTTCTCTAGGAGGCTGTTTAACCAGTGCCGAGCTAGCCCTCTCATCTTGAGAGGTAAGTATTTGATGGCGTGGAGATCATCTCCACGAGCCATACGGATGTGAAGAATAAAGTCTTCTATCCATACAGCGGGGTCCGTCATTCCATCATACACCTCGATGTTTACCGGTTTAAACCCTTCTGGAAATTCGTGATCCATCACCTCATCGGTGAAGCACAAAGGGTGTGCGGCACCCCTGTATTTTGGGATATCATGGCGTAATTTGGATGGTGTCTGTGTTCGGTGTTGGTTCTGAACATGATTGTGCTCGACGAGTTTGGCTTGATAGCCGCCATCTCATGTGGGAGCCCGTTCCCTTGATCCGTTGATTGATCTGGCTTGGCCAGCTTTTTTATTCAGGTCCTAACATAGATCGTACTTATGGCCCTGAGCCGCTGTATCCTTTCCTTTATGGTGGGGAGGTGAGGGCTGTTGTACATCGTTGCTGGCCGCTTTATCCCGTCCACGAGGTGGTCGGTCCATTTGATCGGCCTTGTCATACTTCGACGGTATGGGTGCAATAGCCTCGTCGTTGAATTGGGACAACAGTTTGCGCTTGGGATAGCTTTTTATTTGGCGCTCACGGCCGTATCTTTCTTCAGCGTCTAGCACTTCGTTCCATCTCTCAGTGAGCATATCCTGTTCGGCTCTAAGCCGCCGCCGCTGCTTCTTCAGGCTCCTTGCCGTAGCAATGAGCTGTTGTTGAAAATGTTTCTGTTCGAGTGGTTCTTCTGGGATGATGAATTCTTCGTCTCCTAGGCTAACGTCCTCTTCGGAGACAAGTTGATAATTGTCGTCTTCGACATCGCTTTGATCGGCCAGCGGTTCGGGACTGTGTCCGCCATCTTCCCGTTCGTCCTGCTCCACCACTGGCTCCACGGGGTCATTGTCTTGCTCTGGATTGTCATCGTCCTCAGTGATAGTGTTACTCTCCTTCCCTTTACGGGATCGATGTTTCTGACACCGGCGTTTAGGAGGTTCATCGACGGGCTTATCCTGCTCTAATTTGTGTCGCCATCGTCGTCCTTCTCGTTGGGTGTATCCACCATATATACATCGTATGTATAAGTAGCCGTCCATCGCCCGGTTGCAGGCGGGTTTGCACTTAGATCGGCTTCGACGTCGTGGTCCATCCCATTGATGTCTTCAGAAGCGTAATCTAGTAGATCGGTTAAGTCTTCGACCGTGGCTACCAAGTGGGTGGTGGGTGGGAAGCAAAATTCCCTGTCCTCAGCCCACAGTTCAAACCAGGTGTAGTTCAGCTGGGAATCCTCCGTTAGGGTGAGAGATTTTATCAAGTCTAGCGCTTCGTTTAAGATCGAGTGCTGGACGCATGTTCCGGCATCTGCGGGGCAGAGTTCGGTGACAACCGCTTGATTGGGCCCAAGAAGTGCGGGTCTCAAAAGTACGAAACTCGTAATCGGGGATGAGTCCAGTGCTCCAGTGGCGGGGGGAGTCCCGCTCAATGCTGGGTCTGTGAGCGGCTCGAGCACCGTAAAATCTACGGTTTCCTTGTTAGGGTTGATCTTCCCGTCCTTGGATGAAGCGATTTGCTCTGGATCTAGGGCCAGAGCTATCGCAGGTGTTGTGTCCCCTAGACGGGGTTCAATGACAAATCTAAGACGTCTTCATCGTGGAGGTAGGGAGCAGCCGCCATAGGGGCGAATCTGTCGAAGATCAAATCTCCACGGACGTCAGCAACATAGTTCAAGCTTCCAAATTTGATCTGATGACCAGGGGCGTAGCTGTCAACCAGCTCGAGATGGCCTTCCGTGTTGGCATGAAGCATGAAGCCGCCGAACATGAAAAGCTGGCCGGGAAAAAATCCCTTAGTGGTGGCGTTGTCGTTGATGACGAAGCGAGGCATTAATCCTTCTGTCGATGACACATGGAACTCTCAATGAAAGCACCGATGTCGGTGTCAAAACTGGAGGATCTCGGGTAGGGGGTCCCAATCTATGCGTCTGAGGATGGATGGTAACAGGAGACCGGGGACACGATGTTTACCCAGGTTCAGGCCCTCTCGATCGAGGTAATACCCTACTTCCTACTTGATTGATCTTGAGGAATATGGGTTTACAAGAGTTGATCTATCTCGAGATCGTAATGGCTACAACCCTAGGAGTCTAGCCTATGTAACTATGATTGTTGTCTCTACGGTTTAAACCCTCCGGTTTATATATGCACCGGAGGGACCTAGGGTTGTACCTGACCATCTTGCACAGGAAGGAAAGTATTACACCCGGACTCTAAACTTGCTTTTTTACACATATGGGAGTCCTTTCCGGATACGGGAGATAGTCTTGAGCGATAATCTTCACGGCCCACCAGTCTGGCCCATAACGAGCACTCCGGCCACCTGAGGACCCCTTAATCCATGACTCCCTCACCTTGGCCTGGGGGACAAACCCTCCTCCGGATCTAGTCAGAAGCTGCTCCTGCGCAACCGTTCTCCTTTGAGATCCGCGCTTGGCAGCGAATCTGCTGCGGCAGGCACAGGCGGCCGTGCGGATGCAACACCCGCAGTTGGGCGTGCGGGCAACTCCGCACCAGCCACACGACAGTTCCCGGCTAGCCGTAACACGTCTCCTCACGCGCGCGAATCGCCGCCCAACAGATGGCAGGCCGACACTGACCCGAGCCGCACGTGGTCTGAGGCCCAATTGAGGGTGTACAAGCGGCGTGCCGCGGTTCGCCAGATGGACGCGGGGCCAGATCCTATCGACGTGGGGCTCGGGCAATCACTGGGCCATGATTACGTGCTCCGGCCAGATCTTCTGTGGCCCAATCATCCCTAGCACCACAGTCGGTGGCCGTAGAAAATCCGACCTCGACATCAGCCGCAGACGGGGTGGGTTTTGGAGCTGGGCAAGGATCCTCCTCGGGATCGGGAGAGGATCAGCCCAATCCAAGCTTGGGATCTTCTGGGCCGGAGCTCTCTGCAGAGGCTCCTATTGCTACTCCGCACCACACACGGCTACAACAAGCGGTAATTACACCAATTTATTATATATTACAAAATATGGACTGGTATGTACGACATGTGAACAAGGAGAAGCCCACACTCTCGAAGAGGCTCTTGGTGATGCAAGTTGGAGAAAGGCAATGCATGATGAATTCATGGCACTTCAGAAAAACAAAACATGGCATCTGGTTCCCCCACAACAAGGTAAAAATCTTATTGACTGTATGTGGGTCTTCAGGATAAAAAGGAAAGCTGATGGAACCATTGATCGTTCCAAAGCTATAATTTTTGCAAAGGGCTTTAAACAACGGTAAGGTATAGACTATGAGGACACGTTTAATCAGTTGTTAAAGCTGCTGCCATTTTTCTTGTTTTGTCTATTGCTGTGTCCAGGGGATGAAGTCTACGATAGCTAGATGTAGAGAACGCATTTTTCCATGGTGTTCTGGAAGAAGAGGTTTACATGAAACAAACTCCTAGGTTTGTAAATGCACGTGCACCTTTTCATGTGTGCAAACTTGACAAGGCCTTGTATGGACTGGAACAGGCCCCAAGAGCATGGTATTCTCGTCTCAGTAAAAAGATGCAAGCACTTGGTTTCGTGCCTTTAAAGTTTGACACTTCATTATTTATCTATAACAAGTCAAATACATCCATATTTGTTCTCATATATGTTGATGATATCATTGTGGCAAGCTCATCTGATGAAGCAATAACAAGACTGTTGAAGGATTTGAGTGCAGAATTTTCTCTCAAGGATCGAGGGGATCTACACTACTTTCTTGGTATTGAGGTCAAGTAGCACAAGGATGGTCTTCACCTCTCTCAAGAAAAGTATGCAGTAGACTTAGTAAAAAAAGGCTAGTTTGCAAAGTTGTAAGCCTGCACCTACTCCTTTATCTAGCACGGAAAAATTATCTCTTGCTGAAGGAGAGCTTTTGGACTCAGAAAATAGTACAAAACACAGAAGCTTGGTAGGTGCACTTCAGTACTTGACACTAACCACACCAGATATCTCATTTGCTGGTAACAAAGTATGTCAGTTCCTCCATGCACCTACTATAGTTCACTTGACTGCTGCAAAATTCATAGTAAGAGATGTGAAAAATACCTTGAGCATTGGCCTAAATTTCAGCAACTCATCCTCTGCACTTATTAGTGCTTTCTCTGCCTCAGACTGGGCAGGATGTCTAGATGACAGATGCTCAACTGGTGGTTTTGCAGTATTCTTTGGACCTAATTTGATATCTTGGAGTGCAATGAAGCAAGTCACAGTTTCCAGGTCCAACAGAACCAGAATACAAAGCATTGACCAATGCAACGGCAGAGATCATATGGGTGCAGTCAATTTTGAAGGAACTAGGTATGAAACACACTAGACCTCCATGTGTATGGTGTAATAGTCTAGGTGCTACCTATCTATCAACAAATCCAGTCTTTCATGCTAGAACTAAACACATTGAGATAGATTTTCACTTTGTCCGAGAAAGAGTTGCAAATAAACTCTTAGACATTCGGTTTATTCACTCTCAAGACCAAGTTGCGGATGGTTTCACCAAAGCTCTACCCATAAGAAGTTTTGAAGACTTCAAGCATAAATTCACCCTGATGAAGTTGTGATTAAGGGAGGGTGTCAAACATGATAATATTGTGCGCATGCCTTTGGCGTGTACAACAAGGAGGATATATCAACCGCAGGACGAGTAGTTAGACAAGATACCAGGTAATATTTATCTTCTCTTATCTCTTATATTCTTCCTCTCCAAGATGTACTTATCTCAACAACCTATACGCATATTCGAGATTGCACCCCATCTATATAACATGCAACACGTCGGCCCGGATAGGCAATATGTTAACCGCAAGTCGCACAATTTGGACTTGATGATATTCAGCAAGGTGTACTTTTAAATTATGCTTATTTTTGACGATTCACTGCTTTGGTCGTATTCAGTAATATTCATCGCATTTAGACTTTCTATGATTATAAATAATTTCTTATAGAAGTTTAGTTCTTTCTTATTTTAGAAAAGGAAGTCCTTACTCTCCTTTCTTGTCTACTTGCCTTGCCATTCAACCTTCAAACTGTTACGGAAAAGTTGTATTGTTCTGTCTTGCCTTGGTATTTTACAGGTTGGGCTGTTGCGAGTCTGATTGTCAAAGATTTTGTTTGCCTATCCCATGATAGTTGAATTTTTTATTTGGATAAACCTGATCATGGCAAGATCCATCAATTTTGCAATTTTCTCCAACGAATTCGCGACCACATAATAAAAAAAAATCAAATCATAGTCAATACTCAATACCATACATCAATGGATTACATCAGAAAATAGAAGAGATGCATTACAGTGCTGCAACAACAAAAACAAAAAGCCTTGGACCGGAGGAACCTCATAACCACATAGCACAAGAGCTGGCATAATCACCACGGTGGTGAGCGGGCAGGTAGGCATAAGCACTAATTGCTTTATTATTAGGGAAAGATATCACAGATTATGACAGTGAAAAACAGAGCATATACATGAGCAGAATTAATATGTTTACATGTTGGAGGCAAGTAATATTTAAGCTACATTGCAAGAACATGGCAAAAAAGTGCATGGCATGCTAGTCCATAACATGGAGCTCAAAGAACACAATATGGTATAAACATAGGGTCAACTAATTCATAGCATTCATCAAAACAAGATGCAAATATAATATAGCAGATTCTCAGACTTAGTGAAAATCTCGGAATGCAACAACAACGTTATGATGCTGACTTTGGAGACACATAACAACAAGCATGGCAATTCTAATAAGCATGCAAAGGTCCTGAAAATGTAGTAGGCGTGGCATACTCCAAATGATTCCATTGGAACAACTCCATAAGATGCATAGATTAATAACAATGAGCTTTGCCAAATGGAACATGCTGTTGACAGGTTGACAGATATATTATCAAGCAATTTGAGAGCAAGAAAGAGACACGCTGCAACAACTTATAATTGCAAAGAAGGGCATGAATGGATAGAGCATAGCATGGACTTCAAGACATGATAATTGGAAATCTCCAAATGTGCATGGATATGACTTTGCATCAAGCAAACATGTCATTATAATATAATAGTTTCAGACTTAGCAGTTTTCAACAAGTGTCGAAAAACATCAAACAGTGAGTAGGTCACTTTGCAAGCTTGTTTCACTCACCACAAGGCATATCATGAAAAGTGGATTACACCATTGAAAAGATGACATGATTGTTCTCCTAAAGCACGTTGACATGATGCTCGAACAAAAATCACACAAAAAGATATGAGAAAGACACATCAGCAAGTTATATTAGTTTTCAACAGTTTATATCACTTAGAACACTTGCAACCGAGATAAACATGGCAATATGCATCCTAACATGTATGCGAATGCAACCATCATGTAGAGCATTCAGAGGCGAACATTTTGGTATATTATATGCTCAATTTTGATCTACGTGCAAAAAGATATGGCCACTCAAAGTATGCAACATGAAACAGTTTTCAGGGACTTGGTCAAATCTGACATGAAATGGAAGAAGAAGAAAAAAAACACTAACGGGTCGAAACTGCCGGCCCAATAGTGCACAGGG